>OY776131.1:50795882-52009906 GCA_963675135.1 Galeopsis tetrahit | reverse complement strand
TGTGTCTTGCTTCCCTTGCACAAATAGGGTGGAATGATGTTCTACAAGATCCTAACAAAAAAAAAAAGCAAAACTTAATTAGAACACCAGAATCAAAGTAATCATAAAAGAAAGCACTATCAACATCAAGAACAGAGAAAGCTTAAGCACTCCTCTTCAAATCTATTTATTCTTGAATAGTGGGGAAGTGCTTGCAGCAGTATATAAAACAAGTCCAGGCAAAATCTATTAAATGGTTTTTAGAAACCATGTAAGATACTGTAGAAAATAGAGTGAGAAGCAGCACAAGAACAAAGGAAAGCAGATTTATTCTACATTTGACACGTGTCCTGCATAAGTGAACGGCTTCATTGATATACTTCTATTCCTTTAATACCTCCTATGACTTTTTCAAAGAAAAAAAAAATCATGAAACACAATAGCTTATTCAAATAATTAAAACAAAATCTCCAGAGCCAAAGTACAGCTTCAATATGAAGGACCCACAATAGTATTGATAAGACCGTGCTTCAAGTCAAACCAAATGTTTTCAGATCGATTAATTTGTTTCCCGGTAAGGAGGTAAACATTAACTAACTTGTGAATATTTTACGTGGATAACATGCAGTGCTGAAGAGTAAATGACAATTATAATTTGACGTCTAGAAACACCCACACAGGAAATCAACTTAGCCTTTTAGCTTATAGATAAATGTTTTCTTTACATAGAGTTAGATACTCATGTAATTTGACGAGGAAATCAAACTGGACTGCTTAAACTTGCATCCAGAAGCTTTATATAAGAATGGAATAAATTAGACATAAAAGGAAACTCTTCATTATGACACGTGGAGGTGCGCGGTTATGAGATTAAAAACCACTAGTAAATACACAGTTTTTTGTCAATGGGTCCAACCTTGTGGAGGATAATAATGTTTTTTTATATTTTTTGAAACATTTATTACAATTGTTGAAAGTTAATAAAGTTTTGAAGGCAGTCATAAATTTTACTGGGAACCCAACTTTTGCTGGAACTCCTAAAAAGAAAGCTTAAAAAATATTAATATCCGAGTAGCTTAGTAATATCAGCAGCAGCTATACTCAGGCTCAGCCCAGTAGAAAAATCATATGCATAACAATTACTATAAAAAAAATTAAAAGAAGAATAAGAACAGTTATATTCGATGGCAGCATTAAAATTGAAATAGAAGTGTATCTAATCCATGAAAAACTTGTCCAGAATTCGCATTTAAATAAATTGAATACACGGCTAAATTAATCATATAATGATAAAATAAAAAACTTCAATAGCTAATATAAGAATTCATCAACTAGTGATACATTCCAAGTAACATAACATTTTTGCCTACCATACAACAAGGACATGTATGGGACTGAAAAATAAGAAAACAGCAAAACATACCATTACTGCATCGGACACAGGCACCATACTTAACCTTGCACAAATAACAAATTAACTTTCTTCTTGTGTCCTTCAAATCAATCATATTCTTGATTGGCTCCATTATTTTTGTATCTTCCAGATAAACCTCGGGAATCCACTGGCAACAAAATAAATGAGCAAACTCCAACTTAAACTCCTCCTTATCACTTCCAAATCCCCTTTCCTGCACAGGCTTCAGTGCACCACCTTTCTTCGGACAAAGCAAGCATGGTGTCTCTGTATTCCAATCTGCATTTTTCCATTTACACCATGAACACATCCATGAACTATCTACATCTTCATGAACTCCATAACACTTTTGATGGACTACCATTCCGCAAGAAAAACACTTAATCAACAAATTCAAGGGGTCAGTCATGTTGCCAGAACTACAATAATGGCAAGCAGACTCAGAGCCTTCAATTGGACATGCCACAAGAAGCTTTTCCAACCCAGCATCCCTGCCCAAAAGTTTCCGCTTCTTGGAGGGCCGCTCTGATGCCAAATAAATTTTATTCCTAGATCCTAAAAGCCACTCTATACCACTAAAAGAAGTTGCAACTTTCTCAGCATTTGGTTCTATTTTTCCACAACTTTCCTCATTAATTTCCAATTCTTTGGTTTCTACCTCATCATTATCAACATCCATAGAACAAAGTCCATTCTCTTCTTGCTCTAGCTTTCCATTAGAATTCAACTCAACACCATCTTCTAAGTTCAAACTACTCTTCTCAAAAGTTCTTGCAAGCATAGCATTAATTGTGTCATAACGACAACACAAACTCTCATCATTGTTCAAGGAAGGAATCAAGAAACACTTCTCCCCACTTGAAAACCCAACGCTTGAAACCTTGTGAAGCTTCTCAACGTCACGATCAGTCAGTTCTCGAAAATACTCTTCAATCTCAGACCAGAAATTGCTTCCCCGTGACTTCCCTGGAGCCGCCGAGGACTTTTTCTCAGAGCTCGAATGCAACTTCTTGTGTCGTTTGCGACTATCTGACTGCCTATTCAAAAAATGTGAAACGCCACTAGGGAGACTACTAGCATTGGAAACAAATGCAGAAGGCGCCTGAGACTCCTCCGAATCAAAAGGGCAACGAAAAGAGAGTGCCTTAAGAGCTTGAGTATATAAATCAAGCTCAACTGTAGAAGCCGGGGGTAATTCTGTAATTTTCGGAAAATGCGAGGGCTTTTCCGTAAATTCGTGCTTCAAATTAGGGCTTCTGCAATTGGCGTCAATTTTCTTCGCTTCTGCAGTGCCCCTACCACCGGCCATGGATTTTCGCCGCCTGTGGCATCTTCCTCCGCCGGTCATCGTATCCACCGCCGGATTCCACCAGAACCAACCTTGCAGCATCCCATTTCTACAAACCCAAACCCTAAAATACTATCAATCCTACAAACGGCTAACAAGGTTCAATTCCCATTTCAACAGATTTACGCAGAGAGAGGGAATGAAGAGACGAGAAGGGATTGCGCAGCGGTTGTGCGGCTAGGGTTAGGGTTCCTATTCGGTTTTTGGGGCTAAAAATAATTGGGGCTTATTTTTAATTATTTTTGGGTCAGTTTAGTTGTTTGGATCCGTTTCGGAATTTTGTTTTTTCGCTTTCTAGAGAGAGAAAGAGTCGCGTTTTCTGGAGGCAAGCAAGGGCGGTTTGTTCGTTTGTTTAGAGAGAGAAAACAGACACAACATGTGCGTGTGTGTGTGAGAGATATATTTAAAATGGGGAAGGGGGAGTAAAGTGAAGAACTTATTCGGATAATTTAAAGGACACGACTTTTGGGCCATCGCTTGTGTTTTTGGTCCACTGCACCGTACCAATTGGTAACGTTTTTTGCGGCCGTGTCTGATGTTTATTGGGTATGGCCGCTGACCTGGACTGGGTGTACTATGCCCTGCGAGACATGGAATCGACAATTTTGTGTGTGGTATCCTTTTTGCAAATTGATCCCTGTAAGTTTTATAGTTACACTTTGCTGTTCCGTATTATTACAATTTAACCCTTAATTTTTTAATATTTTCTCCATCCAATTTTATTATTGTCATTTTTTTAAAAAATATTTTTATTTTATTTGTTTTATACTCAACTTTATCTATTTTACTAGTGTAAGGACCCGCATATAATCATTTTTCTATTTGCATAAAAGAAATTCATTCGTTTGAATGGTAAAAACGATTCATACACCATTCAAACGAATAAAAAAAAAATTTCTATTTTTTTTTGCAAATTTCTCAAAAATAAATGCATATCAATAGCAAACATAGTGGTATCAAAAACATATAAATCAGGTTGTAATCCAAAATTTCATTGAACATGGAACAATCAACTGATATAAATGCCCTCTCTAATTTATCGGCCCAATAGCTTCATAAAATTTGTAAATTGATAATTATATGGCTCACGATCAAGAATATTTGAGATTTTTTGCCTATATGAATTTTTTCAGTACTTCTATGTTGGGATTAGTTACGAGTTCAAATTTAATATAAATTTATATTTTTTGGGAATTGGTTGGAATGTGTTCCTATCTATTAATAGGGTTTTGGTTCACACGACCTCCTGCGGTAAATGCTTGACGAATTTTTTTTTAATTTACAATCAATTCCATTGAAGGAGTCAAGGAGATGAAGAAAAATGAGAGAAAAAAATCGAATGATGAAGTGAAAGTGAAGAAAATGTAAATAATCGTAAACATTAGTATATATTGATAAATAATAAATAGCTTATATTGAAGTGTAGGAGATTAATACTTAAATTAAAACTTTAGACAACTTTAAGGGAGAATAGAGAATTAGAAAAAAATGTGAGAATAAATGTGGAACTACCACATAAGTTTTTTTTTATATATATATATATGTATAGATACATAAAGTATCAATATCTCTTAAATTTTGTATTAACACACAAATGAACATTATAAAATTGAACAGTCGAGTATTATTGTAGTAGTACAAGGAGATTTTTATATCTTGATGGCATAACGCCATAACCCCATGTACAAAATGTCTCTGCCACGACTTTGGTCTTTACACGAAGCATCAGATTAAAAAAAAAATTAGTGTAATTGAGCTACAATTTTTATTGGAACATTTGAGTCATATCTTTGTTATTATTGATACCGATATTGAGTATCTTTATTATTATTCAGTTATGCATTATTTACGCATAGACTTACTATACTAGCTAGTTAAGCCCTTTCTCATGTGTATATGTATATACATTGATGTACACGGCGGTTTACTTCTTGATGAATACAAGTTTATTTTCATGATAATTCCCTTAGTTTTATCATGGTACCAGAGTCTAACTCCTGGTAAACCAAATAAAGCATCAAAACTTGATATAATTTTTTACCAGAATTAATTCATGGCAAACGACAAAAGCGGAGAAGTGAGTGGCAGTGGGACGAAGTCGCCGATCACAATAGATGTAATGTCGCCTTACTACCTTCATCCGTCGGATAAGCCGGGGGATGTGTTCGTTGGAGTGTTGCTCAAAGATAGCAATTACCGGATTGGGTCGATGATATGACCAATTCCTTGTATGCGAAAAATAAATTTGGTTTCGTTAACAGTGAGATTTCGATGCCGGATCTCACAAATCCTTATATTCTGCATTGGAAGCGCGCCAATGCCATTGTAAAAGGGTGGTTGTTGAACAGTATGGGACCGGAGATACGTTAGAGAGTCAAATTTAGGACGGCTCGGTAGATATGGCTCGATCTTGAAGAGCGATTTGGGAAAGAGAGTGCACCCCGTGCGTATGAACTTCGTCGAGCGTTTGGGCAGATTCGTCAAGAAAATCAGTCTTTGTCGGTATAATATGGAAAATTGAGATGCATATGGGATGAGGCATCGTCAATTTCACCTGCCCATGCGTGTTCTTGCAACAGATGTACCTGC
Organism: Galeopsis tetrahit; assembly: GCA_963675135.1. Classification (NCBI taxonomy): domain Eukaryota; kingdom Viridiplantae; phylum Streptophyta; class Magnoliopsida; order Lamiales; family Lamiaceae; genus Galeopsis; species Galeopsis tetrahit. The sequence continues at coordinate 52,004,576 of OY776131.1, read as the reverse complement.
AAATTATCCAACCTATTGATTGAGGCACGAGATCATGATCTATTGTATGATTTCTCGATGGGTCTTGATGATGTTCACACCCATATCCGCACACAAATCTTAAGTATGCGTCCTGTGTTGTCACTAGGGACGGCATACCACCTAGTCTTAGAAGATGAACAACACAGATCAATCTCTTCGACAAGAAAATATGTGAGCGATGAAAGTGCGTTTCAGGTCCAAACCAAGAAGAACCCAGATTCCTCGCGACGAACAAATACAAAAGAGGGGCGGCATTGTAGCCATTGTGGTAAGACGAATCACACATACGATACATGTTTCGAGCGGATTGGTTATCCGCCAAATTGGAACCGACGAGGAGCTGATCGGAAACCTAGTGTTGCTCGCGATGGGAATTTAGCGGGAGAACATCAACTCAAACGACATTTTGGCCGCGACGGTTATGGTGAATCAATGGGAAACCGCAGGCACAACCTCGTGCTAGTCAGGTCGGGAGTAGCAATTGTCCCGTCCCAGGCCTCACGATGGATCAATTGTAGAGATTGACGGAGTTTATGCGTCTCGAGAGGGAAGACCTTGATAATTCATCTTCTGGACCTACGGTAAATATGGCAGGTATATTGTCGTTCAATTCTCAATATTGGGTGATTTACTCGGGGGCAACCGAGCACACAACCTTTTGCAAAGAAGAATTACTCGACATGAAGAACACATGTTTTAATCCATCCGTAAAAATACCAAATGGGGACACCGTCCCTATCCATGGCGTTGGCCGAATCAATTTAGGGAATGGGCTATGTCTTAATCATGTTCTTTACATATCCAAGTTTCATTGCAACCTTTTGTTTGTAAGTCGACTCACGAAAGAATTGAATTGCGTTTTCACCTTCTTCTCGGATTTTTGCATCTTACAAGTCTTACCCTCGAGGACGCTGATTGGAGTGGGTAAGCATTACAATGAACTTTACTACATGGAGAATTCAAAGATTGAAGGTGTTTCCCTAGCCGTTGCTGGGAAGTCGAGTTTGTGGCATCAACGGTTAGGTCATACTTCGGACGGCAAACTACGACATATTTCTTTTTTGAAGAATTTTAAGAACAATTTGGCGTTTTGTGATTCTTGTATTAGAGCTAAATAAACTCGTTTGCCCTTTCCCATTAGCACAACTGTTACTCCACAATGTTTTGATTTGATACATTATGATATTTGGGGGCCCTATAAGTGTGATACGTTTTTTTGGGCCTAAATATTTTTTGTAAATTGTTGACGATCATAGCAGAGGGGTTTGGGTTTTCCTTGTTCGTTGAAAATCTGAAATTGCAACCTCCTTAATCAGATCCCTTAACACGGTGCACACCCAATTTGGTAAAATTATCAAGTGCGTACACTCATATAATGGCTCGGAATTTCAATCTCCTGTCTTACTTGATTATTATGCCAAAAATGGGATTATATTGGAGACATCTTGCACAGACACACCATAGCAAAATGGGATCGTTGAGCGCAAACATCGCCATATCTTGGAAGTAACTAGAGCTCTTCAGTTTGAATCTAGACTTCCGATTGAATTTTGGGGGGAATGCATACTCATCGTCGTGCACATTATAAATCGCCTACCATCACCCATCATCCAAAATAAAACACCCTATGAGGTATTATTTCGTAAGCATCCGTCCTACGATGAACTTATAGTTTTTTGGTGCTTAGTATATGCTCACGAAAATCGGTGCAAGGATAAATTTGGAGAACGAGGAAGTGCGTGTGTACTCGTTGGTTATCCGCATGGATAGAAAGCATATGGAGTGTTTGATCTACAATCCCAAAAATTTTGTGCATCTTATGGTGTCACCTTCGTTGAGGACGTGTTCCCTTTTCAAGGCACTAGCGGCCTCAACTTCTTGGATGCAGTCCGCGCAGCGCATGAACACATTCATGTCCCCTCGCCTGGCACACCACCAGCCTAGATTTCTGCTCGCCCTCATATCAGACGAACAACTTCACCACTTGTGCAGCCTGTTCCCAGCTCCCAAGCCGAGGTCGAGACAATTGTGCACACTGCCACACAACCGACTAATTCCCCTAAACCTTTGCCAGCTCCCATTGTGTCGCATATCAGCCATCGAATATGGACACGTCCCAAACACTTGAATGTGTATGACACAAATTTATCACCATCAGTCGATCATTCAGCTGCCTCAACGGTACACCCTTTATCGAATTTTGTCGTTTATGATAAATTCTCTTCTGCTCACAAAGCATTTTTTACGGCCATCACGTCTTGTGATGAGCCAAAGTCTTTCACTCAGGCCGTTAAAGACCCGTTATGGCGAGAAGCTATGGAACAGGAAATACGAGCCCTGAAAACTAATGGAACATGGACTTTAGCCGACTTGCCACATGGAAAGAAAGTTGTGGGATCCAAGTGGGTCTACAAAATCAAATATAAGCCCAATGGTGACATAGAACGATATAAAGCTCGTTTAGTTGTGAAAGGATATACCCAAATCGAAAGAATCGATTTCCATGAGACGTTCGCCCCGATAGCTAAGCTAGTTAACGTTCGCGGTTTATTGAGCATTGTCGCACGACGAAGATGAAAGGTTCACCAATTGGATGTCAACAATGCTTTCCTTCATGAAAACGTCTACATGTCAATTCCACAAGGATTTACAAAGGAAAGGGAAACACGAGTTTGCAAGCTCCAAAAATCACTCTACTGTCTCCGTTAAGCCTCTCATAATTGGTACGATAAATTTACCAACGCCCTAATCCAAACTGGTTTCCGACAATCGCTTGTCGATCATTCCCTTTTCATCTTTCGAAAGGGGACCACCTACGTTTCCACACTCATTTACGCCAATAACGTTATATTAACATGTAATGATTCCAATCAAATTACTTATGTTAAACGATACCTGGATGACAAATTTAGCATTAAAGATTTGGGCACTTTAATGTATTTTCTTGGGATTGAGGTGGCTCGATCCGCGGATGGTTTTGTGTTAAGAATACAGAAGTATGCTCTTGATATTTTGGAGGAAAGTGGTTTGTAAGGATGTCGCCCCAGTAAGTTCCCCATGGAACAAAATCTCAAAGTACGACCTGACGATGATACGCCTCTCGTGGATGCAACTAAATACCGTCGTCTAGTTGGTCGCCTCCTTTATCTCACTGTTACTCGGCCAGACATTGTATTTACGGTGAGTCAATTGAGTTGGTTCTTGGGACAGCCCCGTCAAAGTCACCTGACAGATGTTCATCGCGTTCTGCGATACTTGAAAGCCACGCCTGGACAAGGAATTCTACTGTCAGCACATGACACCGTCGACCTTCAAGCCTTTTGTGACTCAAACTAGACTGGTTGTCCGTTTACAAGATGCTTGTCGACTGGTTATTTTATCACACTTGGAGGCTCTCCAATTTCGTGGCGTACAAAGAAACAATCATTTGTGTCTCGATCTTTAGCAGAGGCGGAATATCGGGTTATGGCGACCATGGTATGTGAAATTATTTGGCTGCGATGGTTGTTACAAGATTTTGGAGTTCATCAAGTCGGCGCCACACCACTTTACTGTGACAATCAAGCTGCTCGTCACATTGCCGTGAATCCGATCTTTCATGAGTGCACCAAACATGTTGAGATGGACTGCTATTTCGTCAGGGAACGAGTTACCAATGGAGACATTAAGCCTTGCAAAGTATCCACGAAAAATCAGGAGCGAAAATTTTTACGAAGCCTCTTGGAGTTGTCCGTTTTCATTATCTTCGAAGCAAGTTGGGCGTTTGAGATCTACAGGCTCCAACTTTAGGGGGAGTATTGGAATATTGGGGTCATATCTTTATTATTATTGATACTGATATTGAGTATATTTATTACTCCCTCCGTCCACAAAAAGTAGTCTCTTTGCCTTATATTTTTTGTCCACCAAATGTAGTCCCATACACTTTATGGAAACTATCACCCTTCAACCACCACTTAATTACTCAATTTGTCATCAACTTTATTCACAAACAATCACTTTATTTACAATTGACCCCACAATACCCTATAATACCCTTACTTTATTTACATTTTTCCTTAAAACTTGTGCCCCTCCTCCATGGGACTACATTTTGTGGATGAAGGGAGTATTAGTTAGTTATGCATTATTTACGCATATGCCCACTAGTCAGTTAGGCCATTTCTCAAGTGTATATATACATACAATGATGTACACAACAATTTACTTCTCGATGAATACAAGTTTATTTTAATGATTATTCCCTTAGTTTTATCAATTTTAACTTAGTTATAATATCACGGGTTAAAATTTTAATTGAAGATATATTCAAATAACTTAAAACCCAAATTATATAAAAGAATTTGTCTTAATTAAAATGACAATGTTCTTATTCTCATGTCTCACCTTGATAAAAAAAAATTTAAATTTTAAATTCAAGCTTCACGTCGCATTTGCCACGCTAATGAACCACTAGGCTATCGTCCTTTCTTTGCCACGTAACCGAAGATAACATAAGAGAAGAAAACGTGCATTACGTTGAACATGGAAGCAATGTCGTCTTTGTCACATTGTCGTCCTTGCTTGTGCACATATCGTGTGCCTTCATCATGACATTAATAGCAACTTTATTACTCCCTCTGTCCATCAAAAGTGTGCTCACTTTTTTTTATATGTGCTTTTAAAAAAATCATATTTTAATTATAAAGAATATATTTAATATAATGAGTAGAAAATATATTTGATAGATACTCAATCTTGTTAGTAAAGTAGAAAAAATATTCAAAAGTTAACTATTTAAATAGAATAAGCACATTTTTATGGACCTCAAAAAAAGAAATGAACACACTTTTGGTGGACGGAGGGAGTATATAAAAACAATTAGAATTTTTGGTTCTTCAATTAAATTGATTTATATTTCAGTTTGAGTTGTTGATTTCAATTCTAAATTGTTCTAGTGTATCAATTTGGAGTACGCAAAAAACGTTTTATTACCCACCTCGATCCGACTTTGATCTTTTCACGAATAAATAATACACGATTTTTTTTGAAGTCTCGGGTATCCGATTCTATGATCGACTAATCACGGGGGACCAATCCCACCGCCCACTTGTGGGGGTCCCGTTTAAAGCCAGAACTTTGCGCTCTGTATCCGTTTAAAGCCAGAACTTTGCGCTCTGTATGGACATGGCCCCATAGAAATTGTTTGTACCTAAGAGGGTTCGAACCTGAGACCTAAAGAGAAGCATACTTCTAAGTCCCAAACCTATACCACTACACGATTGACTAATTCCATCATTACTTATATATTTTTTAACATACACTTAAAAATTTAAGAATTTCAATTGAAATATTAACCGATTCAAATTTAAAATCAAGTGAAATTGGTTAGATTTAGTGAGAAATAATTATTTGATGTAGTTATGTTAATATGTTTTGAAATAAGTCTCTAATGAGATACAAAATATAATAGTAGTAATAAGTTGAGTGACAAAAGGTCACGACACTTTGTTATGCTGCTTAGCCAACACACTATTATTAGTTCCCTGTCATGCAATTGAAGAGAACGAAAGAGAAGAAAATTTGCATTATGTCACACATGGGAGCAACATCGTCTTTGTCACATTGTCGCTTTTGCTCGTGCACCTTCGTTGCAACACTAATAACAATTTTTTTATATATATAATCAATTAGGACTTTTGATTCTTTAGATAAATTGATTTAAATTTCAAATTGAGTTATTTATATTTTCTAAATTGTTCCAGCGTACTAAGTTGGTATTCAAATCAATAAACATCTTCATAATTCTATACATACTCTCTCCGTCCACCAAAAGTGTGCTAATTTCTATTTTTGGGTCCACAAAAAACGTGCTTATTCTATTTAAATAGTTAACTTTTGAATATTTTTTCTACTTTACCACTAAGATTGAGTATCTAACAAATATATTTTTTACTCATTATATTAAATATATTCTTTATAATTAAAATATGATTTTTTTAAAACCATATATAAAAAAAAGTGAGCACACTTTTGGTGTACAGATAGAGTATAATTTAACAAGAGAAGTATATAACAATTTGGTACATGATTTCAATGCGGCCAAATTAAACATATTTATACAAAATAACATAACATATAATAATTATATTAGAACCCATATCAACATCCTTCCTGGATAATCAATTAGTTGTAAGACAACAATATTTTCATAGTAGTTCAATTTTTTCTATGCTACTTTTCGTATTTCACTTTGTATTTCATTCTCTCAATTATTAACACGTGTTGGCATGGTACACATTGTATGTTGATTATTTTTTTTCACCATCCACATGTTATACATCAAGATTGTGTAACACAAAGTGGAATAATAAAAGTAACACATGTGATATCATTCCTTTTTAAGGAACATAACCACCATGACCTCCCCCCTCACCGCCGCCAGACCCTCCACCATATCCACCTGCGTGTTCACCAGCACCACCGGCATAACCACCGCCAGCACCACCACCATGTCCACCACCAGCACCACCTGCAATAGCCCCAGCCCCACCAGCACCACCACCGTGTCCACCACCAGCACCACCTGCAATAGCCCCACCAGCATAACCACCACCAGCACCTTCACCACCACCATGCCCACCACCTCCTGCAACTGCCCCACCAGCATAACCACCACCAGCACCTTCACCACCACCATGCCCACCACCTCCTGCAACCGCACCACCAGCATAACCACCGCCAGCACCACCACCATGCCCACCACCTCCTGCAACCGCCCCACCAGCATAACCACCGCTAGCACCACCTCCTTCGCCACCACCATGCCCACCACCTTCTGCAACTGCCCCACCTCCACCCGCGCCTCCACCATTACCATATCCCCCGCCTCCTGCTCCTTCAGCCCCACCAGCAAATGCTCCGCCGCCACCAGCACCTCCCCCTTCACCTCCACCATAACCACCGCCATGAACTCCTCCCGCTCCACCTCCAACACCACCTCCACTTCCATACCCACCAGCGCTTGCTCCGCCAGCTGACCCAGCTCCACCACCACCACCATGACCGCTTCCACCACCATATCCTCCATCGGCAGTATACCCACCCCCGATACCTCCCCCTTCACCACTACCATACCCACCAGCATGCCCTTCACCAGCACTACCACCACCGCCGCCTCCTCCACCACCACCACCACCTCCAGCTCCTCCTCCACCGCCTCCACCTCCATTCACACCGCCACCATACCCACCACCGCCTCCTTCACCACCTCCGACTCCATAACCTCCACCATGCTCCCCACCACCGGCATAACCACCTCCACCACCACCACCACTACCAGCTCCTCCGCCACCACCTCCTCCACCGTGTGCACCACCTCCACCACCATACCCTGCTCCTCCTCCTACACCATTTCCTCCACCATAAGCATGGCCACCCTCCGCAACAGCCCCACCGCCTCCTCCACCAGTACCACCACCCCCTCCACCCCCGACATTACCACCATAGTTTTGAGGATAGTAGCTAGAAGCCTCTAGAAGAGTCCTAGCCGCTGAACATATCGCTACACCTAGAATAAGAAAGAAAAGCACACTGCACACTCTATTTGCAGCCATTGCAATTAGAATGCAAATGCGATGCCTTACCATGCATGGAAGGGTATGGTATTTATAGGAGGGAGAAAAGTGCGCCTTTGCACTGTGAAGATCGCAGAAACGCGCTTTTGCCCCCACAAAGTGGTCCATTTCACAAGCACATGGCAGTACCATCACAAGCTTACTGGTAGTGTGCTTCTGCTGTTCTCCACATTTGATGAACAGACTATCATAACTTCATTTCTCTTATCAACATTCATAGTATAGTATTTAATTATTTAACGTTTTCTAATTCTGATGAGCATTCAAATTTTATTTCATTATTACTGTGTTTTATTAATTATCTTTTTTAGAAAATGACCTGAAAGCAATAAATATATATATACATACATACAGCATTCAATGGAGATATATTTAAAACCCATTATTCGTATTTTGTCTATCAAATCTTGCACATTTTTAATATTAATTTGGTTCAATTATTGGACTACTTAATAATTAATTAGTTAATTTGGCGTGGTTTGCTGATAACATATATATAATTAATTTGTTTTTTTTTTTTTCCCTTCTCCTGTACGTCATTGTTATATATATGAAATTGGAGTTTACTCAGTAACATCAAGAAAATACACATGACATAAGAGTCTCCCAGGATAATGCAAAGTAAAAGAAGAGAGGCATGGAGGATATCAGGATAAGGTTTTGATATTTTATGATGATAAATTTTTGTATACAATTAGAAGTATTATATATACAATATGTAATTAGATTTTAAGTTATTTAAATATAATCTGGACAATTGAATTTTTAATCCACCAATTTTGAATTAAGTTTAAAATGTAGCTCAAATTGTACCAATTGATTACATATATTATGTTGCCTAATTTTTGTTCGTCATTCATTTAAGCGACATATAAAAGTGGAGCTAGATGAGTATTCAAAATTAACAGAATATTAATGAAGTACTTAATTACTCCACATACCTAAGAATAATACAAAACCATATACTGGTGGGTCACAATTCAGACAAATCTGTACAAGAAAAAAATAAAATACATGTATAATAATAATAAAAAAAATCCACAACAATTAACTTAGTGCACAAAAATCATGATATACGGCCACTTTTTCTTATCACTAAAGTAATGATGATGGAAAACCAACTCAGTGTGATCTTTATTCCATACAAATTGCTGTTAATGAAACCTGATCTAAATTGCATTATAAATTACTATTTCATGTGATCTTGTTGGTAATGCTCTGGACCATTTCTTGCCCGACATAAAGTTGACCTAAATTCTGATATATTCACATCTCATTCTCTTAAATATTGATTAACCCCATTTTTTTAAAAATAATTTATTGATTCAAGCAAAACTGATTACTTGAAGTTCCAACTCAACTTGAGCACTTATCAAGCATTGACAAGTGAGAAAGTAAGCTTACCTCGATTCGCAAACAAGTCAAGCCGAGCCTAACGTGTCTAATATGGAGTTACAAGAAAAACCTTAAATAATGTGACTCAAACTTACTGTTTCATTAGAAGTCAAATATCTAACAAGCTCGAACTCTCAAGTTGCTCAATTTCTTTTTAAAGCTCTAAAGAGAACATATCAAAATAGGTAAAAAATTATACGCACCAATTGCACCGTATTTAATCAATTTAAACCAAAATTTAACTCAAAGAAATAAACCCTGAAATATATAATGAAAATTATTGATTTATATGAAGAAAATTATTAGTTCATACAAAAAAACTTCTGCTCACACTTGATATATGATCATCTTACAAGTTATTTGAAGAAACAAACAGGGAAATGCTAATACAAACAGATTATGCAGTTGAAACAATTACACACACACACACACACTCATTTTAAGTTCGTTTCTTGATAGTATAATATCATAAACAATGCATAAAACTACACCTCCAATTGGGAAAATTATTGCAGAAAATGATAAGAATAGGACAATGCTTGATGCCTTTTTGTCTCCCTCATTGTTTAAATTATCGTAGACGTACAGCGAGTGACAGCTTTCACACAACGTATCGGTAAGTGACATAACGTCCAGCAGTCTCACTTGGGCGGATGATCTTTACAACTTGCCCACGCTTTAGTCCGTAATATCTAGAAATCGGGTCTGTTATCTGGATACGAGGTAACTGCCAACAAAAGCATTAAAAAACGTCAAACTGAAGATAATGGCAACAAGTATCATGTCTATCAGCAAAAAGAATTAATCAAAACTGTAATTCAAAATTTATCGGTCTATATTAGGCTCCGCCCTGCTTTAGATTATGAACACCCAAGAGTTAAAACTTCATTCTGGAGCTAAATAAGTATGAAATACGGCGATCCTAAACCAAAGATCACAAGATTTTGATTTTTCATATTGGGAGAAAGAAGCCCCACAATACCAACTGATGCAACAACCAAGAGTAAATTGAAATCAAACATAGAATAGGATGACACTAAGACCATTCTGCCCAAAGCTTACTTTAAACAACAGGTAAAAGTTTTATGGTCGATAGAAGTCGATCGATTAGACTAGAGAAAGAAGAAGAAAATAATTCACAGCTTCTGAGCTAAAGTAATCAAACAGAAGGAGAAAAGCATACCCATTTTTGTAATTTGAAGACTAAAAGTTTCCATTTAACAAAAAACACTTTTAACTTATCCACTACAATTATAAAACGAACTAACCTGAGTTTCTTTCACAGTGTATCTTTCCAGCAAAGTCTTCTTTTCTTCAGGAGTAAGCAGCTGGTGCTCGGGAACAAGAACATGATCTTTAATGTTAATTAACAACTCTGCCTCCTGTACACAATTACAACAAATAGATATCAGTATATGATTTAGAAATTACTTTCGTTTATATGAAAAGTATCTTAGCATCACAAACTCCTGAACAAGTGCTTACAGCATATACATGATCTTGAAACTGGCATCTTCAGTACAATTTAAGATTAACTAAAATTTAATTTTGAGGAGGAAAAACAGCACATGATTTAAATAGTCAACTGAGCAATCCTACTTGTCATTTGTCAACTCATTCAAATGTTTCAAACACAGGAGCAATTATTGCATTCTGCCTTCAAAGGGCATCTATTACTCTATATAGTACAAAAGAAAAAGATATCAAGTAATAGAAGAAAAATATGAAACACAATGAAATGAGATCCTCAACAGTACCTGGAAAACTTCTAATTGAAATTTAGTCGATATTTCACTTATGCAGGTCCGAGCAAACGGGGTTAAATTCTGCTGGACCACTAATACTGCCCTGTGAACATTTTCTTCTTTCATCCGATTGGTATATGTCTTCATTGTCTTAACACCAACCTTCGGTTCCTCAGGAAAGAAGACATATATCTGATGACAGAAGACAAAACAAAAAATGGGTAAATTGCCCCCCGAAAAAGCGTTCGGTTTGAAACGTCGAATATTCTATTAAAATAAATTTCTATATTGCATTTATGACAAAGCCCTTAAGAATTAAATGTGATTGTATAAGTAAAGCTAACAAATAAATGGTGGGGCATAAGTGAAAATTGATAACATATATAATGTTGGATCTTCAATTAGTAGATATAAAATAAAAAGTTTTACTTTTGAGGAACAAGATTATTCTTTTTATGGACAGAGGGAGTGAAAAAAACAAAGTATCTTAAGCTTTAACATATACACAAGCTATTGAAAAACTTGCCATTAAAAACAAGGAAATGACATTAAGCATTTACTGTCAAGAAAATAGATTACAAATGAGAGGTCGCTTCACGACAAATGCCTTATTTTAAAATTTAAAGGTACAGGACATCTATGGTCAAAAAGGGAAAACGATACAATAGGTGTTCTTTGCAAAACCAAGGGTGCAACCTACTTGACATTATAAATAAGAATGACTAAACACCACCAATCCAATCCAGCTTCGGGCAATGGGCATCTTTGACAACAGGCAAAGGCGTATTCCACTTAATAAAATCGTTCACATGCTTTTGGATAAAGGAGGCAGTGACGTGGCTTTGGTTCCGGTTTTAGGGAAAAATAGAAAACGGTTAAGTTTGTTATAACTGTTTTTCAGCTTAGGGTTTATTAATAAGCTTTCCCTTGGTATTTCAAAACAAAATTTTCAGAATAATAAATGTGAGAGTTCTTAGCTCAGAGGTTTTACCTAAAATTTATACGATTTTGAGTTTAATAATCTACATACCGTCCCTCTAAGAAGCAAATGCGCAAAAGATGGCAAGGCGTAAGTCTTTTTGTTCCCCTATACACTATAATTTCCTCTCACTCACTGTTCCCCCACACGGCCATTAACTACATTTGTAGACGTACAGAGAAGGAAAGTAAAAACAAAGTACATTTCCCCATTTATCCAGAAGATAAGCATTTTAATTTTTCAGTAATAAGCTCTCGTCAATCACATTCTGCAGCTACAAACTACAAAACAGAAATACCTGTATTTTTACGAGTAAAATGAAGTATTTTGACGAGAAATACCTGTTCAGAGCTGCTATTGCGCAAGTTTTTATTAATAACGAGGTCCTCTCTCTTCATATTCTCGCCATATTTCTGAAGGAACTGATACTTTGTCATTTCAATCTCATATTCAGTCACCATGTAACCTCTATCCCTCAGCATCAGCATCAACGTCTTCCTAATTCTGAAAAGCCGCGAAATTTCATCCTCAGACAGAACCATCTTTGCGCTTCCTGCTAACAATTAGCATTTCAGATCATATATGTAATTCAATCTCAGAGTTATAACCAGCTTTAAATCACCAAGGACTAACCTTGATTGGAGGATATGAGAAATTAAAACATATAATTCCCTTAAAATTAACGGCTTATCACCTGTTGTATATTGATTGATTTTCTTGAGCTTCCCTTAGATGCAGGACAAGGGTTTACGTTCAATGCAAAGTGCAATCTCGAAGGAAAGGAAATCTGTTTCGACATCTAATCGTATTTACTATATTTAGATTGCTTTGGGCTTCTCAACCGACTTGGCCCAACCAAAACTTAGCCCATTAGGCCCAGTGCTTTCAGCCCATGTAATTGTAGAATAAAATCTTCTCTACAGTTGTACCTTCTACCCAAATTCCGTTCATTCTCGATCTCGTCGATTCTCGGCTGACCTCTCCAGAGGTATGCGTCTCTCCCATCTCTCCTCCTTTTTTTTTTTGCGTGGTTAGTTTAGTGGATGACGTTTTTGATGAATTGCACGAAATGAGGAATGATTATGGCTAAACCCTTGTTAAACCCACTCATTCCCTTCATTAAATCGAGCCTTAAGTGTTGTGGAGCTGTGAAAAAATTCAGAACACTGGTGAATTTGTTGCTGTTAGATTGATAAAGTCTATTGTGTATGTTTAAGACTGACTAGGAGATAAGATTCAATGGAGATTGAAGAGTTTTATTGCTGATGAGTGATGATAGATTACAATTTAACTCATTTACTAGTCAGGATCGATACACTTGCTGATTAATGTATTTTAATATTTTTTTTCCGCCTCTGAGTTCTGGAAAAAAATTGTTTCATTTTTTTAATAAACTGTATGTCTACATGTCCTAAATTATGTTGTAAATTCTTGTATTGGTTATATTTCCTTGAACTTTTTCGAAGAGTATGAAACTTGTGAAAATATTTCAGTTGGAGATGATTGGAGTACTGTGAAAAACATATCTATACATACTACAAAGAAATATATAAGTGAATTTTCTGCTTAGTTTTGAAAGGCGCATGTGAAGCTATAGGTTATGCACCTTCTTTGAGATTGTCCGGGCGCAGTTTCAGGCACGTGAGTCTATAGGTTACGTACCTTCTTTGAGATTGTTTGCCTCAGCCTCGCCTCTTGGTCAAAATGACTTCACAGCAAGTTTTACATGTTTTAGGTCATTTAAAAAAAGATAGTAACACTTTTATTCCCTCCTAGTCTCCCACACGTTTCTTTTAAGTTGTTAAGGGCTGGAAATAAAGAATAAAACATATAAACTAGGTTAAACAAATAACTATTGTTTTAGACCAATAAGTGGACAAGGAAAAGAGTCTTAAAGGCTCATCTTATAGACTTAGAGAGATGAAGATGAATATTAATTTGAGAAAGAGGAAGATGAATGCATTGATGGTGAGGAGGACTTTGATTTGGATGAGAATTGGGGCTAGTCAACTAGACCAATGAAAATCTTAACTGCTGTTTTTAACATTTGATGGTTTTTGTGAGATAATGACGTCTTAACTTCACAACTTTAGTATTAATTTCATGTTTACATTATGTTCTAATTTTTATATACTGAATTTTTGGTAGTATTATGTGGTATTAAATTTGATTTTTGTAGGACAATACGTGTGAAATATGTTATAGGAATATAAAATGATGTTTAGGAACAAAAGGACAAGAGGCGCGGCTTGGGCGCTAGGACCCCTCTTGCGGCTTTAAAAAATATGGTTTTCTGATAGGATGGCTAAGCAGCTAATCGTGGGCAATTAATGAAAATACTTAGGCTGTAGTGGTGTAAAACCTGGCCTTTTAATGTTCTTGTATGTAGTTCATACATTGATAACTTGATATATGCCTATTCTGATTCTGACTACATTGTAGTATTGTACTAGAAAGGTCACTTGCCCAACACTTTTTCCCAGGGTTAATTTGTATGGGACTATGCTATTTGCCTGCTTAACATCTCTCTCTCTCTCTCTCTCTCTCTCTCGATCGAACATTGTCAATAGTGCTATTGAAAATTCAATATAGTTCACTTGTACCTCAATTTTAAGGCTAAAAAATGTGAGTATGTGTTTCCTGATTTGTTTGTGATAATTGAATTAGCGAATCTACTTTTGTGCATTCCTAATTCATCACAATTTCCACAGCTTGCTTTCTAATCTAAGGAGAGGGATTATTCACCTTAATCTTGCATCTTTAAAAATCGATTGCTGTATTTCTTTTTTCGCTTTAACAATATGTTAATCTTACTTTTGCGTTTATGGGTTTAACTAGGTAAAAGATGGGCAGACAAGGTTCTTCATTGCGCATTAATCCAAAGAAATTTGGAAATCTTCAAAAACCGTGCATGAGAGAAATGGTTTCATTTCTCAGTTGTTTATCTATAGCTCAAGGCGTTGAGGGAAGATGCACAAGGCAAAAGTCGCTCTTGAGTGCCTGCATGGATGCTCAGGTAAGTGGGGATTTGTGGTTCTGTTCATATAATGTCAGCCCCATTACACACCTCTAAACCAGCATGAACCTTACTTTTTAACTTACTATCCCATATTCTCTGAAATTATGTAATATGTATGGGTGCCAGCAAATTGAGCTTGAGTTTGGTCTTCTCTGCAGTTATGATGCTTATTTTATTTTCATTTCTGCAGACGAGCGATAAAAGAAAGCCATTTGGTAGCATTAACTATCACCTCCAGAAGCTTAGCAGGGTAAAGAAGTAGTGACTTGTAACTTTTACCATTGTTTTGATTGTGATCATGAAATATTAGTAGTTGTGTCAAAAATGATGTCTTGAGAGAGAGTCTTGAGTATTTTGATGTGATTTTATTATAATTCAGGCAGCTTATTGCTATACCCACCGGATTTTGGTTGTTTCCTTTAAATTGTATAAGAATTTTCCTTGAGGGGCTTCTAGAATTATGACAACAAATGAGAATAAGAATGGTATGATACTACTTGCTAGTGGGGAATGTGAATCAGAAGTTCCTTATTGTTTTATTTGGTTCATAATGAGAATGTCTATTGTAATCAATCATAGGAACTGTAATTTTTCTAATTTTTTTTTTTATATAGAATGCCGAATCTACTTTTGAAGGAATGATATTTTTTTAAAATATCAATTATCTATTTCTTGGTTATTACTTACCTCTGGGCATACCAACCAAGTATATTCGACACCTTGTTTCCTATGCCATTTGGATCATACTCCATTATTTTGAGTGGAAAAGAAGTATATTCCATTTCATTTGAAAAATGCAGTCAGATGATCCCCCAATTGAATCGGGGCAAACGACTACGAAAGAAAAGATTGTTGGGATTTATAAAAAAAAATACTCCCTCCGTCCCAAGATTTTTTACACACTTTGACCGGCACGGAAACTAAGAAAATGGAATAAAGTGATGTGTAAAGTAAAATAAAGGAGGGGTATTATTGGTAATTCATTGATTAAAGTGGAGTGATTTGACTAAAGGGAAGGAAAAGTAAAATAAAAGAGGGGGGTATTATTGGTAATTCATTATGTAAGTTGTTTCCTTTTTTGGAGTGTGTAAAAAATGTTGGGACGCCCATTAAGGAAAGTGTGTAAAAAATCATGGGACGGAGGTAGTAGTTTCTTAGTTGTCATTATTAAGGCTCAATTGTCCGAAACTTTGGATACATATAAATTACTAACTTTAAATAATTTTGCAAATTAATCTTTTAGGAAGTTTTTTTGTGTATGGATCTAACACTTTTAAATTAGATCAAATTTAAAATGACGTTGTTACATTAAGAGGGGTATCACGTCGGTATGATAGGTAATTTAAATGTATTTTCTTGAGGACGATGTTAGCCGCATATTAAAAATGATCTCATGCCCACATGATCATCAGGACAGGATGCAATGACACTTTGAAAAGAATGGGATGTATTTTGTCAGGTTGGCTTATAAGATGGTTGCAACTCTTACGATTTATGCAAGTTTTGACATGGAGGAGAGATGGCGAAAGATATGGTCGCTGCAAATTCAACCAAAAGTGATTTTGGAGGTGTTAGCATAAATTTTCTTCCGACGAAGGAAAGGTTGCGGAGCAAAGGTGTAGTTGTGGATAATCAATGCTACTTATTTGACCAAGGGATGGAAAATGCTTGACACATTCTTATGAGTTGTCGTTTTGCATTAAGGTGCTGGGATATAAGCAACTTTAGGGCACGACCGGAGGTTCTAGACTTCTAGCTCTAGACATGGAGTCGCTGTTAGAACTTTTTCTCGAGATGATTGGGGTGCTAGATCAGACGGAGGCAGGGAAATTTGTGTTGACAAACTTACGTATATGGCGTGGGAGGAACATGGTATGTTGGGAAAACAAGAGCTCCACCCCGGCGGGAGTAGTTGGTGAAACAATGAGTTTTCTGTCAAATTGGGTCACAACTAGACGCATGTTCACCAAACCGACGATTCCAGCAGGTTGTACAAGGTGACACCGTCCGGAGGGTGGGCGTGTTAAGCTGAATGTAGATGCCGCCCAATTTAACAATACTCACGAAACTGGGGCAAGGATGGTAAATCAGGATGAGAAAGGGATATATTTCATAGCAGCTTTTACCATGCATTTTCCGAGTGTCATCCGCGTTGATGAGGCTGAAGTCATCCGACTCATCCAGACATCAATATTCATGAGATTTTATCCTAGGTAAATAGTTTGGGTTTCAAATCAGTGGAGACGGGTGCGAAGCTAGTGGTTGATGCTATCAATGGAGGTGCAAGAGGCATCACCGCATTCGATGACTATGTCAAGAGTTGCATTCGTATTTAAAATCAATTACAATATATTTTTGCTATATTGAGTTTATTTGCAGTTTGATCAATACTGTGACACATTCGTTTGCTAGGCTTCAAGATCATTCTTAAGTCCTCATACTTAGATCGAGCCTCCAGATGTTGTGGAGAGCCTTCTCACCGATGTTTGTCTCAATTACGAATAAATGAAAGTTCAGTTAGCTTTAAAAAAAACTGTTAAATTAAATAAAATTATTTTAGTTAAGGTACACCTTTCATATGCTTTTGGTGGATGAATGCTAGTGTACTTCAATCAAATACATTATAACATTAAAGTATTTTCACAGTGTTCCTCTAGTAGATAGTTTAATTCAAATGCAATTTTATATAAATAACGTTTAACAATTAATTTTTTAGAACAATTTGTTTATCTAAACATTTATCGATTGTGAGATAATCTTAGACAAGCTTGTGCGGAAATTCATGTTTAATTTTCTTAAAGTTATTTTATACATTTTATTATAAAAAATACTCCAATTTCTATTTCCTACGTGCATACTTGAATTGTAGTTTTATTAAATTTACCCAAATTCGATTACAGAGATATTCAAATTTTTTTCTCTCTAACTATTCTTGTAATTTCCTATAACTAAAATGAAAATAGTTGGGGGGGGGAAATTACTATTTTATAAACTGAAGGGAGTTCTCTGAAAATATGAAAGTCATCGACTCTCCGGCTTGAAAATAAATTCTGTAGCGATAAGCAAATTTTGGTACCGGAAGAAATGGTTTCCATTGACAACGGCACTACCTCCTCCACCGCCAAGGGCCATGCCGCTGCCAAAGCGGCCCTGGCTGATGTAGCCACCACCGCTCCTCCGGCGTCAGAATTCAACGGTTCTCATCCGGAGATCGACGCACCTCGGAGGAGGAAATCGACGATTCTTCCTTTGGAGGTTGGTACACGTGTCAATTGCCGGTGGCGCGATGGCAAGTACCATCCTGTCAAGGTTATTGAGCGCCGCAAGCTTCCGCCTGGTGGACCTAAAGATTATGAGTACTATGTTCACTATACTGAATGTGAGGAATAGTTTTACTTGAGCTATTAAAATTAAATCCATGGCTTTACTAAATTAGAATAGATTATATTCAAATCATTTTCATGCTCTGTGAATTGTATTTATAATATTTTTTTCTTTTTATTTCCTTACCTTCTCCGTGTTTGGAAGAATAGAGATTTCTTGATTGCAAACTTTTGTATTGCGGATTTTATTGGTTTATAAATAGAAGTTACAATTTTTTACGTGAAAAAAATGGGTAATTTAGTTAATTTCCAGAATGTTGAGCTCCTGGAATTGGATTAGATGAACACTCTACTCAATTTTGTATAAAAGTACTTTGGATTTTGATTTTGTAACTTCAGATTTTTTGGTACTAGATACCATGCTTGGTGTGTTCAGTTCTTTGTATTCATCAGTATAGCTCATGGATTAGTTAGAATGACTAGAATTGGAAAATTGTTTGCTTCTTGCTCGAGGGTTCCAATGGAAATTCAAGTGTTTTCCATGAAACTTATTTTGGTTTGTATAATCCTCACCTTTTTCCACCATGCATTTATTTCTTTATTCTCTTGGTAGTCAACCGTAGACTTGATGAATGGGCAAACCTTGAACATCTTGATCTCAGCTCTGTGGAAACTGATGTGGATGAAAAGGTTGAGGACAAGGTAATTTCTTGTTCATATCTTTGATTTCCGGTTCTTGAACTATAGTTTCTTTAATTATTGTCCTCTTAAGATGACTAGTTCTTTTTGCACGACATATATTGTGCATACATTTGATCTGCAGTTTCTCCTTTAAGGACGCTCAAGTTCTGATATTTTCTTCAGAATTCAATTTATTACGTGATTGCAGAAATTTCTCCTTCAAGAAAGAATATGCTGACATGTAAAATTTCAGGTAACGAGCTTGAAAATGACACGCCATCAGAAACGCAAGATTGATGAAATACACATAGAGGTAGGCACTCTTTGTTGAATATTTAAAATTAGCATGCATATGATCATTTGACAGTGATGTGATACTTTGCCCCTTTTGCACACATTCTTTATAGACCTATTCGTTCCTTTGTTATGGATGAACTAGTGTCCTCACAGTCTCTGCTCATGCATGCCAAGACAGATGGCAGTAGGGGTTTAAACTCTGTATAGGTGGGGGAATGGTTTAGTATCTCTGGCTGGTCTACCTTGAGTCAAGTTTGGCAGTAAAAACTAAAATTTATTGATTGTGTTAATGAATATTAGTGGTGCTTAACCTTTTCTCCATTTTGCTATAAATGGCACCCAAGGAAATGGCTATAAATCTTATTCAAGTTCAATCTATTTCAAATGCCTTCTTTACTTTACTTTTGTTACTGTGTATCTTTGAGGTACATCGATGAGTGTCTGGCTAACCCTTTTCCAGGTCTAGTGTCTCCATAACGTGTCACCCATATGTAGGAGTCAAATATAATAACAGAGAAAAGTACTGTATATCTATTTCCTCAAGTTTCCTTAAATTTAAGTTTGAGAATTTAAAAAGAAGATAAAGTTTCCTCAATTTTAATTTGGATTACAAATTGATTGAAAATTTTCAGGGTCATGAGGAGCTTGATGCTGCTAGCTTGCGTGAACATGAAGAATTTACCAAAGTTAAAAACATTGCAACAATTGAACTTGGAAGATACGGGATTGAAACTTGGTACTTTTCGCCATTTCCACCAGAGTACAATGACTGTACAAAGCTATTTTTCTGTGAGTTTTGCCTGAATTTTATGAAGCGTACAGAACAACTTCAGAGGCATATGGTAAGCTTTATCTCCCAGTCATTGTTCATCCCTTTCCATTTACTTGTTTATTTGTGTTTTTATAGAACTCCAATGGTCTAGAAAGTCAATTGGTCATATATATGGGCCATGCATGTCAATGTATTGTATTGTGTCACCTACTTGAACTATTTTATTCCTGTTTCTGCTACTCTCTAGCTTGTGCAAAGAACATTCTCTGTTATCTTATTTTCTATCATCTCCTGTACTTACTGATAGAGTCGAGGGTCAATGGAAACAATCAGTGATATAAAATCAACATAATAAATCCGATAACAACCTGCCCAGCAATATTGGCGCAGTCTTGATAATACACACAATAACCTACTAAATGATAATGAAAACACACTATATATCCTTAACCGTAAGGCTCCCAAGTGGAAAAAGCCCAGCGGACACTTATTGCAATTAAATGAAATAAGACATAATGGTCAGCAGTAGTTGGTTGTGTGGCTCTCCTTCCTTATTCCTACACTAATAAACCCATACACTCTCACTTACAGTACTTTACACTTCTACTTGCAGAAGAAATGCGATCTCAAGCATCCTCCTGGTGATGAAATATATCGAAATGGGACATTGTCAATGTTTGAGGTAGGTTGCCTTTTAAAAAAATTACTTCACAAAGCATCAATTTGTAACTTGGTACAACTGTGAAAAGAAAAAGAAAAAACTAACACTTGGTGAAACTCAAACTGTATCTGTAACAGGTTGATGGCAAAAAGAACAAGATTTATGGGCAAAATCTTTGCTATTTGGCCAAGTTGTTCCTTGATCACAAGACACTCTATTATGATGTAGACCTGTTCCTATTTTATGTTTTATGTGAATGTGATGATCGGGGATGCCATATGGTGGGATATTTCTCCAAGGTAACTTTTATCGCTTGGAGTTGGATCTGATTTTTTGCTGCCCACTTTTATTATCCCTAATAAATGTTAATCAGCTTGAAGCTCATTCAGTTCTATCATCATACATATTTGTGCACTAGCCATATAGGACCCCCTCTCCCTCTCTCTATGTAATAATAATATTCCTCTATATTGGCTCCTTCTTGAACTTACACATCTGATGTGTTATTGCAAAATAATTATTTTATACTGTACAATTTTTACTGAAAGGATATTTCACTTGATAAAGGGCCCAGAAATATACTTCACTCAAAATCTTCTTTGCCTGATATGCAGGAGAAACATTCGGAGGAGTCTTACAACTTAGCGTGTATTCTCACTCTTCCTCCTTATCAGAGAAAAGGCTATGGAAAATTCCTGATTGCATTTTGTAAGTCATTTTCATTCATACACAACAGTATGTTGTTGGGGGATACATGTACACAGTATCGTCTTATAACAGGAGAAGTTGATATTTGTATATATATTCTTGATACCTTGTTCACTTATTTTCCGATACAATTATTTTGTTCGATAGTTTGCTTAACTAACTGCAATATGTGTGCAGCATATGAGCTCTCAAAGAAGGAAGGTAAAGTCGGAACACCAGAACGACCCCTCTCAGACCTGGGACTCTTGAGCTACCGAGGTTACTGGACACGTGTTCTTCTAGACATATTGAAAAAGCACAAGAGCAACATCTCCATTAAGGTTTGAATTAATCAGCCGGATTAAAAATTATCAGTTATATAGTTTCATTTTTTTTTAAAATTTATGTTAGGCTAAACTTGAAGGTAATTTCTGAAATTATTCCTGATTTTTGATTATGAACAAATTGTTTTCCAGGAGTTGAGTGATATGACGGCGATCAAGGCAGAGGATATATTGCAAACCCTTCAGAGCTTAGAGTTGATCCAGTATCGAAAGGGACAGCATGTCCTATGTGCTGATCCAAAGATCCTCGATCGTCATCTTAAAGCTGCAGGACGTGGCGGTCTTGAAGTGGATGTCAGTAAACTCATCTGGACTCCTTATAAAGAGCAGAGCTGATCATGAAGTTCCTCTTCTCTCTCTCTCTCGATCTATCTATCTAACTAACTGTATATATAACTTTTTTGTATATTAGGTTTTAACAGTTCTATGGCCTATGCTAATGTTTTTCGTAACATAGAAATCGTGTTCCTTTCTTGAATCACGATCACAAGAATTCTTGGATATTGGTTGAAATTTGGGGACGGCTTTTACAGATTATTAGTTTGTAAGTCGTTTTCATGTACACCTGTTTGTAACAGAGACCTTTAATTCCTCGGTCCCAACCAAAAGTCTCATTTTTTATTGTCATATCCATAAAGGAGTTATGTTTCAGAAATTAATTGAAATTTCTGTAATATTGTAAATGGAGGGAAGTGAAGTGAGGATTGATGGTTTATAATAAGGTAATGTTTTCATTTATTTTGGGATAATCGATCTTGTGTTTAGACAGAGTTATCAATTTTAGAAAGGTAAAACAAGATTAAAGGAACTATGGTTAGTTAACCATACTGCTTTGTTTTATTCTTATGTCACGATATAAATACAACAATTTGTTTGTTGTTCCACACTACTCTGGTAAATAATTTTTTTAACATAATGCATGTCAAAAGTGGCACAAATGATCGTATACCCATTATAAATACATGACCCGTGATAATTAATGAGGATTAGACTTAGCTAAAAAGTGGATTTTCACCTAACTTAATCTGTCTTAATTCGAGGACTTTACTTTTGAGCATATCCCTATGAATTTTTTTATTGGATAAATCCATACTAAGCGAAATAAGTATATTAATTATTTACCAGAAATAAAAAGGAGATATATAACATAAGATATACACAAATCATGTATGTGTGAATCTATAATAGGATTTCTTGGAATTTTCTTCTTCTTTTGTTTGATTAAGATTTAAGTATGAATGCTTACTTCTGACAATAGGGAGTCAGAAATTTCTTGGATTCTTATAATTGTTGTTTTCTTATTTCACGTTATATTTTCATAATCTCTCCGTTGTACATACGTAGGATTAATTTACTTTTCGATTTTTTTCACACTTTATTGAAAGGCTTACACTAGTATGCACCCGAGTGCACACTGTGCACTCGAGGTGATTTTTTTGGCTTACACTAGTATACACCCGAGTGCACGCTGTGCACTCGAGGTGATTTTTTTTGTTTCCTTTATTTTCGGTTATTTTAGTTTTTTCCTTTTTTTTAAGCTAAATGCCTAAATTTTTCTTTCCTTTTTTTTCGGCTATTTTCGTAATTTTTCTTTCCTTTTTTTTTTGAGCTGTTTCTATTTTTATTTTTATTAATTAAAAAAATGATAATTAAAAAAATAGATTGAGTTTCTTTTATATTATATTATATTATATTATATTATAATAAAATAAAATAAAAGTGTGGAGGAAATATGTTTGAATCATTTAACTTGTATTTAAAAATATACACATTCTTCAATTTAGATTTAAATTTTTAAGAAAAAAATTTTATTTAGTAAAAAGTGAAACACAATAAAAGTATAAGTCACTACAACTAAAAAGTGAAACACAATATTTATGAAACGTGCAAGTCAGTATTACTGAAAAGTGCAACACAATATTAATAAAAAGTGTAACTCAATATAACTAAAAAATTGCATCACAATATTACTAAAAAGTGTAAGTTAATATAATTGAAAAGTGCAATACAATATTACTAAAAAGTGTAAGTCAATATTACTAAAAAGTGAAACACAATATTATAAAAAAGTGTAAGTCAGTATAAGTGAAAAATGCAACACAATATTACTAAAAAGTGAAACACAATATTATAAAAAAGTGTAAGTCAGTATAAGTGAAAAATGCAACACAATATTACTAAAAAGTGTAAGTCAAAATAACTGAAAAGTGCAATACAATATTACTAAAAAGTGTAAGTCAAAATAACTAAAAAATATAAGTATTTATAACTGAAAAATGCAACAAATTTAACTTAAGAGTACAACAAAATTATTACTATAAAGCATAATTCACTTTAACAGCTTGTGTAACATTATATTACTAAAAAGTATAAATTCTTAATTTTTATTACTTACTACTAGCACTTTTATTATTATTAATCGTACACCTTTGTTAATTAATACTTCCACTTTTACAATTTAGAAAAATAGGTTATAAAATTATAAAAAAAAAATATACTTCCACTTTTACAATTTAGAAAAATAGGTTATAAAATTATAAAAAAAAATATGGGAAAAATGTTGAGAGTGAGATTCAAACACAAGACCCTTGAATAAAATAAGCTAAGCACAACCAATAGGCCATAAACTAGTATATTAAAGATTCCGTAAATTTTATATATATACAATTATAAGTTGGACTCAAGTGCACTCGAGTCACTGTGCACTCGAGTTCACACCAGACTTACTCTTATTGAAAAGTGAAGTAGAAAAGTTATGAAAATGTCAACTTTGCAAATAAGACCTTAACCCTTATTTAATCTATATGAGTATTGGGAAAACCATATACAATTACTATTACGACATGTATATTAATTATATACTCCATATGAGTATTTTAGTAAAAGTAGAATAAAAAATAAACTATACATTTTGATCGTAACAACAGAGTAGTAATATCTTGTATATTACTCTCTCTCTCTCTCAATATTTTTAATTGTTGTTTTTAAGATTTTATATAAAATTAAGGAAAAGAGGTGAGGAGGATGTGTGAGGAATAAAGACTTCCTTCTGTATTATGCTTATTTTTTGGATACAAGTTTTAATGAATATTACATAAAATAAATATATTGAATATATTATAGAGCATTGTGAAATTCACTTCTAAATAAAGTGATGATAATTTAAATAAATAAATACTAATGTAAATATTATTAATAATAAAATTGAACGATATTTTTTTGAGTTTATTACTGCTTAGGTACAATTTTCACCCCCAACTCTACGTAGGTACAACTTTTTTTTAAAGTTGATTTTAGGTGTCAAAAAGTTGATTTTAGGTGTCAAAATAATCTGAAAGACCCAAATTGCCCTTACTTCATTCCTCATTTTTCTCTCCATTCTTATTAAATACCTCACCCACCCACCCTTCCTCTCAAACACGCCTCATCTTCTCCTCTCTTCTCCTCTCTCCTCTCTCTCTCCGCTGAAGAGTTTTCCTCCACCCCCAACCGCCATCGTGAAGCCCCTCCACCCTTCGTCTTCCCTGGCGGCCATGGCGAAGCAGCGGAGCTTGATGCAGACGGGCGGCGACCGTGGTGGGGCGGCGATCTGAAGAAGACGAAGCCGCCTCCATGGCCGACGCTTCGATCTTGAAGAAGGCCTCCCACACTGCGCCGCCGCCCACCTGTTCACGCCTCCGACGCTTTACATCTCGCCGGAATTTTCTCAGACGGCGGCCTCGCCGGAGGTTCTCCCACCGCCACTCCGACAATCTGCATCTTCGATCTTGAAGAAGGCCTCCCCCACTGCGTCGCCGCCCACCTGTTCTCGCCTCCGACACCTCGCCGGAATTTTCTCAGGCGGCGGCCTCAAAATTGCGAAGGCGACGAAGACGAAGCCCCGAGACAGATCGACGACGGGGAGATGGTGGTTGATGGAGGCGCCGCCGTTCGGATCTGAAGACGATGATGGATCTGTGGTGGTGGCGAAGGAGACGAAGCGGCGAGTTCAAACCCTCCATCTCACCGGCGAAGCTTCACTCCGCATCCACCATGGTCGTCATGAAGAAAGTAGATCTTGGCCCTCGTCGCCGCCGCCGATCTTCACCAATTTTAAAGGCATGGGTTTCTCGATTTCTGATATTACTTTTTACGATTTCGAATCTGGGATTTCTCGATTTCTTGTATTATTTTTTACGACTTCGAATCTGATTGGCTTTGTGTTTCATTTTTTCCGATCCGTTACAGATATGTTAGGAGGAGTGTAAAAAATGTAAATTTTGGACTGAATTTTCTTTTAAGATTTGTTTGGCAAAAAAATAGTGATTTGTGAAGGGGGTTTTTTGAGATGAAAAAGATGCTGACATGAATTTGTGTGGAATATTCTTGAAGAAGACAAGCATCAGACAACAATACAAGATGTTTACAGATCTGTTCTTTTTTTAAAATTTTGAAACTTATTTGTAAAAGTGCAAAGACTCCATTTTTATTGGGATTGAAAAAAATGTTAAGAATATTTATTGAAGTCTTGAAGAAGATAGATTTGTTATTCGATTTTTTTCCTCGAACAGTTGGTGCAAATTATTTTGTCGTTGATGCAATAGTTATTTGTTGATGCAAATTCTTCGTTGATGTAAGATGTAAATAATTTATTCGATGATGCAAATAATTTATTCTTTAATGCAAATAAAGAACAATGATAGGAAAAATTCACAAAAATCAATTAAATTCACAAAAATCAATAAAATCTACAATAATTTTAATCAACTAAGAAAAGATTTGCAACAACGAACAAAATGTATGCATCAAAGAAGATTTGCATCAAGCAAGAAATTATTTACATCATCGTAGAAATTATTTGCATCAACTTAATTTGACAAGGTCCAAAAGACACTAGAATGGAAATGCCCCTTTTGAAAATTCCAATATATATATATTCCAGGAAATATTTGACAAACTTAATTTGATCCCCAAATCTTTCCTCAATTTTAGACAATATTAATTAATCTCACCATCAAGACATCTACTTTTGAGGCATGACAACTTTTGACAAAATCGAATACTGTATCTTGCCGATATAATATACTCCGATAAAATATATATATACACATAGATATAGTATAACATAAAAAGGCAAAAAAAATTTTTTGTATTTTTTGTGATTTTGTTAGTTTTATATTAATTTCTGTATTTTTCTGTACTTTAGAGACTTGAACAAATAAAATGTATGCGTCAAGGAAGAAAATATTTGCAACAAGGAAGAAAATATTTGAATCAAAGGAGAAAATATTTGCACCAACAACAGTTCCAGTAAAGTGTAGGTGCACATAGGGGTTAGAAAAAGTGGGTGTTTTGATTGAAAAAGTGGGTGCACATTAGGGGTGGAAAACCTAGCCCAGACCCAATTGCCAAAACCCTAACCCTAACCTTAGCCCTCCACCACCACCCCCGTTGGCTGCCGCCGCGCGCCCACACACCTTAGTCCTCCGTTGCCGACCGGCCGGCCCCCACCTTCGTCCTCCGTCGCCGACCGGCCCCCACCACGAAATTTCTTCGCCTTCGCCACGCACAGATCAAGGCTCCCTTCATCTTCATCTTCGTCTTCGTCGAAGTGCTGCAGATCGGCGGCCATGGCGTCTTCGTCGGAATTACAGACGGGCGGCGACCGTGGTGTGGTGGAGACTCAATAGCCATGGCGAAGGGTCGCCGCCAAAGTTCAAGGCGATGGAGGTCGTCGGCCATGGCGAAGGTCACCATCTTCGTCGGAGAAAAGCACAGCAGCGACGGTAAGCCACGACGACGGACTTCGTCTTCCCCGGCGGCCATGGCGAAGCAGCGGAGCTTGATGCAGACGGGCGGCGACCGTGGTGGGGCGGCGATCTGAAGAAGACGAAGCCGCCTCCATGGTCGAGGTCGCCGATCTGCTTCGCCGACGAAAATGGCCGTGGTGGGGAGGTTCTCGCAACTCCGACGAAAATGGAGGGGAGAAGGAAATGTTTTTTTTTTTTTTTGGGAGACAATGAGTTGTGGAGAGAGAGGGAGTGGGAAGAAGATATGAGATAACATCTTTCTTACTTTCCTCCTCTATAAGGGCAAGAATGTAATCTTCACACCCAAATATCACCTATAAGAGATTTTTTTTTTTGATAGCACTTAATGGGTTTTTCAAGGTCCAAAAGACACTAGAATGGAAATGCCCCTATTTTTTTAATAAAATATTTAAGGAAAAAAGTGTAATGATTAAAGTGTTGAAGGGTAAACTTTTATATATAAAATAAATGAAGTGGTTGGATTGAATGTATGGTAACAAAAAATAATACTCTCTCCGTTCTACTATAAGTTTCTCACTTTTCTTTTATGGATGTTCCACTATAAGTTTCCCATTCCATTTTTAGCATATTATTTTCTCTCTCCCAATCACACCACTTCTACTTTATCTATTATTTTATCATACTTCATTTAATACTCATCTATTATTTTCTCTCTCACTATCATATCACTTATACTTTATCTATTATTTTATTATATTTCTTAATCAAAACACCCAAAAGAAAAGGAAAGTTTATAGCGGGATGGAGAATGTGGATGAAAGAGTGTGTGTCCACAACTGGCGCTGCCGTGCTCGTAAATGGTAGTTCCTCAGGAGATTTTAAATTAGAGAGGGGGCTTAGACAAGGGGATCCGTTATCTCCGCTTCTATTTCTATTGGCAGCCGAAGGTCTGAATTGTATGGTGAATAGGGCGGTGGAGGGGTCGGGGTTCTGGACCCAATTATTATGGGGAAAAACAAAGTACAGGTTCCTCTGCTGCAATATGCAGATGACACGTTGTTCCTTTGTAATGGCAATTGAGAGGATATTAGAGCAATCAGATATATCTTGAAGCTTTTCGAGTTAGTCTCTGGTCTAGGTGTGAATTTCAGTAAATGTAGTCTTATTGGCATACATTTGGGAGAGGAGGATAAACAGAATATGGCTAACTTTCTGGGCTGCTCAATCGGTAGCCTCCCGATGAATTTTTTGGGTATGAATGTAGGTCTTAATCATCATAAAACGACCTCTTGGGATGGTATGCTTAAGAAAATTCGGGGAAAACTCGCTTGTTGGAAGGATAAAAACATTTCTATGGGTGGTAGGGCTACTCTTGTTCAAGCTGTCCTTTCGGCAGTTCCAACATACTACTTATCATTCTTCAAGATTCCTAAATCGGTATTAAGTGAGATAACAAAATTACAGCGGAACTTCCTGTGGGGAGGAGGGGCAGGAAATAGGAAAAAAATTCCGTGGGTAAGCTGGGCGGATGTTTGCAAAGATAAAGAAAAAGGTGGTCTAGGCATAAGAGATATGAATATGTTCAACAAGGCTCTTCTCGGTAAATGGCTTTGGCGCTTTGTCACGGAGAAGGAGAACTTATTGGTGAAAATCCTAGAGTCACGATATGGAGGCTTGGAGGAGGAGGCGTCGAATAACAGTGGGAGAAGAGGACGCGTAGCGGGTGGCTCTAGTTGGTGGAAAGAGATCAAACAGATTCACAAGGAGATAGGCGGCAGTGAGACGAGGAGCAAAATTCGCCGAATTGTGGGGAATGGTCGTAAAACCAATTTCTGGAACGACCTCTGGATTGATGATATCGGCCCTTTATGCGTTGCTTTTCCAGGCTTATACATCTTAAGCAGGCAGAAACATGAGGTTGTTGGCAACATGGGGTCTTGGGGCGAAAATGGATGGTCGTGGGAGTGGTCTTGGGAGAGAGTATTGAATGACAATGAAACTATCATATTAACTGAACTTCTCTCTTTTTTGGGCAGGTCAAAGCTTTCTCAGCACATTGAGGACACTTGGAGTTGGGTGCTCGCGCCGACTGGGAGATATTCTACCAGTGCCGCTTATTCGATGCTGCTCGCGGATGAGGCTTCTGCAGGTACCATGACAGAGGACAAGCAGGAGTTCAAACATTTGTGGAATAATTACGCTCCGCGGAGAGTGAAGATGATCGGGTGGAAGGCGCTACGGGGAAGGCTTGCAACGACGAACAATTTAATTAAGCGTGGAATTAATATTGCTGATGATGATGTGAGGTGTTCTCTGTGCGAAAAGGAGCTTGAAAGTAATAAGCATTTGTTAATGGAGTGTGACTTTGTTACAAAAATTTGGCAGGAAAGTTTTAAATGGATCAAGGTTAATATGGTCCCTCACTCCAATCCTATTATTCATTCTCTTCAGTTCAGAGAGGCGTGTGGCAATGGCAAAGTCAAAAGATGGTTCCTGTCAAGCCTTTGGTTATGTGTCATTTCTGAAATATGGAGAATTCGGAACTTCAAGAGATTTAATGGTGCAGGTTTAGACGTCAAGAAGACCTTAGAGAATATTAAAATTACTCTTTGGACATGGTTAGGGGGCAAAAAATTACTGATCCCAAATTCTTCAATATCTGCATGGTTTCATGATCCGTTCCTTTGTATCATCGTCTAAATGTTAGGGGAAAAGGCGGCAAAATTGAGTTCTTATAATGTAATATAGTGTATACTTGTATATCTATGGGTTGAGTACCCCGAGTACTCGTGATGCAATACAATTCTTTTTACCGTTCAAAAAAAAAAAAAACTAACATGAGAGTAAATATATATATTGTAAGAATAAAAATTGTGATGATTGTTTTCATTTAGAAATATATAAAGTTCAGAGGGACAAATTAAAAAAAAATATGGGATGGAGTAATATATAAAACTTTCGAATAGAATATCACTTATTTTCTAAAAACCAAATACCAAACATTACGTGAGATATATATGAAAAGACAAAGTGTGAAATGCACTAGCTAGTTTCAAAGTATTGGTTAACTTCATTTGAAGTCAACATCAAAGTTCAAACCCTGCAGACTATCGCTGTCAAAAGAACAAAAGAATAATAAAGATAATTAAATTGTAAAAAAAAAAAAGAAGAAAAATCTAATACTATACTACCATTTTGAATTGATCATTTACACGAATATCATATATCTGCAAACTAAATTATTCAATCCGTTACCTCGTACACAATATTTATGAAGTTGACAATGTCGTTAAAAATTTGTTGTTGGGCAAATCAATCGGTTCAATTTGCAAACCTGTCACCCCCTTAGATCTTCTCTTCCAAATATTCATCTCGTCGTGGCCGCTCGCCGCCCTCTTCACCACCGGCAACGGCGGATCCATTCCACTAATATCTAATTCACAATTGGTTTTCACTACCCTTGATCTTCTTACATTATTCAAACACACCTCCTTGTTTGTCCGGCAGCTTCTGCCTCCACTCCTTCCGCCGCCGCCGCCGTATTTAGCCGCGGCGGCGGAATTCAAGGCGGTGGGGTTTGGCAAGAGGGTTTTGGCGAAAAGGTGGAGTGATTTCGACTTGGTGTACTTGTGGTGGTTGGCAGCGGCGACGGTGGTGGGGAAGCCGGTGACGCGGTTGTTTCTCTTGACTTGGCCCATGCAAGTGACTTTAGGGGAGGAGGGCTCGGCGGCGGAGATCGGAATTGTGTTTAATTTGACGTCGTCTTTGATTGATAAACGGCAGAACATTGGCAAGAAAATATTTTGATTGTTTTCATTTCTATTAATCCCCATTTTATTTATCAATATACTAGCTTTTTTCTTGAAATTAATAGAGGAGAGGAGAGGGTGAGAGAGAAAGAGAGAGAGAGACTTAAAGCTACCAAATTAAAATAGAGGGGAATATGATGTGGAAAACATATATATATATACCCAAAAGCTTATGCATGATATCATCAATATATATCTATATATACCCAAAAGCTTATGTCTACTTTTAATCTTTTATTTATAACCATTTCAGTAATATTTCGAATTAAAATGGAATGAAATTGGACACATGTGGTTGACAAAGTAAAAAGTTAAAATTTTATTCTTTTAACTTTATTTTTTTAGTCCCAATTTTAACTCATTTTGACCATTTGTGTTCGACATTTTTCTTTTTCACTTTATCAATGTTCGATCGGAGCTAAGCGTTGGAAAATATGGATTTTACGATCATTCTTAGAAGAGTTAATAATATTTCTGGATTCATGGTTTTACGTTTAATATTTTTACATGGATGGGGAAATTAATAATAAAAAAAATAGTGGAGTCTCCCTTCCACATTATTAAAAAACTTGGAGGGTTAATTCTGGAATTTTATAGGGTTTGTTATGCACTAAATTTCTTGGTAAGAAATTGCGGCTTTAGAGTCTTCCCTATTCCATAACTTGGAGCTATACCATACCTTATAAATTATAATGTCTTTGTGCATTCTTTTCTGTTCAAGGTATATAATTTAATAAAGAAGTTCATTAAATCGGATCATTGAAGGAAAGGAGAAATACAAAAAAAATCAATACACACGCATTGAAAAAAACTCAATTCTCTCGTGAAACACACACACAAGAAAGGTAAATCACACTAGAAGAAAATGTGACTGAGTTGACCGTATAAGCAGAAAATTTTGAACTTAATTTTGACCTTAGATATTCGTCCTCATCGATCTACTCCACCAATCAGACAATCCATAAAATAAATTAGGTTGGTTGGACCAAATTTGAGTTATATAAAAATCAATTAATTTTGCATTAATAAAAGTTTTGATTTCTTGAGAGCTAGGGTTACTGCTCATGGAGTGCATTCAATTATAATAGTACCTTATGTAGTTAAGAGTGTCACCATGATATTAATATATATATATATATATATATATATATATATAAAAGGTGAAATATTACATGTTTAACATGCAACTTCAGCCACTTAAAAAAGCAAATTTTCAATTAAGAAAGGGATGGATATCCATGTTATAGAAAAAGAAAATAATGAGTTGAATAATTTTAGGGGAAGATAGTGGGGGTGAGTGTGGAGTAATTTCTTTGTCTCAAAGGTTGCTATATGTCTTTATTCATACATATGCAAAGTGTAACATGCATGATGGCGTTTCTTAGCATATATGTAGCTACCTAGCTGCCTACACATTAGGGAATATATATATATATATATATATATATATATAATATGCTAGTTAATTAAAAAGTATATACTCCATCCGTCTCTGGTTGAGTTACCGATTTTTTTCATTTTAGGTGTGTTCAATGTTAAGTTAACAATTTTTACTTTTATAACACTCCACCATCTATCAGCCTTTTCTATTTCTTTTTTTTTTTTTTTTGACGGGGCTATTTTTCTCTATCTTAATACCCCACTACATATAAAATACTCCCTTCGTCTAAATTTATTACGCTCATTTTCTCCGAAGAGTAAGTCTGGTGTGGCACTCGAGTCCAATTTCTAATTGTATATATAGAAAATTCACAAAATATTTGATATACTAGCTATAGCCTATTGGTTATGCTTAACTTATTTTACTTAAGTGTCTTGGTTCGAATCTCACCCTCAACATTTTTTCCATATATTTTTTTTATAATTTTATAACTAATAATAATAAAAGTGCAAGTAGTAAATAATAAAAATAAAAAATTTATACTTTTTAGTAATATAAATTTTTTCCATATATTTTTTTATAATTTTATAACCTATTTTTCTAAATTGTAAAAGTGGAAGTATTAATTAACAAAGGTGTACGATTAATAATAATAAAAGTGCAAGTAGTAAGTAATAAAAATAAAAAATTTATACTTTTTAGTAATATAATGTTACACAAGTTAAAGTGAATTATGCTTTATAGTAATAATTTTGTTGTACTTTTAAGTTAAATTTGTTGCACTTTTCAGTTATAAATACTTATATTTTTCAGTTATTTTGACTTACACTTTTTAGTAATATTGTGTTGCACTTTTCAGTATTTTGACTTACACTTTTTAGTAATATTGTGTTGCACTTTTTATTTATACTGACTTACACTTTTTTATAATATTGACTTACACTTTTTAGTAATATTGACTTACAATTTTTAGTAATATTGTGTTTCACTTTTCAATTATATTAACTTACACTTTTTAGTAATATTGTGATGCATTTTTTTACTTATATTGAGTTACACTTTTTATTAATATTGTGTTGCACTTTTCAGTAATACTGACTTGCACGTTTCAGAAATATTGTATTTCACTTTTTACTAAATAAATTTTTTTTCTTAAAAACTTAAATCTAAATTGAAGAATGTGTATATTTTTAAATACGAGTTAAATGATTCAAACATATTCCCTCCACAATTTTATTTTATTATAATATAATATAAAAGAAACTCAATCTATTTTTTTAATTAATAAAAATAAAAATAGAAAACAGCTCAAAAAAAAAAGTAAAGAAAAAATACGAAAATAGCCGGAAAGAAAAATTTAGCGTAAAAAAAGAAAAAAAAATCGAAAATAAAGGAAACAAAAAAAAAAAAAAAAATCACCTCGAGTGCACAACGTGCACTCGGGTGTATACTAGTGTAAGCCTTCTCCGAACACTACTTTTAATTATTATTAATTAATTTATGTATATATTAGTATGAGATATTGTAGGGTCCATTTATAAATAAAATGATTATTTATGAATAAAATGAATGTTAAGTTAAGTAAATAAATGGTGACTCAAAGGTAAATATAAAGTAATATAAATAAAATTATTTTAAAAAAGAAAATAAATATAATAAAATTGAAATGAAAAGATTAAAATATATATATATATATATATATATATATTGTTTTAGAAAAAATTGTACAAACAATAAATGAGTAATTTAATGGGAGTATATCATAATTATAATTTTAGTGTGGCTATGCATCGATCCATCATGCACCATTTTTAAAGTTTGTGACATCTCTTTCCTATACCTAATAGGTTGAGCCTTGTGAAACATACTTTTTTATTTGGAATTGGAAGTACATAAATTAACCAAGAACTCCACAACTGATCGATTTTTAGCTTAATCCGGTTGTTTTAATCAGTCAGCTAGACGGCAATATCTATCTTTAATTACAATTTGGTGTAATTAATGCCTAATCCGGTTATAAGTCAAAACCTAAATGAACTACCACACTTAGCTAGGTTTAGTACAAAATCTTCTATTTTCTATCAAGACGTGTCCAATTTTCATTAGTATATATATATATCAAACGTGTAGTCATAAATCAAATTGCACATTTTTTTTAATGAGTTATAAGATCAGTAAACAAAATCAATAGATAAATATGCACAAAATTTTTGACCAACGCAAAATCAAATTGCACAAATTTAACTAGGGTAAGATAGAAATTTCAAATTAATTGGTCTAGCCATGCCTAGTTTATGAAAACATTAGGCATCAGTGAGGCCAAATTTTCATAGAGTAGCCCTCTTCACAACTTCAAAAATTATACATGTAGCATATTAATACATGCAAGATCATGATAATATATACCAATTAATTGTGTAATTAGGGGTTGGTTTAATCTAATTAGGGAGATATTAATCTACATTAATACTCAAGGGAGGCCACGTAATAAAAACTCTTAAGCAATATATTCATGACAATGAGAAAAAAAGTCGCACACTCTACATAATAGTGTCTTTACTCATGCAATGAATTAGTTTATGGACCATTCATTGTTGATAGAGAGATATAGACAATACATGGAGTTCCAAATAAAAGGAAATCAAGTGTTGTAGTAATTAATTAATTCATTTCTCTTGGCTTTGGGCAACATTATTTTATATGACCTCTCTCTCTCCCCTTTTTCTTTCACCTTTTGGGCCAAAAAAAAGAAAAGAAAAAAAGGTTCCAATGCCCTCATTCATTCCCCTTTTCATAGTTTGA
The DNA here is from genome assembly GCA_963675135.1 of Galeopsis tetrahit. Taxonomy (NCBI): domain Eukaryota; kingdom Viridiplantae; phylum Streptophyta; class Magnoliopsida; order Lamiales; family Lamiaceae; genus Galeopsis; species Galeopsis tetrahit. The sequence goes on along the minus strand of OY776131.1, from coordinate 51,969,294 downwards.
GAAGAAGAATTTCTTTTAATAATTGAAAATTGGGGACCTTGAATACTCTTCTTCGATATTCACACGAACTGTACTGTTGGATGAAAATATATAATTCTTGATGATAATTATAATACAGTAATAAAGAATATATGTGTTATTTGTTGAATACTATTTGAAATTAGGTAGCTACAATATGGGGGTGGGGAACACATGTAAAAAGCCGTAGCTGGATCAACTCATGATCATTGTACGTATATATTCAAGATATATAGAGTTTTAAAAATTGAATTTGATCGATCAATTAGACATAAATTCAATCAATTTATTCTCCCTTTTAATTTGAATTGCAAATTAGAAAGGAAAATTCGAATATATATATAGTATTGATATAGAAAAGTTTTTTATAAAAAATTTCAAAGTGATTGGTTCATAAAAAATTCATCATCTAGTTACATATCAAAATCGTGTATATATTTTATTTCACATCGCCATACACACATATTGTGATGCGAAATGATCTATATTTCAAACAGGAAGCAAAGTTAAACTTAGCTTAAATTAATAGTTAAAATATTGATATGCATTTTCCTCAATTATTTTAGTATAAATTTGTAATTTAAGGTCATATTTAATTGATATGTTAAATTATCTATAAATGACACAATTAAATGTCATTTACATATTGGATAAAATAAATATTTTAGATATGATTATATATGTATCTCAAATTTAATTAACCATCTATCTTGATTTAATATTCTCTTTTAAATCGAGTCTAAATAGAATGGCACGAGGCTTCTTTGCAGCTTTTGCTTGAGATATATTCATCTCTCTAGCTCGAAAAAAAATTCATCTTTTCGTAAAAACATACTGTATATTTTTGTTTCCTAGAAAATGATGTGTCATGGTCCCAGTACAGTTAGCCCGAAACAGATATCTTTATGCAAATGTCATTGTTGGACAAGACTGAAAGTCAAATAAGTTGGCACATGACATACAAGTATGTATATATACAGTGACGACCAATCCAGAAATTTTCGGTAGGGGGACCCGATTAATATTATTATAAAAATAAAAAAATATGAACTCATTATTTTTATTAAAATTTCACATTATAAAATTGTCAATATGTCACATTTTATTAAATTAAATTGATCGGATAAGTTGACTTTTGCTATGTTTTGGTACAAGTTAATACTCCCTCCGTCCCGTGATAACTGACACATTTTAACCGATTTACTTTAAAAAAACAATTTAATTTAGTGGTGTAGAGTCAAATAAGAAAGCGTATTTTGAGTGATTTGATAAGGTGTAAGAAGGATTTAGTAGGATGTAAAACAGATTTAGTGAAATTTAGGATAAAATGTAGACCCAAAATAAGTGACGATTTTAAAATAAAATGATGTTCGGATATATATTAATTTTATGGATTATTTTTATATTAGAAATGTGCAAATAATTATAAAATAGAGTATTAATTTTAATATGTGTGAAATTACCAAAATACCCCTAATAAATTTATAAAATTAGTGGGGGGCCCGCGGGCCCCCCCGGGCATAAGGTAGGTCCGTCACTGTATATATATATATACTCCCTCCGTCCTGAAATTACGTGCATAGTTTGACCGACACGTTGTTTAAAAAAAGTGGATTTAGTGGTTGATGATGTAAGATAAAAAATGGTATTTTAGGTAATTTGATGATGTGTAAAGTGGATTTGATGATGTGTAAAGTAAAATGTATAAAAAAAAAAAGAGTGATAAATTTAAAAATAAAATGATATTGTGAGATTAGTAATTTTGTGGGGCATTTTCATATTAAGAGTGTGCAAATAATTTTGAAACGTCCCAATAAGAAAAGGTGCAAGTAATCACGGGAGGGAGGGAGTATAACATTTTGGATGTAAAACTGTCAATTCCCAAACAAGCACTAAAATATGACATGAAAATTATGAATACTGTAATACTATAATATATACTGTACTTTTTTTTTTTATCATATTTGTATGATATGCGTGTCAACTCATTAAACACAATAAATTTAACAAATAATACATTAACAAATTGTTGGAAAATGTTGGTTTTGACCACATTTTATAAATTATTAAGTGATAATTTTATAATCCGTTTTTGCGTAAATGGATTTAGTTGATTTGATTTCTCAAAACCAAAATTTGGGTGAATGAGAAATTAATATTAAAGTTGGTCATTTAATGAGTAAATAAATATATTGTTGAATGTATTTATTATTATATGATAATAGTAAATGGATTGTGACCTATAGATATAGATATAGATATGAAATGTCATGTCTTTTGGTGAAATGATTATATTCCAAAGGTTGTGTCCTTTAGAATTATTTCATTAATTTAAAGGTGGTGTCTTTTAGAATTATTGCATTAATTTAAAAGACATACCTTTTGGTGAATAATAGTTTATTTCCAAAGGTTGTAACTTTTGAAAAGAATAGATTATTATGAAGAGTCACAACTATTATCATAAAGACTTTTGGAAGTCTATAAATAGATCCCCACATTTGCATTCCAAAATCACTCAAGCCAAAAGCTTTCTTACATTCTTATCCTCCAAAACATTCTAGTATTCTAAGTCCTTGCATTAGAGTTTTATTGGAAGTTTCGGATATCCATTTTGCGATTCGCCGATAGCTTCCGATTTGTAGTGCAACAGTCGTGAAGTTTTAAGTCGTTGTATCTTGGGGACGGTTGCCAGTGATCCGTATTGCACCTGTGTACGGGGGCAATAACGTCTTACGGAGATAGAGTCAAACTCTAGCCTCGACTTTCGTGTTTAAGTCTGTGTCAGCATTTAATCTTCGTCTACACATACACCTCATTTCTAACAATCGTAAGACATTATTTTTGTGTATTCGAAGATGTCTACTTCTACTTTTTCTGTTGCTCCTACTTCTCATATTCACTCTGAAAAACCACCGAAATTTGTCGGTAATGATTTCAGAAGATGGCAACAAAAAATGTTGTTTTATCTGACTACCCTGAACCTTGCACGATTTCTGAGGGAAGATCCTCCTACTGTAGAGGAGGATGACAGCGACCAACAGAGGTTGACTGCTCTTGACGCATGGAATCACAGTGACTTCCTGTGTCGTAATTACATTCTGAATGGGCTAGACGACTCATTGTATAGTGTCTACGCCACCTTCAAGACAACCAAAGAATTGTGGCAGTCTTTGGAAAAGAAGTACAAAACGGAGGATGCCGGATTGAAGAAATTCATTGTCGGACGGTTCCTCGACTTCAAAATGGTTGACTCGAAAACTGTTTTAGAACAGGTTCGAGAGTTGCAGTTGATCCTACATGAGATTCATGCCGAGGATATGCAACTGTCTGAATCCTTTCAAGTAGCTGCTCTAATAGAGAAGTTACCGCCTCTGTGGAAGGACTTCAAGAACTACCTCAAGCACAAGCGCAAGGAAATGGGCCTTGAGGACTTGATCGTGAGACTAAGGATTGAGGAAGATAACCGAAAATCCGAGGGTAAAAGCGATAAGAGTAGTGAAGAGGCGAAAGTGAACCTGGCTGAGTCCGGAAGAGGCAAAAAGCGCAGACGCGTTGATAAACAACAGAAACCTCAGAACGCTAAAAGGTTCAAAGGTAACTGTTATAATTGTGATAAGCCCGGACACAAGGCAAGTGAATGTCGCCAGCCGAAGAAGGCCAACGCGAATGCCAACGAGAATCAGGCTAATATTGTGGAACACAAATCCCTGCCTGAAGAAATGTCTGAACTAGATCTATCCGATGTCGTGTTCGAAGCAAACTTAGTGGATAACCCGAGGGAATGGTGGGTAGACACTGGTGCTACCCGTCATATCTGTTCAGATAAGAAAATGTTCTCATCCTATCAAGCGATCAATGGCAGAAAACTCTTCATGGGAAACTCTGCTACATCGAACGTGGTCGGATTGGGGAGAGTGGTACTGAAAATGACCTCAGGAAAAGAACTAACTCTTGTCGATGTGCTGCATGTCCCAGACATTCGAAAGAACTTAGTCTCCGGCTCATTGTTGAACAAAGCCGGATTTAAATTAGTTTTTGAAGCTGATAAATTTGTACTGACCAAATGTGGTCAATTTATTGGGAAAGGGTACCTTGAGAAGGGCCTTTTCAAAATGAATGTACTAACTGTCAAGCGTGACATTAAACGCAGTATTAATAATAATGATATGAATTACTTGCTTGAGTGTTCTAATTTATGGCATGGTAGATTAGGACATGTAAATCAAAATGCCCTAAAACGTTTAGTGGATTTAGATTTACTTCCCAAAATGGAATTTGATTCACAAAAGTGTGAGATTTGTGTTGAGGCAAAAATGGCCAAATCAGCATTCCATTCGGTTGAAAGAAGTACTACACCTTTAGAACTTATCCATACAGATATATGTGATTTAAAGTTTGTGCAAACTAGAGGTGGTAAAAATTACTTCATAACGTTTATTGATGATTGCACAAGATACTGTTATGTATACCTCTTGAAGAGCAAAGACGAAGCAATTGAAGCTTTTAAAGCTTATAAGAATGAGGCTGAAAATCAACTTAGTAAGCGAATCAAAATGATTCGAAGTGATAGAGGTGGAGAATATGTTGCACCGTTTGAAGAATTTTGCTCCCAAAATGGCATCATTCATCAAACAACGGCTCCATACTCACCTCAATCAAATGGCGTTGCAGAACGCAAGAATAGAACTCTGAAAGAGATGATGAACGCTATGTTGATTAGTTCGGGCTTACCCCAGAACATGTGGGGGGAAGCCATACTTTCAGCCAACTATATTCTTAATAAGTTACCACACAAGAAATTGGATAAAACTCCATATGAATTATGGAAGGGTAGAATCCCGTCCTACAATTACCTTAAAGTGTGGAGGTGTCTGGCTAAGGTTGAAGTACCTAAGCCAAAACAAGTAAAAATAGGACAAAAAACGGTCGATTGCATCTTCATTGGGTATGCACATAATAGTAGTGCATATCGATTCCTGGTGCACAAATCAAACGTTCCGGAGATGAACGTAGGAATGACTATCGAGTCAAGAAATGTTGTGTTCTTCGAGAACATATTCCCTAAGAATCAAAGGGAAGAAGTAAATTCACATAAGAGAACTTATGAAACTGCAATTGGTTCACCTGAGGTTAATGCGGAACCTAAGGTTGATGAAGAACCAAGACGCAGTAAAAGGGCCAGAAAGGAAAAGTCCTTTGGGCCAGATTTTCTATCATACATGATGGAAAATGAACCTCGGACAGTTCGAGAGGCACTGTCTAGTCCAGATGCCCCTCTCTGGAAAGAGGCTATAAACAGCGAAATTGAGTCTATCATGCACAATCATACTTGGGAGATAGTTGATCTTCCACCAGGTTGTAAAACTTTAGGATGCAAATGGATCCTAAAGAGAAAGTATAAGGCTGATGGATCAATTGATAAATATAAAGCTCGTTTAGTAGCAAAAGGGTTCAAACAAAAGGAGGGATACGATTTCTTCGACACGTATTCTCCTGTAACGAGAATTACATCCATTAGAGTGCTCATTGCTATTGCAGCATTGCACAACCTTGAGATACACCAAATGGATGTAAAAACGACATTCCTAAATGGGGAATTAGATGAGGAGATATACATGGAACAACCTGAAGGGTTTGTTATACCTGGTCAGGAGAACAAGGTGTGCAAACTTGTTAAGTCCTTGTACGGACTAAAACAAGCACCTCTCCAATGGCATGCGAAATTTGATACAGTGATGTTATCAAATGGCTTCAAAACGAATGAGTGTGACAAATGTGTTTACATTAAGGGCACACACAAAGAATATGTGATAGTATGTCTATACGTAGATGACATGCTAATAACGGGAAGCAATCATGATATAATCATGAAAACTAAGAACATGTTGAAACGAAATTTTGACATGAAAGATATGGGTCTAGCAGACGTCATACTAGGGATAAAGATCTCTAGAAATCCTGACGGAATTGTTCTAACACAATCTCATTATGTTGAGAATGTGCTTAGAAAATTTGATGTCTTTGACGTTCCCCCGGCTAACACTCCCGTGGATCCAAATGTGCACTTAGCCAAAAATAAGGGAGACCCAGTGGATCAACATAAGTATGCTAGAATTATCGGAAGTCTAATGTACTTAACGAATTGTACACGACCTGATATAGCATACTCAGTCAGTAAGCTCAGTAGATTCACGAGCAACCCCAATAAGATTCATTGGAAGGCTCTGATGAGAGTCCTTAGGTATTTGAAACATACGCTAAGTTTTGGAATCTTGTATACAAAATATCCAGCAGTGTTGGAAGGATACACTGATGCCAATTGGATATCTGATTCAAAAGACTCCAAGTCCACTAGTGGATATGTATTCATTATAGGTGGAGGAGCAGTGTCATGGAAATCCTCTAAGAAAACTTGCATAGCTCGTTCCACAATGGAATCAGAGTTCATTGCATTGGACAAGGCTAGTGAAGAAGCAGAATGGCTTCGAAACTTCTTAGAGGATATTCCCGGTTGGAACAAACCAGTGCCTCCAGTAATGATACACTGTGATAGCATGTCGGCTATTGGAAGGGCACAAAGTAATATGTATAACGGTAAATCTCGACACATTCGTCGGAGACACAACACCGTTAGACATTTGATCTCAAGTGGAGTAATCTCCATTGACTATGTGAAGTCAAAAGAAAATATTGCGGATCCGCTTACAAAAGGCATTAACCGAGATCAAATGTATAGTGCGGTAAGGGGAATGGGGTTAAAACCCACACATTAAAGGGTGTTCATAGCGGTAACTCGTCCATGCTGACTGGAGGATCCCAAGAACTTGGTTCAACGAGACAACTAAGTTATGAAGCACTCAGATGTGCACTTGAGAAAACTAAAGAAACCCATTCTCGATTCCCTTCAAGTGCAACCCTACACCTTCCGGTGCAGAAAACCTGCTGACGTGTGGTGAGGTTAAGCTTAACAGCTTTTAATGATTCCTATATCCCAAGGGTGGAGTATTGCAAGATACTCTTGATAGGAGATCACCTATATAAGTGTGAAGTGGGGCCGCTTCAAATGAAAACACACTTATGAATCCAAGATATGGTCCAGGGCCGAAATGGACACAACGTGAGAACCAAAGGGTATCAGAGTCGTTGCTGTGTATATGTCATTGTCTTGGTTTACACAAAACGCCAACCAGTTCAAGACATCGTGTTCACTGAGTGGCAAGTAAATCCGATGGCATTTTACTAGGGAAGGTTCAAAGCCTGAAGCTACCTATCCCGATGCAGTAACGGTTCGTCGGAACTTTCATAGGGAGTCACATGCATTAATTTCATTCATGTGGGGGATTGTTGGAAAATGTTGGTTTTGACCACATTTTATAAATTATTAAGTGACAATTTTATAATCCGTTTTTGCGTAAATGGATTTAGTTGATTTGATTTCTCAAAACCAAAATTTGGGTGAATGAGAAATTAATATTAAAGTTGGTCATTTAATGAGTAAATAAATATATTGTTGAATGTATTTATTATTATATGATAATAGTAAATGGATTGTGACCTATAGATATAGATATAGATATGAAATGTCATGTCTTTTGGTGAAATGATTATATTCCAAAGGTTGTGTCCTTTAAAATTATTTCATTAATTTAAAGGTGGTGTCTTTTAGAATTATTGCATTAATTTAAAAGACATACCTTTTGGTGAATAGTAGTTTATTTCCAAAGGTTGTAACTTTTGAAAAGAATAGATTATTATGAAGAGTCACAACTATTATCATAAAGACTTTTGGAAGTCTATAAATAGATCCCCACATTTGCATTCCAAAATCTCTCAAGCCAAAAGCTTTCTTACATTCTTATTCTCCAAAGCATTCTAGTATTCTAAGTCCTTGCATTAGAGTTTTATTGGAAGTTTCGGATATCCATTTTGCGATTCGCCGATAGCTTCCGATTTGTAGTGCAACAGTCGTGAAGTTTTAAGTCGTTGTATCTTGGGGACGGTTGCCAGTGATCCGTATTGCACCTGTGTACGGGGGCAATAACGTCTTACGGAGATAGAGTCAAACTCTAGCCTCGACTTTCGTGTTTAAGTCTGTGTCAGCATTTAATCTTCGTCTACACATACACCTCATTTCTAACACAAACGTAATCTTATTGAATCGTATTCATATTTGATCTTATTGTGTATATACAAAATTTGACACTATAGCACGATAACGATTTGCTAGACCTATACAATATTGTGTAAAGTGTTGACCATAAATTTGCATTTAATAATTTCTCCTAACGAGATTAAAAAAAAAAAAACTCAGGTAATTTAATTACAACAAACATAAAGTCTATAAATTAGTTCCATCAAATTTTGCAAGAGAAGATTATAACTGTACCCTCCCCAAAGTCGAGGGTTTATTGAGGTTTAACGACACAGGATTTTTTGGTAGTAATTTACTTGCGAAAGACTGAAAGTGATCTGTTAATGGATTTATTTCTTTATGGATTAATTTTTTTATTGATTTTTTTTTTAAGTTCTAATAGAGAAGATTTGATTGATGAATAAATTGATTAAGTTCTTTTCTTGTACAACAAGTTCTTTCCTTGTATATAAATTCTTTTCTTGTACAACAAGTTCTTTCTTTGTATATAGGTTCTTTTCTTGTACAACAAGTTGTAATTCACCTATATTAATGAGAATATCATACACCGTAAATTACACGGTGATTATTATCATTCTGTCATGGTATCAGCAAATTAAGTGCTGAAAACCCTAGCCCAATTTTTTTTCTTTCCCATCCGTTTCTTCCTTCTCCTTCACAATGTCAGATATTGTTCCAGCAACACCTAAGGATCCCGATCACATTCCCCTTGCCACTCTGATTCACATGGTTACGATCCGCCTCTCTTCATCGAACTACCTTCTTTGGAAGAGTCAAGTTCTTCCAATGCTTCGATGTGATAATCTCGCAACCTTTGTCGACGGTTCTGGTCCCGAGCCCGAACCTCTGATTAAGTCGTCCGATGACAAGGACGAACCCAACCCAGCCTATCTTCTCTAGCGCAAACGCCACGATCGTGTCCTTTGCCTGCTTCTATCCTCTCTCACGGAAGAAGCTATGTCTGAAGTCGTTGGCTTCTCCAAGGCTCGTGATGTTTGGCTTGCCCTAGAGGCCGCATTCAATCCCTCCTCCCCATCCCACGCTCAACAACTCCGAGATGAACTACAATTCCTCCGTCGTAGTTCGCTTTCCGTCGTCGAGTTCAATAGGAAGTTTACTAATCTCTGTCACCAGCTCTCTGCAATCGGCCACTCAGTTTCTGATGCGGACAAGGCTCGATGGTTCCTTCGCGGACTTGGCCCGCAATTTCGAGCGTTCACTGAGGTTCGCCTAGCCATCGCCCCCTTACCCTCCTTTCGTGATCTGTTGTCTCAGGCCAGAGATCATGAGTTACGCGAGAAAGCTATGGAAGCTTCTGACGCTCAGCCGCATACTGCTGCCTTTTACGCTAATCGTTCAGGCCATCGCTCGTCGTCTTCCGGTAATCGTACTTCGAATCAGGTCCGCGACGGTGGTCGTGGTCAGGGTGGTCGCGATGGTGGCCATACCTCCAACAGTGGTGGCGGTACTAAGCGTGTGCTTCGCTGCCAAATCTGCTGCGATGCTCATTACGCCACTAATTGCCCGAACAGGTTCTCTCGGGATTATAATTTTCATGATTCCCAGTCCCGATCTGCAAACATTGCCTAGGCGTTTCAAACTCAGTGTACCGTCAATCCCTCATCTGTATCAGATTGGTATGTTGACACTGGTGCCTCGGCTCATATGACGTCCTCCTCCACTGCTCTGGATTCCTTTGAACCCTATTCTGGTAATGGTTCAGTCATCCTCGGTAATGGTGACTCTCTTCCCATTTCGCATATTGGTTCTCGTGTTATTAATACCTTGCCCTTGTTAGATGTTTTAGTAGTACCTCATATTACTAAAATTTTTTATTATCTATTAGCAAGTTAACCAATGATTTGCCTGTTGATGTTATGTTCTTTAACAACTCTTTTGTGGTTCAGACTCGGTTGACAAAGAAAATCCTCGCTCGAGGGACGTGTAAGGATGGCCTTTACATTCTAGAGCAGGGCACATCTGCCCTGGTTGCTGCTTTAAATTCCAGTCTGTTGAAGTCTTCTTTTGAGTTGTGGCACTCCCGTTTGGGACATGCTTCTATTTCTGTTATTCAGTTGTTAAAAACTTTAGGCCATTTGAGTGTTACTTCTGTTTTGCCTAAGCCGTCACCTTGTACATCCTGCCAATTGGCTAAGAGTAAAAGGTTATCGTTTGATTTAAACGATAAACGTGCTTTACATGTTTTAGATCTTATACACTGTGATTTATGGGGTCCTTCTCCTGTTTTGTCTGTCGATGGTTTCAGATATTATGCTTTATTTGTGGATGATTTTTCTCGTTTCTCGTGGATTTATCCCTTACGCGCAAAGTCTGAGTTTTTTGATGCTCTCAAACAATTTAATACTTTCGTTTCCACTCAATTTAACTCATCCATTAAAAATTTTCAGAGTGATGGTGGTACTGAATTTACCAACCATCGTTTCTGTGATTTTTTTAATTCATTTGGTATCTTACATAGATTTTCTTGTCCTTACACTCCTCAACAAAATGGTCGAGCTGAGAGAAAACATCGTCACATAACTGAAACTGGTTTATCACTTTTGTTTCACTCTCATACCCCTCTTCCTTTTTGGGTTGATGCCTTCTCTACCGTTGTCTACATTATTAATAGACTTCCATCTCCTGTTCTTAACAATAAGTCACCATATGAGCTTTTATTCCACTCTCCTCCTTCATATAGCAATTTTAAGGTTTTTGGTTGTCGTGTGTTTTCGTATCTCCGTGATTATGCTCCTCATAAGTTGGCTCCTCGTAGTCATCCTTGCATTTTTCTTGGCTATAGCAGTATTCACAAGGGTTTTCGGTGCTACGATCCTGTCTCTTCGCGCACTTACATTACTCGTCATGCTCAATTCGATGAGACTCTATTTCCTTTCTCTTCTAATACTTTGTCTACATCTCATACTGACTTGAACTTTTCTTGTTTTTTGGATCCTCAGGTTTCTCGATCGACAATCTCGAGTCCTGCCTCTTCACGATCTGTTCCGCACGATCCTCCTTAATCGTCACATGCTTGTTCTTCTCCTACTGGGGTTTGCACGCTTTGCCCTGTTGATTCATCTCATGAGCCAACGCCAATGCTCCATCCCGTTGTTCCCGACCCAATTCAGGTTCCAGTGCCTGATCCTGCCATACCCGCACCCACCGACCCTGCTGGTCATGGCTCTCCTTCCACGGTTCCCATTCCTCCGGCTAGTCCTCCACCCGCTCCATCCGTTTCACTTCATCCCATGCAAACCCGTGCCAAATCCGGTATCTTTAAACCCAAATATTCGGTTGATATTGCTACCACTAAGCTGCTACATTCCCTGTCTGTCTCCACAGAACCTCGAGGGTTCAAATCTGCCTTAAAGCTTCCACATTGGCATTCTGCCATGCGTGACGAAATGGAGGCTTTACATTCTAATCAGACATGGGATCTTGTCCCTCGTCCGCCTTCTGTCAACATTGTTGGTTTTAAATGGGTTTTTCGTACTAAGTACAAATCTGATGGATCCATTGAGCGATATAAAGCTCGCTTGGTTGCTCAAGGGTTCTCTCCAATTCCAGGTTTTGACTTCTCGCACACCTTTAGTCCTGTTGTTCGTGCTGCCACTGTTCGTGTCATACTATCTTTGGCTGTGCAGCGCTCTTGGCCTTTGCATCAACTAGATATGAAAAATGCCTTTCTGCATGGCGTACTTCCTAAACCTGTATTTATGTCACAACCTCCTGGTTTTACTGATCCTCGTTTTCCTAATCATGTTTGTAGGTTGAAGAAGTCTCTTTATGGCCTCCGCCAGGCTCCACATGCTTGGTTTGATAGATTTAGTATTTTTTTATTCTCCTTAGGATTCACTCGTTCTCGTTCTAACACCTCTTTATTTTTCTTTTATAGTTCCTCTTGTACCATTTTTTTATTACTCTACGTTGATGATATTATTGTTACAGGAAACAACTCTGCTGCTTTACAAAAGTTCATTGTTCATGTCAACAAAGAGTTCGCTGTCACTGATCTTGGTCGTCTCAATTACTTCCTTGGTCTTGAGATTACTCATCATCCTTCTGGCCTTTTCCTTGGTCAAGCAAAGTATGCGTATGATATTCTCACACGAGCTGAAATGCTCGATTGCAAGCCGGTCTCTACTCCACTGGTTGCAGGTGACTCTCTGGTCAGTTCCGGTGAATCGTTCAAGGATCCTACGCTTTATCGATCCTTGGTGGGTGCTCTACAATATCTCACCATCACTCGCCCGGATCTGTCCTATGCCGTTAATCACGTTAGCCAATTTCTTCATTCACCCATAGCGGATCACTTATTGGCTGTTAAACGGATCCTTCGATACGTTAAAGGGACTATTCATCATGGGCTATCCTTCTCGCCCTCTTCAGACTACAACATTATTGGCTACTCTGACGCCGACTGGGCCCGCTGTGTGGACACACGTCGTTCCACCTATGGTTACTCCTTCTTTCTAGGCGGCAATCTGGTTTCTTGGAGTGCAAAGAAACAACCTACAGTTGCTCGCTCCAGTTGTGAGTCTGAATATCGTGCACTAGCAAACACTGCTCAAGAAATGGTTTGGCTTTTCCATTTACTTAAGGAGCTTCGTGCACTTCCTTCTTCTCGTTCGCTACTCTTATGTGACAACAAGAGTGCCCTATTTTTGAGTCAGAATTCAATTGCTCACAAGCGTGCTAAACACATTGACATAGACTGTCACTTCATTCGCGAACTTGTAGCAAATGGACATTTGGAGACACGCTTCGTTCCCTCTCATCTCCAAATTGCGGACATTTTTACAAAGAGTTTACCCCGACCAAATTTTGAACTGCTTCGATCCAAGCTTCGTGTCGATGCGATTCCGACTCTTCGCTTGAGGGGGGGTAATAGAGAAGATTTGATTGATGAATAAATTGATTAGGTTCTTTTCTTGTACAACAAGTTCTTTCCTTGTATATATGTTCTTTTCTTGTACAACGAGTTCTTTCCTTGTATATAGGTTCTTTTCTTGTACAACAAGTTCTTTTCTTGTACAACAAGTTGTAATTCACCTATATTAATGAGAATATCATACACCGTAAATTACACGGTGATTATTATCATTCTGTCAAGTTCAATTACATTTTTGTTTTACCTACGTACCATTTACACGTGCCTGTAATTTAGTACCAATAATTTTGAATTTGAGGAATTTAAACTTAATGGGGTCGCCAAAATCCAAAAATAATGAAATTGGGAGTTTTGTTGGAACCCCAAATTTCGTTTAAAACTCAAAAATAAAATGATGAATCATGCCCACTTTTTTTTCTCTTTTAAAATGAATTCTTCGTCAAAATATTATTTTCAATTACGCAAACTTAAAGAGTACTTATTGGTAGAAAATTGTCACTCCATTTATACTGCTAACTTTATTCTTTAAACTTTTTTTTTTTTTAAATTATATTTGAACTTTTGGATAAATAGTAATATTAAGGTTTGAAACAAAAAACGTCAAGACAAAAGAGCCGACCGTAGTATTTGTCTGCATGTGCAAGGGCACGTGATAAAGTCTATCCGGGACCCCTTTATTGAGTTTATTCTCCGTTCATGTATGTCACGAAAACTTCCTACTTTTATTTCATTTCAACTGGGATTTATTTCATGTTTTTTTTTTTTAAACTCTAATCAACGGTTTAATTTATTTATTTTTAGAAAAGAGGTGATTCTAGTGTTCATTTTTTTTTAAGTGTATTTATAATTTCTATTAATAATAATTTTTTTTTTAAATCTTGAAGAATAACTTAAAAAAAAAAGGTGATTCTATCTCATTTTATAATGTTTGAACACACCACCTTTGAAAACAAAACGACCAAATTATTCTATATCCACAAGTGCAACCCAAGCTTAAAATTTTATATATGCATGAGTATATGTTTATAACCTTAATAAAAAAAGAAAATTATGAAAGTTGGTAAACTGTATCTTTTTAGAGTTAAAGGATATGCATGTGTAGGGGCTGTGCTAATTAAGAGGTTGATATTAAATTGCGGAGTTTTGTCTTAAGAAAGGGTAACAAAAAGTGGATAAAACTCACTTAACTTTTTATTTGCCGACTCATTTCTAATTCACATCATGCTCCAAACGTGTCATGAATATAGCTAGGCTATATAGCTGCAAATTCAAATCATACTTTTTTTTTTTTGTGAAAGCATTCAAATCATACATAATATCGGTGAAATATAGAATTATTAATTAATTACAATATTTGCCATTAATCTGCACATATTTATGTATGTACACCTACATGTGTACATAAATAAATGCTGAGTTTTAAGCCTATACAATTACATTATAATGCACATGAAATCATATGTTATGGAGTACTTTTTATGTTTCATAATCCACTTTCTAAATTGTTGATATCATTTAATTTTTTTTATTAACGCATCATAATAATAAAGACGACACATGTTAAAAATTCAATAAATTGAGACACTAAAATTGAACGGATTATAATGTGTATATAGCATAATATACACTAACAAATTAAAAAAAAATCATTTTTAAGCAGAATCCATAGTTTTTATCTGAGTGTACATATAATTAGGATACAATCGTTTTTATCTGAGTGTACATATAATTCACAAATAAATATAAACCGAATTAACATGAGTCTTTCTATAGATATGTAATTGGATCACGATTCTAAATTATTTTGTGGGTCAAATACAAGTTACCTAATATGTAACACATACAAATAAGACCAACAATAACTAAGAGCTCGTTTGGCTCGAACAAGTTATAAGCTCTTTAAAACAATTCATAAATTGTTTATAATAAGCTTTTTAAATTGTTTGGTAAAATCAAATATTTAATAACTTATAATTTAAAAAAAAAATTTATACAGTATTAAATTAATTAGCTAGAATTAAAAACTATTTTTCTGAATTTATAAGTTTTATTAACTAAATATTTTAACAGCTTACAAGTTTCTTACAAATTACATTTTTTAAAATAACTTAAAAGATGTTTAAGATAAATTTAGTTAAACGGGCACTATCTCCCCCGACATCCCCAAAGTGCAGGAAAGCCTCATAATTGGTCAGATTGCACTTTGTTAGTGTTAATCGGTCAAAATTGGTGGAAATTAATCATTATTTGGCTCTCTATTTTTTTTACCTAATTAAAATTAATGGGGTTAGGCACCTGAACTTTGTTTACTCTCATTGACAACTTTTGTTATTACAAAGGTATCTTATCCATTTTTTACTTACTAAGTGCATCTATACTAAAATACTTGAAGGACTATAAATACTGAGTATTTTTTTATATACTACCCTAACCTATTTTTTTTTGGCCAAATCGCATTCTACGTGCCCGTCTAGACACCGGCTTTTAAAACGCATAAGCTAACATAATTGAACAATATTAATTTATAAAAATAATCATAAGTAAATGGAACATTACACTAATTTTTAACTGAAACGTGAAGATTTAGATCCGTTCACGAGGTGCATATGAGACTGCACCATCTTATATTTAATAATTTGCTGTGCATCATGTTAACACATATTTTATGAATATTAATGAGAAGTAGAATTATAAGAATCCGATGGAACAAGATGATTGTTGTCCTAAAATTGGATATTTGCCAGATTATGTCTTGGACACATCTAGAAAGAACACCATATCTTTATCTTGAAACATGCATGCGTGCGCAAATAATATATATTTCCAAATAACAGATGTACGAGTTTGGAAAATTGCAATAATAATTGAAATGCATATATGCATGATCTGGTGTATCTGGAGAGAACAAACAGATGAATAAAGCTGATATAACCAAATTGCAATAAAGCAGAATGTTTGCTAGTTGTCTTGCTTGACTTATTCACTCCCCAATTCCTTTTTTTTTCTGCATTTCATATTATTAAAGATGAGAAACCTTTCCCTTTCTAAGCTATAATCCAATTAATAAGTAGACAAGCAAACGTGAAGCACCTAATTATTTATTTCGTAATGGAAATATATTCCTCTTTTTTCTTTCTTTTCATTATTTTATTCAGTATAGTAACAAATCAATGGACATAACATAATTATAACTACAATAGAATAAGAAGAAAAACTTCTTTTACATTTTAATATTTGTTCTTATTGCATTTTTTAATATAATCAAGATTTATTTTTTACAATAAAATCCGATTGTAATCAGAATGCCTTTTTTCATCAATTATTTGCTTGGAAAATAGAGATGTTCAATGGATCACTGAATAAACAAAACATGCGTGATACTTTTGGATATTTTTTGTGACACTCAAATTTATAAAATATAACGAATGTTTTCAACAGATTGTACAAACTAGTATATCCCACAGCTAAGGCATTTCTTACTTTATGCAAAAATTTAAACATAAAAAAAGAAAAAAAAAGAGTGCTGCTCTTTACAACACGAATTGGAACCAAATGCAGGATACATCATTTATCAAGCCTGCACAACTTTGATATTCATCAATGATTATCTTCCCCCTTCTTTGATTCAGTATCCTGACTATTCTCCAACCCAGAAACCGATGCCTCACTTAAATCATGGGCTACACTAGGTAGTTCACTTTTCGATTTATCATCTGGATGAGTTTCCGTTACCTTATCTGATTCTGATTCCGATTCTTTTGGATGAACCTCCGTAATCTTTTCCGGTCCCGATGATAGTGAAGGGGACGGAATAGGCACACCCAATCCTTTAGCAAGACAAACATACTTGAATACTAGTTGCTTATAATTATTCAACAGATCTTCTACATCACCCACTGTTAAATCACCAGCTTGAGAATACAAAAATGGGAAATCCCGAAAAAGGAGACTCACTTCGTTTTCCTTCAACAGCGTGTTAGCTCCTCTGTTTTCCAGGTCTGAGATTGATGGGGCCTTATTTAGTGATGATGCATCTTTTCCATATTGTTTGTCGTTCTTGGAGTTAGTTTCAGTTGATTCAACAGAAGCATGTTGGTGTGTTGTTGAGCCCTGATGTCGCTTAGAACTTGAAGGTGGCTTTGATTCCATAGATTCTGTGCTAGCCACATGATTAAAGGTTTGATCTGATTGACTGTTTGTGTCTGAGCTTTCGGAGAGGCCAGAGAGAAGTGATTGTTCAGATTCCATGTTCCTTTCAAACTCAGTTTCGTCCATTGAAAGGGATTTAGCGTTGATATCCGAAATAAAAGACTCTACAGATAGCATGTTGGTAAAGAAGTAAGCTGATTCTGCTACTAAGCGAGTTTGTCGTCTGAATCGTTGTATATATGATAAGTTGGAATGAAGTTGAGGTGGGTTTGCCTGTATAACATACGAGACAAAGTATTATTCGTACAATTCAATAATTTTGAGAAAGAGAGAATAACTAGAAAGTCCCGTTTGTGGTAAAAAGCACCATTGAAATATTCCTATAAGTCATATCTAGTACATTTGTCACATAACATAACCAAAATCAATAGTAATATTAACAAATCAGAACCAAAAACTGGGAAAAAAGAAAAGCAGAATTACCTTTATGGTGACGTAAATGAGAACTGGGAGGAATTCATCAGCCCCTGGATGATCTTCCTTAGATGCAAGGGACGCATTGACCAAAAGGTTACTGATAACCTTGCAGCAATTGAGAATGCAGACGAGTTTGTCTCTTGGTGCTTTGTACATGTTAATCTTTTGCAGCTCTTTCTGCGCGAGCTGCCAGATTAGCATACAAAATGGATTCAGTCTTTTTATGAAGTATCTACACAAGTACAGCTTGTCTTTCTAATAAAATTGTTTTAAGACTCTCAACTCTATAATGAAGAGCAATGTGATGTGCATAACTTTATTTCCAAACTAAAAGGGCTACACCAACACCAATTTGTGGCTACTAGTATTTTGCAAATAATGCATTTGAGAAGCATCCCAAAAACAACTTTGAGTTAATTTATTCACTCACCAACCAAGAAGTTTCATTTTGATATGTTGGTTTGATATCCAAATACTCTGGGCGAATAAACTGCTGAACTAAAGCCATCTTTTCATGAAGTTGCTCATCAGCTTTGACATCTTCTGGAATTGAAGCAAAGACGCGTGTGAATAACTTTGTCATGACATACTTTTCTAGTCCCTGTAATTCAACAATAATAGTAAGTATTGAGAGTCAAGCATGTATTATGTCATACTTCACACACACCCGTTTGAATCAAAGAACTTATATGACACAATTACATATGCAGATGAGAAACAAGGTAATGAAAACTTAAAAGAAACATAAGGTGAACACCAAATCAAGAGCCTTGAAAATGGCATGTTTAATAGTCTAAACAATTAAAAGGATGACATATTATAACTTTTCTTACTTAACTGATTCAAAAACACAAACAACAGGTGAGATGATATATAAGTAATGTAGTACCACAAAACTAACAAAGATTATTCTCCAACTGTCCAAATTGATTTAGAGATATTCACAAACTTGTATTTAATTAGTTCAATATGGTAAATAGTTCAAGAAGGTAAAGAAGATGCAAAGCTAACTGCGAAACAGGTTAGGAAATTAACCTGCCTTAATATAATGTCATAAAACTCAAACATACAAACACATATAAATATTAAAAGAAAATCAAATAACCATAGAAAAGGATTCTGTAATATTGTAAGTAACATTAGGTACACATATTCGTGGAGTAATGGTAAGAAATGGTACTCACTTCACCAGCGCTATCCAACTCCTCCTCTGAAGACCCAGCCCAAAGGGAGTGCGCCCTAAATGCAGCTTCCATATTGCCAAGAAACTCTTGTACAGCTGCACTGTCCCTTTCCGCATCTGGGGCATTGTTCATAAACGAGACTATAAAACTGCAAATATTACAGCTCCAACATACAGTGATATTTGTGGTTGACAGGCAAATAAATAAAGAGTTTAGATTCTATGGAAACAATTAGAGAGAAGAAGGAAATGACCAAGTGCATTTCCTGTTGAAATACACTAGCAACTACTGCTAAAAATTTAGACACGGATGCCTCACATAGCTATAAGAGAAACACACATGCTATGTGAATGAACGATTGCAGTCTTCAATCATCATTAAAGATAAAAAAAAAAAAAGAAACAAGAAGAGAGAAGAGCGTAATCATTGAGGCATCAGTAATTAAATTGCATTAGCAGTTGAAGGTGTGAACTGAAGGAGCGACAAATTCAAAGCATTCAATTAATTGATTAACATAGAGGCTAAGCTAAGAGTTATGTATCCAGTTTTAATCAAACACAATCTAAATCTAGCAACACTGAACATTAAATTCCAGCTAACAACAAAAATTAAAGCCACAAAACTAAAGGAACGATTTTTGAGCTCAGCTACCCCACGTTAAATCCAAAAAAAAACGAAATAAAAATTCTAAACAGAAAGCATTTATCATCAATTTGATTCAACACTATGTATGGACATAAAATAAACTACACCTTTTGATGGCTTTGACAAAATCAGCGGCGGAGGGGTGGCGCATGCGCTCGAGAAAATCGTGCCACGTGAGCGGTGCCGTCGACGAGCCGAACACGTCGGAGTTCTCCATTGCCGATCGACGGCTGCAATATATGGTATTTGGGTTTTGAGTCAACGAACGAGTGATGTACTAATTGAAAATAAGAGATGTCGATTGGGCCAGTCCAGTCCAACTATTATATTCAAGTTTCAGCCCAATATTGGCCACGATTAAATGCCCCATCTTTTTATGACTTCACCCCCAACTGCAAAAAGACTATCTTACCCTTTTCATACAAAATACTACTCCACAGTCAACCCTAATATTTTAAAAAAAAATCCCAATGCAAATTCTCGACAAAAAAATTCTGAAAAATTAGCAGATTTTAGGAAAAAAAAATTAAAAAATGTAGAATTTTCAGAAATAAATTCCGAAGAAAAGCAAAAATTTGAAAAAAAAAAAAAATCCAACTAACCAATAATACTGGCATATTTTATGTGTTATTCACGAAAAAAAAATACTTCTATGATTTAACTCATATTTCTCCCCTTATTACCATTATTTACCAAATAAAATACCAAAATACTAACCAGTTTTGAACCATCTATCTTTACCAAATAAAATATCAAAATACTAATCAATTTTGAGCAAGGCGGCGACGGCAAGGAGACGCAAGCAGGCACGACGGCGGCAGATGCGAACAGGCGGCGACGGCAGTGGCGCGAGAAGGCAGACAACGGCGGTGAAAATTGAACTCTAAATCGACGTGGGAAGGAGGCCGGAAGCGGTGGGGGGAGGAAGAAGGTTGAGTGGAAGGAGTAGAGGCCTGAAAACTTTGGGAGAAGTTTAGGGTTTTAGGTGTATGAACGGTTGATTAGATTAAAGTAGACGGGTAGTTTTGGAAAAAAAAGAAAGGGGTGAACTCAACCCCAGGTGTTAACTAAACCGGAGGGTGAAGTCATAAAAAGAGGGGGGGGCTATTTAACCGTGGCCCCAATATTACATTGGTTGAAGCCCAGATAGTTTTAGTAATGTTGGATTTAGATTAAGGCCACGGTTATATGCCCTACCCCAAATCTTTTTTTTATAAATATTATATGCAAAAAGACTTTATTGCACTTTTATTAATTAAATTAAAATACAACTGATTAAATTATAATTGTACACCCCGCCACGGTTGCGAGTACCCATATTTTCAGGAAAAAAACTCGATAAAACATGATTTTCGAAAGAAAAAAAAATCTAATCAATCACCAATCTCGAATATTTTTTTTCGAAAAACATAATTTTTGAAAAAAGATAAAAATAATCAGATTTTTTCCCGAAAAAAGCTCAAACAAACAAAAAAAAAAAAAATCCAAGTGAGGAGTATTTGTGTACGGGATTGCTTCATGAGAGGGGTGAACACCATAGATCTTTTGTCCCACGTTCAAAAACCAAACTAAAAATTAGTTTGATTATTAGAAAGTACATAATAAAATTTCTATTTTGTGAGCTATTTTAATTTTACAATTTATTTTGACAAAGTAGATTAAGTAATACCACATACTAGTCCTTAAAAGCAAAAATTGGACTGTTAATCCGGTCCTAGATGTGGTGGGACCCCAAATCAATAATATCGTCAATGCTACCAAATATGGATAAATGAAAATGAGATATATTACTTCGTGAGCTTATGGTAACAATAATAATAATATGCACAACTGGATTATACAAACATACATAATTTCTTCTAAAAATAACTGTTGTATACTTAATAAATCAAGTATTGCATCCATTCAAAGCCATAGTGATCTGAAGAATTTTAGCCCTCTGATGAGCTGAAAATAATTCGTCTCACGTCACACGTGCTCAACCTTTTTCTACGTCTCCTGAAATAAGTGATAGCTTTCATATACACAAATCTTGCTCAATCTTGATGATGCCACATGCCAAGACGAACCGTGCAAGCCCAGGCCAATGATCAGTTTGTGTTAGAACGGGGGCAATCGTCTAGTTAGTGAAAAGTTGAAAACGAGGGGTTCTCATTTCTTGACTGGTGTATTCTTTTCGAAGAAATGAAGTTTACAACAAAGCATTCCAAAGAGCCTCCTCGCCTTCGCCACACTGTTCATGTACAAATTTCAACTTCTCTACTGATTTGCAGATTCCACTGCAGCTCCAGTCAAATGAGGCAACACACACGTTGCCTGCTTGTGCCTTCCAGTCACAATCTGCAAATGTACTAACATGTCAATTTGTGTAATCTCCGTGGTTGCACAAGTTTGTTGAGAAAAAGGAAATCCACCACAAATTTACAAACAATTAAGAGTAACACTCATGTACACCAGTTGTACACTGCAACTGTACATAACTAATACTCACTAACAAACTTTTTTTTTTTTTAAATTAGACACATACCCATGTGTTTGCGTTAGGGGTGTGTGATTGTGTGAATTTATGTCGAATTTTACACCAGGTGGAATACAGACTTAGACCTGTAAACGAAACGTATAGATAACCATACCTGGTGGAGTACCGCAGCACATGCTGCGTTCATCAATGTGCTCAACTTCAAGACCAATAAACCAAGCTCCAAGTGAAACGTCTTCATTTGCATACTTGTGCAATATGGGCCTATAATAAAAGAATAACCATCGGGGGTCAAATATTTCGTTAGACTGTCCAATTTTATTATTCTAATTTCCGCTTTTGAAAATAATACTATCTCAGACTACTTTATTTTCACTCTATTTTATCTACTTTATACTCTACGTTAGGACTTTATCTACTTTATACATAAACTATCAATATTTCTTAAAACCCATGCCTAGACAAATGAGAATTATAAAATTGGACGGAGGAAGTACATAATATTTTCATCCCTGTTTCGTTGATTGACCATAATATTGATGAATAACAAATCTACAAGAAAGAGGTCCAGCTTAACCAAGAAACGAGAATTCTCACTGATTGATTGAAATGTAGGTAGCTAGGTCCTTTGAAACTGCGTATATCTGTCCAGTTGCATGACGAAAATATTTATTTCCTTCTTCTCCGAATTTCCAGTACTCCGGTTCATGGTATTTAACGTTCCTGGTAAATAAACCGAGTAATTGAATACCCAACATCAGCACAAGTAAGACAGGACAAATCAATGCAGTAAAAATCAAGATTACTTTTGGGCAAGAACAGGTCCAGATTTCATACACCCAATGTAAGCTCTTGGTTTTGAGCGATGACGAGCAAGGGTTGCAGCAAATGTACCTGTAGGAGCCACACACTCGATCAATTGCAATCAATAGTGAGTAAATTTTTTAAAAGATCTAGAGTGAATATGAAAACAACAGACAGAGATCTTACCCAAATTAACGTGGACATCATCATCAACCTTGACGTAAAAATCAGCATCCCACTTTGCAACAGCAGTGGCAAAGAAAATCTTTGTTTTTGCCGACAATTCATGATATCCTTCTGTATGCTCCTAATTTGTTTCATGGTTAAAATTACATAAGTTAGTCATTAGACAAACTTTCAAGAGGGAAAAACGAGGGAATTTGGATGGAATTTTACCAGCCTGAGAAAGTCCTTGTGTTGAGCTTCTTCAGCGTCGAGAGCTTTATCCAATATGCTGTTGGATGTGGCACTACATTAACCAATTAAAATATATATTTAGTCAGTTCATTCTGATCCAGGTGTCCAAAAATAAATTAACCATCAGAAGTTGCAATATGCTACAATTTCAAAATGAGACTATAAAATGGGGATGTATCTGAATAGAAAACAGTATAGACCTTAAAAACCGACAGGCAAAATCGACTTTATATAAACACAAACGAAAAAGGTTACATTAAACGCTCATTTGACTAGTGTAAACACTACAAACCATTAAACGTTTATGGGATTAAAAGCTTCAGATGCCACACTACAAACCATTAATAACTCAAGAATGTAATAAAGCTACTTATTAACACCAGCTACAGCTATGAGATTTAAAGCTAAGTCGAAAAGGAAAGTATGTGTAAAAGGAAAATGAAATGAGCATTTTACCTATGTCCAATCATAAATCTCACAACAATCCCCTTTTCTTCCTCCAATTTACGAAGTTTCTCCCCTGAGGAGTTGTCAAACACATAATCATAAGAACAGTACTAACCTACTTCAATTAAGATCTGAATTCTGAAGTCGATTTTACCTTGAGGCATCCAAGTCTCTCTTACAGAATTGCGCCTCTTCCTGCTACTAAAAGCCGTATTTATACCAATCACCATAAATGCTTTCTTCCTTGGAGGCCCCTCATTCAAAGAAACCACATCAATTTTCCCTCTTTCCTCAGCTCTCCTAGATGCTGATAACCCCATCTGGAGCATTGAAATTGACTTGTCCAATGACCTAACATATTTAATCTCCCAATAAATTCCACATTCATTTAAACTCAATTCATCAAACACTTGGCAGACAAAAATCTAAAGAACGATGAACTCACTTAATTGCTTCATGGGTTTTATACACCTCTTTCGTTACATCCTTTTCTTGATCTCCCCCTTTCTATTAAACGACATTTAAAAGTTGAATCTTAAACTTTAAAAGGAAAATTTCAAACATGAATCTGAAATGATTTAAAACCTTTTTGCTAGTGTTGCATTCCTCAGAAACGATCTGCAATTCTTGGTCCCTCCTTTTCTGAGTTATGAGCTGGTTGTTGGATTCCATAGGAACCCAGAATCTAATTCAAATCTCGTATTAAAATTAAAAAATCGGACAAGCTTAAATGTAAAGAAAATCGAAATTCTTGAAGTAGGCATACTTGTTGGTGAGCATCATGCCAAGGAAGAAGGAACAAATGGAGAAAATGGGAATCCATTTTGCAGAAACCTTTCCTCTGCTTTTGCTCTTCATTTTTTTATCGTCACTTTTTGTGAACACAGTATACAAAATTTGGAGAAATTGGAAAAATCAAGAATCACTAGTGAAGAGTATGCGTTAAAAATCGTGTATATTTAGATACAGAGTGTGTGGAGAAGACGTGAGAAGGGGCGGTGATGGAGCTCAAAAATGGAGAATTTCGACGGAATCTTGGACTAGTACAGTGTATTAGATATGGGGATTTTTCATTTCTCTAATATTTATCTTTTCTCATTTTTGTCGAAGAATTACAGACCCAAATCCAATTTTGAATTTTCAAATAATTTGGCATGCTTTGTAGAAACGTTGTGCTGCACGTTGTCTGGTCTAGCCAGCCGTTAATTTGGAGCAACTTTTTGCTTGTTTAAGATCCTTTAACCACTTTTTTTTAGAATTTCAAGATTATTTACAAACTCTATAATAAGACAGAATTTTTGTTATTAAAAGTTAATTTTTTTATTTTTAAAATTATCACTCATTTTAGACCCTATTTTATTTTACACCTCACTCAATTATTTTTACATATCATTAAATCATCTTTACTTAAAGAGTGAACCGATCAAGATATACGGAGTATAAGTTATCACGAGACGAAGTGAGTATCATTTTATCAAAATCTCAAAATAAACATATACTTTTAATATTCACCCAAATTTTAAAATTCACAGCTTTAATTATTTCACCGAAGTAGTGCACGTCCAAACAGAATTAAGATCACAAAGTCTTAATATCTTTAGTCAAAAATAAATTTATATTAAAATGAAAGTACATGAATTAGAAGAAATATCAAAATAACTTTTATTTTGACATAAACTCCAAAAACACATTTTCATTCCACGTCCACGAGAAGGAATACACTTTCGGAAAAAATAAAAACCACATCAGAAATCTTTCTCAAACTATTTTATTTTCCTTTTTTAATTTACATTGATTTCAACTCTTTTGGGGCGTTATGAATCTATGATTATGTTACTATTATACTGTTAATCAGATTGAAACAAGGTAACATTCATTCTTACAATTCAATTTTTGTTCACATCTCCTTGGATCTTGACAAGGTGGTGTGTCATTTATTAAGTCAGTTTGAATTTTGGAAACTATACAACTTTAAATTAAGCAGTTTCTTGTTTGATTAACTGTATTTTATACTCCGTATTAGTCTAGTTTGTTATTTTTCTCGTGATTAGTGAATTATTATTATTATATTTTTAAGTGTGATTAGTTAGTCCGATCGAGATATTAGACAGTGTCAGCATATGAGATGTTGGGTTTTTATTGTTGGCACATACACATTGGATATGGATCCTAAAAAGGAAATTTAAAACAATGTTAACTTTCTTTATCAATTACTAATATTCAGCTGTGTGTTGATGGATTGCTAAGAGTTTGCAGTGATTTTTTTTTGATAAAAAATTGTGTGAGTACGTCTCACCCGTGAGATTAGGTGAGACCATTATTACTTTTTAATATAAATTTATCACTTTTAAATTGTTTTACCTTAAAATGAAAGTTATAGAAAAAAAAAAAAAGCCAAAAGGACAATACTTACATGAAAAACAGGCCCGGTCCTAATGTAAGGCCAACGAGGCGATCGATTCAGGCACAGAAATTACAATTTTTTAGGGGCCCTTTTTTTAAGATATCTTTTATACATATATATATATATATATTTAATATAAAATATTAATATAACTATTTAAGACAGATAAGTGCTAAAAAATTAAAAAAAATTAGTTTAATTTTTTATCAACTTTTTCACTTTTTCAATTTTAGGTGCAATGAAAAACGAGGAGAAAAAAGTACTATTGAATTCAGACTTGATTTTAAAGGGAATGAAAAATTAGGAGAAAAAAGTCTCAATAAAGGCTTAATTCAGTTTATATTTTTAAGTTTTCACTTTTTCAATTTATATCTTACAGTGCTCAATTTACATCTTTTTTTTTTGTTCAATTTACATCATTTTCGTCAAAAATTTGAGATTTCAGACAAATAGTTCAATTTACATCATTTAAATTTGAAAATAAAAAAAATAATATTAAAAATTTCTAAAATTCTCATTAAAATGAAAAATTACTCTAATAAAAAAAAATTAAAATTCTAAAAATCTAAAATTGTCTTAATAAAAAAATTCTAAAAATATCATTAAATTTTCAAAATAATTATAATAATTACATTAAAAATCTGAAAAATCTCTTAAAATTAAATAACTTAAAAAATCTATTAATTAAAAATTAGAAATTCTAAAATGGGTAAAAAATATTCATATTGTTAGTCCTTTAAAAATCATTTTACATTATGTTTTATAAGTTCGTATAGAATAAAAAATATGAAGGGACGGGACCTTTTTTTTAAAGTTCGATTCAGGCCCAGATATCCCTAGGACCGGCCCTTATGAAAAATGAATTTTTTAAAACTATTTTTAGACGATTTGCATAATAGACAATAGGTAGGGGACAATTATTATCAATAGTCTCTATATATACGAGATTGGGCCTATAATCATTTTAAAACTTTGGGCATTAATTAATTAATAAAATATAAAGCTCAACTATTAAATTAAAAAAGTTCAGTCCAAACATTTTAAAACCCATGAATCTGTCCATTCCGCATCTGCACGTCTTGACAGAATCGGCAAGGATAGTAATTAAGAAAATCACCATAAATTGCAAATGGGAATAAAAACACAACATCATAGTATATGATATGTATCAGTAAGACAGTAACTTGTAAATGGAAAATGCAATATCATAGTATATATATTACGACCAGTTTCTTCATTGTATTCATCGCCTGTTACGCGGCCCACGCCTACTGTGGACCTCTGTTGCTGATGTAACTTTGGCTTTGATCTTATGGAGATGTACTCCTACCTGTATCATGTCAATCCTTTCATGAGGTAAAAAGGCTAAATGTTATACCTAGTCAAAGAAGTCAATCTTTGACAAGTCAATCCTAGTCACCAGCTTGCGTGGCGAGGACCGGTCAATCAAGCCGTGCGACGACTAGTCAACAAGACCAAGAAAATGTAATAAAAGTAATGTATTTAGTATATTTAAGTGCTCGCCCAAAGATGTTGGCGAGCACATTCTTAGTTAACTGCTCGCCCAAATGTGTTGGCGAGCAGATGTTTATTCGGCTAGAGAAAGACAAGTGTTGAAGCTTTGGGAGACAGCGTATGGCGTGGCGGCCACCTTCCTCGAAGATGTTGGCGACCACCTTCCTTGACGACCAGGTCCTCCGGCGACCACCGTGACCAGCTCATCGGCATCTCGCCGAGGGACGACCACCAGAGGCGGTTTAGCATTAAATGCACTGTCTAATCACCTTTTCGGGTAGAAATCAGGTCCAGTGAGGGTTGGCCACGTGTAAAGGACGGGCAGCCCCTAAAAACCATTATATAATGCCTAAAAGGCTCATTTGTAAGATCCAAGTTTTCATATTCCTAGAATCACCACACCCCAAAGCAATAAACACTCCCAAAGCTCTCAAGCTTTTAGCTTCTCCAAGAAGCTACATCTTTGTGTTCTTATTTGTTCTTCATAAGATCTTCATAAATCATCATAACAATCCATATTAACACGTAATAAACCCCCGATCATTATATATGTTTGTTTAGTGCTTACAAAAGTCCACATCCAGATCATCCTTTCAAAGCACGTACAACATTTGACACTAGAAGGAGGGGGCCTTTTACGTGTTCTTCATCAAAGTTTCAACCGATCATCGAGCGATCGGCTTGCAAACTCCTTATTTCAGGTTTTAATCGCTAGATATACCTTTTAAAACATCATTTACGTATTTTAGTGTTCTTCGTGTTCTTGAAAAATTTCGGTTTTCGAGACATATTTTAGAGTTTGATCTCCGTGTTTTTCTGTTTTTAAGCTTTGTTGTTGTTACTTTGCTTAGAAAGTAGTTGTAATAGCACGTTCTTCTGCGTAAGAACTCAAATCTTTCGTTTTTAAGCGTCGAAAGCTTAAGAACAGTCATATCTTTGTAATCATTTGCCAGCAGACACTCTTTCGCGATGTCTCAGCATTCACATCTTGGCGGAGCCCCACCGCCCGGAGGGAACGAACACCCTCCGCCGCCGGTGGTTCCGACGCCGAACCCTTTCGGGAACATCAACTTAGGGGATATCTTGAAAGATCCCCAAAACTTGAAAGATTTCTCTGACTTCCTCATTGAGAAGAGGAGGCATAATGAAAAAAAGGAAGTAGAGAAGGCCAAGGATCAGGCTTTCGACAAAGCTCGTAAAGAGAAGGCAAGAGCCAACATAAATGACGAGGACGACCGCTCCTATCATTCAGGCTCGGTACACCCCCAGGACTGAGGGAAAAATAAAGCTGTGGAGCACTCCCACAACAGCCATACGGGAGACTCCCGAGGAGGCCGAAATTCTGTTTTTAATCGCATGGCCGATAGAGACGGGAGGGCTCCTCGCCGTGTGCCATTCCACCTTGGAGGTCGACCAGAGAGAGATAGCCGACCAGAAAGATCCGACCACAGGGATCGTGCTGACAAGAGAGGTCAGGGAGACAGGGTCTCCGCCCTCGACCGAGTGGGGCAGGGCTCGCGAGCTCCAGCGAAGAGTTATCGCAGCCACCATTCAGAGCGACATTCCCCCAGGCGATCACATCATGATGATCGCCCGGCCGCATCTCAAGGGAGCCGACGCGACGAGGTCGTCGTCCCCCGACCACAGACTGCCGAGGAGGGGCAGATTGTCCAGTTCCTCGAAACCCAAAAAATGATGAAGTTGGAGATGGAGGCTCTGCGAGCAGAGGTGGTCGCTTCAAAGCAAGGGACTGCCCCACCAATCACTCTGCCCGCTCCTCCTCTAAATGTTATGATCCTCACTGCCCCCATTCAAAGAAAAATTCAGATGCCTACCATGACGGCATACGATGGAATGTCCGACCCCAGGGTACACTTGTCCAAGTACTCAAGCTACATGGCCTCAATCGGGGCAACGGACGCCACACAATGCAGAAACTTCTCCCTGACCTTGGGAGACCGGGCTCATCGTTGGTACACCACCTTGGGTGCTGGATCCATCACCTCTTTTTTTGAGCTGGGGCAACAGTTCTTGACCTACTTTGGGTCGATTGCTGCTCGCCCAGCTTCAAAGCAACGTTTGGCAAACGTTCGCCAATCACTGACTGAATCTGGCAAGGACTTCATCGAGCGCTTCGATAGGCTGGTGATCGATGGAGAGGCCGTAAATGACGAGACGAAGCTGATCTCGATTGTTTCCGGTCTAAGGATTGGTTCCAAGCTCTGGGAATCTATGCATACTGTGTTCCCGGTTTCTTATGCGGACTTCCGCACGAGGGCTGGAAATTTTATCCAGATGGAAGAAATCATGGACGCCGCCAAGGCTAACGAGCATTTTTCTTTGGCCAAGAGGGTCTGGCCAAAGAAAAATTCTAACACTGGGGAGACGTCCCAGCCAAAAAAGGCGACCACTCAGGGCGGCAGTGCTCGCCCGGCAAATTTCAGACCTTTCGAGGACTCCCCGGAGATCATTCAGTTCAGGGAATCCCTCTCTCTTGATCCTAAGGGCATTTTCGATGCAATCAGGGGAAAGAATCTCCTCCCCCAAGCCAAGGCCATGCATACGAATGAGGACAACTTGGATGGTAGAAGTTCTGCAACTACCACAACTCCATCGGCCACCACACTAATGGGTGCCGAGACTTGGTGAGGAATCTCTTCTAGTTATACAATGAGGGCAAGCTCTCCCAATTCATCAAGCCCTATGGGAATGGCGACAACAGGGGCAAGAAACGTCGCGACGACCTGCGCCAACAATTGAACCGCCAGAAAACAATTCCTCCCATGCCAAACACCCCTACGGGCGACATCGACTTCGTTGGCGGTCTACTTATGGTGATAGAGGGCCCATTGGGGGGGGGACGGAATATGGTAATACTCTGTCTGTTCGCCGACAGCAGAGTGAGTTGCGAGCACTCAACAACGTGCATCAGGTGTGCGTCGCTCCGGCTGCCGAGAAGCCTGTATCCCACCAAGTCCTTTTCTCGGACGACGACCTGAACGGTGTGGTGCAACCAAACAATGATGCTTTGGTCATCAGTGGCAAAATTATGGGAACCAATGTCCATCGCATGATGGTCGACACCGAGGCATACACCAACGTCCTCTTTAAGCATACTCTAGATGCCCTCGGTGGATATGCTGAATATATCGAGCCTTGCGATGATATTATCGTAGGTTTCGGGGATACGCGCAACCTTCCCCTTGGGAAAATCAGACTATCTCTGGAACTGGCATCAACGAAAGAGCCAGGAATGCACCATACTCGACAGCTCGACTTCATGATCGTCGACATGCCATCTTCTTACAACGTCTTCCTCGGCCGACCTTTCTTCGACGAGTTCAAGGCGGCCGCCTCTACTTTTTATTACTGTGTAAAGTTTTCGACCCCGGCGGTAGTTATAACCGTCAAGGGCGACCAGACGCGGGCGAGGGAGTGTCTCGTCCGTTTTGCTAAGCGTCATTCTAAAGTAACTCCTATGATTGGCCAGTATATTGAGTGTCAAGAACAAAATGAACTACTTGGAGGGTCTTCCTAGCAAGTATAAAAAAATTGAAGTTGGGGAGTCCAGTCGGCGTTTCGACGACCACCAAGTGGAGGCGAACGAGCACGCCTCCATGCAAGTGGACGACCACACCCCAATGGAGATTGACGAGCAGACAGATTCGGGCGACCAAATCCCCGACGACCAGGTTCCAGAAAACATTCTAGATCTGGAGCCTAGGTTAGGTTTTGAGCCAGAGTTCGGAATCGAGGATCCTCATTGGAAGGAGCCTAAAGAGCGGGCAACTCCAGCGGAGGACCTCGAAACCATCCACCTAAACGAAGCTCGTCCAGAACTCGAGGTATTCATAGGTTTGAATTTACCAGTACAATTGCGGTCAGATATGGTCGCATTTTTTAAAGAAAACATCGGAGCATTCGCCTGGTCGCACGAGGATATGGTGGGCATTGACACGAACCATGCCTGCCACAAGTTGAATATTGATCCAACGAGAAGACCCATCACCCAAAAATGAAGAAAATTTGGGCCTGATAAATATGCGGCTATGGCGGTCGAAGTCAAGAAATTGATCGACACAAATTCATCGAGAAAACTGGAACTGATCCGAAGTGGTTGGCAAATCCAGTGCTCGTCAAGAAAACGACCGGGTCGTGGAGATTATGTATAGACTTCAAATATCTAAATGATGCCTGTCCGAAAGATCACTTTCCGATGCCCCACATCGATCATCTAGTAGATAATACAGCGCGGCACGAGATGTTAACTTTCATGGATGCTTTCGCGGGATACCATCAGATTGCGATGCATCCCGACGACCAGCGACATACGGCTTTCATGACGGCAACCGACATGTACAGCTGGAAGAGAATGCCTTTCGGTTTGAAAAACGCGGGGGCAACGTACCAAAGACTGGTGAATAAGATGTTCGAGAAACACATCGGTGAGATGGTGGAGGTCTATATCGACGACATCGTTGTCAAAAGCTTGCGGAAAGAGGATCACCTACACCACCTTGCCATGACATTCAATATTCTGAAGGAATACAACATGAAGCTAAATCCGAAGAAGTGCAGTTTTGGAGTTAGCTCCGGAAAATTTCTGGGGCACTTGGTTAGCCAGCGGGGCATCGAGGCGAATCCGAGTAAAATTCAAGCAGTCATCGACATGAAAAGCCCGAGGAATGTGAAAGAAGTACAGAGATTGACAGGATGCCTAGCATCGCTGAACAGATTCATTGCACAAACGAGCGATCGTTGCAAACCTTTTTCGACGCTTTGAAAAAATGGAGGTTCGAATGGACCAATGAGTGTGAGAAAGCCTTCGAGAAATTGAAGGAATATCTATCGGATCCGAAGGTCCTATCTGAGCCAGTCCCCGACGAAATTTTGTATCTATACTTAGCGGCCACTGACTGTGCGATCAGTTCAGTGCTCGTCCGAGCAGAGGGAAGCACACATCTGCCAATCTACTACGTAAGTCAATCACTGAGAGATGCGGAGTTGAGATACACCCCAATGGAAAAATGGGCATACACTTTAGTCATGAGCGTCAGAAAACTAAGGCAGTACCTGTTCGACCACGAGGTGGTCGTCCTTACGACCTTTCCTCTTCGGCGAGCACTGCATCGTCCGGATACCACTGGAAGACTTTTGAAATGGTCGGTGGAAATCGGGCAATTTGGGCTCACCTACGCACCCAGAACGGCAATCAAGGGACAAGTGCTGGCAGAATTCATCGTGGAGCTCACTTTCCTGGATAAACTTGACAAGGAAATCGAACTTCCTTCGGTACTGTTCGTCGATGGCTCTTCGACGAGCACCAAAGCGGGGGCAGGAATCGTCCTCACCAGTCCAACCAGACAGACTTTTGCTTCAGCGATCGAGTTCAAGTATCGGGCGACCAACAACGAGGCAGAGTACGAGGCTCTGGTCGCTGGAATCAAGATGGCCATGGCTGTGGGCGCCTGAAAACTGAAATTTTTTTCTGACTCTCAGCTGGTGGTATGTCAAATTACGGGCGAGTACGAGGCTCGCGGCGATCAAATGATAAAGTATCAAGACCTAGTGAAAGGATTACTCGAGCAATTTGATCAAATCCACATCGAGCAAATCCCTAGGGAGGAGAATACGCAAGCAGATGATTTAGCTCGTCTGGCCACTTCAGAGGGGGAGGCAATATTTTCAGAAGCGACCATCACTAAAATTTCTTCCCCATCGGTGAACAGAGGTCAAATTTTATAGGTTGAAGCAACTAGCGACGAGGACTGGAGGTCGCCGATCACCAAGTACATCAAGACCGGCGAGCTCCCGAAGGCTACTAGGTTGAAGCTTGATTCGGGTGGAATTTACACGATTTAGATGCATATTTGAAGCTCATTTGATGTTTATTTCATTGAATTATTGGTTGATTATCATTGTTTTGATCAAAATAAGAGAAAGGTAGTGTTTTGTCGATTTTGTAGGAAAAACGATGGATTTTAGAAGCAAAACACATACCATACTTCACTGGATCAAGAAGAGAAGCCGACCATTGGGTTCGTCTCGAAAAACGGAGTGGAATGGCCAAAAGAATCAATTCGTTTGGAGGTCGGAAGCAAAAGTTATGCACGAAACAAGTTCGGAGTGCAACTCGGCCGAGCTACCAACTCGGCCGAGTGGAAATGCGACTCCAGAAACTGGAACGACGGACAATCCGGCCGAGTGGAATTTTGATCCAGAATCTGGAATGACGGACAATCCGGCCGAGCTCTCCAATCCGGCCTAGTGGAAAGATTGGTGATCCGACCGAGCTCTCCAATCCGGCCGAGTGGAATGGGAATGCAGAATCTGGAACGATTGGCAATCCGGCCGAGCTACGCCATCCGGCCGAGTTGCCTGAAAAAGAGGGCAATGCATTCTATGGCCCGACTCGGCCGAGCTACAACATCCGGCCGAGCTACTGAGTGAACAAAAATGGAAAACACGCTTTTGGAAGTGCCCGACTCGGCCGAGTTACCCGATTCGGCCGTGTGACCTCTTATTTTCGCCTAAAATCGTGTTTCTACCTTAGGGCACATGCAAAACACTTTTGGAAGAGTATATAAGGCCCAAAGTTCGTTTTTGAAAGGGGATTCCACACATTGAGAAGACTCTACACATAGTTACACATAGTGATAGGTTTTTGATATAGTTTTCTTCTAGTTTTCATGGATTAGCTTAGAATTTAGTTAATTTGGTGTTTTCAATCAAGGATTGTAAGTGGGCTTTGCTTATTCCATCATATTGTAGCTACAATTTCATGATCAAGGTGATATTACTCTACTTTACAATTCAATTTGATATTTTGTTTAATTCTCATTTCTATTGCTATTTCACCATGAGTTTGATGTCATTTGTGGTAATAGCCATGGGATTCTCTTCTAGAACCATGGGCTAATCTCCTATTGCCTTGGGTGTGGATGTTTTGATGAGAATTTAGTGTAATTGTGAAGTAATTGCATGATTAACTTAGGATTTAGGTGTTAATGTTTCTAGAGTTGTATTGTGATTGATTCATTTGGTTGATCAACCCTATTAGCGAGCATGTTCGATTGTGTTTATTGCAACGAGAGTTGGGTAGCATGATTGGGAGTGTGAGTGTGAGCTTTGGTCAATTGAATAGAAGTTAATTAGTAATTAGCTCACCCGAGAGGGGTGTTAATGGCTAGACCGACAACCTTAGACACTAAACGAGTAGAGGTCGTCTAGGAGTTTGGTGAGAGGGCGTTTCATAAGCATTAGTAACCGTGTTGAAAGTGCTTATGAAACACTATCTTAGGGGATTATGGTATTTGGTTAGATCCTATAATTGCTAATCAATGCACGATGTTTACCTATGCCTTTCGAGGGGGTTTGCACACTTATGCGATAGCCTTTAACTTGACCCAAATTTGTAGCAAAATCATGTAATTGGTTCACTAGTTCACTTAATTGCTCACAAAACGGAAACACCCGAGGCAATACACTTCTCTTGCACTTTTCAAAAGAAAGTTAGATAGCTTGTTATTTCTTGTCACTAGTTCTAATTACTTTAGTGAATCTAGTTTAATATCTTTGTTCGTATTCCCGAAAATCCAAACAAACATCATTTAGTTACTACAATAGCATGATAACTTGCAACTTTAGGGACTCATTTTCACTCAATTAGGTCCTTGGACGATAATTACTTGGTATACTTATTATACTACTAACGAACCCATACGCTTGTGGGGATCGTATAGTTGTAAAAAGTGTGCAAAAATATGAATCAAGTCACAGCTCAGGTCCGCAAGGTGCACTATTATTGGCGACCAGCTGTACAAACGGAGTTTTTCAATGCCTTTATTGAAATGCCTCGGAGAAGATGAAGCGAAGATCGTCATGCACGAAATCCACGATGGAGTGTGTGGAAATCATACAGGGGGGCAAGCGCTCGCTTTAAAAATCATAAGGCAAGGCTACTTTTGGCCAACACTGAAGAGGGATGCAATCCATTACGCCCAGACGTGCAAGAGATGTCAAGCTTTTGCTCCCGCTATTCACTCACCTCCAGACGAGCTCATCTCCGTCTATAGCTCTTGGCCTTTCGTGAAGTGGGGCATCGACATCATCGGACCTTTCCCCTCCTGGCGTCGGGGGGGTAACTTTCGTAGTCGTAGCAGTCGATTACTTCACCAAGTGGACGGAAGCAAAGGCTTTGAAGACCATTACAACGGGCCAGATGACAAGCTTCATCTGGAAAAATATAATTTGTAGGTTCGGCCTACCACGAACAATAGTGACCGACAACGGACGTCAATTCACGAGTCAAGACATGCTGAAATTCTGCTCAAAGTGGAAAATCAATAAACTTTTTTCAACACCCTATCATCCACAATCGAACGGTCAGGTAGAAGCGATTAACAAAATCATCAAGCACATCTTGAAAGCTAAGCTAGATGGATTGAAGGGCAAATGGGCAGATGAGTTGCACATGGTTCTGTGGGCATATCAGACGACCACGAGGAATTCTACAGGTGAGACTCCTTTCGCGCTCGCGTTCGGAACCGAAGCTGTCATACCAGCAGAAGGACAGGTCACCACTTTCCGAGTGGCAAACTATGACGAGCAGTTGAATAACGATGCACAACTCTCCGACTTGGACTTCCTAGAAGAGCGAAGACTAACAACAGACGAGAATAATGTGGTCTACAAGCAAAGGTCAGAACGCTACTACAACACCAAAGTACGTGCTCGCAATTTTACTATCGGCCAGCTCGTACTTCGACGGGCGACGGAACAGTCCATCGGCATACTTGGCCCGACTTGGGAGGGTCCGTACCGAATAACGCGCACACTCTTGAACGAATCATACGAGCTAGAAGACCTTGAAGGCAAGCCGAGCAAGTACCCATGGAATGCGGTCAAGTTGAAGAAGTATTATCAGTAAGTTTTTAAATTTCGTACATTTGTATATTTTGTATCTAGTTATCGTTTCAATACACATCAAGTTTAAATTTCACCAAGTGTTAGGCAATTTCTAGAAATTTTAGATGAGGCTCTACGTAGCCAGCTAAGAAAAGAGTTCAACCGACGAATGGTTAACTCTGAAAGACGAGCACTCTTTCTTAAAGATGCTCGCAAGGTAGTGACGACGACGATCACTATCTAGAAATCAAAAGAGTTCAATCGACGAATGGTTAACTCTGAAAGAAGAGCACTCTTTCTTAAAGATGCTCGCAAGGTAGTGACGACGACGATCACTATCTAAAAAGCAAAAGAGTCCAACCGATGAATGGTTAACTTTAAAAGACGAGCACTCTTTCTTAAAGATGCTCGCAAGGTAGTGACGACGACGATCACTATCTAAAAACATACGAACACAAACCAATGAAAGGCAAATTCAAAAGATAAGTATTCATTAAAAGATGCTTGCAAAAAAATAATCATAAATTGGAAAGCAGTGACGAGGACGATCACTCAAAATAAACGAACACATCATAAGCAAAAAAGTTCCATTCATTAAAAAGCCTTAAAAGGCTGAAATTACAAAGAAGGCCCTAGTGGCCGAACAGTCATAAACAAAATAAAACAAAAAGAGTAAAGTTATCGAGCGAATTTATGGATGAGCATCCTCTGCAGCATTCCCCTCGGCAAGAGCATCCTGCTCGCTTGCAACCTCTTCCTCGGCCTCCACTTCGGCAGGAGCACTCTGCTCGCCCTGTTGAGTTGGGGGGTCTTGTGGGGGATCGTCGAAATAGACCGGAACAGCCAAGAGACGAGGGAACAGGAGTCCCATTTTCATAAGAGGGAGCAGGGGAAGTGATGTTTCCTCTTTAGGATTTTCCTCCATGATGAGGTCGTCTATGAAACCGCTGAGTTGAGTTACGTCCACGTCCGGATGAACTTCTTTGAGTTTATGGACAAGCTCATGGGCAGTGAGCGCCACCGCGAAAACGGCCGCAGATCCAGCGACGTCATTACTTTCATCTCGCTCTGCCGTCACGGCGACCAGTTCTCGCCGAAGAGTGGCCAAGTCATCCTCAGCAGTTGTGAATTTATCTTGAAGAGTGTTTACCTCGGCGGATTTCACTTTTAGCTCGTCCTCGGCAGTTTTGAGGCGAGCACGGAGATTTTCGATCATTTGGAGATCTTCCTGATCTTTCTTCCGAACAACTTCAAGTTGGGCCTCAGAATCGGCCAGCTTTGCCTCTAAGTCGGCCATCTTCGCCCCAGAGTCGGCCAGCTGCTTCTCAAGGCCAGCTTTAGCTTTGGCCAGTTGGACGATCTTCGTACTTTTCTCCTCGCTGGCTTTTCGATTCTCATAGATCTGGATGGCAAGCTTCTCGGCAGTGAAGGCTATGCGACTAGTTTCGACGGCGACCAGTCTCGCGTTCTCCAAGGAGTTTTGATTGTTCACCTCGTCGAGTAATGTTGTAGTTAGCGATCGGGGCAAGTTCTTCATGGCCCTAATCGTGACCTGATCTAGTACCTCTTCGTCGGCCGGATCCCGCGAGCGGTAATAGTTGAGGAGATTTTCGTTGAATGGTTCGGGAAGCGGGTGTTCGGCAAGCCTAATAAAGACAAGAGAAAATTAGAAAAGGTACTTCTAGAAAATATTCAAAGGCATTTTTTCAGTGAGCTTACTTGGCAACCTTTTCGGCTTCCCAGCCAAGAAGAGTGTTATCCCCAGGGGCCCGTTGCTCAGCCGACGAGCTCGTAGCAACTTCTCGCGACCGTTTGGTTCTGCGAGGAAGGGATGCCCTCGTGGGGGATATGACCGTGGGGGGTGGCGAGTTACCCCTCGGCGGAGATCTCCTCGGCGAGACCCTCTGCTCGATAGCAGTTGGGCGAGAACCCCCTCGGGTTGGTTTCACAACTTTCTTCGGAGGAGCCCCCGAGGTCTCCGACCCTTTCCTTTTGTTCGAACCATCGACGATATGGCGCTCGCGGGCCGCCTTCGCTGCTCGCAAAACTTTACTCGTCATGATTCGATCGAGTTCGATGGTTGGAGGGAGATAAGTGACAACTTTTTCAGGAACCACTACTAAAAACAAAGAGTCAATTTTTACGAAGAAAAGAAATTTTACTAAAAAACTTGGAAATATTTCGATACGTGGAGGAAACTCTTGAGTGGTGTGGTGAGGAGGTACTCTAAGGCCTGCTCGCTCTCGCATGCACTCCCTGTTCAGAAAGCGGCAGGACCTCTCCAAGTAGCGACGATTAAGCACGCAGCAGATATGATATTGGAAGATGGGCGAGAGACGGTGCTCGGCAGTCTTCGTGCGAACAGTTTCACCTACAAAAGCGAGGAGTTATTCAGTATAGACAAGAACAATCAGAAATAAAAAACTTACCACGAATTCTTTGGTAGTCGGTCGCGATGGGAATGCGAGCAGATGACCCATCTGGCCTCACAACACTTTTCCAGTCTCCGGCTACCCACCACCAATTGGTCTTCCAATCACAAATTTTATTGGGGACCCCTTCGACCAACTTGATATGGTCGCGGCTTCTTACGTAGTACCAGCCGTAGCCCACCTTCTTTCCGGCCTCGGCCGCTTGAAGGAGATAGTTGATCTCTTTCAGGCTAAGCCATGTGTTCCGACAACCGTTCTCGACCTCCTCCAGGCCGAACACGGTGAGGAGTCCAATTAGGTTCGACCACCCGTTCGGCAACACTTGAGAATGTGCCACCCCTAGAAAATGTAAAAAGTTTGTGATTGCGGGGTGCAGTGGAAATCTCAGTCCGGCCTCCATCATTCCAATATTGACGGCGACCATCCCTTCTGGCAGCTGGTCGGCCCTCTCATCATCGCGAGGAACAAAGAAGCAAACGTCGGCGGGCAGCTGATATTTTTTCCGAGAATTTTCTAGCTGTGCCGAGGAGACGCTGCTCGCGTAATTACTGGCTTCGTATCTCGATTGATATGCTTCTCGATATGGGCGAGGGACCTCTCTAGGCAGGTAATCACAGAAGTACTTGTAGTATGTCTCCCTCGAGAGCTCATCGCCATCCAGGTCTTCTCGCCCACTCAAAATGTCTTTGATGCTCGCCGTGTAGCGAACAATCTCCTCGTGTTCCTCGCGGAGACTGCTTGTCAAAGTCTCCTCAACTCGAGCAGGGTCGATCTGTTCGCCCACCCCTTTGTTCAAACCTTGGTCGCGTAGATCTGAGTCGGTCTCATCCTCCTCCTCGGCATCGTTGCCGGCATCTTCCCTTTCGGATTCGTCGACCTCATCTATGTCGACGACCTCTACCATTCCTACGTTGCGGACTCCAACATTTAGGGGGTCAGGGGAGTGGATCACGGAATCCGAGGAGACCACCCTCTCCACTGAGGCCAAACGATCACCCTCGCCGGAAGGGCTGGCACCACCGTCCAACGGCGGCGGACTACCACCGGAGCTAATACCAAAATCCATTTTTTCTTAAGAAATGGGGGAAAAGAAGAGTTTTTAAGAAGAAAATGCTTGTCTTTACCTTTTTGTCGATCGAAAACCACCCAAAACTCGCCGGAAAAGTTTGAAGAGAGAGGCTTGGAAGGAGCTCAAGAAGGAATTCAAAAGTTGCAAAGTGAGAAAAGTATTTTCAAGAGGTATGAGGTCCTATTTATAAGCAAATTCGTTCAGGGACCATTGTGCAAGAAAACGGGGTAAAATCTGCAATTTTCCCAAAATTTGGGGTCATTTCCGAAATCGAGGTAGGAAAGTGACCCCCACGCGCGACCTTCGAGGTCGGCACGTGCCCCACGCGCGCAATTCAAATTTCGGGCGCCGATCACGCGCCTGACACAGGTTATATCCATCATCATTAAAGTTGCTTCGAAAGTCGTGCTCGGCGCAAGAAACGAGGCGACCACCTCCATCTTTCGTCATCAAGATTTCAAAATTGATTTGTTTGTCGGAGACAATTTCGCCTTCCAAGAAGACGATCACACTGCTCGCCTTACTATTCTACGAATACGAAGAAAGGCGAACAGGGGGCAAATGTTATACCTAGTCAAAGAAGTCAATCTTTGACAAGTCAATCCTAGTCACCAGCTTGCGTGGCGAGGACCGGTCAACCAAGCCGTGCGACGACTAGTCAACTAAACTAAGAAAATGTAATAAAAGTAATGTATTTAGTATATTTAAGTGCTCGCCCAAAGATGTTGGCGAGCACATTCTTAGTTAACTGCTCGCCCAAATGTGTTGGCGAGCAGATGTTTATTCGGCTAGAGAAAGACAAGTGTTGAAGCTTTGGGAGACAGCGTATGGCGTGGCGACCACCTTCCTCGAAGATGTTGGCGACCACCTTCCTTGACGACCAGGTCCTCCGGCGACCACCGTGACCAGTTCATCGTCATCTCGCCGAGGACGACCACCAGAGGCGGTTTAGCATTAAATGCACTGTCCAATCACCTTTTCGGGCAGAAATCAGGTCCAGTGAGGGTTGGCCAGGTGTAAAGGGCAGGCAGCCCCTAAAAACCATTATATAATGCCTAAAAGGCTCATTTGTAAGACTCAAGTTTTCATATTCCTAGAATCACCACACCCCAAAGCAATAAACACTCCCAAAGCTCTCAAGCTTTTAGCTTCTCCAAGAAGCTACATCTTTGTGTTCTTATTTGTTCTTCATAAGATCTTCATAAATCATCATAACAATCCATATTAACACGTAATAAACCCCCGATCATTATATATGTTTGTTTAGTGCTTACAAAAGTCCACATCCAGATCATCCTTTCAAAGCACGTACAACACTAAACATTTCATAGCCATCTCCAAAATAGATAACACACATTCCTCTTTTACACTCCAATGTTGATCTTCCCTTGATACCAAACCAGGGGCCACAATTTCGCTTATTGCATTATCTCGTACGGCTTCCTCCACCCAATCCTTCAAGCTTATTTCTTCGTTGAACATATCGTTCGTCGGCTTCTTTTCTGTAAACATCTCCAACAACAATATTCCGTAGCTATATACATCTCCCTTTGTAGATACTTTTCCTTCCAATCCATACTCTAATTTGTTCATCATCATCAAAGTATAAATAAGTTAAATAATTCAGCTTTGAGAATATATAAATTGAATATAAAAATTATACATCACCTGGTGCAGCGTAACTAATAGTTGCCAAGGTTGTGGTGTGAGTCATAATCTCCCCTTCATCAAAAAGCTTGGAAATACCAAAATCACCAACGTGAGCGGTCATATCTTCGTCTAACAAAATGTTGCTCGACTTTATATCACAATGAACGACGGGGAACGTATGATGATGATGAAGATATTCCAAGGCTAATGCAATATCCGTAGAATATTCAATCTTTGCACCAGATCAAGAACATAGCTACCAGAGTGTAACCATTTCTCTACTTGGCATGTATTTGAGAATGAGGGCTCTGAACTCTTGGTTAGTACAACAACCGATTACTGGGAGTAAGTTTCTGTGCCGAATGGAGCTCAGTATTTCACTCTCGGTATCAAAGCTCTTGGTAGCTCCTTCTAACTCTAAGTTGAACACTTTTACTGCAATATTTAACCCATCTGAAAGTGTCGCCTTGTATACTGAACCAAAGCTTCCTATTCCAAGTAGGTTCGTTTCGCTGAAAGAAGTTGTTGCTCGCACAAGTTCTATGTATGAGACTCTTCTCCGAACAAAATTCCCAAGTGAAATATGTATTATTATCTGCTTGCTTCTTCTTATGAGCATAAATATGATAAACACCAAAATAGCAGCTGCAATTAAGATGAATGGAGGCACAATGTATTTAAAAAACAGCAGAGCTATTATATATAGTCTTTGATCTGGATCTTCCATGATTCATTAGGCAAGGTGGGACTTGAAACTTTGCAAATGATTGAGCAGTGGAGTTAACAATTCTGTTTGGAATCTCCCCTTCCAATTTGTTGTAAGAGACATTGAAATACTGAAGAAAGTGGAGGTTTTCTAAAGACTTTGGAATGATTCCAGAAATGTTATTACTAGATAAATCCAACGCGATCAAGCTTTTAAGATTTCCCAGTGATTTTGGGATGAATCCCTGGAGCGATAAATATAGTATTTGTAATGATTCACAAGTATCAATTGTGGTCGGAATATTACCTAGAAACTTGTTAGATGACAAGTTC
This sequence comes from Galeopsis tetrahit, assembly GCA_963675135.1. Taxonomy (NCBI): domain Eukaryota; kingdom Viridiplantae; phylum Streptophyta; class Magnoliopsida; order Lamiales; family Lamiaceae; genus Galeopsis; species Galeopsis tetrahit. The sequence goes on along the minus strand of OY776131.1, from coordinate 51,926,613 downwards.
CCAATTTGAGATGAAAGTTGACCCCTCAAATAATTTGAGGAAAAATCTAGAATCAAGAAATTCCTGAAGTTGGAAGGTATGATGGAGTCCAACTTGTTTGATGCCATGCAAGTAAATGTTTCTTAGGGATTTAACTTCACCTACACAATCGGGTAGCATATTCCAAACTAGTCATCTTACAAAGATGAGTAGAGATACCCCTCGCAATAGAAGATTATAAGAAAGTTCCAATAGCTGAAGCTTCTTTAAATCACCTAATACTCCGGGGATGGATCCTGTTATTTGATTTTCATACAATTCCAAACCTATCAAGTTGCTCAAGTTTCTGACCTCGGATGGAATAACACCTGTAATGTTGCATACAATTGCGTAAAATTTCTGAAGAGAAATTGATAAGTTGCCAATTGAAGTTGGGAGAATACCATTAAGTGGATTATCTGATATTTCCAAGTTCTTCAAATATCGACAATTAGTTAATGAGGAGAGAAATCTCAATTCATGAGTTGGAGATTCTGCCCCAGTCAACTGATTTCCCCAAATATAAAGTTCTCGTAAGAACAGGGGCGGACCCAGAATTGTGGGTTAGGGGGGCCGATAAATATTTTAATATACATGATTATATCCTTAATATGTAAAAATCTAGAATTCTCTCATTCGTATCACGAAAAAGTCAACAATTGATAGCTTATATTCCTTTCGCCTCCAATAACTTTTACATTTTCCTTTTTAGGACGTTTCACAATAACTTTCACACCCTTAAAATGAAAATTTCATAAATTGAACCTTTACAATATTCTCAATTTTACACAAATATCATGGAGTATTATTTTTTTACACATACACAAAAGTCAACTCATTTATTGTTATTTTTTTTTATCAATATATACTATAATAGGTCTAGAATATTGAGATAAATTTGAGATTAAGACATTTTTTTTAAAAAAATCGACTACTTGGAAAGTTAAAATTGAACAATTTTTGTAATATTAAAATTGCATAGTAGAGAAAGTATAAGACTAAAAATATTTTTTACTCTTATTTTACGTCCCTTAGCTTTAATTTTTTTAAAGAAATAAATTGAGATTAAAAAGTATTGCACTCAATCTAACTTAATTAGAAATGATTACTCATAAATTAATCAAACTAGATGACATCCCACGTATTACGCGGATAACTCATAAAAATTATTTTACATCGGTATAAACTAAAATTTTCATCATATAAAATAATACTAATATAAATAAATATATTTCTAAAATTTTATAATATATATTAAAGCTTCACTTTTCAAATATGTAAACTTATAAATTATTTAAACACATTTGAAAAACTAAATCGTCTGAATTCTATCACATTTTTTATTATTATAATTAAATGAAAAATGTATTATAATTATATTTTTAGCAATAATATATACTATATATATTGATTAGGAATTGATTGGGTAAATATTATTTATACATGGTACACATCATTATTATTAATACACTAAACTCTTTATATATTTGACATCTAATTATTTACATAATTATAACTTCTTTATTAATTGACACATCATTCAAACTCCCGAAAAATCGACACATAAGTAATAAGAACTCCCTATTAGTATATAGGGGGATTAGAATGGAAGTTGCATTTAGCTTGGATGGGCCCACTCCATTTTAATTTTTGTTACTTGGGCCGATTATTTGTTTCACTAAAATTTTATGAATTGAATTATAGTAATACAATTATTAATGGTGCACATATAACCTATAAACTACCTGCATAAAACTACTGCATATATAATAAAAAACTGGAAAAAGTTGAGGGGGGCCAAGGCCACCCCCAACTCCCCAAGTAATGCTTAGATCCGCCCCTGCGTAAGAATCTTAAATTACCAAAGTTGGGCATGTTCCCACTTAGTGAGTTGTTTGCAAGGCTCAAGATAGTAAGTTTTGTAGCATTGCTTGTGATAAAGCTTGGAATTTTTCCGCTCAATCTGTTTCCTCCCAAATAAAGCTTTTGAAGATTATAAAGTATCGATAACCTCTTGTCAGTGTTTGAAGGAATAGTGCCGGAAAATTGGTTAGCACCAAGAGATAGAATCTTCAAGGCTGATAAATTGAAGATGGAAGACGGGTGGAGAGGCTGATAAAGAATTTTCTTGCACTCTTAGTATTTCCAGATATACCAAATTTCGAAGCTCTTGGGGTAGTGCACCTGCAATACCTCGTTAGATTGTGTACAAATTTTACTTAATGAAATAATAAAATTTGAAAATATGTATGCGCACAAGTGTCAATTTGAAAATATTAATGATTTTCAACTAATGAGAAAATAATTAACTATTTACTATTTTTAGCCGATCGAACACGTTAATTTATTAATTTTTCATTCACAATAAAAGGAAATGAGAAAGCGTGTAAATGGTGAAATGTTAAAATATGAAGCTAATCCATCCATCACCATTTGAAGCTCCAAGAAAAACACCTCCATTAGCCATTAGGTGTGAGAGTGTGTAAAATGTCTGCCACTTTTTGGTACGTGTTGCTCTGGATGGGCCAAAGTAATCTGAGCCTGACTTGCTCATGACAATGATGATTGGGATGTTTAATTTCTCTAGGGCGTGGGTTATTGCCCCCCCCCCAAGGAATGTTAGATACACTCCCTATCCATTTATTAATGAAATATGTATATAAAATATCATATTTGCCCTTTTAGTAAAATTTTATAAATACACACCCCTTAAAACTCAAACCCTAATTTTGCAGCAGTCGCCGCCCCTTCGGCAGCCAGCCGACACTATCACCTCCCAACGACGGAGCGACAATGGGGCAGGGGGGCCCAGTGGCCACCCACCAATCTTTTTTTTTATATATTTATATATGATAAAATTTTATATATTTATATATATGATAAATATTTTATAATTATGATATATATATTATGTGGTAATAGTTATCATCATATATATATATGAAAATAAAAGTATTATTTTCATTTTGAGACATACATATTAAATATAGACGAATAAAAAATAAATGCTTGTATACAAAGTTTGAAAGGAAGAAATATATATTTTTTTTCATGTGTTTTTTACTTAAATTTGTTTCTTAATACTTAAAAAATAAATTATTTTTTCAATAGAGTTAATAATATTGATGGTGTATTTGAGATTATTGTCTAAATTTTTGCTAAGAATCGCAAAAATTGTCCTTAAAATTGAACAATATTATTGATTTTTTTTTTAAATTTTAGTTTAGTGTTTTAAATTTTTTGTTCATTTATATTTAAAAGTATTTTATTGTATGAATTATATAATTAATATTGGAACACATTAATGTATTAATTAAAAGACATTTACAAAGAAAATGTTTTTTAAATTTAATATTTTAGCAATTTTTAAATTGTTTTGCTTCATTTTGAATCGAACTATCAAAACTTCAAAATAAAATGAAAGTCAACTTGTTCAATTTAATTTAATGAAATGTATTGACAATTTTATCATGTAAAATTTCGATGAGTATAATAAGTACATATTATTTTATATTTAAAATAATATTAATCGGGCTCCCTACCGAGATTTCCTGGCTCCGTCACTGTCACCTCCGGCAGCCTCCACCACCCCCACCTCTGGCGTCACCCCATCTAAAATATATTCAGAAAATTTAAAAAAAAAAACTTAAAAAAATATTAAATTTTTTTGACCAACCACTATCGATCGACCATAGAATATATCGTCGACGAAAAACACCCTTGTCGACAGTATTGTATCGAAAGAAAAAAAAAATTTGGACAAGAAATGTCGACCGTAATGTTTTTTGTCGACATTTCTTGTCCAAAATTTTAAAAAAAAATGCGTACATGTACTGCAGAACAGGAAGGGGAAAAATGGCTATCCGAGGGGCGACGAATTACGGTAGGGAAGGCCGGGCGGGGAGAGAGGCGGGCGGTGGCGCTGCCGCAGAAATGAAAAAAAAACTCTACATTAACCCTACCCGTTTCGCATAAAAGAGGAGGAAGGAGGGAGGAGGAGTCGGGAGAGAAGGTGGAAATGGCGGTTTGGGTGGGGAAGGAGGTGGCGGCGTCGCTGGGCGAGGGGGGCAGCGCTGGCAAAAATGACGGGGGAAGGAGGTTGAAGAGGACGGAAGGGGCGGGGAAGTGCATCTATTTTAGATTTACTTTAAGGGGTTACGTGTATCGTTGGAGTGTATCTAACATTCATAGAGGGGCATATAACCACGCCTTTATTTAGGAAATATTGGGCCGAATCAATATTGCAATTGGGCTACTTGAGGTTGGTGAATATGGGGCGCTGCAAGCTGTTTTGTTTAAGTTAATTAATTGTGAAGAAGAAGAGTAACCTACTAGCTAGAGTAATAAAAGAGTTGATCTCTAGCAAGCTAAACAAGGGTTTCTTTGTCTGGGGGAAGAGATGAGTAGAGTAGCCTTCAAAGGTTTCCTTACTAAACCACCCAGCAGCATACGAAACTCTGTTTGTTTTCGATAAGATAATTAAAACCATCATAAAAATTAATCCGCTGAGCTTTTCATACTTAACCGAATTTTATCATATTCGGAAGTACTAATTAATTAATTAGCTTACTTGTTGGCATGTTGCTAAAGCTACTTAATTAGGTTAGTTTGGAAATTATCTTAAATCTGAAAACAGAGTTACTTATCTAAAATTGTGCACTAATGCAATTCTAAAAGCCATCCAAATGAGTTTGCTTGATTTTTCTCCGCTGTTGAGAGCTTGATTTTTCACCGCTGTTGAGAGCTTGATTTTCACTACCTATCTCGAAACACTATGGAAGAACAGATGAACAACATGAATCTAAATCGGGAGGAGGATGACGAATGGGTCATTGGAAAGGAAGGACTGACCGAGAACCAAGGAAACACTGCGCTATGCCTAGTGGGGAGGGTGTTAACCCTAAACCCCTATAACTTCAACATCATGAAGAATCGCATGGCTCAAATCTGGCGACCTGGTAAGGGGGTTTGCTTCAAAGACATCGGGCAAAATCGATTCTTGATCCAGTTATATCACCGGATCGATCTCACGAGAGTTATGGAGGGAGGCCCTTGGACATTTGACAACAACCCTTTAATTGTCCACCATCTCCAACTAGGAGATAATCTAGCCACAGTCAGCCCGAACCATCTAGCCTATTGGGTTCAGCTTTCAAACCTCCCTCATGGGACCTTCTTAGAAAGCATGGGAAGGATGATGGGAAATTTCATAGGCAAATTTTTGGCCTATGATGAGTCGAACAAAGGTATTGCCTGGAAACCATACATGCGGATATGGGTCGAGATCGATGTGGAACGCCCCCCGAAGCGATGGAAGAAGATCAAACTCAAATCGGGGACATCGGTAAAGATTGAATTCAAATACGAAAAACTCCACATCTTCTGCTTCATCTGCGGTAGGGTTGGCCGTACTGAGAGATTTTGTGACGCCTAGTACTTAATGGAGGGGGAGAATACCAAGTGAGAATGGGGACCATCTTTGAAAGCCCCGGACCGGCGCATGCCATCGAACTCTGGCAACCGGTGGCTGCGACCGGAGAGGGGCGGTAGCTGGGAGGATAGCGGCTTGAATGGAAGGGGCGTGAAAGGTGGGGGAACTGCGGAAGACGCGGGGCATGATTTGGGTGATAATTCAAATTTAAAATCAGCGTCCAGTTACACAGCGCAAGAAGGGGAGGTAACGAATATGGCAATTAATAAGCATCAATTAGTGGTCAACCCGTGTTATGAGGAAGAAAATGACGACTTTACCCTTATGGACCAAAAGAAGAGAAAGAGAATCATGTACGACCATGAGGGAAGCTCGAACCTGGTAACCAAGACAACTGACGAGGAATGCGAACATGAGCAAGATGATGAATTCCATTTTTTAGAGGCAGGGCCCCAGGACCCGGGCCTACCGAGAATAATGATTGTCTTGAGCTGGAACTGTAGAGGCCTTGGCCAGGGCACTACAGTTCCGACTATATGCGAGCTCGCTCGCTCTCGTAGGGCTGATGTTATTTTTTTATTTGAGACTTTATCTTTCGGTGTTAAGTTGGAAGCTTTACGTGTTAAGCTTAAATTTTCTTCGTGTTTCTCTATTGATTGTATTGGACGAAGTGGAGGGTTGGTCGTTTTATGGCGTAATAATACAAATTGCACTATTTTGAGTTATTCGAGGCATCATATTGATTTATCTATACACGATGAAGTTGAGAATTGGAGACTTACAGGCTATTATGGTTACCCGAAAAGGAATCGAAGACACCTGTCATGGAGTTTACTCCGACATTTGGCAAATGAGAACAATCTTCCTTGGATGTGCATCGAGGATTTCAATGATTTACTGAGCCCGGAGGACAAGAAAGGTCGCGTGGAACATCCACAGTGGTTGTATCGTGGATTCAGAGAGGCCATACAAGACTGCAATCTGGCTGACATGAGAATGGTGGGACATAAATACATGTGGTTCAAAAGCAGGGGAACTCCAAATGAGGTGGAAGAAAGACTCGATCGTGCCATAGGTAACTTAGAGTGGCATTCCAAATTTCCGAGAGCTACTCTATACAATCTGGTGGCTGCGGTGTCGGATCACAACCCGATCCTACTTGACACGAATCTGATATTCCAAGTAGCACGAACAAGGAGGTTTAAGTTTGAGAACAGATGGCTTGTGGAGGGGGATCTTACACATGTAATCAGAATATGTTGGAGAGGGTTCCAAGATTTGAACTTAATGGAAAAGCTCACTGCTACGGCGGAGACACTAGAAACATGGGGGGAAGATAGGACTCAGAGTTTCGCCTTCGTAAGAGGGATCTGGAAAAGGAAATTGATTGGCTTCAACAAAGCTCTCATCCTTATAGAGCAGACCGACTTAGTTGGGCACGGGTGGAACTGGGGAAGCTGATGGTTCAAGAGGAGACCATATGGCGACAAAGGGCAAAAAAATTTTGGTTAAAGGAGGGCGATCTAAACACCAGATTCTTTCATCAGACGGCGACTACCCGCAAAAACAGAAAGAAAAGTATCAAGTTGAAAGACGAAAGAGGTGAGTGGGTCGAGGACCAGCCGAGTTTGTGTCAACTAGTGGGGGAATATTTCACAAAATTATTTGAAGCTTCAACGAATGCCGAGAGAGAGGATGGATTCCTTGATGCGGTCCCGAACCTGATCTCACAAGATCAGAATAGTGTGCTCACCAGGCCTTTTGATGCAGAAGAATTTAAACAAGCCATCACTCAAATACATGGAGATAAATCCTCGGGCCCTGATGGATTTAACCCTGCTTTCTACCAATGGTGTTGGAATACAGTGGGGGAAGATATCTTTAGAAATGGTGTGGAGTGGTTGCGACGCGGTGAGTTCCCGGCTGGATTGAATGATACGAATATTGTGTTAATCCCAAAATGCGACAACACACAGGCAATGACAGATTTGAGGCCTATAGCACTCTGCAATGTTATTTGCAAGATACTATCAAAAGTCTTATGTAATAGGTTGAAGGATGTACTCCCAGATTTGGTGGATAAGGCTCAGTCAGCATTCGTGACGGGTAGAGCCATCCAAGACAACGTCTTGATCGCATTCGAGACACTTCACATGATGAAAAATAAAAGAAGGGGAAAACGCGGAGATGTTGCGTTAAAGGTGGATATTAGCAAGGCGTATGATAGAGTTGATTGGGGTTATTTGAGGAACATAATGAGACGGCTGGGATTTTCAGAGATCTGGATTGGATGGATAATGCTTTGTGTGACCACTGTTACCTACTCGGTCCACGTCAACGCTGATATGGTGGGACCGATCATTCCGGGAAGGGGCCTGAGGCAAGGGGACCTACTCTCCCCGTACCTCTTCATTTTATGTGCGGAAGGATTATCAGCCTCGATCCGGGAGGCCACACGGACAGGACGAATTCATGGGAGCAAGATTTGTAGGGACGCCCCGGAGGTGCCCCAGCTCCTGTTTGCTGATGACTGTATGCTGTTCTGTCGAGCTTCAGAGGAAGAATGTCGCATGCTTAAGAGTATTCTGGACAGATATGAGACGATCTCAGGGCAGGTTATAAACTACACCAAATCAGGCATATTCTTCAGTAAGAATGTTGAAGAGAATTTGAGAAATAGCATATCAAATATTCTGGGGGTTGCATGTCCTCTTAACACGAGACGTTACTTGGGATTGCCTTCCCTTATTGGTAGAAATAAAAAGCAGATTTTTGGTTATATCAAGGATAGGGTATGGCAGAAACTTCAAGGATGGAGGGGGCGAAAAATATCGAAAGCAGGCAAAGAAGTCCTAATAAAATCAGCGGCTCAATCCATCCCGTCATTTTGCATGAGTCTCTTCCTCCTTCCCTCAACTTTGATTGACGAGCTCCAACGCATGTTGAACTCGTTTTGGTGGGGGAGCGGTACGAAAGCTTCAAAGGGAATGAAATGGATGAAATGGGAGAAGGTTTGTGTCCGTAAGATAGCAGGAGGCCGAGGCTTCAGAAACTTGCACTTATTTAACATGGCATTTTTGGGTAAAATAGGGTGGAGGCTGACTCACAAGCCAAATGACTTGGTTTGTCAAATTATGAAAGCAAAATACTACCCAAATAGTTACTTCCTAGATGCGAGATTAGGCTATAATCCCAGCTACACGTGGTCGAGTATTCACTCGGCACAAAGACTGTTACGTGAAGGTGTGCACTGGAAAGTGGGCTCGGGGGAGGACATTTGTGTATGGGGGTTCCCGTGGGTGTGGACGGAGCCGGGACCTGATAATGCAGGTGTTTTCTGAGAGAGAAGCTGCCGCTATCCTAAGAACACCAATATCTCCTGGTGAGTGTGAGGATAAATTAATTTGGCATTATGAGAATTTGGGTCGGTACTCGGTGAAATCGGGGTATATATTAGCATCTGTGCTTTATGATGATGCAACTATGGAGGAGACGGGTAATTGGAAGGCGTTGTGGAATTTAAAAATTCCTCCAAAGGTGAAGGACTGTGTGTGGAGAATGTGCAGGGATGTACTCCCTAACAAAATGAACTTGGTCAGACGAGGAGTGAACAATGATAGGCTCTGTGTAATTTGTGGAGTGGAAGAGGAAACAACATGGCATCAATTTTTCTGTTGCGAATATGCATTGCAAATCTGAGAATCACTTAATTTACGTGATGATATTGAAGAGTGCATCACTAGAGTGGACTCTATGAGAGATTTGGTTCTGGGGCTACTAAGCAGCATGACAAAAGAGAGAGCCCAGCACATGAGCATCATGATTTGGCAGGTTTGGAAGCAGCGAAACAGGCAGCTGTGGGAGGGTAACATGCTCGCTCCGGAAAGAGCTACGCGTGACGGCCTCACGTATCTAAATGAATGGATGCAGGTACAAAAGGGAGGAACCCAAACGGCTGTTGCACGACAATGCGGCAAATGGCATAAACCGAGGCAAGGATGGCTCAAAATCAATGTCGATTGTTGGGATATGAATATCCTTAGTTTAGTTTTGATAAACCAAATCAAACATGTAATAGGATAAGTTGTATTGTATAGACAACTTTATTATATATCTTGTAATAGATAGGACTCTGGTTAGAAGAGAAGACATGTCAATGCTCAAGAAGAGAAGAGAAGACCAAGACCAGAAGTCATCTTACATCAGCTGAGTAGAAGTCGTCTTACATCAGCTGAGTAGAAGTCATCTTACAACCAGCTGAGTAAGGACAGCAGAGTAAAGACAGCAGCTGAGAAGAAACAGCAGCTGTGTAAAGCCAGCTGAGTAAAGACAGCAGAGTAAAGACAGCAGCTGTGTAAAGCCAGCTGAGTAAAGACAGCAGAGTAGAAGTCTTCTTACTCAATTAAAGGAAGGCCAATCAGAGTTGAAGTCAAGGATTGACAAGATACGCACAAGAAAGGAAAGTCAAAGATATGATTGAAATTACATGACAATTGTAATATTCAATCATATCAAATCAAGAGATTGGCAATTCCCGAATTAGTGGAGATTTGAATTGCTATCATCCAACGGTAACATTCAAACATCAACACTATATAAATGAGCTCATACATCATTAGGAGAAGTGACGAGGTGTGAGATGCAGAGGTCGAGCAAAGTTCATAAAGTCCAGAAATAAGAAGAGCTCAAGAAGATCATTCATGAAGATTCAACACGCATCACCTCATCCCCAGTGAGTGAACTCATACCATCTAAGTCAGTGCAACCACTCATATATATCCATAGCTTAGAGAGAATTTCCCAATCCTAGCATGAGGCTAAAACAGATTGTAAGGGAAATTCTCACCTAGTTCATATACACAAAACCCACCTTCTACCATAAAACCTTAGAAGTCAAGTTGAGTGTTTATCACTGATTCGGGTGGAATTTACACGTTTTAGAGGCACATGTGAAGCATTTTTTGATGTGGATTTCATTGATTTATGCATTGATTATGAGTGTTTGAGCCAAAATGAGAGAAAGGTTGTGTTTTGTTGATTTTGTAGGTAAAACGATGGAATTTGGAGCACAGACCACAAGTGATCGGACCGGAAAGAGGAGTGCATGTTTGGATTTGTCTCGAAAAATGGAGTGGATTAGCCAAAGGAATCGAGTCAATCCGACACCCGAGGCGAAAGTTATGCACGAAACGAGAAAAGGCCGAAATCGAAGTGCAAGGCAACTCGGCCGAGTGACCTTACTCGGCCGAATCTGCGAGTTTTGGCTCTACTGCGCACTCGGCCGAGTGACCTTACTCGGCCGAGTAAGGTTGAAATCCGTAGCTCCTGGAATCAGACATCACTCGGCCGAGTGAGCTTACTCGGCCGAGTAAGGACTGAACAAAATCGCTAACACGTTTCTTTAAGTGTTCCACTCGGCCGAGTGACCCCAACTCGGCCGAGTAACCCCATTTTCGGTGCCAAACTTGTATTTTCTCCATTTTTGAGGGATCAACTTGCAAATATGCCATCCAAACCCTTCCCCAACACTATATAAGGCCTCATTCTTGAAACCCAAGACAAGCTCCCCCAATCCACACACATTTACACATATTTGGAGGTGTTTGGCCATAACTTCTTCATCTCTCCACCAAATCAAGGAAGAAAGGAGGCATTAGCTTGGGAATTCCATTCCCTACCACATTCTAGACTAAGCTTTCTCTTTCTTTTTCTTTTTATTTAGTTATTTCATTTGGATTTTGTAATTTGAACACTTTGTGGTTCTAAGGCATTGTAAGACTTGGATTGATGTTTATGAGTAATTTCTTGCTTTAATTGGTGTTTGTTTCCTATTTGCATGTTTAATTATCCATTGTCAAGCATGTTGTTATTGGCCATGATGATTTGCTTAATTCATTATTAATTGGGGTAAGATCGAGAGATTTATTCCATTTAATCGTATGCAAGCATGCAACCCGGTATTATTATGAGCTCGAGAGAGGATTAATTATCGGAGAGGGACTTGAATGATCTTAGGAGCTATTTTAGGTGGTGTAACGTTTGTGAGGTAGAGATACGAGCCTATGTTACATTGCGCCTTTGGGTTAATTAGATCGAGAGATTAATTAATTCTTCTTGTGTGATCACCCTATATGAGACAACCTTAATGGCCATTTAAACGAGTTAACATTCATAAACGGATATCTAGGTGTTACAATTGCCTTGGAACCCACCATTGTCTCTTTGAATTTCAATTCGTTTACGTTCGTCTTACTTATTTGCATGTTAGTTGATCGATTTTGTATTTACTCTTCATTACTTATTGGTGACACATAGTTAGGTAATTTTAGAGTAATTCACACCACTCAAATTATCGATCACGTCTACTTAGAACTTGACTAGCAAACTACCCTTTTACGCTTAACCTCCCTGTGGGATCGACCTCGTGCTTATCACGCTACGATAGACACCGTATACTTGCGGTTGTTTATTTTAGTGTTGTATAACACGTGTATCAATCACTGTAAAGAGTCCAAGTGCTCTATAATCACTTGTGGAGTTCAAGTGCAAGTGCTTACAATCACTTGTGGGGGAAGTGCAAGTGCTTACAATCACTTGTGGAGACCGTAGCCGTTAGGACCGCTCAGATCTCAAAGTCCTACCCTTGGGACTATAAAGGACAAGGCCCTTGTAATTTTGGGTAAATTAAAGGGATTAAACATCACGTGTGGACGTGAGAGTGGACGTAGGAACGTATATCCGAACCACTATAAATTAATGTGTTATTTACATTTCTGCACTTTACATTTCAAGTCTTTACATACATATTTGAGCATAAAATGTTTTACACACTGTATTTATTAAATATACGAGTATAATATTTATGGGCACACTACAATTCCGCACTTAACTCCGATAAGTAATTAATCAGTCGACTAACTAGTCCTAGGCCCCTAGTGAAATCAGCGGACTAGTTACTTTGAAGAGTTAGTTTATTTTCCACACAATCAGCAGACATCAAGTCAGCTGATCTTACACTCGTCTCAGGGACCAACAAGTGGTATCAGAGCCGTGTGTTCAAAAGACCATTGCTTTGAATTTTTTATTTTCGAAAATCTGCACTTTTTCTGTTGTTTTCAGAATTTAACGTGTGAGTACACTTTTTAAAGTGGAATTGATGTTTTGAATCGAACACACTGCTTTGCAGTGACGTGTAATGCTTTTTGGCCAAATTCCATCGTTTGAGCCATCAAAAACACGTTTTACTGTTTTCAATGGTCACCTGAATAGATCCGTTTTTGAAAAACTGTTTTGCATGCACTTTTGTTTTCATAAAAATCATACTTGCATGTATTTGGATTATTGTGTGTTAAGAACAGGTCAACAACTAAGGGGGAACTTTAGTTCAACTGAGTTCTAGCCCTATTTGGATTTACACGCGTATGAGCAAGAAGAGGAGATCAAGATGATCAAGTTGTTAGAAGACCTGAAGACAAGAAGAGCTTAATTGGAAGTCGTCTTATTTGCAACATATCAGCTGAAGAGTAGATAAGAAGACCTTTGTAATAGCTGATTAGGTGAGTCCGTGCTTGTAAAGTGCAATATTAATAAAACTCATCTTTTTAGCTTTTGGAGATAACATCTAGTTATCTCATCTGATGACAACTTCTCATTGTCATCATACAAAAGCCTTTTTCCTTTACTCTTCTGCACTATTATATGAACTCTAGCACTGTCTGTTCTTTATTGCTTCAGTTAGTGTTAGATGATTTGGTTATATCAAAAAGGGGGAAATTGTTGGGATATGAATATCCTTAGTTTAGTTTTGATAAACCAAATCAAACATGTAATAGGATAAGTTGTATTGTATAGACAACTTTATTATATATCTTGTAATAGATAGGACTCTGGTTAGAAGAGAAGACATGTCAATGCTCAAGAAGAGAAGAGAAGACCAAGACCAGAAGTCATCTTACATCAGCTGAGTAGAAGTCGTCTTACATCAGCTGAGTAGAAGTCATCTTACAACCAGCTGAGTAGAAGTCATCTTACAACCAGCTGAGTAAGGACAGCAGAGTAAAGACAGCAGCTGAGAAGAAACAGCAGCTGTGTAAAGCCAGCTGAGTAAAGACAGCAGAGTAAAGACAGCAGCTGAGAAGAAACAACAGCTGTGTAAAGCCAGCTGAGTAAAGACAGCAGAGTAGAAGTCTTCTTACCAGCAGAGTGAAGTTTTCTTACCAGCAGAGTAGAAGTCTTCTTACTCAATTAAAGGAAGGCCAATCAGAGTTGAAGTCAAGGATTGACAAGATACGCACAAGAAAGGAAAGTCAAAGATATGATTGAAATTACATGACAATGGTAATATTCAATCATATCAAATCAAGAGATTGACAATTCCCGAATTAGTGGAGATTTGAATTGCTATCATCCAACGGTAACATTCCAACATCAACACTATATAAATGAGCTCATACATCATTGGGAGAAGTGACGAGGTGTGAGATGCAGAGGTCGAGCAAAGTTCATAAAGTCTAGAAATAAGAAGAGCTCAAGAAGATCATTCATGAAGATTCAACACGCATCACCTCATCCCCAGTGAGTGAACTCATACCATCTAAGCCAGTGCAACCACTCATATATATCCATAGCTTAGAGAGAATTTCCCAATCCTAGCATGAGGCTAAAACAGATTGTAAGGGAAATTCTCACCTAGTTCATATACACAAAACCCACCTTCTACAAAAAAACCTTAGAAGTCAAGTTGAGTGTTTATCACTGTAAAGAGTCCAAGTTCTCTATAATCACTTGTGGAGTTCAAGTGCAAGTGCTTACAATCACTTGTGGGGGAAGTGCAAGTGCTTACAATCACTTGTGGAGACCGTTCAGATCTCAAAGTCCTACCCTTGGGACTATAAAGGACAAGGCCCTTGTAATTTTGGGTAAATTAAAGGGATTAAACATCACGTGTGGACGTGAGAGTGGACGTAGGAACGTATATCCGAACCACTATAAATTAATGTGTTATTTACATTTCTGCACTTTACATTTCAAGTCTTTACATACATATTTGTGCATAAAATGTTTTACACACTGTATTTATTAAATAGACGAGTATAATATTTATGGGCACACTACAATTCCGCACTTAACTCCGATAAGTAATTAATCAGTCGACTAACTAGTCCTAGGCCCCTAGTGAAATCAGCGGACTAGTTACTTTGAAGAGTTAGTTTATTTTCCACACAATCAGCAGACATCAAGTCAGCTGATCTTACACTCGTCTCAGGGACCAACATCGATGCAACATTCTTTTCCGATACGCTTGAAACGGGTATTGGAATGGTAATTAGAGATGAAATGGGAGAGTTCATGGCAGCCAGATCACTGGTGTTCCCGGGTTGTATGGAGGTGGCGATCCGGGAGGCAATTGGCTTTGTAGAAGCCCTCTCATGGATACACAATTTGCAACTCACAAACGTGGTGATCGAAGGCGACGCAAAGAGAGTTACGGATGCCATTGCATCTCGAGTGGAGGACGAGTCTACTTTTGGAGATTTTATAAAAATTGTCGTCAATTTCTGAGTTCTAATGATAATTACTTAATTTCGATCTTTTGTCAAGCGTAGTGCCAATCATTTTGCACACGCTATCGTGAGAGCTTCTCGTTCATATGGGAGCTCTCATTGTTGGGTTGATCCACCAAAATTTGTGGTAGGACTTCCCCCAAACAACTGCTCGTGCAATGAATAAAGGAGTTAGTTGTCGAAAAAAAAATTAGGTTAGTTTGGAGGCTTCACATTCACTACAGGGCTAAAATGTAATTTCAGTCTGCTTACATGCATTTTCCTGCCAAACCTTATGTGGAAAAAAGATAAACAAACAAATTGGAAGAAGAAGCATGCATGTAGAGAATGAAATCAAATTGGAGTTTTCTTGACCAACCAAATATGTCTACATCGATCTCAGTAGATCACGGTCACATTGATTGATTACATACGCTAGCTTCTATATACAATATAGGGTTTCTCTTCAATTCATATTTCAAGCAATCATGATATATTACGCCATCAAATGTTTTAATTATATAGATATTTATTGGCATGGGAAAATTATGTACCTTTGTGACGGAATGTATATTTCATCTTTTTAATTATTTAGTTTTTAGGATTTGCAACGAATTAATTCCCACCATAAATTTGATATAAAATAATAATAATGCTACCGATTAGCCATTTAATTTGTAATCGCGATTGTCACTTGGTTAGAAGATTTTTTTATTTATTTTAAAATAATATATACATTTATTTTAAAATTTTGTCACAAATTTGAGGCGAAATATATTTTCTTCAAAAAAGAAATGGTCACAAATTTTAGACGAACTTTATTTTTATTGTAAAATCCATTTTGAAAATTTTGAAACGAATTGAATTCTCGTAGCAAAAAAAAAAAACGTCACAAATTTTAGACAAAATGAAAAATCGTCACAGGTTCGGTTGACTTTATCCGTTTTACTATGTTCATCGTAATTTGCGACGATATTTTGACCGTCGCAAAATTCCGTGTTTTTTTTGTAGTGGAAGTCTCCATCCTATTTTAATTTTAAATTTGGACGGCATAAACGGAGTGATTGATTCTGAAGAAAAATAAATTTCATGGGGACCAATTCTGATGATCGCTGAATGTACATTACTTGAAGGACTAAAAATGAACTTTTTCAAAAGAGACATTTAAAATCACAAGCATCGTAATATTTTATTCCAATAAGCAATATTAAAGGGGTCGGAGTATGGATGGCAAAATGATCTGCCCCGAGGTCGACCCGCCCTGCTCTGAGATCGAGGTTTAGATCCGTTCTGCCCTACTCCATTCTTAAAACAGAGCAAATCTGCCCCGTTCCGCACGCAGGACAGGACAGGCATGGATCCATGTATTATAAAAATCTGCCCTGCCCTGCCCTGCCCTGAATATAAAATATATATATATATATATATATATTATTTAATTATGGTCACTATTCCACTAACCCTAATTTAACTTACCAATCCCGCGACTCACTCTCTCACTGTCTTCAAATCACAATTTCACAAAACACAAATGTTAAATATTTTGGATATGATTCTCCGTAAAAAAAAAAAAAAAAATTATTTTGGATATGATTTAGTGAATTTTCAATGTTTAATTTAGTTGTGAATTTTTAATATTTATTTTATTGTTTAATTTAATTTAATCTGCATGTTTTACTTGGACTTTTGGAGTGCATGGGGCAGGGCAGGACAAGACAATGACTTACACAGGGCAGGGCAGGGCACGAAATATTACCCCGCAGCAGGTCGCAGGGTAGGACAGGATAGATACTTATGAACGCAGGGCAAATTTAGATATTTAACTATCTGCCCTGCTCTGCCCCATTGTCATCCCTAGTCGGAGTTGTTGGATATTCTATATTCTGCTTTGCATTCATTTAATCAGTTCATATCAATTTTTAATAAATGCTACTCCCTCCGTCCCACAATAACTTTCATACTTTCCTTTTTTGGACGTCCCACAATAACTTTCACACCCTTAAAATGGAAAATTCTTTATAAACTCCACCCTCACAATATTCTCAATTTTACACAAATGCCATTACTTTTTCTCCACACATACACAAAAGTCAACTCATTTCTTTACTTTATACATAAAGGTTTACAAAATTACCCCTCAAAACTCCACTCATTATTACACTTTCTTAATATTTGTGCCCATCTACCTATGCAAATTAATATGGGACGGAGGGAGTATAATCATAACCACATATTATTAAATTAATTAAATATATAAAACAATTGTTCACTGTTTTCACACTACAACTTACTCTTTGTCCCTCTTTGACCCTTTCTATGGAATTAATATGATTTGATGGTTTCTGACTTTGACTTTAAAGTCTATGTGCGTCGTCCCTCTGTCTTTTTCTGTTGGGTTTTCACTTATTACGTGATATATTAATAAAAGTTACTTAAAATAGTACCGTATAATTTATATTTTAAAGATACACTTATAAAATTTCATACTCCCTCCGTCCCATATTAATCTTCATAGGTAGATGGACACGAAAATTAAGAAAGTGTAATAATGAGTGAAGTTTTGAGGGGTAATTTTATAAAATTTTATGTATAAAGTAAATAAATGAGTTGATTTTTATGTATGTGTGGAGATAAAGTAATGACATTTGTGTAAAATTGAGGTTATTGTGAGGGTGGAGTTTATAAAGAATTTTCCATTTTAAGGGTGTGAAAGTTATTGTGGAACGTCCCGAAAAGGAAAGTGTGAAAGTTATTGTGGGACGGAGGGAGTATAAAGATTTAAGAGATTATAATGTAATTGGAAAATTAATAGATGGAATGTATTGAATAATTAATGTAATTTAGAAATTAAGTGATTAATAGATGAAAAATATTGAATAACATGTAATTATAAATTAAGTAAGAAAAGTATATATGATTAAAATATTACTGCAAACGTGGCTTCATAACAAATACTCCCTCCGTCCGCCTATAAGCTTCTCATTTTACCATTTTGGTCCGTCCGCCTATAAGCTTCTCATACCCTTTTTGGTATGTACTTTTTCTTACACATCACTTTATATCTTATTTTTTCTCTCTATCTCTCTCCTCTTTCAATCACATCACTTGTATTATATCTATTATTTAATCACTTTTCTTAATCTATGTGTCAAAAAGTAACGTGTAACTTATAGGCGGACGAAGGGAGTAATAAAATTATAGGTGTAACTTGATTTTTAATAAATTGACACGTAAGTCAAAACTCTCACAAGAAGACACATCATCATTTTAAAACCCTCTATTAGTATTATAGGGAATATGTAGGTTTTCTATCTAGTTGGGAATGGAGCGGTTCAAACCCGAACCCGATCATATAGGTATAAGAGAGTCTTGATTTTTGTGGACTCCACCCCCACAAACTTACCGTGTAAATATATTACTCCCTCCGCCGGTATTTTATATTTTCTTCTTCCCTATTTAATACTCTCTCTGTTCCACAGGAATTTGCACACTTTTCATATATGGATGTTCCATACCAATTTGCACACTCCATAAAAAGAAATATCTTCATAACCCCACCCTTAAAATATACTCATATTTACCCATATGTCATTACTTTTCCACACTCAATCTACTTTTTAATTTACTTTATTCATAAAAGTTTACAAAATTACCCCTCAGAACATCACTCATTACACATTTTCTTACACATTTCTTAATATGTGTGTCATTCCAAGGGTGCAAATTCCTCTGGGACGGAGGGAGTAATTCATTTTGCTATTTTTTTGTGTCTTTTACTTAACGATTCATATTTAAAATAGTAAAAGAACATTTTATTTATCCCTTCAAAATATATCATGTCAATACTTTATTTACCCTAGAAAACATCTCTATCGTGCACTTTTTAAGTTGAAAAGTATTTAGAACCTCCACTTTTATCTCTTACTTATAATACTAATAAATAATTTATATATTAAAACCCCAGAAGTAATTAGTCCTTAAATAAGGGACGGGGAAGTAATTTCAACTTTTTTTGTTCAATTTTATAATTCAAAATTTTTAAATAAGAAATATTATTCACACATTATTTTATTTTTAGCATCAAACTTTTATTTTTTAAATAAACAATCAATTTTAAAAAAAATTTATGTCAAACTTAAATGAAAATTATAAAAATGGATGTGAGTAGTAGTATTTGTATGTGTGAATGTATTTTTACATGAAGTTGTACTCGCAGGACATTTTTATCAAAGAGTTGTAGAAAATGTGATTACTTATAGGACATTTTATAATAAATCAAACTTGAAGGAATTGTTTACCAATTTCCGAGGGACCAGGGCGGAAGCAATCAATTGGGTTAAAACTTAAAAGGAACGGAAATCAATCAAACATTGACTTGGAAAATCTCGTCTTTCCAGTTTCCACTCACACAAGTCAAGTATACTTTTCCAACTATGACCATAAAAAATCAACTTCAATTTGCAAATGTTTACACTGTATCAAAAACCCATATATAAATTATATATATGTGAGTAGTGAACCAAGCAGTAGCTCAATCAAATAAAAAAGAAAAAGCAATTGAATGGAGATCACATTCTCAAAATTTGCATTGGCTCTTACACTTTTGTTATTTAAAATTGTGACACCCATTTCCTCCTCCGCAAATTTAACTACAGATGAAGAGGCCCTACTCGCCTTCAAAACTTCCATCACTACTTTAGACCCACAAAATGTTATCACACAAAACTGGTCGACCAATACTCCCACTTGTTCTTGGATTGGTGTTACCTGCGGATTAAAACACCGTAGGGTCATCGCCCTCAATGTTTCCGGCTACCAGCTCGTCGGAACCATTTCTCCTCATATCGGAAATTTAACATTCCTTCGATCTTTAGACATGAGCTCCAACAATTTGACAGGCATCTTACCCTCTCAGCTCTCTAATTTGCGCCGTTTAGAGGAGATGAATATGGGTTTCAACAACCTCTCCGGAGAAATACCGGCGTGGTTTGGAAGGTTAACTCAACTGCAATATGTACGCCTGAGTAACAACTCCTTTTCCGGGTCTATGCCGCCAAATGCTCTGTTCAACATATCTTCGTTGGTGGAAATAGATATGAGATATAATCAGGTATCTGGTAGTCTCCCTGCAGATGATATATGCAGTAATACTCCAAGGCTGAGAAGTATGTATCTTACTGGAAATCAGTTTTCGGGGAGGATTCCGGCGAATATATACAAGTGCAGGGAGGTGGAGGAGCTGAGGTTTGGGGGAAACCACTTTAGCGGCACCATTCCAACTGAAATTGGGAATTTAAGCAGCCTCACAACGTTAGCTCTATGGTCAAATCAATTCACAGGCCAGTATATATATAGTCGAATTAATTAAAATATATACTCCATCCATCAGATCAGATTTATTTATTTATTTATATATTTACGGGTGTCTGTATAACATGCTGCAGGAAGTATCCCATCGTCTATCTCCAACCTTTCTTCTTTGACAATCATGGACCTGTCGCATAACCAACTATCTGGTACCATCCCAGATGACCCTCTCTACTACTCCTACAATCTATTATATACTCCCTCCGTCCCACAATAACTTTCACACTTTCCTTTTTAGGACGTCCCACAATAACTTTCACACCCTTAAAATGGAAAATCTTTTATAAACTCCACCCTCACAATATCTTCAATTTTACACAAATGCCATTACTTTTTCTCCACACATACACAAAAGTCAACTCATTTATTTACTTTATATACATAAAAGTTTACAAAATTACCCCTCAAAACTCCACTCATTATTACACTTTCTTAATATTTGTGCCCATCTACCTATGAAAATTAATATGGGACGGAGGGAGTACAGTATATATTAATTGGGATAATAGTCGAATTAATTAAAATATATATACTCCATCCATCCATCCATCCATCAGATTTAATTATTTTTATAACATATATATATGCAGGAAGTATTCCACCCTCTATCTTCAACCTTTCTTCTGTGATAGTCATGGACCTGACGGATAATCAACTATCTGGTAGCATCCCAGATGACATTCCCTACAATCTATTACACATTGAGGAATTTTATCTTACTACTAACCAATTGACAGGTAATATTAAATTAAATTATTAATTTATTCGGTCAAATAGGCATTAATTCTATCTTTCGATCTAAAAGTAATTTGTACATGTAACATAAACTGCTGCAGGTACCATACCAAAGCAAATTGGAAATCTCACATCCTTGATAGTGCTGGATTTTTCTTATAATATCTTGACCGGTACGTTTAGAATCTTGTACATTATTATTTCGATTACTAATTAAATATTTGGCAGTATTTTGCATGTCTTAGAATGCTCTGTGTTTAACGAATTATGCTCTGAATAGCTAGCTAGCTAGTTCAAAATACAAATGTGTTTAGTCCTAGGTTGAGTTTCATGTTGATTGACTGACTCATGTGTACTCTGCACACGTATAGTACGTTGCGTGTAGTCTGCGAGTGCGAGATAATTGCATTTGCATTCAAGTTGTTAAATAGTACTCCCTCCGTTCCACTATAAGTTTTCCACTTTCCTTTTTTGAATGTCCCACTATAAGTTTCTCATTCCATTTTTAGTAAATTATTTTCCCTCTCTCAATCACATCACTTACACTTTATCTATTATTTTATCATATTTCATCTCATACTAATCTATTATTTTCTCTCTCACCATACTACATCTATTATTTTATCATATTCATTAATCAAAACACCTAAAAGAAGTGGGAAACTTATACCGGGACAGAGGGAGTACTAGGTATTAGTATTAGTTGAGGTGTGCAGATTTGACTTTAGGGACAATCATAATTTAAACAACTTCAACTTAACAGAGCATTCACGCATGTATCTCAATTTCCTTCCTAGCCCAAAATTATTTGTCCTCATCTCCTTGCATATTTATCTACCTGCTAAAATTCTAAAAGAGGGGGTGAAAATAAGATACTCCAGTAAATTGATAGTATAAGACTTTGAGCCTAAAACATCACAATATTATGATAGTACGTTAGTATCCAATACCCAAGATCCAAAAGATCTGAACATTGAAAAGAGAGAAATTAAACCATTTATTACTTCCTCCGTCTCATTCATATTTTTTTCACGTCCCACAATCATTTTTAAGTCCTTAAAATTAAAAAACTTCTATAAATATCACCCCTACAATATTTACAATTTTAAACTAAAATATCATTATTTTTTTATTTATATATACACACAAATCAAATCATTTATTTACATTATATATATATATATATATATAAAAATTTACAAAATTATTCCTTAAAATTCTATTTATTGGAGTATTACACATTCTTAATACGTGTTTACTAAATAAAGCTAATTCCAAAAAATGAGTAAAATGTTCAATCTATTTCCTCTATTTATGAGTATATCTTATTAATAGGGGTGTAAACGAGCCGAGTAGTGTTGAGCTCGAAATTCGACTCGACCGAGTCTAAAATTTTAATAATCGAACTCGACTTTATAAGAAACTCGATCTCGATTCGACTCGATTACCTATATAATTTTTAAATTAAATGAAAAATATATTTTTTCTAAAATAAATTCGAGCTCGAATCGGCTCGACTCGATTACTTGTATATAAATATAAATTATATATTAATGGTAAAATAGTAAATATTGTTCAAGCTCAATTAGGCTCGCGAGCCTTTCGTACCGAGTATTTATGAACTCGAACTCGGTAGCTACTCGAGTAGCTCAAAACTTGACTCGAATCGATTAACTTCGAGTCGATCGATTTTGATCTTTCTCCGAGTCGAGTACGAGTAGTTTGTGAGTTGGCTCAACTCACTTACACCCCTAATCTTACCTCATCTGTCCACTAAAAGTGTGCTCACTTTATTTGACACGTGTTTTAAAAATTATTCATATTTTAATTATAAATAAGATATGTGGGGTAACGAGTAAAGAGTATATATTGTTGGTAGATCATTAACTTTACTAGTAAAGTAGAAAATATACTTAAAAGTTATCTACTTAAATTACAATGAGCATATTTTTTGTGGACTCAAAAATAGAATTGAGTACACTTTTGGTGGACGGAAGAAGTATTTTTTTTAAATATTGAAGTCTTATACATGAAGGACATAACAGGAAATGAAAAAAATATTTAAATTCATTAACTCCTCTATTTTTTTTTTAAAGGGAATGTTTTCTTAGTTTAATAAACTAATTTCTAACCGCAAGAGATTTTCGGAAAATTTATCCTAATTTTCAATTCATCCGATTTCAAAAGTACTAAGGTAGTGTTTGGTTGAAAATTTTGAATATGAATGACATTCAAAATTAATGATTATAGGACAATTATAGTTTAATGAGAATAAAAGATGATCCGTATCTCTACTTAAGCACCTAAATAAGACAATCATTACTCATATTTTTCAATAGGATTGAGATTGAGAGTAAGAATAGAATAATTATAGGGAGATTTGTTGTAATTAACAGTGGTATTAACCTTTTTATTTAAACACATAAAACTTTATCATATTATGTTCTAGTTTTAACTACTAATTTTTTTCTCACTAGGTGAATTACCAGAAGAGGTTGGTAATCTGGCATACCTTCAGGTCTTTGGAGCGCCCTACAATAACCTAACTGGCTCTGTTCCCTCTTCAATGTTCAATATTTCAACATTGTGGAAATTAGGTCTTCAGCAAAATCTGTTATCCGGTAGTCTTCCGACCATCACGGGGCTTTCACTCTTCAGTCTTCAAGAGCTTTATCTGCATTTCAACAGATTCACCGGCCAAATTCCGACATCTTATGCCAATATATCTCAGCTTACCATCTTGGAACTCAACAGAAACTCATTAACTGGCCCCATTCCAAATTTTGGCAATCTCATTAACCTACAAGCCCTTCGCCTTTGGGAAAATAATTTGACAGGGGCCGAATCTCCCACTCAAGAATTGGAATTCATCACCTCTTTAACTAATTGTCGAAATTTGCAGACTCTGGAAATAACAGACAATCCGCTGAATGGAATACTTCCAGCTTCAATTGGGAATTTTTCTTCTTCTTTGTACAGGATTTGGGCGGGGACTTGCAACATTAATGGCGATATTCCTCGGCAGATTGGAAACTTGTCTGGTTTGCAATCTATACAATTATTTGAAAATCGGCTCACTGGATCCATCCCGGCAACAATTAGTCAGCTAAATAACCTCCAAGATATGCATCTTGGTGACAATCAACTGCAAGGTTATATCCCTAATGAGATTTGCCAGCTGACTAATTTGGGGACGTTGAATCTCAGTTATAATATGCTCACAGGCCCCATTCGTGAATGTTTTGGTGACCTTCATTTCTTAAGAACGATTTCTTTGGCTTCAAACAAGCTCAACTCAACAATTCCTTCCAAATTTTGGGATCTATCGAGCCTGGTGAATCTTGATTTGTCCTCAAACAATTTGAGTGGTCAAGTTTCTCCACGGATTGGAACCTGGGAAATTAATCAGCTAGACTTGTCGTCTAATCAGTTTACAGGTAATATTCCACGCACGATTGGCGATTGCATATCGTTGGAATTCCTATCATTGTCGAATAACAAGTTTGGGGGATCTATCCCTGACACTTTGGGGAATGTCAAAGGCTTGACATTTTTGAATTTATCTCGTAATGATCTTTCTGGAGTGATTCCCATCACTTTAGAAGATCTCAACGTTCTCGAAAGTTTTGACGTGTCTTACAACAAATTGGAAGGGGTTATTCCCGATGGAATCGCTAACTCCACTGCTCAATCCTTCCTTCATAACTCTGCTCTTTGCGGTCTACCAAAATTTCAAGTGCCACGTTGTCGCCATGGAATTAGATCAAGATCCAAGACTATTGCTCTCATATTTTTGAAATATGTTCTGCCCCCCTTTTTCATAGCTGCCATCGTGGTGGTTGTTTTACTTGTAAGGAAACGCAAGGCGGCATTAAAACAGTTGCCTGTGTCTGATATTTCACTTGAGAAAATTGCGAGAATTTCGTATGTAGAACTCGTGCGAGGAACAAGTTCTTTCAGTGAAATGAACCTACTTGGAAGAGGAAGTTTCGGTTCGGTATTTAAGGCGACGCTTTCAGATGGGTTGAATATTGCAGTAAAAGTGTTCAACTTAGAGTTAGAAGGAGCTACCAAGAGCTTTGATACTGAGAGTGGAATACTAAGCTCTATTCGGCACAGGAACTTAGTCTCAGTAATCAGCTGTTGTACGAACGCAGACTTCAGAGCCCTGATTCTCGAATACATGCCAAATGGAAGCCTGGAGAAATGGTTACACTCTGCTGATAGCTATGTTGTAGATCTGGTGCAAAGATTGAATATTGCTACGGATGTTGCATTAGCCTTGGAATATCTTCATCATGGCCACACATTTCCTGTCGTTCATTGTGATATAAAGCCGAGCAATGTTTTACTCGATGAAGACTTGACTGCTCATGTTGCTGATTTCGGTATTTCCAAGCTTTTTGACGAAGGGGAGGTCATGACTCATACGACGACTTTGGCAACTGTTGGGTACGCAGCACCAGGTAATGTACAATATACTCTTTATACATACATACATATATTGAATTTGATATATTTCTGATATTTGACCATGGTGAATATTAGAATATGGATCGGAAGGAAAAGTATCCACAAAGGGGGATGTATACAGCTACGGGATATTGTTGTTGGAGATGTTTACGAGGAAGAAGCCGACGGATGATATGTTCAACGAGGAGATGAGCTTGAAGGATTGGGCGGAAGAAGCATTACAAAAAAATGCAGTAAGTGAAATCATGGCCCCTGGTTTGATATCAAGTGATGATCAACATTTTTCCGCAAAGGAGGAATGTGTGTCGTCTGTTTTTGACACGGCTATGAAATGTTTAGCCTTCTCTCCCGACGAAAGAATTGACATGGTACAAGTTGTAGTTGTGCTCCGGAAGATCAAAGACAAAGTCATTGCAGCAACAGGGGTCAACAATATGCCTAGGATCAGACGATGAATTAATGAGGACACTAATAGTAACGTATGCATATGTTATACTCATAAAATGCATAATTTCCAATTTATTAGTTACTGATATATATGATCTTGGAGTTGTATTCTCATTTCTAAACATACTGGTTTCGGAGTTGGAAATTTCACAAATTACTAAATTTTAATTACATGCATGCAATTTGTATCAAAATATTATTACTCCCTCAGCCACTCTACACTTTTCTTTTTGTCGGTATTCACATTAGTTTTTAAACTTCAAAAAATAACTTTATTTACAACTTTTGCGTACTTTTAAAATTCTCACTTATTTTTTGTGTTAGTATACATTTTTTTACACAATATTTTTATTTTTTAATAAAGTTAAAATGACTTCAATGCATACCTTTATTTTATCACATTCTTTTAGTTTCCGTATCCAAATCAACGTGAAAACTGATCTAGAACAAAGGGAGTAGCAATTTTTGTCGAGATTGATTTGAAAAGGAATATATCATTAGTCACAGTGTGAAGATGGTAAGCCATTTGTTAAAAACTCTTTTTATATTTTAGGGGATTTAAAAGACAAAATTAACCCTATGTTATACTCGAACATGTTTGTTTTGAAAAGTTGTCAAATTTGAAAGTTCATCCAGTCGAGGATTTATAGTGTCAAATTTTTAATTTTGTAATTTACATTTTTGTTATTTATTTTTTGTCTTTGTAAAGTATAAAGCACCAATAAATTAAAAGGGAGCGCTAAAGAGAAAATTAACTAGTGGAATTAAGAGATAGAGTAACAAATGGACCAAGAATTAATGACATAATGTGATTTGCTGCCACAGGCAAGGAAACTAATGAGCAAGTCTATGTACTAATTAATTAAGTTTACTTGTTGGCTTGTTGCTAAGCTACCTAATTACCTTTGGATTGGTCTGCTATGGACTCGAGTGTATGCGTGCACCTTAGTCCATGTTGCACTTTTTAGTTTTACTGACTTACATTTTTTGGTAAATGATGTTGCACTTTTCAATTATTAAACTGTATAATAATATTTTTAGTCATAGTGACTTACACTTTTTAGTAATATTGTGGTGTACTTTTCAATTTAATAACATATACTTTTCTTTAGATTAGGGTGCACAACATTCACTCGAGTGCATACTAGACTTTATCATTACCTTTTTATAGAGGTTGGGAGAATTCACGTATAAAGTTAAAATTGTAATTTCAGGTTGTTTACATTTTTCGAAGGACTTAATTTATTATAACCTAGTTTGATATGGTAGAATATTTTAAGATAGATGAGTAATCGAGTCAAGGTTGATGTCCGATTAGACTTAAATTAAAGGGAAAATACATTTTTTCGTCCTTTAAGTTGTATCAATTTTGATTTTTGTCCTCTAAGTTTTTCTACTTTGAAATTTGTCCTTTATGTTTACTAATATTAAAAATTTAGTCCTCATTACCTGCTATCCTAGGTAAGATTCAGGTAAATAGTGACTTGTCATTTATTTTTATTTTTTAAAGAAAGAAAGAAAAACAGCGTGGCATTAATACCTTGTAATTCCACACAAAATCAAAATCCCTAAATCACCGCGAGAAAAGTTCATCGAGCTCTTGCCCTTCTCAATCGCTCGTTCACTGATTTTTCAAGATGAGGTTTCAAGGTGTCGATAATGATGGAGACCCTCCCCCTGACTACGGTAAGCTCTTATTATTAATATCTCAAACCCTAAATCTTTGACTTTCAATTATTTTCACTCATTTTCACGAGTTGGGTGCGTATATATATATATATGCTGGAGTATGTCATATGATTGGGTATAGTGCTTTCATATATATATATATATATATATATATATATTCAATTGTTGACAACAGTGGTGGTCCATGTTTTATATTTTTTATTTTTTTCTACCATACACATGTTTTCGACAATGGTGGTGACCCATATATATTTTATTTGCTTTTTTCTGCTTGAGAATAAGGATTATTCAAATGGGTTTTGCCTTGTTTGCTTATGTGTCGGATAATATAGTAAATTTTTTTTTTCAGATTCAAATGGGTTTGAGAGGGATGCAGGCTATCATGCAGCATTGGTGGTTGTTGAAAGCAACAATAAGGGTTCTGAGAGGGATGTAGAATTAGTTGGGGGTGCGAGCAGCAGTGAGGATTCTGATTATGTGGCGACTTTTGATAGTGCAGAAAGTGAGTCGTGTGATGGGGATGATTCTGGGTTTGAAGAGCTTTCTGATTATGGGTCTGGGGATGAAGATATCTTAGTCACCGATGATGATTTTGATAGTGGTAAAGACTCGGACAGTGACAATGAAGGTCACAAGTGCCCAGTGTTTAATTCAGGTCAAAAGTATAACCCATTTATGAAACTCAACATGGTGTTTAGTAATAAGTGGGAGTTTCTAGATGCTGTTCATTCACAAGCAATAGTTAGCAAGAGGGATATTAAGATAGTGAAGAATGACAACATTAGGGTTTGTTTGTTGATGATTTGTTTTTAAAATTCTCGGAATAATGTGAACCTTTCGCATATTCTTATTTTTTGTGGTCTTTCATGTTAGGGTGCTTCTTTTGCTGTTGCACCAACTCATCAGCCCCCTTCCATGTTTAATCAACTTATGCAAAGAGGAATTGGAGAAGAAACAAGTGTCACAATTACCAAAGAAGGAAGAAGATATGTCACTTTGTCCAACTTATCTTCAGTGATGGGTGCAAATAAGAAAAGTGGTAGTAGTGGCAATGACAAAGGAAAAGAGAAGTGTTGATTTGTTTACAAAGAAAAATTAGCTAGATGGTTTTTTGTGTAACTTGTGAAATGATGTAATGGTGTTTGCATAGCTTTTTGCCTAGCAATGATACATTTGGAATGATGTAATGGTTTTTGCATAATTACTTTTTTGCCTAGCAATGATACATTTGGAATGATGTAATGATGTAATGGTTTTTGCATAGCTTTAACTTGCTTATGGTACCATTTCTACTATCAAGAGCTCTTCATAACCAAATTTGGATATCTATTTCTCGTCACAGAACAGCCAAAGGCAGCAACAGAATTCTGGATAAGGGCATTGAGTTTGAACAAGTTGATAGAGAAAGCAACTGGTAGTAATTCATCCATTTTATTTATTTATTTATTGGAGTATAATTCAAGTTTATATAAGTGCAAAAATGGGAATTGCTTGCAGGGACGATCAGATTCTGTTTAATG
Source organism: Galeopsis tetrahit (assembly GCA_963675135.1). Classification (NCBI taxonomy): domain Eukaryota; kingdom Viridiplantae; phylum Streptophyta; class Magnoliopsida; order Lamiales; family Lamiaceae; genus Galeopsis; species Galeopsis tetrahit. The sequence goes on along the minus strand of OY776131.1, from coordinate 51,897,391 downwards.
GGCTTTTGTTCTACATTTTCAACACCACATTGCCTGCTGCTTCTTTCATGCCAATTTGGAGGACGGATGGCGTAATCATCACGGCTTTGCTTCACGCGGGGCCTGTCGAGTATCTTTACTATTGGCTGCACAGAGCGTTTCACCACCATTATCTCTACACCAGATACCATTCTCACCACCATTCCTCCATTGCCACTCAGCCTATTTCATGTACTAATATTAAAATTAACTGTCCTTCTGTCTGCTTAATTTATTTTCTGGTAATTGATACATGTGGGATGCATTATTGCAACTGTTACACATCCTTTTGCAGAGCATGTGGTATTCAATGGTATTTTCTTCTACAAAGTTCATAGCGGAATTAAAATCGAGAATGTGGTGTTGGATCTCTATCAAATATCCAAACAAATGCAACTTGTCGTATAAAGACAGGATATGCAAATTTCCAATACATATGTTAATTTAATACTGTTGTATTCAATAGAGAACTCAACTCTTTTTCTTGAGTTGTAAACTCTGTTATTTGAGGGTATATCTTATACCCAGTTATTTATAATATTAGTTCCTTGATTGATAAAAAAAAAAAGCAACTCCAATAAACAATTTATCTACTAACATCAGCCCAAACAATCTGCTAGCAGGAGTGCATACCAGCAATTTTATTCTGCTATCAGCAGTCCCAAGCAATCTACTAACAACAGTCAAAAACCAGCTAATGGGCACAAATGAGTTAATTCCAAAATTAAATGGATACAAAACATGGAGCAATAAAACAGAGATCAAAACATACAATTGTACACTCATAACAAGAAAATAGAAATTGATCCAAATTTTCATTAGTTAATACTCCCCCAATCAAATGGATACATACTCAAGTCAGAATTACATGAGCAATCTATCTTCTATTACAGAATCATTTAACTAATTTTCCCAATTTTCTCAAGCTATTACATCTATGCAACCAACCATTTTGCCAAGATTAAAACCCATGATCCAATTAAGGCAATCTTCAGCCACTTGCTCAATCTTTCAATTTTTTCCAACTCATCCATTAAATCTTGTTTTTGCTTCTGCAAATATTGAGTTGAGCACCTTGCTCTTTTGGGGATATGAGAGGATCTACCCATTCAAAGAAGTCATGCCTACCACCACCTCTGTAAAAAAGAATATGGGCAATTGAGTAAAATAAATTACACATTAATTTGTATATGTTGAAGCAATTCCTTTAAGTTTGTAGTAAACCTTACTCTCTAATTTTTACAGCCATGGAATCTTCTTCCTGGATTGTCCTCCATCCAAGCCTCCAACAACAAATATGCACTCAACCCGTGAAAATCAGTGAAATAAATTTAAAGTCAGAAGATTTAGGGTTTAAGAGGTTAATAAGAGCTTATTGTAGTCGGGGGGTTCTCCATCATCGAAACCTCATATTGAAAAATCAGTGGACGAGTGATTGAGAAGGGCAAGAGGAGCGATTGAGAAGGGCAAGAGCTCGATGAACTTTTCTCGCGGTGATTTAGGGATTTTGATTTTGTGTGGAATTACAAGGTATTAATGACACGCTGTTTTTCTTTCTTTCTTTAAAAAATAAAAATAAATGCCAACTCACTATTTACCTGAAGCTTACCTGGGATAGCAGGTAATGAGGACTAAATTTTTAATATTAGTAAACATAAAGGACAAATTTCAAAGTAGAAAAATTTAGAGGACAAAAATCAAAATTGATACAACTTAAAGGACGAAAAAATGTATTTTCCCTAAATTAAATTGTCTACTCAATATGAAAAATACATTTGATTGTGTACATATTAAATAATTGAAAAATACACAATTTTCTATTCAGTCTGGGCCAACAAAAATATCCAGGTCTGACTAGATCTTCTAATCTATCTATGAATGGGGCCTATGTGTGGAAAAAGGATAAACAAACAAATTGGAAGAATATTGCACGACTCCACGGTCACAATGAGTTGCAATATATTTTTTTCTTTTTGGCACACAGTATTGATATTTCATTTTATATTTCAAATAATCTACGCCATCGGTTTAATTAACGTGTGATGTATTTCATGATAATAAAATGTATATTTGAACAAGGGATTAGTTAATTCTATTCGATCAGGAGTAGTTACAAAGTCAAATATATTCTTATTTGATAGATGTGTTAAAATATCTAGATTCAAATATTTTAATTGGTTCATATTTAATCGTATATGATATGTCTTTCGATCATAAGGTATACACACAATCAATGTTTTGTTGCGAATGAGATCACATGTTTCAATTTTGATGTTTAAAAAATAATCAACGTCCTACAATATTGAGGACGACAAGTGTTAAAAATTCAGCCGATGAAATATAGGAGAATTGAAATCTATTTTAATGTGATATAAATGTTAAATAAAAGGGCTTGAAAAGAACAAACGGTATAAGACAAAATGGAATACGACTCCGAAGACGAAGACTTATGGTAGCATTTCCACTTCCCACATTTGGTTATGTAGCGAAACGTACATTACATTAATTAATGTTCACAAATCACACTAAATTTGACTTGGAAAAAGAGTGCATAATTCAAATTGTGACTTTTCAAGTGCGCTACTATTCAAGATTTATTTTTCGACAATGTGACATACAATGACGGGTCTGGGCCCCCCACAAATTTGAAACTTTATTCTTTATATATTGTGGATATGTTATTTAGTAATGATAGCCTAGTGGTTGGCTGCAAATTAATCTTTCATTTTGCTGCCCGAAACCACGTACGCAATTACTCTATATTTTTTTTCTTTTCAAATTTATTTTTAGTATTTTATATAGAATAACCCAAATATTTTAGGTAAACATTGTTCAATAATTTTATTCATTTCAAATTAATTGAATTGTGTTGAAGTTATTTATGACCCGTGTATTCGATTTTCTATACACATTTTTATGATTTGAAATTGAATTGTGTTGAAGTTATTTATGACCCGTGTATTCGATTTTCTATACACATTTTTATTTCATAAATATATACTCCGTATTAGTAATTATTGAAAACAACATTTTTTAAAACTTAATTTTTTTTCTTGCAAAGGAGAAAAAAAGAAGATTATTAATTTGTATTTTTTTTTTAATAATAATTGTAACATTTTATCAATTTTGACACTATTTCGTCTCTTCTGAACCGAAACAATCAAATGTTTCTTTAAAACATAATGAATTGAAAGTCAATTTTCTCAATTTAAATTAATAGAATGAAATTATTTGATAAGTATAATATTATTATGTTGACTAATACTTGTAAACTTGAAATTTTTATATATTACGGTTTTATAGTAATGTTAATCGGGTCACCCAAATTAAAATTTCTGGCTCCGTGTAACTGGTGACATGATTAAAATTAACTTTCATTTTCTTACAAAATAGTTCAATCATATAGGCTAATTTGACTTTTTGTACAATTTTAAAATTGATGGGAAAACAACTTAAACAAGTAAAATTTGTATTTTAAACCTATTTCAATAAAAGGACACTTATTGCATACCCATATTTATTAATGTTTTTAAATTTTTTTTAAAAAATATCATAAAAATATAGTATAAGTTTTCTCAATATTAATATCAATCTGATTCAATCACCATAAAAAAGAATATATCATTGGTATTTCCAGGATAATAACTTATTGATATAAATTAAAATTGACATGGTATTTTCTCCGAACGTATGCAAAGGAAAAAAAAGGCCTAAACCCACAACTTGACAATGAATGGGTGGTCCATGACACATTTAAAATTAAAAGGTTTGCGCCAAATATACATACATACTGACTAAAATATATAATTTGTGGAAATTAAAATTTATCTTCTGAGCATTAAACTCATTCACAAATGACAGTTTGATCAATAAAGCATATTGACTAATGTATTTTTTTTTTCAAAAAATAATATTGAATATTAAAAATCAATACTCCCTCCGACGTCGTACTATACATTTTTCATTTCTTTTGAGCATTTTAATTAAATTAAAAATATAATAATAAAAAAAAAATTTAGTACAAATAATGTGATGATAGGAGAAAAAATAATAAATGAATATGAGATGAAATATAATACTCCGTAAAATAATATATATTATAAATAATGTAACTGAAAGATACTCGGTATAAAATAATTTATATTTTTGCCTGGAAGAATGTGAATGCAAAATGTGGATGATATCCGATCCGTACTCCCGTATAGGGGTGAAAACGGATCGGATATTTCCCGACCGATCCGGAACCGTATCCGGTCGGATACGAATTCGGTATAAAAATTTAGTATTCGGACGGATACGAATTCGGATACGGATAGTTGACTTCGGATTCGGAATACATAATATCCGACCGTATTCGAGTTTTCCCATATTTTATCGGATATTATCCGGATAATAAATCCGAATACCCGAATTTTTTAATATATTTTATTTTATATTAATTTTATTAAAGCTTTATTATAACTTATAACATTATTGAGCCAGGACCTCGGCTTCCCAATACTTATGTGACGCTCTGTTGCCATTTGGGCTAGGAACTATTATTGTTAAATATCAAATACAATTAATATATATCCTAGATTTTTCCGTTTTGCCTTATTTAATTTACTTAATTTTAATTGTTTATTTTATAATAATCCACACATACATTTAAATATTCAAATTTATAATTAAATTATTGTTGGTCAAAATCTCTCTATATATATATCAATTATATCAATTCTAAAAATAAAATCATAATTTCAACAATATTTGGTGGAGTATAACATAATTAAATAAAATTATTTATAATTTTATTCTATAATTAATTTAAAATTTTAACAATTAATTTTATAGCACATAAAATAAACTAATCTAACAATTAAATTATATAATATACTCCGTATAATTAATCTAATTAAACAAACACATATAATTTTTTTAGTTTGCTATTATAATAAAATATGCTTAAATATTAATTAATTAAACCGACATATATGATTTTTTTAACAATTAAATAATAAGTGCCTATGGAATTCTTAATTAATATAAGCAATTCTTCAAAATAAAACAAAAAACTGAAGTAATTAATGGTATGGTAGTGGAGTTTTATTAGAATAAAAAAAACCCATTAGCATATATAAATAGCATCAGTCCCTCGCCACCTATTTGCCATTCCCGAGGGGGTATTGATTTCCCTCGCCAATTTGCGAGGGATTTTGGTACCCTCGCCAACGCACTCTTAAATTGGCGAGTCAGATTAAATGCACTCGCTATTTCGCGAGTGTAATTTCGTCCCTCGCCAATTCCCTCTTTATTTGTGCCCCTTTTTAAATCCCTCGTCAAATAGCAAGGGTTTAATCCCCCTCTTTATTTGAGCAATTTTTTGTAGTGATTCTAGGCTCCATTTAAAGGAAGGTATTTGAATTTATGAATTTTAAATTCAAAATTCACCCAACTGGTTTAAATTAACAAGTGAGTGAGTGAATTTTAAATAAGTTGGTTTGATTAATTTTTTTTAATTAAAATTAAAAGAAACTTAAATTTTTACTAAAATCATATCATTTAAAATTCATATATTTTTAAATTTTTTTCATTTAAAATGTCTACTCAACTCAAATAATCAATCCAAACACTACCCTATATTATATATAGATTATATAATAAGTGTAGCGGACGTATTCAGTATTCAACATTTCAACCAAACCAAAGGGGAAATACTGAAAAGTCTTGATCAGTCTTCGGAGTCTTATACTATGAGCCATGTTTGGTTTAAAGGAAAAACATAGACAGACTCTTTAATACTACCTAATCTAATATTTGGTTTGCAAGAAAAAAGCCCGAGGAATAATTTAGGCCCGCCAATTAATCATCTAATTGAGTGATTTCTAATCTAGCTTGGGGAGTAAGTTTAATAATCAGGTTTGATGGCCTTACTAATAAATTCCCGAAACTGACCCTTAACATTTCATTAATTACAAAAATACATAATAACAGTGCAACCCTAATTCACTGCATATAAAAGGCTGAATAAATACGTGAATACAAAAAAATGAAATAAAGGTTATTTTAGTAATTTGACATGAAAATTCAATATTATCCCACAATCCAAACAGATGTTTATGAATTATCACATACAATTTAAAAATACAATCCATCAATCCAAACATATAAATTAATTCAAATTTTCAAATTGTGAACAGTACAATCCTAATAAATCCTATCCAAATATATTTATCCTATCTATCAAACCAAACGAGCCCTGAATATCTTGTACCTTGTTCTGATCTCTTCAAGTCATTCAATAACAAACATTAATATATATAAACAATTAGGCTATGCTAAAGGAGCAGACTGCCCTTAATTATAAACTTTCAAGTTACATTGGACAAGTAACAACATGAAATATATACATTATAAATTTTATAGTGATTAAATAATTTGTATACTTAAATAAGATATTCGACAGTATTGACACTACCTACTACAAGAAAACTGTAATTTAGATGTAAAAAAATTTATCGTTAATTTTAATATTTTCGTTGTTAACGCGAATTAGCGATGGAATAATTTTGTCATGGAATTTGTTGCTATACACCCATGTTACGATAAATATTTTAATTTTATTCTAAATGTTTGCAATGAAAATATGAGTTAAAAAGGTTGTAATTATATATACTATGAGCGCTCATATATACTTTATACTTATACTGCTTTTAATTAGTTTGTACTCGGAAAAGAAAATGAAAGAATAATACTACAAGTGAAGGTGATGATGTGATGTTCACATGCGAGATGGAGCCAATCTTCAATACAGAATTTGTCTGTTCCTCCTTTTTCCACATTGTAAGCCTGCAGCCAATATCAGGTGAAATTACAAGTTTAGCCCCGTCCGTCCAGAACTCCCCCCCAGCCTGGCCTCTATAAAAAGGAAGGCTACGCAACATGAATTATAAACACACATATTTACATAGTTTCTTCCTAATTGGAAATATGTCTCTAATTCTTATCCTGGGGATGCTCATTGCTCTATCTCTCGATTTCACAGGTAATTATATAGTAACTTTATTTGTTTCTTTTTATTTCCTATTTATTTCATAACTATATATATATAATTTTAATATTAATAATTAATTACAATATGCATGCAGTTAATGGTCAGATTGGGGTTAACTACGGAAGGAACGGGGGCGGACTCCCTCCACCGTCGAGAGTGGTGGATCTATACAAGCAGTACGGCATCCAGCGCATGCGAATTTACGATACTGACCCTGGAACACTCCAAGCCTTAAGTGGGTCCAACATCGAGGTGACGGTGGGAATCCTGAACCGCGACCTTCAGTACATCGCCGCCAGCCCGGCCAACGCGGGGGCATGGGTCCGAGACAATATTCTCAGATACCCTAACGTCAGGTTCCGACACATCGTTGTCGGAAACGAAGTGAGCCCCATCAACGGCGGCACGTCCCAGTACGTCCCTTTCGTCCTCCCCGCCATGCAAAATGTTTACAACGCCATCTCCGGCAGCAGCATCAAAGTCACCACCGCCATCGACACGGAGGTTCTAGAGCCATCTCAGTCGTACCCGCCGGAGAATGGGGTGTTCCGATCGAACGTGGCACCTTACCTGAATCCCATCATTCGTTTCATGATGAACACAGACGCCCCTATATTTGCCAACATATATCCTTACTTCGCTTACATCAATAACCCGCAGCAGATCGACATTCGGTACGCCCTTTTAGACCCTACTTTTCCAGGAATCGTGACTCCCAACGGAGTAACGTATCAGAATCTTTTCCAAGCACTTCTGGACGCGCTTTACTCAGCGCTGGAAAGGAGCGCAGCGTCGATGTCGTTGACTGATGATATACAGAGTATGCAGGTGAAGGGAGGGGAGAGCGGTTGGTCCAGCAGTGGTGGAAGACATGCAAGAGTACTAGACGCTGCTGTTGATGACGTCACCAATGTCGATACCGCCAGAGCTTACGTCAATAATCTGGTTCAGGCGGTGAAGAAAGGGACGCCCAAAAGGCCCGGGCAGCCTATAGAAACATACATTTTTGCCATGTTTGATGAGGACCAGAAGCCCGGGGACGAGACTGAGAAGCATTTCGGCCTTTTTAACCCCAGCGGCCAACCTAAATACTCTGTCAATTTTAATTAATTAGCTACCTACCTACCTACCTTTAATAATTAGTACTGCATATATGTATGTGCTAGCTCATGGAATAAGGACAGTACTACACAGTCTACACTCTTTTCAGATCGATATTCGGATTATAATTTCATAAACTGTTACGATTGTCGATGATATTCGACTCCGATTAGACGTCTCCAATCACAAGTAAAATAATCGGCCACAAATCAATCCAACGAAAGCATGGCAATTCACAAATATAAACGAAAACGAAAAACAGAGCACAAGATGGTTTAAGTGGTTCGATCAACGTGATCTACATCCACTGGACACACGACTTCAATTTGAATTGTATAAGAGATGTTTACAAACACTCATCACTCGGAAAGGGATTTATCCTCACTTCGCTCGTGAACTCTCAACTCTCAAAACGAATGCTCGTACGCGTCAAGTATTACAATTACAAGTAATGGGGTATTTATAGGTTGTCAAGGGTGATTGCAGCGTGTGTTGAAAGCGTGCTCTGTTGCCACGTGGATTCTGTTATAACCGTGTAACAAACTCACACCTTCAGCGTGACCCAATCTGAATTGACCTCCTTGCCCTTCACTTGTCTTCGCAAGACAAGACGACTCCATACTTAGCCAAAAATTAACCCTGCTAACAGAACTCAACTAGTCTGGTCAGACCTCTACTTGTCTGGTCTTCCCAACTCGTCTTGTCCTTCGCAACACCATCTCATCTGATATGGACTCCTCCAACTCATCTGATCTGGTCTGAGTTAACTTGTCTGACTCCACCAGCTGATACGCCCAACAGCTGAGTCCTTCAGAAGACTTCTATCGACTAAGTACCTCGACTGATCTGCCCAACAGACGAGTACAGTAGTAGAGTAGAATCTACCTGATCTTCACAAGACGAGTAGCACTCGTCTAGTCTAGGAGGATTTGAGATAAACCTCACAATTCTCCACCTTTAGCTCAAAATCTCCACCTTGAACTAAGCAGCCCCGATCTATCCTTCTCAAAGGACAGATTCTACTACTAATCTGCCGCCACCAGACTAGTAGCCTTCTCCGCAGAGGTCACTAATGCAAACCAACTGACCTAAGACATAAACCAAACTTCTCCTTTGGTAATGCCTTAGTAAATGCATCAGCAGGGTTCTCCTCAGTAGCTATCTTAACCACTTGGACGCTCCCCTTCTCCACAATATCTCTCACAAAGTACAGCTTCACATCAATGTGTTTGGTTCTCTCATGATACCCCTGATGCTTTGCGAGATGAATTGCGCTTTGATTATCACAGAAGACAGTCACACTGTTCTGAGATAAACCAAATTCCTTAAGAATCCCTTTCAGCCACATGCTTTCCTTAACTGCCTCAGTCAAGGCCACGTACTCCGCTTCAGTAGTAGACAATGCAACTACGGATTGATGAATAGACCTCCAAGACACTGCCGTACCAAATAGAGTGAACACATATCCTGTTAAGGATTTTCGAGTGTCAACATTGGCTGCGTAATCTGCATCCACGTATCCCACAAGTGCATCCCCCTCACTTGGCATCTTCTGAAATTTCAGACCCGTCTGTGCTGATCCCAGAACATATCTCATAACCCACTTAACCGTTTCCCAATGGCTTAAGCCTGGATCACTCATATATCTGCTGATCACACTCATAGCATGAGTCAAGTCTGGTCTACAACAGACCATAGCATACATCAAACTCCCTACAGCACTGGCATAAGGTATCTTGCTCATCTGAGTTCGCTCTTGGCTGTTCCTGGGACTCATCTGATTGGACAAACGATGATGTTGGCCAATAGGAGTAGAGACAGTCTTTGCCTTATGCATTCTGAACCTCTCTAACACCTTCTGCAGATAAGTAGGCTGACTCAGCAGAATAGACCCGTCTAGTCTACTGATCTCCATCCCAAGAATCACTTTGGCTTCACCAAGATCTTTCATCTCAAACTCCCGTTTGAGGATCTCCTTAACTTGATTAACACTGTCAATAGACTCGCCTGCTATTAACATGTCATCAACATACAACAGAAGATAGGTAACACCAGTCCCAACCCGTCTGAAATAGACACAGCTGTCGTACAAGCTCCTTGTAAAACCAGCTGAGCAAATGTACTCATCAAATCTCAAGTACCACTGTCTAGGGCTTTGTTTGAGGCCATAGAGGGACTTCTTCAATAGACAGACCTTGTCTTCCCCTTCTTCTATGTCCAACCCTTCTGGTAGCTTCATGTAGATCCTCTCGTCTAGAGATCCATGTAAGAAAGCTGTGGTCACATCCATCTGATGTAGCTCCAATTCGTATTGAGCAACCATAGCTAACAAGATTCTGATGCTACAATGATTCACAACAGGTGAGAAGATTTCATTGAAATCGATACCCTCTTTCTGTGTAAATCCCTTAGCTACAAGCCTCGCCTTGTATCTAAGTCTGCCACCCCTCTGAGCCTCCACCTTCTTTTTATAGATCCACTTGCACCCAACCAACTTCTTGTTCTTGGGCCTCTGAACAATCTCCCATGTCTGGTTCTTGTTCAAAGAAAGCAGCTCCTCCTCCATAGCAACTATCCACTTCTCCTTGTCGTGGCAGCTGATGGCTTCTGAATAAGACTTTGGCTCCAGAGACTCCACCTCAAGAGCTGCACATAATGCAAATGAGACTATGTCAGCTTGACCATACCTCTGAGGTGGGTGGACTTCTCGTCTGGTTCTGTCCCGTGCCAGCTGATAATGTTGAAGATCATTCTCGCCTTGAGGATCACCCTCCTCATCTGGATCAATATCATCTCCAACTGGTCTTGTGGAGTCAACTTGCTCCACCTCGACTTGTGTCTCGTCTGGTTGGTTATCAGCTGCACTAGTACTTGTACTAGTCTGTTCTGATAGAGGCATCCGACTCTCATCAAACGTAACATCTCTACTGATTATACATTTCTGCATCCCAGCTTCGAGGCACCATAACCTGTATCCTTTCACGCCAGAAGGATACCCAACAAACACGCATCGCAATGCTCGAGGCTCAAGCTTATCTTGCTTGACATGAGCATAAGCTTGACATCCAAATACCTTCAAATGATTGTAATCGGCTGTACGTCCAGACCACAACTCCTCTGGGGTTTTGTATTGCACAGCCGAGGAAGGACTCCTATTTATCAAATAGGCTGCAGTAGACACAGCCTCTCCCCAAAACACCTTCGGCAGACAAGAACTGTTCAACATACACCTGACTCTCTCAAGTAGTGTCTGGTTCATCCTCTCAGCTACTCCGTTTTGCTGAGGGGTCCCTGGCACAGTCCTATGCCGTACTATTCCCTTCGATTTGCAGAACGCATTGAACTCGTCTGATAGGTACTCCAGACCATTATCAGTTCTCAAATGTTTGAGAGTCTTGCCTGTGATATTTTCACATTCAATGAGCCATTCCTTGAATTTCTCAAATGCTTCTGATTTCGACTTGAGAATAGACACCCACACCTTTCTTGAGTAGTCGTCTATGATAGACAGGAAGTATTTTCCACCAGACCTCGTCTGATTCCTCGCTGGCCCCCATAGATCAGAATGGACATAGTCCATGATCCCATTGGTAGAGTGAACACCCTTACCAAACTTAAGTCTCTTGGACTTACCAAGAATACAAGACTCACACAAGTCGAGTTGAGTGATCTTGTCTTTGCCAAGTAGACCTTGCTTAGACAGCTCCACTAGACCCTTCTCGCCTACGTGAGCAAGTCTTTTGTGCCACAACATCGAGTTGTCTTGCACCTCCGCTACATCTGATCTACCAGCTACTGTTTCACCCTTAAGAAAGTAGAGATCACTCCTTCTCTCACCTTTCAGGACAGTCAGCTCCCCTTTTGACACACTGAGCTCTCCATCAGCCGACTGGAATTTATAGCCCATAGAATCCAGCATCCCAAGTGAGATCAAATTCCTCTTGAGTTCAGGTACGTACCTAACACTCTTGAGTATTCTTACTACCCCATCGAACATCTTCAGGTGAACACTACCTTCTCCAACAACTTTGCAAGTGTGATCATTCCCAAGCAGAACAGAACCGCCCTTCTGTTGCTTGAAGTCATGAAACCAATCTCGTCTTGGAGTCATATGGAACGAACACCCTGAATCAAGGATCCATGCTTGCTGTTCTGTAGAGGATGTGATGGTTAGCGCTTGAGCAGACTCATAGCCTTCTTGCTCCTTCTCAACTTGAGTCTGATTAGCTTGATTCTTGTCATTAGAGGTATTGGCACCAGATTTCCTCAAGAACTGCTTGTATTTGTGACAAGCATTCTTATAGTGCCCAGGCTTGTTGCAATGGTAGCACACTGCTTCACCTTGATTGGACACAGCTGATTTTCCCTTATCAGCTCCTTTGGGTTGACTAGACCCCTTCTTGGCACCAGATCGCTTCTGGCCACCTCTGATTGCCAATCCTTCTCCGCTACTGACCTTGTCTACTTGAGACGTCTTGTTGTGCAGCAGCTTGGACTTGACAGCCAGCATTACATCCTCCAATGTAATACTTTCCTTCCTACCATACAAGATGGTATCCTTTAAGATTTCAAAGGACTTAGGGAGAGCACTCAATAGAATCAGAGCTTTATCCTCTTCCTCTAACTTGACATCTAAATTCTCTAGATCATCAAGAATTCTATTGAACTCATCAAGCTGATCCGGAATGGGTTTGTCATCCACCATTCTGAAGGCATACAGCTTCTGTTTCGAATAGAGACGGTTAGCTAAGGTTTTAACCATGTAAAGTTTACCTAGCTTGTCCCAGACCTCTTTCGCGGATTTCTCTTTAGCCACCTCTCTCAGAACCTTATCACCAAGGCAGAGAAGAATAGTGCTACGAGCTTTCCTGAGCATCTTGCTCCTTTCAGCAGCAACGGAGGCAGATTCCTCAGCTGGGGCTGTAGACTCTTCGAGCACGTCGAACAAGCCTTGCTGTTCTAGGAGAGCCTGCATCTTGACTCTCCACAGCCCAAAGTCACCCGTGCCTGAGAACTTCTCAATATTATACTTGGTCGAATTCTCCATCTTCGATCTGGCAATTGATTAATGGTTGACATAAACAAACATTAATTGTATCAACCAGCTGCGCGCACAGATTCACTAATATATAAGATATGTGAACTTCATTAGGAGTAATATATATGAATGTCTCATACTAATTTGCACACTCCATTAAAGAAAATATTGTCATAACTCTCACCCTCAAATTATACACATATTTACCCATATGTCATTACTTTTTCACACTCAACCTACATTTTACTTTACTTTATTCATAAAAGTTTACAAAACTACCCCTCAAAACATCACTCATTACATTTTTTCTTACACATTTATTAAAATGTACGTGTGCCATCCCAGAGGTGCAAATTTCTCTGAGACGGAGGGAGCTAGTATATACTTCCTTTTAATTCATAATATTTATATATCCATTATATAAATTCAAACACCCTAACATAATAAACCTAGTCAATAATACTAAATTAATAAAATAAAGTAAATACATAAAATATAAATAACAAAACATGAAATTAAAGAAATGTTTCACCTCAAATTTGTGTTGCTTGAATTCTGTAATCATTAAAAAAAAAAAAAAAACTAAATTAAAATCTATAAATTACATTACAGAAAAATAAAAGTTAAACTAGTGAATCTAGTGGAGTCTGTGGGTGGAGTGTAGGAGGGGAGGGTTTGGTCTCCCCCAATGAACTGTTGCCCTTTGCTCGGCGCTGGCTATATTATAGCCCTCCAACCTTGTTAAATATACCCCTTTCCCAATTTTCGTACCCCTTAATGTGACACATGTTAGATGTACCCCCTACGAAATAGTTAATCTACCCTTTTACCCATTAAATTTAAATTATAGATACACTTCCCCAAATATAAAACTTTAATCATATCCCAACCCATTAAGCATCTAAACCCATCTTATCCCAACCCATTAAGCAAACATGCCCAATTAATTGATTAATTAGGGTTAGGGTTAAAGTGAAGTGGTGTATTTATTAGGATTATTTTAGCATAATGGTAATTTAGATATTTTACATAATTATCAAATTAATAAATAGAGAGAGGGAGTATACTTAACAAAGCTGGAGGGTATATAGCCAAACCCTTAAACATTGATGCATACTCTCATTTCTTCAAATGGGCTGTCGATCATGGGCCTCAATTTGGCAGATGGGCTGAACTCTTTTATATGGGTCACTGAAAATAATTTATTTCCCTACTTCTTGATTTATTCATTTTCGTTTGACTTTATAATATATTTGTTTGAGGTGTGTTTTGCACTAAAAATACTCATTTTTCTATGAAATAAACAAAACACCATATTTTTTCAAATCAAATGCAATGAGTCAAATTTAGTATAAATAATGCACACAATCCTATTAAATCATACAAATAAATCCATGAATTTCAAACAATTTTCACATTAATCATTACACATTTATTTTGAACCGATATACCTTACCAAACTGGATCTAAAATGTTAAATCATATTTATATCCGCCCAATTATTTCTTGATATATTTCTCATTGTTTTTATAACTTAATCTATAGTCTATACGATTCAAGTTAGTGGCCTATTTCCTGTTAGAAAAGAAAAAAAGTCAGTAGAAAATGAGATCACACGTTCTAATTTTAATGTTTCTCATCTTATTTTATTATATAAATAAGTGACATATGTTATATTAAAAAATAATCAATGTTTTATTATATTAAGAATGATACATGTTAACAATCCATACAGAGCGCAAATCTGTGACTTTAAACGGGACCCCCGCAAGTGGGCGGTGAAATTGGTCCCCCGAAATTAGTCGGCCTTGAACCGGATACCCGAGACTTCAAAAAAAAAACAATCCAGTAGAATGGAATATTAGTAAAACAGAAAAATTGAATCGATCTACTAACCTATTTTAATGTGATATAAATGTTAAATGAAAGGCTTGAAAAGAACAAACGGTACAAGACAAAATGGAATACGACTCCGAAGACGAAGACGAAGACTTATAGTAGCATTTCCACTTGGTTTAAGTAGCGAAACGTATATTACATCAATTATTTGACTTGGAAAAAGAGTGAATAATTCAAATCGTGACTTTTCAATTAGACTGAATTCAAGATTAATTTATTATATTTTCCGACAATGTGACATGATTAATACTCCTTATGTTAGGATGAATTTTATCCAACTTTCATTTTTCGTCCTTTCATTGCTTTTCATTTTTTATTTGTTTTGACAAACTAATTTACCTTACATTTTATTATATTATTCTCTCTTTCAATCACATGATCACCCCTGATACATTTACTAATTATATTATACAGTATTTATTAACCCTCGTACCCAAAGCTCTCGAGTAGCTTTTACCGGACCAGAGGGAGTATTAACTTTCATTTTCTTACGGATACTCACTCCGTTTCAATCATATAGGCTAATTATATTGTGTTTGGAAAGCTAATTAAATAAGTAATTTTAAAAAAAAAACATTTTTAATGATAAGTGTTATACTTCATCATGTTTTTTTATAAGTGTCGTTTTGACCTTTCATTTTATTTACAAATTAAATGATGTTTTACACTTTTTAATGTGTATTTATTGCATTTTTTTTTCTAATTTACCCTTGAAATCATTTAAGTATTCAAACATTTAAGTATTCAGATAAATGTGTTCTTTTAAAGGTTAATTCTAAATAAATACATCACCTTTAGTCTCAGTATCAATTTAATCATGACCTTTACGATTATTGTAAAAAACCCCAACTTTTCATCGTGTTGCAATTACATACACATTTTTTTTCTCTGACCAACAATTGATGATGTGGTTTGCCGGATCTTGCCACATCAGATTACTCCTATTATTTTTATTTTTTTTTATTTTCCACATAGATTAAATTTTATATAAATAAAAATAAAACTCCTTCTTATGCGTCTTTCTCAACTTCTCAAACTCAATATTGTTCTTCTTCTACGTCTTTTTCAACTCTCAAACTTCAAGTTCTTCTCTTCTAACCCAAAAAATCAAAATCATAAGAATAGAACTAATGGCAAAAAAAAATTGTAAAAAATCCTTTAAAAAAAAATTTCTAGGTATTACACTTTTTGATAGGTCAAGCATTCAACCCTTGAATAGAAATTCTACAAAAATGACCAGACATAGATACAATACTGATTTTTTTTAGCACACATACAGTGATTTAAAAAAATGTCATGTTTGAAGAAAAATGGCAAATCAAGAAATGAGTGTATTGATTTGCGAAGCTTGAGATACAATACTGATTTTTTTAGCACACATACAGTGATTTAAAAAAAATGTCATGTTTGAAGAAAAATGGCAAATCAAGAAATGAGTGTATTGATTTGCGAAGCCTTTTGGCACTATTATACGAGGGTAAGTTTCTTATTTTATTAAATATTTGTATATTTTTTATAACTATATTGTTATATTCATTCTTCCGATTGCAGAAGAGGAGGTTGAATCCCATTATAGCCTACAATTGTAAATGTTTTGTACATTAGACGGACTAACTATGACTTTTAGTATATTAAATATATATTTCAGAATATTTTCTAGAATATTTTTGTTGCAGTAATCATTAGTGTTAAACACATTAATTACTAGAATATTTTTTATGAATATTTTCCTCTCCCATAAAGCATATAAATTGTAGTCCTCGAACTAGTTGAACAAAATAACAAAATAATTCAATAATTGAAGAATTCCTGAATAAATAAACCACCTGATTAGGGGATTTTGATTTTTAGAGTTAGAATAGAAGAATTTGATTGAGTTTGAGAAGTGAAAAAAACTAATAAGAATAAGGAGAGTGTATTCAATTGAGATTTTGTTGTATTTTTTTGACTTTAAAAAGTTAGTGGATTTAGAAAATGCATAGACTCTCTGCAGAGTTTGTCTGACTTTTTTATTGATTTATATGGATTTTCATAGATTTGACATTTTCAAATACACATTTTTTTATTGATTTACATGGATTTCCATAAACTACGCCCCTAAAACTATTAATGCAAACGTATATCCAACACACTTGTATATAAAAAAAATTATCTAAATTATTTAGAAAAAATACAAAAAATATATTAGTTGAAAAAAAAAATATTATTCATCATTATTATTTTCATCTTCATTTCTACGGTTATACCTCGGCCTCATTTCCCATTAGCAATACTAGTTCTCCATGTAGTTGGCTTTGAGAGAAAGCAATTCCAAATTTTCTCTTCCATTGATGTGGTGAATTTTGATCTTCTTCATATTCGACTGAAAATTCATAAAAGCGACATTCTTTCCGAAGAAAGTATGTATTCCAGCACAAGCCAATACTAACATGTAATTCAGCACAAGCCAATACTTGTTTGAAATGAGAATGGAGGTGAGTTTTGAAAATTGTGGCGATTTGAAAATACCAAAAATTCTCTCAATCACATTTCTTAATCTTAATGACGTGCTAACTTTATGATTATGATCTAAGAACATTGTGAATAAATGTTCTTGAGATCTTAAAGTTGGCATTAATGCTATAAATTACTCTATAAATTATAAATTAGGTGGCGATCGAGAATATATTATTGTTAACCTAATGGTGTCAATTGTGCCGATATATTATAATTTTTAAAGAGAGAACATAATTTTAAAATACAGAGATGTAATTTTTTTCACGATAATAATGGTGGTGAAGAATCTGTGATACTTATCGAAGAACAAGAATTTTGTTTTCTATTCTGAGAAATCTCTGGTTTTTAGAAGAGATTTTGAATAGTGAAATTTATTTATATTTTTGATGGAGAATCCAACGAAATCCATAGAGTATTAAAATTCATAGATTGTTGAATACCTAAAGATTTCTAAAGACTTTTTAAAATCCGTATTGAATACCTCAAAATTTTGAAAGACTTTTAAAAATCCGGATTGAATACCCCCAGATTTTAAAAGTCCAGAAAAATCCAACAGAATCTCAATTGAATACACCCCTAACTCTATTGATTTTGAGAATGGGAGAAGAAGAACTTGATTGAATTTAAGAAATACGCAGAAGAAGCGTAAGTTTTATTTTTATAAAATTTTATTTTTATTTATATAAAATTTAATCTGATGTGAAAAAAAAAATATGTGTAATGTGACGTGGCAAGCTCCTTTGTCAGAGAAAAAAATGTGTATCTAATTGCAACACGATGAAAGGTTGGAGTTTTTTTACAATAATCATAAAAGTCGTGATTAAATTGATACTGAGACTAAAGGTGGTGTATTTATTTATAATTAACCATTTCTTTTAACAAGATAGAAAACATTTATTAGGATTTAGGGGTATAATGAAAAATTAATTTTTTTTTTCTAATTTACCCTTATAATCATTTAAGTATTCAAATAAATTATTTTTAATATATGTGTATCAATCTAAAATAACACTTATTTTGAAGATGATGAAACATTTGTTTTCGTTCTAAAATGTCACTTATTGTATATCAATATTTATCAATGTTTTCAACTTTTTTAGAAATATGGTCAAAATATTATTATTTCCAATATTAATATCAATTAACACAAAAATTGAATACTCCGTATATCGTAATATTTTCTGATTTTTTTTTCATCGAGGATAAATGGATAATAACTTATGGATAGCATGATCGTAGCTTGCGCTAATTAAAATTGACATGGTATTTTTTCTCCTAACGTATGCAAAGGGGGAAAGGCAAAACCCACAATTTGACAAACAATGGGTGGTATATGACACTTTTTTTTTTTTTTTTGGTTTACAAAATCATAAAATAAGATTACAAATCATGAGCACAAGATCTTGATCTTCAAACCATAGTATCGTTGTCCACTTCAATTGTGAGAATAAGAATGATGAGTTTCCCTTTGTCTTCACAGGTGCTCAGGTCTCCAATCTTTCAACGAGACAACTCTACACTAAGGTGTTCTCATGTCAAGAATATGAAACAGAAAAAAAGACAAAGTTCCACCAAGTACGTATCCCAAAAATCAGAATACCAGGGCTCTAGAGTCTATCTCAAAGAGTCCAACCATAAAAAAAAAAAGGGTTGGTCTGCTATGGATTCGAGTGCATGTTGTGCACCCTAGTTCATGTTGCACTTTTCAGTTTTACTGACTTACACTTTTTGGTAAATGGTGTTGCACTTTTCAATTATTAAACTGTATAATAATATTTTTAGTCATAGTGACTTACACTTTTTAGTAATATTGTGTTGTACTTTTCAGTTTAATAACATATACTTTTCTTTAGACTAGGGTGCACAACATGCACTCGAGTTCATACTAGACTTTACCAAAAAAAAAGAAGTTCCACAACAACAACAAAGACCCGTAACGTGAAAAGAGACGCCCAAGGAGCAACAAAAACAATCTACAAACAAATAAAACACTATACTAAACAAATAAAATAAAGTAACCTAAAAAACAGTAAATAGGATCAACAAAGAAATATTCGAACGGTCACCGTGGGTCCGTTAGGATAATTTTTAAGTTGATCCCTAACAAAAGCTGAAAAAACAACTATATAAAAGAAGGGAAAAATTGAAAAAATCGATGCATCGGCGACGATGACGGCAAGAACAAAGTAGATCTAAGGATTTGCTTCCTAGATTTGAAAGGAGGTGGTCCACGACACATTTAATTAAAATTTTACGCCAAATATGCATACTGTAAGGCCATGCATCTCCAATCACGTGGCAATTTTTTTTTTTTAATTTAGTTTATTATTTTGATTTTAATTAATAATTATTAAGATTTTAAAATTAAAAATATACCATTTAATTTTAAGATAACATTAATAATTTAAATTACAAAAATACAATACGAAATAAAACATAAATACTGCGAATTTAAATTACAATACAAAATAAAACATACATACTACAAATTTAAATTACAAAATGCAATAGAAAATTAACTAAAACACAACAAGCACGCTAAATTTAACACAACGAGCATAAATATAACTAAACAAAGGAAATACAAATTAAATATAAATACTACGAATCATTGGGTGTTTGTGTGTTAAATCAATTGGTGTTTTTTATTTTGTATCGAATGAATCATTTTGTTGCTTAATTTATTTAATTTAAATTTAATCGTAATAAATTAAAATTCAATATTTGATTATAAATAAATATTTGATAAAATGAAATATAAAAAAGATAAAATTAAAAATATTCCCATTGAGTTAAAATTTAAATTGAATGGTTGAAGATGATTTTACTGTTTGACTCAAATTTAATGGCAAATTGGGGGTTATAATGGCAAATTTGCCACCAGCGTTGGAGATGGTCTAACATACGGACTAAAATATACTTCCCCTCCACCAAAAGTTACTTTTAATCAGTTCTTTTTTTTTTTTTATAAAAAATATATTTATTCTATTTAAATTACTAACTTTTAAGTATCATTTTTACTTTATTAACAAGATTAAATATCTATCAATAATATTCTTTACTCGTTGCCCTCATATATTTTTTTTATAATTTATATAAAAAAATATGAGTACACTTTTAATAAATAGAGAGAGTATTATTTGTGGAAAATTAAAATTTCTCTTCAGAACATTAAAGTTGTTCACAAATGACAGTTTGATCAATCAAGCATATTGACTAATGTATTTTTTTTTTCCAAAAATTAATATTGTATTTCGCATTATAAAATTTTCATTTATTTTAAGTATTTTAATTAAAAAACATAATAAAAAAATAGATATTGTAGAGGTGGTATGAATGTATGATGGTGAGGAAGAAAATAATAAATGAGTATAAAATGAAGTATATATATATATAAATAATAAATAATATACATAATATAATTGAGTGATATAAAATGATAAACTTATTATGACACATTAAAAAAAAGAAGAAGAAAAAAAAATTGTAGTGTAACTATGGGATTAATAATTAACTTAGTTAGGGGCGCTTGGTTTGCATGGAAGAATGTGGACGTGGATGGTGAACGATAATGTGTATGTTCATTGTTATTGGATTTTTTTTTTTTTTTTTAAAAAGGGACTCATATAAAACTTTACCAAAAAGAGTTATCATTTTTTTTGTTAATTTTTTTTTATAATCGTCTGATGATGTTTACATATAATATTGATCACTCCGTCCCGATTATATAGGCTGATTTAAATTTACAAAAAGTATACGTATAAGAAATACAGTTGTTTTAAAAATAAATTAGACAAGTAAAATTTCTATTATTAATTTAATAAATTTTACTTTCGAATGTAATTAATGTATCAAGTTATATTAGTAAATGAATAAAAAAAATATCACTCTATATATAAACGAGTCTATGTAATACAATCATAAAAGAAACAAACAAAAAAATTACAAAAGAAATCACACTATTTAACGACGATTTTATGATGGGATCGGAGAACCGTCACAATACATAGTTTGAAACGAGTGATTGCCTAAAAGTTTATCAAGAATGTTTTTGCGTTTTGTTAGAAGTTGTAACAATTTATTTTCGGCGTTGATTTGAGATGGTCTTATTCGTCGTAAATTGATCATAACCCGTGAATCCGTGATCAATTGGTCAAAATTTTGTCACGATTAAACTTGGGGTGCCGCAACGTACACAAGCTTGAAGCTTCCTTCGCCTTTTTATATATATAAATTCTATATGTATACATATTTGACCGCATTAAATATATATATATATATATATTTCATTAAATTATTTCATATTTCTTAATTGATGTTGAAAAAAATAATTGTAAATGCAATTTTTTTTTTTACTTTCTAAATTCAAATTGTAAATCTGATATTTTTACATTCTAAATTAAATATTTATAGTACACTCTAAAAAAATGTAATTTGTAACTTTTATACTTAAATATATATTTATTTTAGTATTTATATATATAATTATGAACCCAGCTTAAATCACAAACTTAATTTGGCCCATCGTGTACTCTCCCCAACCTCTAATCCTCTATATATACTTGGTCAATTTTAATTATTAGTTCGTTAGTGCTGTCGAACTAATTTTAAGTGTATTAATAATAGGTAAAGTCTAGTATGCACTCGAGTGCATGTTATGCACCTTAGTTCATGTTGCATTTTTCAGTTTTACTGACTTACACTTTTTGGTAAATGGTGTTGCACTTTTCAATTATTACTAAAAATATTATTATACAGTTTAATAATTGAAAAATGCAACACCATTTACCAAAAAGTGTAAGTCACCAAAACTGAAAAATGCAACATGGACTAGGATACATAGTAATATTGTTTCTATAGTTTACACAGATATACCCAAAGACAAGTTATGACTAACGATGTGCAAGTACAATGCAATATACTCCCTCAGTCCCATGATTATTTACACACTTTTTTTATTAGAACTTTCCAAAATTATTTGCACACTTAATATGGAAATACTCAACAAAATTAATATTCTTCCAATATCATTTTATTTTTAAAATTGTCACTCTTTTTTTTACATATATTTTATTTTAAATCTCACCAAATTTAACTTTATATCTCATGATCAAATTACTTAAAATACCTCTCTTTTATCTTAAATCACTAACCACTAAATCAATTTTTCTTGAAAATTGCACCGATCATACCGTGTAAATAATCGGGGAGGGAATATATGGTATTGACTGTTTCAACATAACTGTCGTCAACCTGTGTATATATAAATTAGTGTTACAATTTAATTAATATTACTGTACTATATATGCTTTAATTTCTAATTAAACTGAAAAGATTTGTGAGTGTGACCCATTAATGAAATATATATAGGTCAAATCTATACTTCATTCCTATTCGTACCTAATATTGCAAATTACTCTATATTATAAATTATACTTCCTCCGTTGTTTAAGAAAAGTGAATTTAGTGGTTGATGATATAAGATAAATAAGGGGTATTTTAGGTAATTTGATGATGTGTAAAGTTGATTAATTGATAATGTGTAAAGTGAAATGTATGGAAAAAAAATGAGTGACAAATTTGAAAATAAAATGATGTTGTGAGGTTATTAATTTTGTGGGGGTATTTTCATATTAAGAGTGTGCAAGTAATTTTGGGACGTCCCAATAAGAAAAGTGTGCAAGTAATCACGGGACGGAGGGAGTATATAAATTACTCTTTTCGTCCACACAAATTATGTTAATAGTTTTGGGCATAAGTTTTAAGAAAAAAAATAAAGGTGTCGTAGGATTGTTGTGAAGTAAAAATAAAGTGACTGTTTCCCTAAAAGAAAATAAACATACTTTTGATAAATAGACAAATAAGAAAAATGAATATACCTATAATTTAATGGATATGGAGGGAGAAATATAATAAGTGTAACATACTCCCTCCGTCCCATGATTTTATGCACACTTTTTTTAACGGGCGTTTCAACATTTTTTGCACACTCCAAAAAAGGAAACAACGTACTCACATAATTTTGATCAATAATATCCCTTCTTTATTTTACCTTCCCTTCCCTTTAATCAAATCTCTACTTTATTTCATTTTCTTAATCTCCGTGCCGGTTAAATTGGCATAAAATCTTGGAAAGAAGGGAGTATTAAGTATTCAACTGATTCGGGTGGAATTTACACGTTTTAGGGGCACATGTGAAGCGTGTGTTGATGTGGATTTCATTGAATTATGCATCAAATATGATTGTTTAAGCCGAAATGAGAGAAATGTTGTGTTTTGTCGATTTTGTAGGAAATACGATGAAATTTGGAGCAAAACACCAACCATACTTTACTGGATCAGGAAGAGGAGTGCACGGTTGGATTCGTCTCGAAAAACGGAGTGGATTAGCCAAAAGAATCGAGCCGATCGGGCATCGGGATTGAGAGTTATGCATGAAACGAGAAGGGGAGGAGGCAACTCGGCCGAGTGCGTTAACTCGGCCGAATCTGAAACTTTTGGGTTTACTGCGCACTCGGCCGAGTGACTCAACTCGGCCGAATCTGCGAGTTTGGACATCACTGCGCACTCGGCCGAGTGACCCAACTCGGCCGAGTTGAGTTGAAAGCCGTAGGTGCTGGAACTTGAAGACCACTCGGCCGAGTGACCCCAACTCGACCGAGTCTCGGCTGGAAAAGTTGCAACACGCTTCTTTAAGTGATCCACTCGGCCGAGTTGTCCCACTCGGCCGAGTCACCTCCAATTTCGGTGCCAAACGCGAAATTTCTCCATTTTTTAGGGACAAACTTGCAATTTTGCCATCCAAACCCTACCCCAACACTATATAAATCCCCTTTCTTGAAATTCAAGTGATCCTCCCCCAATTCCCCCAATCCACACATAGTTACACATATTTGGAGGTGTTTTGGTCATATCTTCTTCATCTCTTCACCAATTCATGCAAGATAGGAGGCATTAGCTTGGGAATTCCATTCCCTACCATAATCTAGACTAAGCTTTCTCTTTCTTTTTATTTAGTATTTCAGTTGGATTTTGTGATTTGAGTATGTATTTGAGTAGCTAAACACATTTGTGGTTCTAAGGCATTGTAGATACTTGGATTGAAGTTTATGATTAATTTCTTGCTTTAATTGGTGTTTGTCTCTTATTTGTGTGCTTAATTCTTTATTGCAAAGCATGTTGTTATTGGCCATGATGATTTGCTTAATTCATTGTTAATTGGGGTAAGATCGAGAGATTTATTCCATTTAATCGTATGCAAGCATGCAACCCGGTATTATTATGATCTCGAGAGAGGATTAATTATCGGAGAGGGAATTGAATGATCTTAGGAGCTATTTTAGGCGGTGTAACGTTTGTGATGTAGAGATACGAGCCTATGTTGCATTGCGCTTTTGGATTAATTAGATCGAGAGATTAATTAATTCTTCTTGTGTGATCACCCTATATAACGACAACCTTAATGGCCATTTAAACGAGTTAACAT
This sequence comes from Galeopsis tetrahit, assembly GCA_963675135.1. NCBI lineage: Eukaryota > Viridiplantae > Streptophyta > Magnoliopsida > Lamiales > Lamiaceae > Galeopsis > Galeopsis tetrahit. The sequence continues at coordinate 51,872,320 of OY776131.1, read as the reverse complement.
TCATAAACGGATATCTAAGTGTTACAATTGCCTTGGAACCCACTTTCTTTCTTTGAGTTTTCATCCACTTTACTTTCGTTTTCTTGATTCGTATGCTATTTGATCGATTTTGTATTTACTCTTTTCATTGTTTACTAGTGACAATTTTGGTAGATAATTTAGGGTAATTCAACACTTTCAAGTTATCGATCATGTCTAAATAGAACTCAATTAACAAACTATCCTTTTACGCTTAACCTTCTTGTGGGATCGACCTCGTGCTTATCACACTACGATAGACACCGTACACTTGCGATTATTTATTTTAGTGTTGCATATCACGTGAATCATCAACCAAACCATACGCGCAGAGAGGAAATACTGAAAAGTCTGAGTCTTCGGAGTCTTATAATATGAACATCGATCCACTCAACGTGTCTTGTACTGTACATTGTTCTCTCTTCAAGTCTTTCAATAACAATTTCAACTTCAGCCTACTAGCTAACAGACTAATGATATAATATAAAAACATTAATATATAAAAATATATCGAGAAAACAATTAGGCTATATGCTAATTAAAGGAGCAGACGACTGCCCTTAATTAATATAAACTTTTCAAGTTACATTGGACAAGTAACAACATAAAATATACTAGTATATATTTTAAATTTTAGTGATTCAATATATAATAATTTGTATACCTAAATAAGATATACGACAGTATTGATATACAAATATATACATGAGTTGCCTGTTTTGAGCGCTAATACTTTATACGTATAAACTTTGTACTCAGAAAAGAAAATGAAGAAATAATACAACTGAAGGTGATGTCATGCGAGTTGGAGTCAATCGGTTTTTTTCCACATCAGCAGAAATTACAAGTTTAGCCCTGTCCTGAACTCTCCCCAGCCTCTATAAAAGTCTCCGCTACGCGGCTTTGCAACAATTATAAACTCACATACATACATACATACATAGTTTTCTAATTGGAAATATGTCTCTACTTCTTATCCTGGGGCTGCTCATAGCTCTGTCTCTCGATTTCACAGGTAATTAATTTTATTTCTTTAATTTCTTTTTATCTAGTCCTATTTATTAGTTCATAACTAATATTAATAATTAATTAGTTACATTGTACATGCAGTTAATGGCCAGATTGGAGTAAACTACGGAAGGAACGGCGGCGGACTCCCTCCACCGTCGCAAGTGGTGGATCTATACAAGCAGTACGGCATCCAGCGCATGCGAATTTACGATACTGACCCGGGAACTCTCCAAGCCGTAAGTGGGTCCGACATCGAGCTCACCGTGGGAATCCTGAACCGCGACCTTGAGAATATCGCAGCCAGCCCAGCCAACGCGGAGGCATGGGTCCGAGACAATATTCGCAATTACCCAGACGTCAGGTTCCAACACATCGTCGTCGGAAACGAAGTGAGCCCCATCAACGGCGGCACGTCCCAGTACGTCCCTTTCGTCCTCCCCGCCATCCAAAATATATACAACGCCATCTCCAGCGCCGGCCTCGGCGGCATCAAAGTGACGACCGCCATCGACACGGAGGTTCTAGAGCCATCTCAGTCGTACCCGCCGGAGAATGGGGTGTTCCGATCGGACGTGGCACCTTACCTGAATCCCATCATTCGGTTTCTTATGGACACGGACTCCCCTATATTTGCCAACATATATCCTTACTTCGCTTACATCAATAACCCGCAGCAGATCGACATTCGGTACGCCCTTTTAGACCCTACTTTTCCAGGAATCGTGACTCCCAACGGAGTAACGTATCAGAATCTCTTCCAAGCACTTCTGGATGCGGTTTACGCCGCGCTGGAAAGGAGCGCGGCGTCAATGTCGTCTTTGGAAGCCACGACAGATGCGGGGGGCCAAATAAGGAGCATGCGGGTGAAGGGAGGGGAGAGCGGTTGGTCCAGCGGGGGAGGACATGAAAGACTAGCCGCCGCTCTTGATGACGTCACCAATGTCGATACCGCGAGCACTTACGTGAATAATTTGGTTCAGGCGGTGAAGAATGGGACGCCGAAAAGGCCCGGGGAGCCTATCGAAACCTACATTTTTGCCATGTTTGATGAGGATCAGAAGCCCGGGGACGACACTGAGAAGCATTTCGGCCTTTTTAACCCCGACGGTCAACCCAAATACCCACTCAATTTTAATTAATAATTACATAATTACTGAATAAAAGCTAGTTATATATGTATGTGCTCATGAAATAAGGACGTTACACTTCTAAGATATTCGATCAAATTTTAATTTTAAAAAAAATTGTATGAACCTGGTTCACTTATATATATATATATATAAATCCGTCAACTTTATTAATCATATATATAAAGTACTCTACCATGCATATATATATATGTACTATATATTTTTGTGACATTCATTTTCTGAACTAAGTTCACGGTAGTCATGATTTCTTTAAATAAAATAATTTGGTCATTCGAGTATTAAACTAATTAACATTATGTCATATTTAAAAATTCCGTAATCTAATTATTCAATCCAATTAAGTGATGCGTTTGGATCACAATATATCATGAAAGTGGTATAAACTGTCAAGCGATCAATATATATTTTTGACAAATATTTAAATAATAACAAAAGAGGGAGTATATTAATTATAGTCAAGAAATGGTCAACAAAAAGTATAGAAAGAATCTATTAAGTCACCTCAACGAGTGGAAAAAGGTTTAAATTTCATTCCTTGAATTTGTTTTATTCAAAAATATAAATTGTCAACGATAACGAAGTGAATAAAGAATTAATTACAAAGTTGATTGCGTCAAGATGTAGAGGAAAAAAACATTCCAAAAAAAAAAATAATAATAATAATAATAATTTAATTGACGCCTAATTTCATTTTTTTTATGTCCATTAATAAGAAAAATAAATATTTATGTGCTGTAATTTTTTCATTTCTTGAAGAACATTCTAAAAAAGTAAAAAATTAATTTACTACTCCTAATTTTGTAAACTTTTTAATTTACATTATTTTTTTTATTATGCAAATTATAAATAGTGACGAGTAATATTTTTTAATCTATATGACCGTTATTTTTATAAAAGTCCAGCTCATTCATGTTACAATTTTCATCGATTCCCCATAATTAACTTTTATTGGCACGGGACAAAAGTATGAGTGAAACTATGCCATTTTAATTTTCAATGTTAATTCCAACAAAATTGAACATAAATTAACTAATTCACAAAATTATGGAGTGTAATTAAATTAAATTTTTTTCATGACATTTTTTTTAAATTATGAAAGTTACGGAGGTAAATAATATTTTTATCTGACATTGGGTACTTAATTAATTTCCCTTCTACATTTAAGTAAACTTAAAAGTGAAATGGATATTAACACCAAGGGATTAAAGTTTTTTTTAGTACTTTAAGTTGGACTAATTTTGAATTTGGTTCTCATGAAATACACATTTTAATTTGATCCCATGAGTTGTCGAAATTTTGAATTCAGTTTAATTACCCGTCATTGCAGCTAAATAAACCGGTCAAATCCTTAACTCGTGTACAATTCAAATCAACCGTGAATTCTCTCATGTGCAGAAAAATGCACGAGCTAAGGATTTGACCGTTCATTTACATGCAATGGTAGATAATTGGTCCGAATTCAAAATTTGGGCCAACTTATAGGACCAAAATAAAAAATGTGCATTCATGAGGACCAAATTCAAAATGAGTACAACTTAGAGGACTAAAAAAACTTTAATCCTAACACCAAATACCAATAGCTAAAACCATGTAGCAAAACATTTTCAGAAAATTAATTGCACTAAACCAATAATTAATGTAACAAATTTAGGCCATCGATACGGTTAATTAGTAGTATATTGATTTTATAAGGAACGCCGGCCACTAGTTTGTACGGAGTAATTTATTTTGTTGGACCTGATGTACGTATTGGAGGTAAGAGACTTGTATGTATTATACTTATTTTGTAATTTTGACATAGTTGTTGTGAAAGAGAAAAACTCAAATGGTAACATTGTGCAGAAGTCCAAGTCAGATCAAAATATATATTTTAGTTTATTCATTTGTTAGTTGTAATTTCTATTTTAATAGTTGTAACTCATTTATTAGTTGTAACTCCTCTCTTGTAAATCTCCCTCATATATAGAAGAGGGATGATAATCATTTTGATCAAGTAATTCCAATCTAATTCTCTTTTTAATTCCCTCAATATGCATACTATTCATTTCTGTCTTGTTATAAAATTTCACATGGTTTCAGAGCTGTGTATCGATCAATATACGATCGATTAAACAAGTTTGTCGATCTAGATACGTTTACGCAATTAGGTATGGATGAATTTCTTGAGTTCTATACTCATTTCTGTCAAATCTTTGAAAGGTTTGGATTTATATTCTTTTTTTTTCGAGATTTCTTCTTTACGGGTTTTATGCTCGTGAATTTTGGATTCGTTTTCATAGTGATTCGAATTCTTAGAGTTCTATACTCATTTTTTTTTTGAATTACATTAAATACCCATCCATTTTCCCCTCCCCATGACTCGAACCCAGGATCTAAAGCATAGGTAGTGGTGCTCTAACCACTTGAGCTATCCAACTTCGTCTTAGAGTTCTATACTCATGTTCATGTTTATTAGTTTCTTGAGTTTTATACTCATCTCTTTGCGGGTTCTAAGCTCGTGAATTTTAGATTCGATTTCATCTCGATTCAAAATTTTAGAGTTCTATACTCATTTCTTTGAGTTTCTTGAGTCTTATGCTCATTTCTTTGCTGGTTCTATGCTCGTGAGTTCCTATACTCAATCTAATTTTTTTTTTCGTGTCTATCACGATTCTATCTTTCGTGTCTATCACGATTCTATCTTTATATTTTTTGGAATATTGGTGGAAATCTCAATATTGATTAGATGCATGCGTGGATTGCATCATTTGCCTACTCTCTACATTCACATTCAAATGTTCAATTTGGTGTTAGATTCTATTCTCGAAGACTACATCTTCATTGTTGATATCATTGCACCCACATTGTGCTACTTGTAATAGTTTGGAGTTTTTTTTAATAACAAGTTCAAGATGTGCTTAATTACCATCCATGCCCATCGTGTGGGAGGGTGTGAAGAGAATAACTCAAATGGTCAACATTGTGTAGAAGCCCAAGTCAGAAGTGATCAAGATGTATGTTTTAGTTTGTTCATTTGTTAGTTGTAAATTCTATTTTAGTAGTTGTAACTCATTTATTAGTTGTAACTCCTCTCTTGTAAATTTTCCTCTTATATAAAAGAGGATGATAATCATTTTGATCAAATAATTCTAATCTAATTCTCTTTTCAATTCCCTCAACATGCATACTATTCAATTTCTTCTTGGTATGAAATTTCACATTTGTATTTAACATTCTCTTGTACATTTATAGAAGATTCAATTGGAGATTAAGAAGTTTTCAACTTTTTATTACATTTACATATATCGGACTGATAAAAAAAAAACATATTCATATATATATGGGATTTGCTTATATATCACTTTTTAGTTTTATCAAACTTGTACGTACAGGATCTCCCAGTGCCGAACTAAAATTTATAGAACATAGCAATTGAAATTTCGTTTAATATACAAATCATGATACGCTTAAGCATATTATAATATTTATTATTATTCTTATATTTTTAGTATACTTATTGATATTTTAATTTGTATTCATATCAAATCTGAATTTTATTACTACATATATTGAGTTTGGGCCTAGCTGCGTCATCCTTTAATTTGGGCTTTAATTAAAGGGTCCAGCTATATGCACGGATACACATGGGCGCCGTTATACACACACCAACACCAACGTATTGAGTACACCCATCAGACATTTTTTTCATCTCACATGACTTGTGAAATGTCCCATATACCTTTGAAATTTATAAAAAAAAAACGAGGATGAGTATACCCACCCACTACAATCATCCCCACCATCACCACCAAAACAAACAACATACTTCAACAAAAAAAAAAAAAAAAAACTCCTAAAAACATGAAATAAAAAACAATTTTTTTTAAGGTGTTCGAAAATTTTCACAAAACAAATTCAAGTTGCCCGTAATTTTTTTTCGAACAAACACATATTGTGTTGAATTTTTTTTCGAACAAATCCATATTGTCTTGAAGTTTTTTTCGAACAAACACAGATTGTCCGGAATATTTTTTCGAACAAACACAATTTGTACGAAAATAATTCCTAAACAACTTCCAATTGCCCGAAAAAAAATCGAAATAAATCAATGAACAAACTCGAAAAACCCTAATACACAAAAATATACATCCGTAAAAACTAAAAACCCTAATACAAAAAATTCAATTTTTTTTTTTACAAATTTCAAAACCCTAATTTTAAAATCAGATCTGTAGAATACTTACCTTCAAATGACGGCGGCGACGACATAGGAAGGGTGGGCGACGACTTTAATGGAGAGGAGGTGGGAGGGGGCGGCCGCTGGAAGGGAGGAGGGGAAGGAATGGCCGCGGCGAGGGAGGGGGAGGGGGAGGGGCGGACGCGGGCGGCGTGGGTGGGGGAGAAGCGAACGGTCGCGTCGCTGGGACAAGAGCGACGGCGGCCACGATGTGGGGAGGGAGAAAGTGGGCGACGACGGCCGCGACTTGGAGAGGGAGAAAGTGGGCGACGGCGGCAGCGACGTGGTGAGGGAGGAGGTGGGCGGTGGCCGATTGGGTGGGGCCGGTCGATTGGAGGGCGGCGGCGCCGTTTGGGAGGAGGAAGGGGGAGGAGGTGGGTGTCGACCCTTTAAAAATGATGGAAAATGAGAGGGGGGTTTAATTAGGGTTTAGGAAGAGAGGGTTATTTTAGAACTTTTAACGTGGGTGTCCTCATCTTAACGGTGTGTGTACTCATCCGGTGGATGTCCTCAATGGGTTGGTGTGTGTCTATAACCGCGCCCGATGCACATCCATCTTTGTTGAGGGGTCTCCCCCTACAAGTTTATTAATATAATATTTGTGTGAAAAATCTAAAATACCCTTTAAATAACTATTAAATGCACCCCACTACTAACTGCACTCCTCTTTCAACCTTTAGTCCCTAATCCCTAATTTAATTTCTGTCACCCCCACTTCCAACCGCCGCCGTAACCATTTCTGGTGGCCAAATTCATCCAAACAAAAAAAATCAGAAAAAAAAAAACTAAAAAAATCTTGATTTTATTTATAAATTTTGACAAACCAGTGTCGACGATATACACTCCCGTCGACAATAATTCGTCAACAAGAGTGTATATGACCGACAATAGTTTGTCAATTTTTTTTTTAATTTCGACAATTTTAGATCAATCATATACACTCTTGTCGACAACAATTTATCGACGAGAGCGTATATAATTGACTCTAATGTGTCGGAAAAAAAAAGGACATACCTTTTCTTGCGCAGAGAAAGGGAGGACTTGGGGGCGGCTGGTGTGTGGGGAATAACCATAAAGAAAAGAAAGAAAAAAAGCGGGAGGGCGGCGGCGGGGGAGGCGGCCGCGGACGGCGGGTTGGGTAGGGACGGGTTGATGAGCGAATTTATTTGAGTTTATATGCAATAACATTTTTTTTTGTATAAACTGGCCTAATATAGGCTCCTTACGACTAAATTTATAAAACACTTAAATTATATTTTGAAAAAATTTAAATTTATTGAATATTTAGTGTGTTGCCCGTTAATGGCCTGTTTAACCCGTGGTCCGCTAGATTAGAGTTATGTCTCGATTTTTATCGGATCGTTAAATGCATACAGAATAAGGATATAGTCCATTTAGCCCGCAGTTCTATAGGGCTAGGGTTGGCCTGAAAAACAAAGAGCGGGCAAATATATTGTGGCAAAAACAATAAAAAATAAGAGCAAGCTTGGTGTGTGATCACCATGAAGTTAAAATCAATTTTCAATATAAACATTTTTTTGGTAATTTTGTACCTAACACTTTTCAAAAAATATATGTAACTCTGATAAAAATAATGTATACAATTAAAGTGTATCATTTTAAAACAATTTTTTTAAAAGTGATGAAATTTACAATAAATTTATCACTTTTTAAATAATAAATGTAAAATAAAATAAAATTTTATATGCACTTTAATATTAAAATTTTATAATATATATTAAAAATGATACATTTTACCTATATTATTTGAAATGGTCCCACCTTAAATTTTAATTTGCCCCAAAACAATTGTGTTATCAAAATGATTCAATACAAAAATTAATAAGAATTTAAAAACAATTAATAATGATAAAATAAAAGAACCTCCTTTGATGTATCACATTTTGTGTACATGCACTATAGATTTATTACTACTATTTAATTGTGTTATTATTGTTTAAAGGGCCAGGAGTCAATTTTCTAATTAATTGGTTATTGTCCTAAAGAATTAATCCAAAGACAGAAGCATGAATTGTTGGCATGGCGTGTTCAAAAATAGTACTCCCTATGTCCATAAAAAATGTGCTCATTTCTTTTTTTGGGTCTAAAAAAATGTGTTTATTCTATTTAAATAGTTAACTTTTGAATATTTTTTCAACTTTACTAACAAGATTGAGTATCTACCAAATATATTTTATACTCATCATATTAAATATATTCTTTATAATTAAAATATGATTTTTTTTAAAACATATATAAAAGAAAGTGAGCACACTTTTGGTGGACAGAGGGAGTACTACATTACATATGCACAATTGGCATTAAGATGTAGAAAGGCTTGAAAAGATCGATCGAACAAACGCTACCAGACATATATAATGGAATACGAAGACGAAGACTTTCAGTATTAATTTCCTATCCTCTAATTTCCACATTTGGTTTAAATAGCAAAACGTACAATACTACATTAATGTTCACAATAAATTTTACGTGGAAAAAGAGCCTCAATAATTGAAATCGTGACCTTTTCAATTGGCCTGTGATCATATTCAAGATTTATTTTCTTATAATGTGACATAATTAAAATAAACTTTCATTTTCTTACAAAATACTCAGTCTTTGGCTGATTTGACTTTTCACATAAATTAAAAAATTATATTGTGAAAGTAAATTAAACAAGATTTTTATTTAAAACCTATTTTATAGAATTATATTAATAAATTAGTTATAAAATATTAGTTCAATTTGTTTCAAAATGATAGTCTCATTCATTTTTACTCAAATCAATAAAACATTATTTATTATATCTAAAATTATGTATTTTATCGATTAAATAAAATTTTAAGAGTGTGCAAGTAAAAAGTACTATCAATTTCTTTAATTTGTTACGCTATACGTGTGACTAATTTTGTAATTTTATTTTGTTATGAAACCACGTGCTTAAGAAAAAAGTTTAAAATTATTGAAAGAAACCATTTTTCAAAGGGTGCAATATGGATATAAGTCAATTTAGTTTCTTAACTTTCGACCTTTTTTTTAAATGGTTCAAAAAAAGTTATATATTTATTTAATCTATTTTTTTACAATTAATTTTTGTTTTGATCCCAAAAAAATTAATGTACCAATTTAGTCCCATTATTTTATAAGTTGAAATAGAGAATAATACATTTAACTTTTTTAAAATAATTTTAAAAAAAGATAGAAAATTATAAGGACTAAATTTAGCCTTAATAAATAGATGTAGACTATTTGTGGACCTAGTTAGCACTGTCCTTATTTCACGGATACAGTCAATCAGTCATACGGATGCGACTTGTGATAACTTATGCTAATTAATGCAAAAAAGAAAAAAAAAAAAAAAAAGAAACTTATGCTAATTAAAATTGACTTGGTACTTGGGTTGTCCTTGGATTTTTATCCTAACGTATGCAAAGGGGGGGAAAAGGCAAAAAAAAAAAAAAAAAAAAAAACTAGGGAATGGTTGGTTCATAATGAAATTAAAGGTTTACGCCAAATATAGATGATTTTTTTATTTATTTAGGTTTGAGTGATTATAAAATAATTTTTTATGTTTTAATTTTACAAAATACTGCTCTATCTTATGTTTTAATTTTACAAAAGACGACTCTATCTAGTGTGATTAGTTGCACTCTATCCGTCTGATTAGTTGCACACTTTTTTTATATAAATATTTTAAGATTATTTGCACACTCTTAATAAAATTAATATAATTTCAACATTATTTTATTGAGATTATTGTCTAATAAGCCCATTAAGCTAATAGAAACACCAAGATGTATAATTTTCTAATAGAGTCAAATTAAAGTAAAAAATACCATTATACCCTTAATCTAATTATTTAATCTATTTATGCCAATAAAAAACTAATTGCATATTTTAAATTCCAAAAAAGTTGTAGAGTCAAAATCCTAAGATTTAGGTTATGTTTCCCATAATTCAACGACTTTCCAATTTTGACTTTCAAAAAGTATTCCCTCAGATTCTTGTTACGCACCGTAATTTTTTTCCCAAATTCGCATTTCAATTTCAATATCTCTGATTCTATTTCTCCGATTCGCCTTAGATCAGAATTAGATCGGTCATATTGATATTATATCAAGATTCATCTGCACAGTACGTATCCAATTCTTATATTTTGTTGTTTATCTTTCGATTATTGTTCATCTCATCAAACCAATCATTGATTTCATCGGATATATGCAGTACTTGTTCAACCAGCAATATTCATATTGTAAATTCAATTTTTGATTTAATTTCGCCTATGTATATTACGTATTTTAGTGCATCCATTAATCGGTTTTCCAATATATTTGCGTTGAACAGGCTGTCGATATCGTCAAGGTTTCAAATGGATTATATTATTTTCTGCAAGGTTGATTTCAATGGAAAAAACAAGTTGATTTCAATGGGAAAAACAAGTTAATTGCACAATGCATATAAGAGAGCGTGCACTGCACAATGCATATGCATGTTTTTTTTTTTTTTGAGGGTAGAATTACAAGATAAGAATATTGAAATTACATCTCTCTCTCGCTCGCTCGCTCACCTATCTATTACAGAGAAACTCTACCAAATACTCATATTCCAAACTCAATCTTGAGAGAGTGGAGAGTCACACAAGCAATCCATCATGCTCCTCGATAAAGAAAGATAGCAAATCTGCTTCCAAAAGGAAACAAATTGTCGCCCACTGATTCGGGTGGAATTTACACTATTTAGATGCATATTAATTTGAAGCTCATTGGATGTTGATTTCATTGAATTATACATTGAATATGATTGTTTAAGCCGAAATGAGAGAAAGGTTGTGTTTTTGTCAATTTTATAGGAAATACGATGGAATTTGGAGCAAAACACCAACCATACTTTACTGGATCAGGAAGAGAAGTGCACCGTTGGATTCGTCTCAAAAAATGGAGTGGAATGAAAAAAAGAATCGAGTCAATCGGAGGTCGGAAGCTCGAGATACGAAGAGACGAAAAAAACATGCCCGGGTAGAATCGACCCGGGCGGGTCAAAAACGACCCGGGCGGGTCACTTCGACCCGGGCAAGGGCATATTTTGAGGAGGTTCGTGTTTCGCTCGGGTGAAACCCACCCGGCCGGGTGGTTTCGACCCGGGCAAGGCTGAAATCTTGTTTGCTTCGAATTTTGGCCGGGTGGCATGCCCGGGTGGGAGCCACCCGGCCGGGTCACATCATTTTCGGGGTTTTTGGCCAATTTTCTCCATATTTCAAGGGCCTAATTGCAAAATTAATTCAAGACTTCTACCCCAACTATAAATAGCTCCAATTTGAGTTTGAAAAAGGAGTCTTACTCCTTTTACAAGCTTTCCTCACACACAAACACATAGTTAGTAGTGTTCTTCATTTTTAGTTTAATTTCTTCATTAGATTAGATAGAATAGTGGTTTTTACTTCAAATCAAGCTACGATTATCATCGGGCATCGTCTATTACATCGTTTTGTAGCTACATTTTCATGATCAAGGTGATATTACTCTATTTTGCAATTCAATTTGGTATTTTCTTAATTTCTCCATTCTATTGTTATTTTATTATGAATTTGATGTTATTTGTTGTTGTAGCCATGAGATTCTATTCTAGAACCATGGGCTAAGCTCTTATTGCCTTGGGGGTGAATGTTTTGATGGGTGTTTAGTGTAATTATGGATTGATTGCATGATTAGCTTAGGAATTGGGTGTATATGTTTCTAGTGTTGTAATTTCCATGATTCAATTGATTAATTCACCCTATTAACTAGCATTGTTAGTTTTGTCGACTTCAACGACCGTATTGGGTTGCATGATTAAGAGTGTGTGTATGAGCTTGAATTAATCGATTAGAATTAACATAGTAATAAGCTACACCGACCGGGGGTTGATTGCTTAGATCGACGACACTAGACACTAGTCGATTAGAGGTCGTCTATTAGATTAGTGAGAGGGCGTCTCATAAACATTAGTAACCGTGTTGAACGTGTTTATGAGACACTATCTTAGGAGCTTATGGTATTGATTAGACTATATAATTGTTAATTAATGCACGTGTTCACCTAGGCCTCACGAGGGATTGGTCTACACACACGAGTGATAGCCTTTAGCTTAATCCCAAAACCATAGTTTAATTCATGCAATTGGTTCGTTAAATCATTGAATTACCCACAAAACGGAAACACCCGAGGCAATACCATTCTCTTGCACTTTCTCTAGAAAGTTAGATAGTTTGCTATTTCTTGTGTTCATTTCTTATCATTCTTAGTTAATTTAGTTTAATACTTGTGTTTTAATTCCCGAAAATCCAACAAAAACGTTTAGTTACTACAATAGCATGAAAACTTGCAACTTTAGGGATTCATTGACACTCAATTAAGTCCTTGGAACGAAAATATACTTGGGAAAACTTATCCAAAAATACGAACAAGTCAATGGCGCCGCTGCCGGGGATTTAAGCGAGTGTTGTTAGTGAAACTTAGAGTTGGTTAAGTGTTATTGGTAGTAGCATTTCTTTTTGTTATTTTGTTTTTGTTCATCTTTGTGGGCTTTGACACTTCTCTTTTGTAGGTGCATGATCACAAGATCACGTGGAGGAAACCTTGAACCATTAGACCTTGAGATCGAGGCACACGCAAGAAGAAGGAATCGAAGTAGAAACATTCAAAGAGTCATAGAAGAACCACTTGAGATGGAAAACATTGAAGAGATAAATCCTCCACCAAATGGAGATGATGATCCTCAAAGAGAGAACAACCAAGTTGCAAACCAAGTTGGAGGGAATCCACCTCCAAACCCTCCACCAAATCTCCATAATCCCAATCCACAATATCCACCTCAAAACCACCTTCCATATCAAGGATACTATCCTTACCCTTATCCACCTCCACAACAAGACTACTATCCACCACCTCAACCTCGTCAATATCCACCACCTCAACACCCTTACCCTCCACCTTACCAATATCCTCCACCTCAACACATTCAAGAGGAATACATCTCTCCCCCTCCACATATGGAAGAGCCTCAACGTGTTTACCATGGAAGGCCAATGAGGGAATATTTTGAGCCTCAACCTAGGGAACATTACGATGGGTTGGCAAGACCAAGGGTGGAGGCAAACAACTTTGAGATTAGTGCCTCTTTATTAAGGATGTTGAGGGAGAGACAATTTGAAGGAAGGACGGAGGAAGGATTTGAGGAAGACCCGAATGAACATCTTGCTCAATTCTTGGAGATAGCCGACACTCTCAAGCAAAATGGAGTGTCGGAAGATGCTAAAAAGATGAGGCTATTTCCGTTTACATTGTCGGGGAAAGCAAAAGCTTGGCTACAATCAAGCATTCCCGCCGGAGAAGTGAGGACGTGAGAAGATTTGAAGAAAAGATTCCTATTGAAGTACTACCCTCCTTCAAAGACGATGGAAGCCAAACAAAAGATCTCTACGTTCAAACAAGGTCCAAATGAGGGAATCAAAGAAGCATGGGAAAGGTTTACGAGTCTTCTCATCACATGCCCCCATCATGGTTTCCCAATAGAACAAACAACTTGTTGGTTCGTTGGTGGGTTGCGATTGGAAGATCAACACCACATTGACGCTTGTGCGGGGGGTTCAATTTGGATGAAATCGGTGGAGGAGATCAATGACATAATAGAGGGGATATCAAACAATACTTTCAAGACGAGAGTAGATCGTGGAGCACAAAATCGGGTAGCTCAAGTGGATGTTAATGATAGCATAAGAGCAATGATGACTACACTCATTGAAAAGGTGAATGTTTTATCTCAAACAAGAGATAATCATTTATCCTTTGTGCAAGAAGATCCTCAAACGGGACATATGGAAGAAGTGCAATACATGGGTCAACAAGGATATCCACAAAATTTTCAAGGGAATCGACAATATCAAGGCCAACCACCATATCAAAATCGTGGTCAAGGATATCAAGCTCCTCCTCAAAACCGATTCCAAGGGCAATCTTCATCATCTCAAGGTCAAGGGGGACCATCCTCTCAATACCAAGCCCCTCAAAATCCGAATTTTCGGAGGAATGAGAATTTGTCATATTCCAATCCTAAGGGTGCTATTCAATATCCTCCCGGATTTGATCCCGGAGCAAAACTCCCAAGTGGAGAAGGGAAGTCCTCCACGGATGAGCTTCTTGCACTCCTCATGAAGAGAATGGAAACAAGTGAAAAGAAATCTGAAGCATCCGACTCCATCCTTGCCCAACTCATGAGTAACCAAAAATCTACCGACTCGATGCTTGCCCAACTCACGAGTAACCAAAAATCAATGGAATCCATGATTAGCCAACTTATGAGTAATCAAAAATCAATGGAATTCCAATTGGGACAATTGGCAACTTCCATCGGATCTCAACATACAAAGGGTAAATTGCCCTCAAACACCGAGGTAAACCCACGTGAGCATTGTAATGCTATTACAATTTCAAGTGGTGAACATTATGGAGTTTCTTCAATTGAATTGGAAGATGGTGAAGTGTTGAAGGCAAAAGAAAGGGAGGAAGAGGAAAAGAAGAGGATAGAGAAAGTTGGAAGTGGAGAGGTTGCTCCAAGAATTCCAAAGTAGAGAATTGCAAAAGATTTGAAGAAGAAGAAGCTTGAGGTACCTTGTGATAAATGGGGGGTACCCATTACATATGAGCCACTTCCATACCCGGGAAGATACATGAAGAAAATGGATGAGAAGTTTGGGAAGTTTTTGGATATCTTCAAGAAAATCCACATTGATCTTCCACTTTCGGATGCTTTAGAGCAAGTACCTCATTACATGAAGTTTCTAAAGGATGCAATAGCAAACAAGAAGAAACTAGTGGATGATGAGAAGATCAAGTTGACCGAAGAGTGTAGTGCTATCCTTCAACGAACTCCTCCCGAAAAGCTCAAGGATCCGGGTAGTTTCACTCTCCCATGTGAGATTGGTGATGGTCCCATGATGAAAACTCTTTGTGATTTGGGAGCTAGCATCAATTTGATGCCACTTTCAATCTTCAAGCGTTTGGGACTTGGAGAAGTAGTGCACACATCAATTACTCTCCAATTAGCGGATCGTTCCATCACCCATCCTAAAGGGATCATTGAAGATGTATTGGTAAAGATTGACAAGTTCATCATTCCGGCCGACTTCGTGGTGTTAAATATGAAAGAAGATGCAAATATCCCATTGATTCTTGGGAGGCCGTTTCTTGCCACGGGGGGAGCAAACATCAATTTGAGAAAAGGGGAGGTAACATTGGAGGTGAATGGAGAGAAAGTGATTTTCTCCAAGTATGGCTTAATTGAGAATTCCCCAAGAAAGAAGGAATCCCCCTCCATCCAAGAATGTGACATTTATGTGAAAGAGCCATTACCAAAATTCCCATTGAAAGATCCGGGAGATGATAACAAATTGAAGCAAACTCCCAAACTTGAGCAAAACTCAAGTTTGGGGGAGTTTTATAAGGATAAGAGTTTTGATAAGTCCCTTGAGGGTAGTGAAGATGAAGAAGGAGGAAGAAAGAATTCAAATGAGAGAAAGATTGAGAAGGGCTTTGAAATTGGAGATACGGTGGTATGGGGCACCTTGGGAGTGATGGAAGTCCTTGGAAAGATGAAGCTCAAGGAACACAAAATGTTGGTCATGAAGAAAATGGCCTATGAAGGAAGCATTGTGTTGGAAAGTGAGGAGGATGAAGTGTTCATCACCGATGAGCACAATGTCAAGTACTATCATCCTCCATTCAAAGAAAGAGAAGTATGAACTTGTTAAGTTCCGTCCGACATAGGACGTTAAACCTAGCGCTAAATGGGAGACAACCCATTTTTACTTGCTTTATTTCATTTCTTGCTAATTTTATTTGCTTTGTTAGTTTAGTTTGATGTGTTTGCGAGTTTTGATGTAGTTGGAGAAGCTTGGATCGAATGGACAAGTGGATTGAAAGTGGAACTTTGTGCTAAGAAGAAGGTGTAGCTATAGCAATCGTAAGAGGTACGCCCACCCCAATTCTTAGGAATTGCATAGCAATTACTAAGTTTGGGGGGGTAGTGGAATTTATATTCTTGTTCATGACATTGATTGCTTAGCTACTCTTAGTGTTAATTGATGGGATAGTGGCCCATGTGTGTAGATTTGTATGGTTAGCACTTGGTGTCAATATCAATGCAACACTATTTTTCCAAACTTTTAATTGCTTTGCAATGAAAAAGTTTGGGGGTATGTTCGTTTTTACATTTTCTATTGACACCAATGTGTATTCTTGTGTATGTGTGTAATTTGAACTTAAATGATCATTGAGACACATTTGATGGTGATTTGTTGTGAATTTGATTCCTTGAATGTGTACATGATTGAAATGAATCATCTTGTTTGTGTTGTTGTCATCTTGTTGCCTATGGATGTTTTACATGCACAATGAGTTATGTGTGGTGGTGATTGATAAATGTTTGAGTCTTGAATGAACCGGTGAGAGTTGAGCTTTGAACCGAGCATTAATCCGGTTTATTTCATTTTTTAGTGGATCAATTCATTGCTTGCTTTTCTAGAACTTGCCCAAATTCTTGCTTGAAATCATGCTTGTGTGATACTTTGAGATATGATGTAGGCCATCTTTCGTACTACACGTCACTTAGCCAAAATTTCCCAATAACCAAAGTAATATTCCGTAGTTAGCCCGTTTGAGCTTGATTTCCCATTTTCTTGGCAACCTACAATGTTTAACCACTTAGCCTTTTGAGCTTTTGATATCCAAATCTAGTGGAGAATAAAAAGAAAGTGGTAAAACATGTGCTTTAGTGCCTTTGGTTTGAAGAGAAAATTGGCAAAGTTGTGAAAAGAGAAAAAAAAAAGAGATGGAAGTGAAAAGAAAATAATTGAGAAAGAAAAGAGGGACAATGAGCCCCAAGAGCTTAAAAAGAAAAGAAATTTTCTACAAAAAGATGAGGAGATGATTGCTTGTGAGAAAGTTGAATGAAAAGTGAAAATGAAGGTGTATAAACCTTATGAGCATAAGTTTGATGTGTTGAAAAACAACTTTCGTTCTCCACTAGACAAGTCACTTCCTCCATATTCATCATACCCCGTCCAAAGAGCCAACGTTACGTCCTTGGTTAAGACCTATTGATCTCAGAGTTGAACATGTTTGTGGTGGAAAGATGGTAGAGCTTGGCAAGCTTATGGCAATTGCAATGCGTGATTTGATTTATGAGTGTCTATTGTCCTTAATTTGTTTGAGTGTTTGAGAGAAACACTATATCTTGTAAGTTGAACTTGAGCATTTGGATATTGTCATCACCATCACTTGTTATTGTATGTTGAGCATGTGTGGGGTAATTAGTTTGATTTTCAATATTGAACTTGTGATCATTTTTGAGAATATATCTTGAGGAAGAAGAATTCATTTCATGTCATTTGATACGTGGGATCTTTCATTGATCATCTAGTTGTAAATTTCACCCTCACGTTGTAATTCTTTCGTTGCTCGAGGACGAGCAACACTTTAAGTTTGGGGGAGTTGATTCGGGTGGAATTTACACTATTTAGATGCATATTTGAAGCTCATTGGATGTTGATTTCATTGAATTATACATTGAATATGATTGTTTAAGCCGAAATGAGAGAAATGTTGTGTTTTTGTCAATTTTATAGGAAATACGATGGAATTTGGAGCAAAACACCAACCATACTTTACTGGATCAGGAAGAGGAGTGCACCTTTGGATTCGTCTCGAAAAATGGAGTGGAATGAAAAAAAGAATCGAGTCAATCGGAGGTTGGAAGCTCAAGATACGAAGAGACGAAAAAAATATGTCCGGGTAGAATCGACCCGGCGGGTCAAAAACCACCCGGGCGGGTCACTTCGACCCGGGCAAGGGCAGATTTTGAGGAGGTTCGTGTTTCGCCCGGGTGAAACCCACCCGGCCGGGTTGTTTCGACCCGGGCAAGGCTGAAATCTTGTTTGCTTCGAATTTTGGCCGGGTGGCATGCCCGGGTGGGAGCCACCCGGCCGGGTCACATCATTTTCGGGGTTTTTGGCCAATTTTCTCCATATTTCAAGGGCCTAATTGCAAAATTAATTCAAGACTTCTACCCCAACTATAAATAGCTCCAATTTGAGTTTGAAAAAGGAGTCTTACTCCTTTTACAAGCTTTCCTCACACACAAACACATAGTTAGTAGTGTTCTTCATTTTTAGTTTAATTTCTTCATTAGATTAGATAGAATAGTGGTTTTTACTTCAAATCAAGCTACGATTATCATCGGGCATCGTCTATTACATCGTTTTGTAGCTACATTTTCATGATCAAGGTGATATTACTCTATTTTGCAATTCAATTTGGTATTTTCTTAATTTCTCCATTCTATTGTTATTTTATTATGAATTTGATGTTATTTGTTGTTGTAGCCATGAGATTCTATTCTAGAACCATGGGCTAAGCTCTTATTGCCTTGGGGGTGAATGTTTTGATGGGTGTTTAGTGTAATTATGGATTGATTGCATGATTAGCTTAGGAATTGGGTGTATATGTTTCTAGTGTTGTAATTTCCATGATTCAATTGATTAATTCACCCTATTAGCTAGCATTGTTAGTTTTGTCGACTTCAACGACCGTATTGGGTTGCATGATTAAGAGTGTGTGTATGAGCTTGAATTAATCGATTAGAATTAACATAGTAATTAGCTACACCGACCGGGGGTTGATTGCTTAGATCGACGACACTAGACACTAGTCGATTAGAGGTCGTCTATTAGATTAGTGAGAGGGCGTCTCATAAACATTAGTAACCGTGTTGAACGTGTTTATGAGACACTATCTTAGGAGCTTATGGTATTGATTAGACTATATAATTGCTAATTAATGCACGTGTTCACCTAGGCCTCACGAGGGATTGGTCTACACACACGAGTGATAGTCTTTAGTTTAATCCCAAAACCATAGTTTAATTCATGCAATTGGTTCGTTAAATCATTGAATTACCCACAAAACGGAAACACCCGAGGCAATACCATTCTCTTGCACTTTCTCTAGAAAGTTAGATAGTTTGCTATTTCTTGTGTTCATTTCTTATCATTCTTAGTTAATTTAGTTTAATACTTGTGTTTTAATTCCCGAAAATCCAACAAAAACGTTTAGTTACTACAATAGCATGAAAACTTGCAACTTTAGGGATTCATTGACACTCAATTAAGTCCTTGGAACGAAAATATACTTGGGAAAACTTATCCAAAAATACGAACAAGTCACCCACTACGACTCGCGCTACAAACTTCCAAAATCATAGAAGATAACCCAAAGACAGCCAGTGTCAACCAAGCACAACATCAGCGCAACAAAAGACCCACAAAGGGGTAGGAAACCCACAACAGGGGAAGAGGACCCATAAAGGGCAGAATACCCACAACAGGGGAAAATAGCAACAGTAAAAAAACAGAAATACAGTAGAGAAAAAACAAAATAAAGTAAAGTAAGCAACAAACGTAAAAACGAGAAATCTAAAACAGGATCAATGGAAGAAACTCAACCATACGGTCACCGTAGCTCCGTCGGAGAGGATCTACACATTGATCCCAACTTAAGTTTGAAGAAAACCTTTAAGCCCACTGACAGATCAGAAAAGGAGGGTCGACGAGGCGGTTCTTTTGTGGTCGGGCGGTGGTCTGGCGGTGGCGAGCGGCGATCTGGCGGCGGATCTACTTGGTATTAAAAACTTTATCAAATCTACCTACTATCCTAGATCTAAAACTATTTCATGGAAAAATTGAAAGAACAAAAAGATGACGGAAGAGGAGAGAAGTTGGGCGGTGCCGAAGGGCTTCGACGGCGGTGGGCGCCCCCACAACGGAGGCTTGTGTCAGATCTACATTACAAGGTGGAGAGGAGTGTCCGTTTGTGGTGGGGGTTGTTGCCGTGAAAGGGAGAGGGTGAAGGGGAAAAGCGGCGCAGAGAGTTTTAGAGAGAGTTAGGGCTCCCGTATTACTATTACTTTGGGGACAACAGCGTATCTGAAACTATTACATATGCATGTTAAATACATGGTACGCCATAGATATGCACTACTTACTTCACATTTTGCCTTTACTCACATATAGACATGCAGTTCTATGTGCATAGATTACAATACCATGCACTATTCCCCTCGATATATTTTTTATGCTCCTTATTTGAATTAAAGAATTATTAGTTCAAATTTCTCTGCTCGTATGCTTTCATATTTTTTAGTCTACACATCTCTATATGCACTAACACATATATAATCATGTTACGACATATATATGCAGTACTTAATTCATATTTTTCCTTTACACATATATGATCGGATTACTTGATGTGGCGAATCGTCAAACTCGTCGCCGAAAAATGCAGAGAAAGATGAAACAATCGCTGAAAGTAAATGCAGATGCAAAAATCTCAAAACTCAAGCAAGTTAAACGAATTAATGAGGATACCTACTCTTTAGGAAATTTTTAAATTTTTGGAAGCTACTTAAATTACGCAATTTTCGAGATCCTCTGTTTATATCTAATTAGGGGATTTAGTTGACCTGTTAATTTAAATTCAGAATTTCGAATTGTTTCAAATTAATGAAAGAGTATAATTGTCTTACATTTTTCAATTTGACTCTATTAGACAAGAAAATATGCTGGAGGTTCAATTAGATTAAACTAGTAGTGAAATGACTCTATTAATGACTAACCCTATTTTATTTTTAAAATTGTCACCTTCTTTTTACATATATTTTACCTTACACTTCATCAATCATCTAAAATACTCATCATTTATTTTACATCACCAACCACTAAATTCATTTTTCTTAAATATTGTGCCAGTCAAATCGTGCAAATAATTCTGGAACGGATGAAATATCGTATTTTTCACATTTTTCTTTTCGAACATTACACAATAACTTTTACACCCTTAAAATGATTTTTTTTTTATAAGAATACATCCACCCTAACTCTACTCTTCAATTTTTATCCAAACACCATTTAAACACAATTACTATTTATGAATTACTTCAATTCATTTTTTTCAATTCCAATTCCAATTTAATCCACCACAATCTCTAATAAAAAACTGTCTAAATAATTTATTTTCACTCAAATTTAAAAGTACCAAAAACAAATTTCCTCCAAAATATATATACATACGGACTAAAAGATATAATTTGTGGAAATTAAAATTTCTCGTTTGAGCATTAAAGTCATTCCCAAATGACACTTTGATCAATCAAGCGTACTATATATCTGACTTATTTTATTTTTCAATAGATGTTATATATTAAAAAAAATGGAAAATAAAACGATATTTTTTATCTTCTTAATTAGTTACATTTTTTTTTTACGTTTGGTCGTATTAGCTTTCACCTTTCAGACTTTGATTTGATTTTACGTACGTGAACATGATCAAAATTAAACTGAGAGATCAAATCAAATTGAGAAAATTAATATGGCTAAAAATAAAATTGATGTAATTTACAGGAAAAAAAAAAACTCAAATTCTCCTAAAAAAAATAATACTCCCTCAATCCACCAAATGTAGTTTTATTGGGATGAGACATAAGTTTTTTAAAAAAAAGGTAAATAAAGTAGATAAAGTAAATGTATTAAAGCAACTCAAACCATACTCTTAAATGGAGTAAAACTTCAAAAATAGAGTTTCGTCTTCTTCCACCAGTACTCTATTTTGAAGATTTAAAATAGAGTTTTGAATTGTGAACTTCATATATATGAAGTTCACTATTCAAAACTCTATATTTTATATCTATTATTTTATTAATATTTGCAATTCCGTATTACAATTCTATATTAATAATTACAATTATATTTTGGGTGTATTATTATTACCAACAAAAAAAATAACGTAAAATACAAGAAAACATACATTATATATTAAATATGAAATACATTACATATTAAAACGGACATACATACGCGCATTACCTAGCTACATATAACACCCAACATATTAAAATAATTGAACACAAACTGAAAAGAAATAAAAATAAAAATAATAAAAAAATGATACACAAGAGTAATATTTTAAACGTAATGAATGTAATTATGTTGTATTAGATTATACTCACACGTATCATTTTACATCATTATATGTTTCGTAATTTTATATTTAAATAAAAGTAATATTTGAATATTACAAGTTTATTTACATTTTATGATTTTGATAAAATCAATAATATTTAATTTGTAATTTAATTTACTAATTGAATATTTAATTGTATAAATTAATTTAAACATTAAAATAAATATATTATGGGAAAATATCAATTTTGGTCACCCAGTTTTACTTCTTTTCATATTTGGTCACCCACATTTAAGTCACTATCAAAATTGGTCACTCACTTATTATATTCTATCAAAATTGATTATTCCGTTAGTCAATCTGTCATTGACTAACGGAGAAAGAGTTTTGAGCTCAAAATTTTCAAAACGTTAAAAACTTTTGATGCATCTTCCAGAAACTAATGAAATAAACGCAGTAGCAAGAATGAAACATGTGGAACCTACTATTATAAATCATAAGAATTCTCATTATATTTATCGTTGATCAGAAAGAATTCTTATGCATCTTATGGAACATGATTCAATCAATTTGCTGGGTAGTCAAAAAATTTCAGTAAATTTTTAATAATTATTTAACTCAATTATGAATTCATTTGTTGTTGGTTTACTTTTTATTTTACAGGAAATGAGAAACTCAAGAGATAGAATGAAACTTTGTACTCTGGTTTTTTTTTTTTTTAACTTGTACTCTGTTTTTCAATTCTTGGTTTCATATTCAATTTGTATAATAATTGGAGATATAAATTTATTTCAATTCATTTCTCAATTTATAATTATTGGAGCATAATTTGTGGTGAAGATTAATTGTAAAGAGTTTTCTAAAATTATTCATTCAAGAAAATTTCATAAACTTATTTTTCGTTCTAAATATTTTTCTATTAAGATCATTATTGCAGATTTCTTGAAAATGTTAAACAATTGGGCATTTGAAATTAATTGAAATAAATTTCTATCTCCTTAGTTTCTCATTTCCTAATTATCTATAAAATAAAAAGTAAATCACTAGAAGATGCATCAGAATTACTTCTGACCTATTATAAATATTTTTGCTACTTTTGCACATGTTTCATTATTGCTTCTGAAATTGTGGAAGATGCATGAGAATTTTTTAATAGGTTTTGAGAAATTTAACGGCTCAAAACTCTTTCTCCGTTAGTCAATGACAGATTGACCAACAGAGTGGTCAATTTTGATAGAAAATAATAACTCGGTGACCAATTTTGATAGTGACTAAATGTGGGTGACCAAATATGAAAAGAGGTAAAACTGGGTGACCAAAATTGATATTTTTCCATATATTATTTAATGATTGTAATATATTAAAAATGAATAAAATAATAAATAGAGTAAGTTATAGAGTTTCATGGTTGGAGAAGGTTTTTAAAATAGAGTACGAAAAAATGTATTTTAGAGTTTGTGGCTGAAGATGTAGTTATAAGGTATCGTGGAGTTCATTTTGAATAAAATGATTGTTTATGAATAAAATTGATGATAAATTAAGTAATTAAGTGATATTTAAAGGGTGATAATGATATAAAACTATATTTAGTGAAAAAAATATATAAGACAAATTACATTTCATAGACCGATGGAGTATTAATAATGAACTTATGTAGACTTAGGGTGCGCTTGATTTGCGTGGAGAAATGTGAATTGAGAATTTAAATGATAGCAGTGAGAATAATAACGTGTATGCTCCCTTATTTCCCCTTTTTTTTAGTTCGTTGGTTTAGAAAAATGACAATCATATTTGCATAGAAAAATGACAATCATATTTGCATAAAAGTTGATTAGTTTATATAAAATTTTACTAATAAGTAATAAAAAACTTTTTTTTTTTTGTTAAAAAAAATTACTGTGATACATAAATATAATACTCGCTTCGTTCCAATTATGTGTGCTGATTTGAAATTTTACAAAGATTAATAAGTTTCATCTGGACTGGAAAGCAAGTTAGACAAAATTTATAATAACTCTCTATTAATTAATAAATGTTACTTTCTAATTTAATTAATGCATTTTGATATATATTAGTAAATGAATTACTCCCCAGTCTAAAAAATAGTTTACTATTCTTTTCACTATAACATTTTTGTCTAAACTCTAAAATACTCCTATATAATTTAATGATTATTGAGATTAATTATTAATATTGGTAATTAACATTAAATAAGAACTTAACAGAGTATGATAGTAAATTTTATATGCCAAAAAATGTTTTATTACTTTGTGTAAAAAAAGAAAATTGACTATTTTTTGAAGTCTCATTATACGATATAAGGACCGACTAATCCGTAGAATCAATCTTATTGTCCACTAACGGAAACATCAATTGAAGCCTGATAAAAGTTTTGTATGGTGACCTCTTAAAAATTGTTTACCCTTGAAAGTTTGAAACTTAAAATCTATAGAAAAACATATATACTTCTATGTCAATTTACGCCATCAGACCCGCAGTTGATAATTAAAAGGAAAATTGACTAACTTTTTTAAACGGCGAAATTAAAAAAAAAAAACTCTATATATAATGTTCTTGTAATTGAAACAATCATAAACGAAACATATTAATATACTCCCTCCGTCCCCCGGAAAGCTCCCTACGAGCTCCGGGCACGAATGTTAAGAAATACTAATATAATAAATAAATTTATTAGAAGTGATGTGATTGAGAGAAAAAAAATATATAATGAAATGTAAAAAAAAATAGTTAAAAAAAAAAGATTGAGTAGCTTTCACTGAACTGAGGGAGTAGTACTATAATTGAGTGAGGAGGAATATAATGATAAAAAAAGGAATAGAATAATAGCTTGAGGAAAGTCCAAAGGGCATGTTTGTTTTGGGATGAGAAATTCGGATTTGAGATTTCGAAACTCCACTCCGTTTGTGATTTTGATTCAGGATTCAAAATTACACCCTATAAATACCTATAAAAGTCAACCATATAAATACCTACAAACCTTATATAAATACCTATAAAAACCTATAATCATATTCTATAAAATTAAATTATACCCTACATAAATCCTAAAACAAATACAAAACATTAAAATTTTAAAATTAATTAGATTTTGAAATCCCTCACAATCCCAAAACAAACAAGCCCAAACAAATAGAATTGAATAACCTCATTTTTATAAAAGTATGGAAGAATCTGTAACATATCCCAATTGATATTTTATCTCTGCTCGTTAATATTTTTAAGTGCAAATATATACTCCATATCTTAATTTTATATATTTGTAAACCTTTCATATGCCACATGTCACAATTACACCTATTCTATCTTAACCTCTTTCCTCTCAAATGTCACCATTTCAAAATCCCTTTTCTCACCACATTTTCCTCCTTTTCATTTTAATCTAATCCGTTCATTTAAAATTATTAATCTTAACCGTTGAATCTTAATTTAATCTCCCATATAATATCACCTTCTTTCATTCATTTTTCTCAATTCACACAATTTTTCTCCTCATTTTCGAAAGTGTGTAATTTCTGCTCATTTATAAGTTGTAATGGAATTTTTACGTTTCTCTTTGTTGCTAATGAAACATTCATGTTTCTTTCTATTGCTATTGTAACATTTACATTTCTTTTTGTGTCTATTTGGAACATTCACATGTCTTTTTGTTGCACGTTTCTTTCTGGATATTCAATTTAACACCACATACACACAAATTTCTAAAAAAATATTACAGTTTCGTATCATTATAGATCTGC
This sequence comes from Galeopsis tetrahit, assembly GCA_963675135.1. Taxonomy (NCBI): domain Eukaryota; kingdom Viridiplantae; phylum Streptophyta; class Magnoliopsida; order Lamiales; family Lamiaceae; genus Galeopsis; species Galeopsis tetrahit. Next base: position 51,846,117 of record OY776131.1, on the reverse strand, counting down.
GATTTTAACAAGACATACACGCATATCACCCCTATATACTAATAGGGAGTTTAATTTTGCCACATGTCATCGTATGGTTAAATGTGATGATGTGTCGCATGGAGATTAAATTGATTTTTTTTAAAATTTAATGTGTAATTAAACTATTGGTTAATACATATGTCATTGATATTAAAATGGAAAGTCTTACCTTAATTAAAATTAAAATAAATTAATATCTTATTTTGATTAAGTTCTCTTTTATTTGTCTAAAAATATATCTATACATTTTATAGAATATATCAATTTAATTAATTAATAAGATAAATTCATTTGTATATAATTTTATCAGTGATTAAATATATATTATAAATTAATTGATAAAATAAATTTTATCATACTAATTATACCTAAAAAAATTATATAATAAAATTTTAAATTATAAAAAGTAAATTTACCTATTAAATTTTATAAGTGTATCTTTTAAAATATGAGTTATACTATTTTGAATATTACTCCGTAACTTTTATCAATATACCGCGTAATACGCAGGAAGTCATCTAGTATATTATATTTACATGTCGTTCATCTCATGTGCAATTCTGCATATTGAAAAGCCTTCTTTTAAAAGATAAAACACTCTCAATAAAACAAACTGCATTAAGTCTCACCTTTCGTCGTTTTTTTTCTTCAGATTGCTAATGAGAAATTCGTATAAAAGAAATAGCACCGAAAATTTGCAGATCTCCGTATAACCTTTGACTGAATAAATTCCATCACAATATGTAATTATTTGAACGAATAAATTCCTCCAATTACTTTTTTATATTTCTTTTCCATTTTTATATTAGTATCTTACACAATAAATTCTTCCAAGAATTTCTTCAAAGACATTCCAAAATATATAATTGAGAAAATCAAATTAATTTTTTTTAAATCAATAAAATCGAAATTTGGTCAAGAATAATTAAAACAGTAAATAAATTTGAATTTGACTTATTGACTAATTTTAAAACAGGTGTGAAGAATTCGATTTTGACAAGATTTTAGAAAATGGTCAATAAATTTCTGACCATGGTTATGCAATTATTTTAAACATTAACTCACTCAATGTAATATTTATGGTAATAACTTAAAAAATCATTACTAATATATATTAATCGCTTAATCATTACTACTTAATATATGTCATTGATGTAGATAAATATGTCGCTCCCTAAGGAGTCGACACGTGGAGACGGGATAAATTGTGGTAATTGTGATTAGGCCAATACGTCAGAAATACAGGATTAATACACCCCAGGTTTAAGCAGGGGAATCAGAGAAATCAGAGTAATTGGGCCTTTGGCCCATATTTGGAGAAATTAATAGGCCTTGGGCTGGGAAATATTTAGCCCAAGGATGGAACTACAGTCCATCTTTCTTAGCCAAATTAAAGGAATTGTTCAAACCCCCGAAAATAGGACTCGATAAGCTGAAGAGCCGAGTCTTCAGGAAGATAAGCCGAGTCCTTAGAGATTTGAGGCCGGATTCCTAGGGATACGCCGAGAATTCAGGGAGAATAAGTCTTCCCCTCTCCGCAGAGAGGGGTCAGGTATATAAAGAAGGTTATTTCCATATTCTTAATTAAGTTCTTTTTACGATACATGCACTTTACAGATTATACACACTGTCGTACAAAATATACACTAATAGTGAAGAGAGACTTCACCATATTCGCCGGAATTTCCCTAGAGAACAGGGGAATTCCTCACTTAATTTCGCCTACGACTATATCTGACTTGAGCGTCGGAGCTTATACGCCGGAGCCCCCCTCCGGCGTACTTTTGCAGGTTATTCTTGGATTTACGAGAAGATTATCGAGGACAAATTGACGATTTACGCTCGTGACTAATAGTGCTCGCAAAGGAACGGCTGATATCCGAGTACGTTCTTTTTCGACGCATCAGTCATATTAATTAAGGAAAATCGAATTTCACTTAATTGAAGATCAATTTTGAATTTCCTTATATTAAGGAAATCGAATTTATGTCATAGTTGACTAATTCCAAAAGAGGTGGAAATTTTGAATTTGGGAGATTGTAAGAAACACAAACAGTTAATAAATTTAGGGGTTATATTTTTTTAGTCCATTAAATTACCACAATTTTGAATTTAGTCCATCAGGTTACTACTTTTTAAATTTAGTCCATTAAATTTCGATTTATTTTGATTTTGGTCCAATTACCTGCTATAGCAGGTTTAACAAATCATTTTTTAAAATACACCCCATAAAATGTTATACACACCCACACCACACTTAAATTTAGAAATAATTTTTTATTACTATACACATCCCAATTCCTTCCTATTTAATAAATTACCAAAAATAATTAAATTAAAAAAAAGTAAGAATTTAAATTAATATAAAAAATATAAATAAAACCTATAAAAAATCGTCAAAATCTTCAAAAATTAAACAAAGCTAAAAAATTAATTAATTTAATTAGTTTTGAAGATTTAGTTGACTTTTTTTACTATTTCTGAAGATTTTTAATAAATTAAAAAAAATCAACTCAATCTGAAAAAAATATTAAATTAAATAAAAATCTTCAAAAATAATAAAAAATCAACTAAAATTTCAAAACTAATTAAATTAATTATTTTTTTAGCTTTATTAAAACTTTGAAAATTTAGGTATTTTTTGTTGGTTTTATTTATATTTTTCATATTAATTTGAATTCTTACCTTTTTAATTAAATTATTTTTGACAATTTATTAAATATGTTTATGAATTTATTTAAATTTAATTGGTTTTTGAATTTTTGTGTTTAATATTTGGAGTGTATATAATATTTATGGGGTGTTAATTGGTTCATGTAATATAAAAAAAAATTAAAAAGAAAATAAAAAAGTTTAAAACTTCAATAATTTATTAATGTTTTATTTACGTTCTAACTTTTATAAAAATGTCGACAATAAGGGTAAATAAAATTTAAAAATAGTAGAAAATCAACTAAATCTTCAAAAATAATTAAATTTATTAATTATTTTAGCTTTATTAACATTTTGAAGATTCATGTATTTTTATTGGTTTTATTTATATTTTTCATATTAATTTGAATTCTTACTTTTTTTAATTAAATTATTTTTAACAATGATGCGTCGAAAAAGAACGCCTTCGGATATCGATCGTTCTCTTGCGAGCACTATTAATCACGAGCCGAATCACTCGTTTATCCTTGGCAAAACTTCAAAGAAATCTCCTTGGAAATCCGCAAATAACCTGCAAAAGTACGCCGGAGGGGGGCTCCGGCGTAGAAGCTCCGACGCTCAAGTCAGATTCAATCGTTGGCGAAATCAAAGAGGAATTCCCCTTGTATATCCAGGGAAATTCCGGCGAATATAGTTGAGTTTCTCCTCCAATCAATGTATAATTTGTGTAAAAGTGTGTATTCTGTAACAGACGTATGTATTTGTTAAAGAACTTACCTAAGAATATGGAAATAACCTTTTTATATACCTGGCCCCTCTCTGCGGAGAGGGGAAGACTTCTTCTCCCTATATTCTCGGCCCATCCCCGTAAATCCGGCCTCAAATCCCTAAGGACTCAGCCTCTCTCCCTGAAGACTTGGTTCTTCAGCTTATCGGCCCCTATTTTCATGGTTTGACCCGTTCCTTTGACTTAGTAAGGAAAGACTCACCTATTCGTTTCCTTCTTGGGCCGAATCCTTTCAGGCCCAAGGGTTATTAACCTTTCCAAATATGGGCCAAAGGCCCAATCACCCTGATTTCCCTAATTCCCCTACTTAGGCCCAGGGGTGTATTAATCCTGTTTCTTCGGTGCATTGACCTAATCACCCTTATAATAATTTATCCCGTCTCCACGTGTCGACTTCTCAGAGAACGACATATTTATCTACATCAACCACTCCCCCCTACTCTCATAAAAGGAATAAATTTTAGGAGAGTAGGAAAACAATAATATTGAGATAAATACCAAGGAAATATTTTATTCCTAAAACTTGAAATACCCTTCACAATATTTTATTGATTTGATTCCCTTCGCAATAATTACTCTCAGAAAGCTTCAGGGCTTTTGCACTTCTACACGCCACTTTGCCCTCGAATCCCGTATTCACGCGTTCCTTCTTAACCCAACATCAGGCCGCCGTTTTCTCTTCACGCGCCTTTTGATTGGGGGGGACATTTAATTCTCCTTGGTTTTCTCCTTTCTCTTTCCATCGTAATTATTCAAAATCCCTTTTTTTCCACCGAAAATCCCCTTTTCCTTCTTTCAAACTCATCCACTCCTTTTCACTCTCGTTTTTACTTCTACAATTTAACTTCTTCAAGCACGTCTATCAACCAGTTCATCACCTTCAAAACCGACCTTGCTTCAGGTATCTCTTCTTCTTCATTTTTTTTCTTTTACTGTAAACTCTCATGTCATCTTCTAGTCGAATCTCATCGGACTCCATACCTATGGAGAGTTCAACGTCCAACTCACTTTCCATATTTCCTGTGACTGACCGTACTTTAAAGAATAAGATCTCCGGTTCTTCCTTACTCCTTCCCGATCGTGTCGCCGCCTTCCTTCGCTCGGGAATCTTTCCTCCCGATTACATAGTTAGGGCAGCCCATAGGAAGGAACGCCCAAACTTTCCAGGCCCAAACACTCTAGCCTTCTGGGAGGCTCAACTGAAAGCGGGCCTCCGCTTTCCAATTCATCCTTACTTCTCCGAAATTTTCACTTACCTTCGCATACCCCTCAACCAATTCACCCCCAATGCTATTAGAGCAATGTTAGGTTTTTACGTTTTGATGAAGGGGAATGGTGGCGAACCCTCAGCCCAGCTTTTTCTGACTCAATACATGTGTAAGTACGCGGATGGGTTCTTCTATATCTCTGGCCGTCCTTCCAGGGCTGGGAAATTCATGGAAAAGCTCCATGAAGGAGTCCAAGACTGGAAGGACTATTACTTCTTTGTTACAAACCCAGCTCCTTGGGATTTTCCTCATGAAGGGTGGATTTATGAGAATCCGGGAGTACCCCGTCCTCCTCTTTCCGTTTGCTCTTCTCTGAATTTGGATGTGATGAACCATCTAAATAACAATGTTTCCGCTCATGGCTTTTTTGATGTAATGGGTATCTGTAAAAATCCTAGAGCTCTCTCTCATTTTGGTTTTGGCCGCTCAGATTACCCTTTAGGTCCCGATGATGGTAATACCATTTCCTTTTCTAAGTAGTGTCTTCCAAATTGGAAATGTCTTGTTTATTTAATGTCGTTTCATATTTCTCTATGCAGCTATGAGTTGGTTGACTCAGATTTCGCGCGATGCTGCCCCTCTCTCAATGGTTAATAAGTCTCCGGCTCCTGCAAGTTCTTCGAAAGCTCCGATTCCTCCTTCCCCTGTGGAACCCATAAACTTGATTCACGCGTTATACAACACTAAATAAACAACCGCAAGTGTACGGCGTCTATTGTAGCGCGATAAGCACGAGGTCGATCCCACGAGAAGGTTAAAGCATAAAAGGGTAGTTTGCTAGTTGAATTCTAAATAGACGTGATCGAATAAATTGAGTGTTGAATTACTCCTAAGATTGCCTAACTATGTGTCACAAATAGACAACGAAAGAGTAAATATGAAGTCGATCAACTAATCATGCAAAATAAGAAAACGAAAGTAAAACAATTGTAACTCAAAGAGAAAAGGTGGGTTCCAAGGCAATTGTAGTTCTTAGATGTCCGTTTATGAATGTTATCTCGTTTAAAGGGGCATTAAGTTTATCTCATATAAGGTGATCACACAAGAAGAACTAATCGACCTCTCGATACAAATTAATCCAAAGACGCAATGCAATATAAGCTCGTATGTCTACATCACAAACATTACACCATCTAAAATAGCTCCTAAGATCATTCGATTCCCTCTCCGATAATTAATCCTCTCTCGAGATCATAATAATACCGGGTTGCACATTCGCATACGATTAAATGAAATGAATCTCTCGATACCACCCCAATTAACAATAAATCAAGCAAATCATTATGGCCACTAACAACATGCTTTACAATGAATAATTGAATATGCAAATACGAAATAAACACCAATTAAAGCAAGAAATTACTCATAAACATCAATCCAAGTCTTACAATGCCTTAGAACCACAAATTGTTTAGCTAACTACTAACATAGTCAAATTACAAAATCCAAATGAAATAACTAAATAAAAAGGAAAAGAAAGAGAAAGCTTAGTCTAGAATGTGGTAGGGAATTGAATTTGGGAACTATTGCATCCTTTCTTCCTTGATTTGATGAAGAGATGAAGAAGTTATGGCCAAAACACCTACAAATATGTGTAACTATGTGTGGATTGGGGGAAAAGTGTCTTGGGTTTCAAGAATGAGGTCTTATATAGTGTTGGGGAAGGGTTTGGGTGCCAAAATTGCAAGTTGGTCCCTCAAAAATGGAGAAAATGGCCAAAAACCCCCGAGAATGAGGTCACCCGGCCGGGTGGCTCCCACCCGGGCATGCCACCCGGCCAAAATACGAAGCAAACATTAATTCTGCCTTGCCCGGGTTGAAACCACCCGGCCGGGTGGGTTTCACCCGGGCTAAATACGAATGTCCACCAAATTCAGCCTTGCCCGGGTCGTTTTGACCCGCCCGGGTCGTTTTTGACCCGCCCGGGTTGATTCTACCCGGGCATGTTTTTTCGTTTCTTCGTATCTCGAGCTTCCGACCTCCGATTGACTCGATTCTTTTTTTCATTCCACTCCATTTTTCGAGACGAATCCAACGGTGCACTCCTCTTCCTGATCCAGTAAAGTATGGTTGGTGTTTTGCTCCAAATTCCATCGTATTTTCTACAAAATCGACAAAACGCAACATTTCTCTCATTTTGGCTTAAACAATCATAATCAATGCATAAATCAATGAAATCCACATCAAAATATGCTTCACATGTGCTTATAAAACGTGCAAATTCCACCCGAATCAAACCCCCCCAAACTTAAAATGTTGTTTGTCCTCAAACAACTAAACACTCAAAGCAATGAGGGTGGAATGATCACAATGGAATATTCAATGTAATTCACACATGCAAAGTAGGATGTAATGATATCTCTTTCTCAAAGTGCATTTCTCAATGAAGGTCATAGGCTCACTATTGCAATTCACACTCATGGATCAAAGAATGCATCAACACACAACACATTGTGAATGGGAAAACATCATCTAAATGCTCAAGTCCTCTCCTCACATGAAAAAGTGTTTCTCTCAAACACACAAACAAATTAAGGATATTAATGCACTCATCAACCAAGTTATGCTATGCAATTACCATATGCTTGCCCAACTTCTACTTTCTACACACACTCAAATGCTCAACAATGTGATCAATAGGACTTAATCAAGGATGTAACATTGGTTCTTTGGACAAGGTGGGATGAATTTGGGAATTGTGACTCTTCTAGTGGAGGACAAAGCTTATTGTTTTACAATGTGTGCTTTTCACTTTCAAAGCTTACAAATTTCATCCTCACTTTTCTTTTTCCTTTCTTTTTCAAACATTCATCACCTCATCTTTTGAACCATTTTTCTTTTCAAGCTTTTGGGGCTCTTTGTCCCTCTTTTCTTTTCCTTGATTTTCTTTTCATCTTTCTCTTTTTTCTTCTTTCAACTTTTCCAACTTTTCTTTTCACCAAAGCTATTCATTCAAGCACATGTTTTCCACTTTGTCTTTTATCCCCCACTAGATGTAGGTATCAAAGACTCAAAAAGGCTAAGTGGTTAACATTGTAGTTTGCCAAGAAAATGAGGAATTAAGCTCAAGGGGCTAACTACGGAAAATTACTTTGGTTTTGGGAAATTTTGGCTAAGTGACTCTTTTAGAACAAGATGGCCTATATCACATCACATTATCTCACACAATCATGCTTTCAAACAAGAACTTAGGCAAGTTCTAGGATCACTAGCAATAACCTAGTCCACTCTCAAATGAACTAAACCGTATTACATGCTCGATTTAAGGCTCAATTCTCACCGGTTTATTCAATAGGACTCCCACATTCATCAAATGTTCCCAAACAACAACACATCATGCATCCATGCTATCAAAGATCACAAATATGAACACAATCATGATACTATATCCAACATCAATCATGCTTACATTCAAAGCAAATAAACATCATCACAACTACTCAACAATGGATTCCAATGACTATTCATGCTCACATTTCACTAAATGTCCACTACCCAACATATGCTCAAAACCAACCAAACCAATATACTCATGTGAAAGCCAAGTGTGCGCCGGTGCAAAATGTGACACAAGTAGAGTGACGAACCGGTGCAAGGGTAACAACTAGTAGAAAAATAAAAGAAAAATAACTCCCCCAAACTTAGAATTTTACTATGTAAAAATTCTAAGTTTGGGGCTACAAGTTGTTACCTCCCTCCTTGCACATCACCATTGCATCACTTGCTTTCTTTCTTCAAAGTTGGTTTTGCTTCTTCTTCATTCTCCAAAACAAGGTGTCCATAGTACTCTTCATCCATACCTACAAAATAAACCAAGTTATCAACACTATCAAAGCAATAAAAACAAGAAAGCAATAAAACCTTGGGTTGCCTCCCAAGAAGCGCTATTTTTAACGTCCTATGCCGGACGGTTCTCCTTGAGGGGAATATCAAGTCACCCCCTTGTCATCCTTGTTCTTGACCTTCCGTGCCCATACAACTTTCTTAAGTCCATCAAAACATCCACTAGCTAGCCCATCCGGCTCTTCAACCATGTCATAAGAGGTTGATGCCTCATCCATCCCCAAGCTTGCATAAGTGGCTTTTCTTGATTTGGGGGAGTTTTTGAAGAAAACTCCCCCAAACTTGGCCTTCTTGCCCATCTTCAAATCATTGTCTTCCACCTTGGGGTTCTCCTCCATAATATTTATCTTGGGCTCTTCTTCTACCTCCTTTCTCATGGGTATTGGGGGATATTCTCCCTTGGGAAACCCATACTCTCCATTCTCATCATTTCGGAGCTTGATAGTTCTAAACATGTCAATTGTAACTATCTCTTGGTTCATTCGAAGCTCCAATTCTCCATTCCTCATATCAAGTTTGGCTCCTCCGGTTGCCAAAAATGGCCTTCCCAATATCAATGGAGTATTTTTGTCTTCCTCCATGTCCAAAACCACAAAGTCTACCGGAAAGAGAAATTTGTCAATTTTGACCAATACATCCTCCACTATACCCAAAGGGTATGTCATAGACCTATCCGCCAATTGGAGGCTCATTGTGGTTGGTGTGAGCTCTCCTAAACCAAGTGATTTGAAGAGTGACAATGGCATGAGGTTGATGCTCGCTCCCGAATCACATAGGGCTCTTAATGTACCTCCATCTCCAATAATGCATGGTAAAGTGAAGGATCCGGGATCCCTAAGCTTTGGAGGTAGCTTAGCTTGAATTATGGAGCTACAATGTTCGGCTAAATGCACCGTCTCATATTCCACCATCTTTCTCTTGTTGGACATGATTTCTTTCAAGAACTTAGAATAATGGGGCATTTGTTCTAGAGCTTCGGCAAAAGGGATGTTGATGTGGATCTTCTTGAACATCTCCACAAACTTAGCAAATTTGTTGTCCAAGCCCTTCTTCTTCAACCTTTGAGGATATGGAAGGGGTACCACATTCTTGCCTTTGTCTTGAGGAGGGATTGCCTCCTCACTCTTCTTCTCCTCTACTTTCTCTTCTTCCCTCACTATCTCCTCTTGCCTCTCTTTCTCTTGTCCATCTTCTTTGTCGACACAATCGGGTGCCATTACCATTTCCTCCTCTTGTGGCATCTTTGGCCCATCGTAGCTCGTCCCACTTCTTAGCTTAATAGCTTTGCAATGCTCCTTGGGGTTGAGCTTCGTGTTTGAAGGAAATTGCCCCGGAGTGTGTTGACTACCGACGACATTAGAGAGTTGGCTCATTTGCTTTTCCATGGCTTTCATGTTGTTTGCCATATTCTTGATCATTTCTCCTTGCTCATCAAATCTTTGCCGAGTTATGTTTGCATTCTCTCTAGTCTCTCTCATGAATTTTGTAGTTTCTCCCATAAAAGTGCAAAACATATCCTCCATTGATGGCTTTGGTGAAGGCTCCACAATAGCCCCATCTCTCACATTGAAATTTGGAGGTGGGATGATTGCATTCCTTGTGTTGGCATAGGAGAAATTCTCATGTTGCCTCAATCCGGGATGGTATTGATTTGGGTTAGGAGGATTTTGCCTTTCATTCCAACCTCTTTCTCGGAATTGACGGTCCCTTTGATTGTTCATATAATGGGCCTCTTCATATTGTTCATCACTAGGTCCCATTAATGACTTGGCCGCCATCATCGAAGTCAACTTGTCCATTTTGTTGGACAAAGTAGCAAAATCATCCGACTTCTTCGTGGAAGCAACTTTCCGGGCTTGCCTTCTCTCGGATGGCCATTGATGTCCGTTCTTTGCCATCTCCTCTAGAAGCACATATCCTTCATCCGTCGTTTTTCCTAGCAAAGAACCTCCACCGGCCGAGGCATCAACCATTCCTCTCGTTCGATGGTCCATCCCGTTATAGAAGTAGCAAATCAATTGGTCTCTTGAGAAACCATGTTGAGGGCAACTTCTTATCAAATCTTTAAAACGCTCCCAAGCCTCGGCTAACGACTCATCATCATCTTGCATAAAAGAAGAAATTTCTCCTCTTATCTTGATGGTCTTGCTTGGAGGGAAGTACTTCATAAGGAAGGCATCAACAAGGTCGGCCCAATTCTCAATGGTTCTTAGATCAAGGGACATGTACCATTGCTTTGCACGATCACGGAGGGAGAAGGGGAACAATTGAAGCCGGATGTAGTCTTGAGGGACACGATTGATCTTAACCGTTCCACTTATCTCTAAGAATTGAGATAAATGGAGGTTAGGATCCTCCTTTGACAACCCTCCAAATTGGTTGTTTTGCACCATCATGATTAAGGCCGGCTTGAGCTCAAAGTTATGAGCGTCAATGGGTTCCCTACCCGCTCCTCCGTATGGTCTTGGGATGGGACGGAAGTGATCTCTCAAGACTCTTTGATTCCCATTGTCCTCCCGTTGCTCTCCATCTCTTTCAACATTGACATTCCCTTCCATCCTCCGGTTGAGGTTATCTCTTATGCCTCCTTGTGGTCGATTACCACCATTCCCGTTAGGCTCTACGATGCCTCCAACATCCTCTTGGTTCCTTTCCTCTTCCACTATTGGATTCTCTCTTCTATTCATGTCTTCCAATTCAATCCTTCTTCTTTCGGCGTTTTGTCTTCGACAACTAGCTTCAATTTCCGGGTCTAGAGGTAGCACTTCTTGTTGATTCCTCCTAGATCGGGTGATCATATGCTATGTCTAGACAAAATTTCAAACGAAGTAAGAATCACAAGTGAAATTACGGTAAAACAAACAAATATTTTTGGATTTTTGAGAAATAAGGAAAGCAAGTAAAATGTCTAAACTAAAACTCTTCTAGCCTACACTCTAGAGCTATAAAAACCTCCCCGGCAGCGGCGCCATAAACTTGATTCACGCGTTATACAACACTAAATAAACAACCGCAAGTGTACGGCGTCTATTGTAGCGCGATAAGCACGAGGTCGATCCCACGAGAAGGTTAAAGCATAAAAGGGTAGTTTGCTAGTTGAATTCTAAATAGACGTGATCGAATAAATTGAGTGTTGAATTACTCCTAAGATTGCCTAACTATGTGTCACAAATAGACAACGAAAGAGTAAATATGAAGTCGATCAACTAATCATGCAAAATAAGAAAACGAAAGTAAAACAATTGTAACTCAAAGAGAAAAGGTAGGTTCCAAGGCAATTGTAGTTCTTAGATGTCCGTTTATGAATGTTATCTCGTTTAAAGGGGCATTAAGTTTATCTCATATAAGGTGATCACACAAGAAGAACTAATCGACCTCTCGATACAAATTAATCCAAAGACGCAATGCAATATAAGCTCGTATGTCTACATCACAAACATTACACCATCTAAAATAGCTCCTAAGATCATTCGATTCCCTCTCCGATAATTAATCCTCTCTCGAGATCATAATAATACCGGGTTGCACATTCGCATACGATTAAATGAAATGAATCTCTCGATACCACCCCAATTAACAATAAATCAAGCAAATCATTATGTCTACATCACAAACATTACACCATCTAAAATAGCTCCTAAGATCATTCGATTCCCTCTCCGATAATTAATCCTCTCTCGAGATCATAATAATACCGGGTTGCACATTCGCATACGATTAAATGAAATGAATCTCTCGATACCACCCCAATTAACAATAAATCAAGCAAATCATTATGGCCACTAACAACATGCTTTACAATGAATAATTGAATATGCAAATACGAAATAAACACCAATTAAAGCAAGAAATTACTCATAAACATCAATCCAAGTCTTACAATGCCTTAGAACCACAAATTGTTTAGCTAACTACTAACATAGTCAAATTACAAAATCCAAATGAAATAACTAAATAAAAAGGAAAAGAAAGAGAAAGCTTAGTCTAGAATGTGGTAGGGAATTGAATTTGAGAACTATTGCATCATTTCTTCCTTGATTTGATGAAGAGATGAAGAAGTTATGGCCAAAACACCTCCAAATATGTGTAACTATGTGTGGATTGGGGGAAAAGTGTCTTGGGTTTCAAGAATGAGGTCTTATATAGTGTTGGGGAAGGGTTTGGGTGCCAAAATTGCAAGTTGGTCCCTCAAAAATGGAGAAAATGGCAAAAAACCCCCGAGAATGAGGTCACCCGGCCGGGTGGCTCCCACCCGGGCATGCCACCCGGCCAAAATACGAAGCAAACATTAATTCTGCCTTGCCCGGGTCGAAACCACCCGGCCGGGTGGGTTTCACCCGGGCTAAATACGAATGTCCACCAAATTCAGCCTTGCCCGGGTCGTTTTGACCCGCCCGGGTCGCTTTTTACCCGCCCGGGTTGATTCTACCCGGGCATGTTTTTTCGTCTCTTCGTATCTCGAGCTTCCGACCTCCAATTGACTCGATTCTTTTTTTCATTCCACTCCATTTTTCGAGACGAATCCAACGGTGCACTCCTCTTCCTGATCCAGTAAAGTATGGTTGGTGTTTTGCTCCAAATTCCATCGTATTTTCTACAAAATCGACAAAACGCAACCTTTCTCTCATTTTGGCTTAAACAATCATAATCAATGCATAAATCAATGAAATCCACATCAAAATATGCTTCACATGTGCTTATAAAACGTGCAAATTCCACCCGAATCAAACCTGCCACTGGGTCCGTTGCTAAGCATACCCGTTCCTCTACCGAGAAAGCCATGGTTTCTGCATTGCCTCCTGTCTCCGATGCTTCTAAGAAGAAGAAGTCCAAGACCAAATCCTCTCTGCCTAATGTTGCTTCCGATGCTCCAGATGAGATCAATGTCGAACATCTCTTGGCTTTTATAGAACGTTATACTCCGACTTCTGCTACTGAGACCCTTAATGCTTTGTCCTTCGAAGAGCGGGTTGTGCATGCCGCTCACAGCTTTACCCAGGTATTCTCTTCGTGCGAATACATTTCTAAGTAATTTTAATAAGAAAGAGTGTACTTGTCTGACTTCTTTAGATAATTCATGGTGTAGTTTGGTCTCCTGTTCTCCAATGTGTCTGAACGAGCCCTTCAGTCCCTTCAGCTGGTGGATGATCTCCACAGCCAGGTTGAGTTGGAGAAGGTGAAGAAGGATATTCTCGAAGCAGAGTTACATGACGCTAATCACCGGTGTAAAGTACTCCAGACGACGCTTTCAGGGGAGATTTCTTCACTGAAGAAAGAATTTGGTAATTGGTGGAACAGCTGGAAGTCACTCTTCCTCAAGCTGGTATGAATTTGTGCCTAGACTCCCTGTTTACCTCTGCCGCAGGTCAAAAATTTCTAGGTACCTTACATCAGGAGTGGCTGGAGGCCTTTCTTTAGAGTAGCAGCTTTTTGGGAGCAATGGGCGCATATATTCCACATTTCATTGATCATGGATTTTCCAACGCTGTGGCTGAACATTCCGCTCTGGGGTTTAATGGTCAGTATACCCGTGCCCTCCGGTTAGATGAACTGGACACTCCCCCTAAGTTCCCTGGAGATGCTAAAGAAGACATCAATACTCCCTGGTGGTTACCTGGGATGAGGAAGGCGATCTTGGAGTTGAAGGATGCTTCCCTGAAATTAGATGATCTTACGGCGGCGAGGGATATACCTTTCCCTATCCATGTGGAAAACCCAACTCCCGTGGCTACTGTGGCAGCGGATGCTCTGATGGAGAAGGCAGAGGGAGGCGATTCCAGTGGGCGAGCGGGTGAGATAGGAGCAGGTTCTGAGGAGAAGAATGATGTTGCCCTCCCTTCATAACTTTGATTTTCTGATAACACTTTGGTACTGTTAAAACACTTTTTATTTTGTTAAGGCCTTTAAGGCCCCTTTTTGGTATTTTCCGGAGACTCCACACTCCGGGGTTTTTCTGTGGAGGGCTTAGGCATGGTGCCTTAAGTCTTGAATATTCCTGCTTTCCTTCCGTTTAACATCGTACCTGCACATTTATCATTTGGCATGCATATATACATATATCTCTGACTCTGTTATTAGATGTGTAATGTGATATTCGTCCTGCTTATGAATCTAGCATGTTTTCAGCGTTTTCTTGACACGTAAAGGCTCTAAAGCTCTTAGAGAAACCTTAATGAGGAGATAGGGTCGATATCCCTGTACTTACTTGGTGGTTTGCTAATGGTTCCAGTCTTTCTCTTAACACTAGAATTTTAAGGATTTTCCTCTCCCCTAGGTCAGAATTCGTAGGGATTATACTCTCCCTTAAGTTGTTTATACTCGTGAGAGTTGTTTATACTCGTAAGAGTTAGTTTATACTCGTAAGAGTTAGTTTATACTCGTAAGAGTTGTTTATACTCGTAAGAGTTCTTAGGGATTATACTCTCCCTGGAGTTTAGAATGTTTAGGGATTATACTCTCCCAAAAGTTAGAATTTGTAGGGATTATACTTTCCCTTAAGTTGTTTATACTCGTAAGAGTTAGTTTATACTCGTAAGAGTTCTTAGGGATTATACTCTCCCTGAAGTTGTTTATACTCGTAAGAGTTAGTTTATACTCGTAAGAGTTAGTTTATACTCGTAAGAGTTCGTTTATACTCGTAAGAGTTAGTTTATACTCGTAAGAGTTAGTTTATACTCGTAAGAGTTGGTTTATACTCGTAAGAGTTGGTTTATACTCGTAAGAGTTAGTTTATACTCATAAGAGTTAGTTTATACTCGTAAGAGTTAGTTTATACTCGTAAGAGTTCTTAGGGATTATACTCTCCCTGAAGTTGTTTATACTCGTAAGAGTTAGTTTATACTCGTAAGAGTTAGTTTATACTCGTAAGAGTTGGTTTATACTCGTAAGAGTTAGTTTATACTCGTAAGAGTTGGTTTATACTCGTAAGAGTTAGTTTATACTCGTAAGAGTTCTTAGGGATTATACTCTCCCTGAAGTTGTTTATACTCGTAAGAGTTAGTTTATACTCGTAAGAGTTAATTTATACTCGTAAGAGTTTTGGAAGTTGCTAGGGATAGGGTTTATCGACGAGTTAATCATGTTTTCCGCTGCTGTATCCCCTACTCCCCCTAGCTTTAGAGGCTGTCGTGAACAGAAACTTTAGGAGTTTTTCCTAGGTATTCTCTATTCATGTATTTATGAGTTGGTGTAAACTTCTCTATCTCGTAATGTTTCTATCGTGTTACATTTCAGTTTCCAGCACATATTCGTTATTCCAACACTCATTATGCAGGCCCTTAACAGTTATCTTAACACGATATTAACATATGAGAAACATTTCATCATAAAATTGGCACACAAGAGTCATCTCATCACAATATTAACATGCATTCAGGGATATACTGAAATTTTATCAAAACCGATGCTCCATTGATCAAAAATGTTTATCAACATAGGCAAATAAGGGGAACCTATGCCGGCCTCATTAAAAACCTCTCCGTGGTAAAACCCCAAAGGGAAACCCACGTAGAGGGAAAAAGAGTGCCGGTGAAGCGATTATTCGAATAAGAAGTAAATATTCAAAATTGTTCATAAAGAGAAATGAAGTAGGGGAATAACACCTTCCTCAAACATAAAACCTCTTCAAGTGGCACACGTTCCACGGCCTGAGTATCTCTTTCCCCGTCATGTCTTGGAGCTTATATGCTCCGCCTTTTAGGACCTGTATCACCCTGTACGGGCCTTCCCAATTGGGTTCCATCTTCCCAGTATTCTTCAAGGCATCTGCTCTCCGAAGGACTAAATCTCCCACTTTAAAGGAACGAGGGATTACCCTGCGGTCATATGCTGCCTTGATCCGACTCTTGTACCTTTCTGCTTTTAATCTTGCCATTTCCCTCTCTTCATCTACTAGGTCCAGTGCCTCCCTCATCAATTCTTCATTTCTTTTTTCTTCAAAATAGGTGATCCGGTGTGATTTGAGTCTGGCCTCAGGAGGTATTACTGCCGCTGCCCCATAAACCAAGTAGAAGGGAGATTCACCCGTAGCTGTTTTAGGGCTAGTCCTGTAGGACCAGAGGACGTTGTCCAGCTCCTTCACCCATTTTCCTCCTACCTCTTCCAATCGTGTTCGAATACCGTCCACGAGGATTCTATTGGTAACCTCCACCTGTCCATTAGCCTGTGGATGAGCTACTGAGGTAAACCTCTGTGTGATGTTCCATCTCTCGCACCATCTCCTTACTTTCTCTCCGTTGAATTGTGTTCCATTGTCGGAAATAAGATTCTGGGTACTCCAAACCTGCAACAAATATGTCTAGCAAGAAAAAGAATTACATTATCCTCTTCGATTTTGGCCAAAGGCACAGCCTCTACCCATTTACTGAAATAATCCACGGCTACGATCATAAATTTTCTCCCCCCTGGTGCTAAGGGGAAAGGTCCCACCAAATCTATTCCCCATTTGGCGAAAGGACAGGGCGAGTACATAGCCCCCATTTCTTCCGCTGGTACCCGTATCAAAGGTCCATTCTTCTGACACTTCTCACACTTCTTCACATATTCTCTAGCATCTCTGATTATGTTAGGCCAATAAAAGCCTGCCCTAAATACTTTCTTCACCATGGTCTGGTAACCCTCATGGCTGGATGCGCATCCTTCGTGGATGTCCTTGATCACTAACTCTGCCTCTCTTCTTGAGAGACATTTCAAATAAGGTTGAGTGAAGGACCTCTTGTACAATTGGCCTCCTAGGATGCAATACTTCCTTCTCCACGCCTTGGCTTCTCTGGACATTGGGGTTGTTGGACCCCTGTTCAATTCTTCCCATATTTCTTTCCTCCAATCATCCCCTGCTGTTATCTCTCCAATCAGGGTTTCCGTAGCTACTTGATCAGCTACTAACAGGGTCACCTTTCCGTCTCCCTCGAATTCAGTGGAACTAGCCAGTTTAGACAGTCCATCTGCTTTCGTATTCTCTTCTCTTGGTACCTGAACCACTTCAAAAGTATGGAATTTATTTTTTAATTTCTTTACCTCCTCTAGATAGGTGATCATTTTCTGATCTTTGGCGAGGTACTCCCCCATGACCTGTTGTACTACCAGCTGCGAATCGGAGTACAGGGTGACTTTCTGCGCCCCTAACTCTGCTGCCATGTTAGCCCCTCTAATCAAGGCCTCATATTCTGCACCATTGTTTGAGGTTGAGAACCGGAATTTAACAGCGATCTGTACTTCTTGGCCATTAGGGTCAATCAGCACTATCCCTGCTCCGCATCCCAAGGCGGATGCTGAGCCATCCACGTATACCTTCCATCCCTGTTCTTCTTCCACTCTGGTAGACTCTTGAATAAAGTCTGCTAACGCTTGAGCTTTGATGGCTCTCCTTGGTTCATAGTCAATATCATACTCCTGCAATTCCACTGCCCACCTGACCATTCTTCCTGATAAATCTGCTCTTCCCAGTGTCTGCTTCAATGGGAAGTTAGTCTGCACCATCACTTTATAAGATAGGAAGTAAGGGCGTAATCTCCTAGCTGTTACCACCACTGCCAGGGCTGCCTTCTCCACCTCTGAATACCTTGCTTCCGCTCCTTGGATGACCTTGCTCACATAATATATGGGTTGTTGTGTGGAACCTTCCTCTTTCATCAAGGCAGTACTCAGAGAATGTTCCCCTACTGAGAGGTATAGGAGTAGAACATCTCCCTGAGTGGGCTTGGTTAACTTCGGGAGTTGCTCTAGATGGAGCTTCAGTTCTTCAAAAGCCTTTTGACACTGTTCGTCCCATTCGAATCTTGACCCCTTCCTTAATGTTCTGAAGAAGTGATGACTCTTCTCCGCTGATTTTGCTATAAATCTGCTAAGGGCTGCGATTCTGCCATTCAGGGTCTGCAATTCCTTCAGGTTTCGAGGGGGTTGCATGTCAAGGACCGCTTTCACCTTGGCAGGGTTAACCTCTATTCCTCTTTGCGTCACCATATACCCGAGAAATTTCCCTGACCCTACTCCAAAGGAACATTTAGTTGGGTTAAGTTTGATACCGTTCTCTCTAATTACCTGGAATATCTCCTTCAGGTCATCAATGTGTTCCTCTGCTTTGATGCTTTTAGCTAGCATGTCATCTACATAAACCTCCATATTTCTCCCTACCTGTCCTCGGAAAACCGAGTCTACCATCCTTTGATAGGTGGCTCCTGCATTTATTAGTCCGAACGGCATACGTACATAACCAAAAGTACCACACGCTGCAATAAAGCATACCTTGGGTATATCGAGGGGGTTCAACTGGATTTGGTGGTACCCCTGATAAGCATCCATCATGCTGAGCAATTCGAACCCGGATGTGGCATCCACCAGTTGATCAATCATGGGTAAGGGGTAGTGATCTTTAGGGCAGGCTTTGTTCAAGTCCCTAAAGTCAATGCACATCCTCCATTTGCCGGCTCCCTTGGATACCAGCACTGCGTTCGAGAGCCACTCAGGGAACTGCACTCTCTTCACGTGCCCTGCACTTAACAATTTATCGATCTCCTCCTTTACAATGAGGTTCTTCTCTTTGCCAAAGTTCCTCAACTTCTGTTTTACGGGCCTAGCTTTGGGGTCCACATTCAGATGGTGCATTGCTATTTCCGGAGGGATACCCGTCATATCCGTCGCCGTGAATGCAAAGATGTCTGCATTCTCCTGGAGGGTAAGAATCACCTTTTCCTGGAGCTCAGGGTCCATATTCGTACCTATCCTGGTTGTAAATCCCTCTCTTCCTGGGTAGAGCTCAATGCTCATTAACTCTTCGTCCGCTTTAGCCTTGGGTTGCTCTTGCATTAGCTCACCAACTTTCTGTTTCTTCAGTTCAGGGTCTTCGCCCTTAAATCTCTCCATTCCTCTGAATACGGCCCTGTCTGCTATCTTGACCGATTCCACGTAACACTTCCTTGCCTGATATTGATCGCCACATATCTCTCCCACACCCCCCGAGGCAGGGAACTTCATCTTCATGTGGAAGGTGGAGATCACTGCCTGAAAAATATTCAAGCTCGGCCTTCCCATTACTACGTTATAAGAAGATGGGACATCTACAATCAGGAATTCTATGACTTGTACTCGACGGTTAGGGGCAACCCCTAACCCTACTTGCAGTAACGCTGAACCGAGGGGTTGAATGGCTCCCCCTGAGAATCCGTAAAGAGCGGTTTCCATCGGTCTAAGTTTTATATTCAGGTCCATCTTTTTAAAGCACTCCAAAAACATGATGTCAGCGGAGCTTCCAGTATCCACAAAAATTCTTGCTACATCGTATCCCGCTATATCCGTAGTAATGACTAATGCGTCATTATGAATCTCTCTGGGTTCCCCTGCGTCTTCTGGCCCGAAATGAATGTCTGGACCTTCTGCCATCTTTCCCACCTCAAGGTGCTCTACATTCCTCTCGTTCTTCAGCGACCGAACGCTTTGCTTTCTCTGCCTGAAGGAATCCCCATCAGCGGGGCCTCCCATAATCATGTGGATAGTTCCCCTCTTCTGGGGAGGGGGTGGTGGCTCCTCATTGCCCTTCCTCTGATCTCTTCTATCATCTTCCTGCTTCCCCTCAGGGTCCTTTCTCTTCTGACCCCTGGGGCCTTGTCGGTCTCTGAAAATAAACTCTTTTAGGTGACCTGCCTGAATCATCCTCTCTATCTCATCCTTCAGATGCCAACATTGGTTGGTATCGTGGCCATAATCGTTATGGAACCTGCAGAATTTATTTGACTTAGGATTTTGGGGACCTCTGCTTCTTGAATAGGGGAATTTCATATCCGGATGATCCCCCGCCACCTCTAGGACTTCAGCTGGCCTCTATCCTCAAAGGGGTATATCTCTTTGCCCCTCTCCTGGGGTTCCAGGGTGCAGCTTCCTCTCTTCTTACACTTTCCAATCTTCTGGAGCTCCGATATCTCTCTGGACTTGGCCTCCTAATCGGAATTTCCTTCCTCATTTCTCCATTACCCACTATCGTCCGGGTCTCCGAGCGCTTGGCTTTTCTTACCTCTTCCAGGGTGAGGTATTTTTCTGCCCTCCTTAACAATTCATCAAAAGTCCGAACTGGCTTCTTGGCTAGTGACATGAACAGATCTCCATCTCTTAACCCGTTGGTAAGAGCGTTAATCTTAACCTCCGAGGAGGCTGTAGGTACTTCCAAAGCTGCTTGGTTGAATCTTTTTAGGAAAGCCCTCAGGCTCTCATTCTCTCCCTGACGCATGTTGAATAAGGTAAGGGTGGCTCTAGGTTGTCTCCTAGCGCTGGCGAATTGATGCAGGAACAATTCGCTGAATTCAGACCACGAGTGAACAGTGTCTGGTCCCAGTTGAGTGAACCATTGCTGTGCAGCCTTAGACAGAGTGGTCAGGAACACTCTGCACTTAACGCCCTCTCCATATCGATGTAATAAAGCAGCATTCTCAAACCTCATCAGGTGCTCGTACGGGTCCGTGGTGCCATCATATTCAAAGTTCAAAGATTTGAAATTAGAGGGCAACTCATCTTGCAAAATACTAGATGAAAATTGATATCCAGTGGTATAAGAGGGTTTACTTACATTATCAGTAATATGTCTCTGCATATCCCTCATCTCCTTTCGCAAAGCCTGTATCTGATCACTGACGGCTCCTTGATACGTATCGTCCGTGCTTTCTCCCATCCCTGTCTCTAGGGTGGTGTCCCCAAGGATTCTTTCCGTATCCCTCCGAGGGGGTCTCTCCAAGATGCTCCTTTCAGCCTGGGAAGGTACCTTTTCTTCTGGGTTTCGAGGGGGATCCTCGTTCCTGGAAGGGACTGGAACCGAGTCGATGACCTGCTCTGGTGGATTTGGGCGTGCGCCCTTATGAGTAGGTTCGGGAGGGCGAAGTCCTCGAGCAGCAATTATTCTTTCCACTGATTGTGCGATCATTTCATCCAACTGATCTCGAGAGACAGTCAGGAGTTCCGGTTGAGCGTCAGGGTTATCCCTATTGATTCCACTCCCGGAAGCTCCCGAGGTGCCTGGTACCTCTCCCTCCAGAGCAGGAGGGGTATCCTCCAGCGTGTGATCTACAGGTTGTTTCCCTAGATTTCGATTTGAGGGAAAACCTGGAGGAGGAATATCTTCTGGTGTGTGATCCACGGGTCGTTTCCCTAAATTTCGATTTAAGGGAAACCCTGGAGGAGGTGGAGGAAGAGGAGAAGGAGTGGAATCCCCTTTCTCCTTCGTCTGTTTTGTTGAATCATGTCCTCCACCCATTTAAATACGGAACTTTTCTCACGCCTTAGCTTGAAAAATTCCCACAGACGGCGCCAGTTGATGCGTCGAAAAAGAACGCCTTCGAATATCGATCGTTCTCTTGCGAGCACTATTAATCACGAGCCGAATCACTCGTTTATCCTTGGCAAAACTTCAAAGAAATCTCCTTGGAAATCCGCAAATAACCTGCAAAAGTACGCCGGAGGGGGGCTCCGGCGTAGAAGCTCCGACGCTCAAGTCAGATTCAATCGTTGGCGAAATCAAAGAGGAATTCCCCTTGTATATCCAGGGAAATTCCGGCGAATATAGTGGAGTTTCTCCTCCAATCAGTGTATAATTTGTGTAAAAGTGTGTATTCTGTAACAGACGTATGTATTTGTTAAAGAACTTACCTAAGAATATGGAAATAACATTGTTTATATACCTGGCCCCTCTCTGCGGAGAGGGGAAGACTTCTTCTCCCTATATTCTCGGCCCATCCCCGTAAATCCGGCCTCAAATCCCTAAGGACTCGGCCTCTCTCCCTGAAGACTTGGTTCTTCAGCTTATCGGCCCCTATTTTCATGGTTTGACCCGTTCCTTTGACTTAGTAAGGAAAGACTCACCTATTCGTTTCCTTCTTGGGCCGAATCCTTTCAGGCCCAAGGGTTATTAACCTTTCCAAATATGGGCCAAAGGCCCAATCACCCTGATTTCCCTAATTCCCCTACTTAGGCCCAGGGGTGTATTAATCCTGTTTCTTCGGTGCATTGACCTAATCACCCTTATCATAATTTATCCCGTCTCCACGTGTCGACTTCTCAGAGAACGACATATTTATCTACATCAAACAATTTATTAAATATGTTTATGATTTTATTTAAATTTAATTGATTTTTGAATTTTTGTGTTTAACATTTGAAGTGTATATAATATTTATGGGGTGTTAGTAGGGTTCATTTAATATATATGAAATATTTAAAAAGAAAAAAAAAAGTTTAAAATTTCAATACTTTATTAATATTTAATTTGCGTTCTAACTTCTATAAAAATGTTGACAATAACGCTAAGTAAAATTTAAAAATAGTAGAAAATCAATTAAATCTTCAAAACTAATTAAATTAATTTTTTTTTTTTAGTTTGTTTAATTTTTGAAGATTTAGGCGATTTTTTTATAGGTTTTATTTATATTTTTCATATTAATTTGAATTCTTATTTTTTAAAATTTAATTATTTTGACAATTTATTAAATATGAAAGAATTGAGGTGTGTATAGTAATAAAAAATATTTTTTAAATTTTAGTGTGGTGTGGGTGTGTATAACATTTTATAGGGTGTGTTTTAAAAAATGACTTGTTAAACCTACTATAGCAGGTAACTGGACTAAAATAAAAATAAATCGAAACTTAATGAACTAAAATCAAAAAGTGGTAATCTGATGGACTAAATTAAAAAACGTGGTAACTTAATGGACTAAAAAAAATATAATCCCTTAAAAGAATAAAACTAAGGTTCTAATAATGGAATTTTCGGGTTTCGATTTAGAAAGTCTTTCTGTTGTGTATTTCGATTTTCTTTCAGATGGGAACACATATAATTACGCTACAAAATCGAAACCTTCACAAATAAATTATCGCGAATAAATTTCACAAAATCAACAATTTTCTACAAAACTTAACTCACCCTAGCTCTCCTATTTCTAAAATGAATCAACTACTATTTCTAAAATGAATTTTGAGCAAGGCATTCGATGGAACTACATTTGAACAATAACTCTTCATTTTATTTAGAGAGAATATGATTAGGAGTGATAAGATAAAGAAACTGACACTGGTCATTATTATGTCTATTTGAGGTTGAAGAAGAATTAACAAATTATGTTTCATTCAAAGTTGTTTGGACCCGTGAATTTTATTCAATTCACTTAAATTTATATTTTGAATGATATTCGACAGATTTTTAGATTCAGATTGCCAAAAGTTAATTCATTATCAAACTTTATTACAGTATATTATTAATTTCAATTCAATAGTGATTTAATTTGTGCAGGTTTAATTATTTGTTAACTTTATTTTATTATTTAATTTTATTCTTTATATTGTTGTTATTGGTAATCAATTAGTGTAATAAGAGTATAAAAAAGTTAGTAAGAATAGTACTATATAAAATAATTTATATTTATATTTAAAAATATACATGCATTCATTTTTTTTTAGGTATATTTGATCCTCAATTAGCTAAATATGCACACAAGTGTAAGTTTAATGCATTCATTGTTCAATAATATTTTATAAACATCAAAATTTTAAAATTTTAATTAAATATATTTTTTATAGATAAAATTCGTAGTAAATACTTAAGCATATAATGATGACTAGAAGATTAATACTTTCAAAATAATAATGTGAAGGGTCACTCATTATTGAGTTTTTATACTTATTTTTAGTAATAACTTTTTTTTGTTAATAAATTATTTACTACAGTATACATAAAATAGTATTAAAGATTAATTTATGTAAAATATTTTCTTCAAATGAACAAGTTTACAAGAATATTTTTTGCAATTTTAGATATAAATTTCTTTTTTAAATAAAAGTATAATTCTCTATTCTATTTATATATATATATATATTTTTTGTTACAATATTTCATTTTTTTAGTATGTAATAGAATAATGATTTTACAAATCTATATATATTTTAAAAATTATTGTTTTAATTAATATATTAAAATAAAAATATATTATAAATTTATTTCAATCCCGCGTAAAACGAGTATATTATATATTTGTAAACTTTCTAATGTCATGTGTCACAATTTCCTTGACTTATCTCAATCTCTCTCTTCCCAAATCTCTTCATTTTGAAATCCCTTGATTCTCATCATTTCTCCTTCATAAAATTTAATCTTCACCATTCATTTAAATGTTTAATCTTAACCGTTAAATCTTAATTCAATCTCTTATATAATACTAGTATTGTATCTATTTCATTTTTCACAATTCGTTTCATCACTCCTCAAAGCCCATTTTCTCTTTTAAGTAGAAGAGGAATGTATTCGACATTTTCTGAAGAAGTTCTTTCAACAAAGAAATGTATCCGATATTTTATGATGAAGAAGTTCTTTCAACAAAGATTGAATTAAGAAGGATTGTCGACTAAATATGAACCAAAGACTCACAAGAGATTTTTTGGTTGGATGGGAATGAATGAAAAAATGCTAAAGCATCTCATATCCCATCTGGATTTTTTGTTCTTCCCAAAATTACAACATACATGAAATGAAACATTCATGTAAATCTTTCTTGAAAGTATGTAATATTCCCCCAACCTATTTTCTTTTTATATTGCCTTGGAGATGCAGATATTCAAGAATTCAATATTACAATTTTTTTTTTGTTCTTGATTTGACTCTCTCTTTCACCTGAATTGAGATCGCCGTGATTGTAATCCAATGGTGTTGTGCTTCTAGGCTACTACAAAAAAAAAATTATTTTATATATTTGTAATTGGAAACCTTTTTTTTTTATTCTTAATTTAAACTTAAAGCCAAAGTATAAATAATTTAAACACATGTCAAAACTTAATTATAACAATTCACACAATTGTAACGATTAAATCGATTATAACAATTCAAAAAATTGTAACGGTTGAAGCCATTTATAAGGGATTCTAAGGGATTGCATAATTTATTATATACGGAGTATTAAATATGCATGATTATATACTACTCCCTCCATCTTTTAATAAGTGTCATTTTAGCTTTTTTCAACAAATTAAGATTATAAATTGTGGTCGATATTACCCTTCATTAATTATAACTAATTTTAATATAGAAATTTTGCTTGATAAAGAATGTAGTTAAGAATGTAGCTAGTATTCATAAATAAAATTAATTTTGGTATAAACAATTTTTGTGGAATTTATTAATGAAAAATATTTATGGTAAATGAATAAGGATAAAATAGTCAAAATTAAAGAAAAAACCCTAGAATGACACTTATTTTAAAATTAGTTAAAAAGCCAAAGTGACACTTATTAAAAAATGGAGGGAGTATTAAATAATAAATTTGACTTTATTCTAATATATACTATTAATCCGAATTGTAACAGTTGAAGCTATTTCTAAGGGATTGCATAATTTATTATTCTATTAAATATGCATGATTATATACAATTAAATTATAAATTTGACTTTATTCTATTATATACTATTAATGCAATGGTGTTGTACTTCTAGGCTATTAGAAAAAAGAAATGTGTTATTTTATAGGTTTGTAATCCGAATTTTTTTTTTTTAATTCGTAATTTAAACTTAAAACTCTTTATAAAGTGTAAATAATTTATGCACATGTCAAATTTAAAACCGTTACAATTCACAAAATTGTAACGGTTAAAGCTATTATAACAATTAACATAATTGTTATAATTTAAAGCAATTATAATTAATGTTAAATTTGAATATATTAACATTAATTGATTGTTGATTAATTTATATTTAATATCTTTTTTAAAGTTTTTAAATTGTTATAATTAATTTGAATTAGTAATAAGCAACTCAATAGAAAGGAATTTTTAAATATTTGGTGAATTAATGATTTTGATGTGTAATATAATTTTATAATGATTATTGATTTTAAATATTGTGAGTTCTTAAAGCTATTGTGGGGGGTTATATCCAAATTATTGCTAAGTTTGAAGATATTAAGCACAATTAATTGATTATTGGATAATTTACATTTAATATCTAGCTCTTTTAAAATTTTAAATTTGTTATAATTATTTTGAATTAGTAATAAGTAAATAGAAATGAATTTTCAAATATTGGGTGAATTAATGATTTTGATGTGTAATGTAATTTTATAATGATTATGATTATTTGATTCAAATATTGTGAGTTCTTAAAGTGAACCATATTTTATGTGGAGGTTATATCTAAATTAATGTTGAATTTGAAGATATTAAGCACAATTGATTGTTGATTAATTTACATTTAATATCTCTTTTAAAGTTTTTAATGAGTTATAATTAATTTGAATTAGTAATAAGCAAATCTCAATACAAAGGAATTTCAAAAAATTGGTGAATTAATGATTTTGATGTGTAATGTGATTTTTTTATATATTAAACAAAATTATAAATTACTGATAAAATAATATATATATATATATATATATATATATACACGTATACTTTTTCTTTATGTCTCAAAAAATTCATATTCCATTATTTTATTTCATATTACATATTGTATTTTTTTTTAAAAAATATATGAATTATACTTCCTCTGTCGCACATAAATTTACACACTATATTGGAACGTCTCATATTTAATAGACTTTATAAAGAAAACATTTTCACAACTTTAATTACACTCAAAATATACACATATGACATTACTTTTGAGACTCACACATGCACTCAATCTATTCTTTATTTTTTTTTATTGTATTCATGAAAATTACCAAATTACCTCTCAAAATTCTATTTATTACACATTTTTCTTAAAACGTGTGCACACTTATATGTGTAAATTCCTTCAAAATTGACAAAAAGAGTACACAAAATCAAATATATCATAATCAAATATATCATATAACAACAGTAAATATATACATCAATTCTACATATCTAATCTAATATTAACAAAATTAAATATTAAAAAAAAAAACTAAAAAAATTAAGATTTTTTGTCAATATTTCATATTAACATAATTTTAAAATGTTAATTAATGCAATTAAATATAGTGTATATTTTCAATACAATATACTCTAACATTAATATATCATTTTGCATAATATCAATTATAAATTAAATTACAATTTGATATTAAAGGTTGGTGTGTCTAGGGGTGAGCAGAATTCGGTTTTTAACCGAAAACCGAACCGAACCGAACCGAAATTTGAGTTCGGTTCGGTTACCGAAAATTTCGGTTTGATTTTCGATCAGTAATTTTTAAAACTTCGGTATTCGGTTTCGATTTATGTAGAAAATAATTCGGTTAACCGTAACCGAACCGAATTATTATTATTATTATTATATACAATATAGTATATCCCAAACCCTAATTACTAATTTACAAACCCATCCTCAAGTGACATTGTGAGGCACCGCTGCTGTCCATACTCCACAACCCACACTCCTCAGCCACCCACCCACCCAATCCCACCGCCCGTCTACCTCCACGGCTCCACCCTTCCCACCAGTCGTGCCTCCACCGTCGATTCGCAGGCAAGACGTGAGGGGGGCGATTAACAAGCCTCACGTTCACCCCGTCGATTCACAGGTTGCATCCAAGCAATTCACAGGCGTGAGTCCTTCGGCACAGCCTCTTATCCCTTGCCGACAGTCAGTATTAAACCATTAGATTTTTCCAATCAAAGAATAGGAATTTTCAATGTGCGAAATTGTTAGAACGGGTTGTTTGCATATTTTTTATTTTGGAATTTGTTGTTGTTATACACTTGCCTCAATATGCAGAAATATTCACAAGTGTTAATTAGTTGATTTGTAATTAGCAGATTATTAAGTAGCCACAAATTATTAATTAAAGTGTAAGTT
This sequence comes from Galeopsis tetrahit, assembly GCA_963675135.1. Classification (NCBI taxonomy): domain Eukaryota; kingdom Viridiplantae; phylum Streptophyta; class Magnoliopsida; order Lamiales; family Lamiaceae; genus Galeopsis; species Galeopsis tetrahit. The sequence continues at coordinate 51,817,772 of OY776131.1, read as the reverse complement.
GTGCTTATTTGATTTTTTTAGAATTTTTTTGATGTGGTTTCGATTTTTGTTCGGTTATTCGATTTTTAACCGAATCCGAATCGAATATTTCGGTTCGGTCATTTTCGGTTTTGACTCTATTCGGTTCAGTTTCGGTTATGAATACTGAAATTCGGTTTTGGTTCGGTTTGGCTAATTCGGTTCGGTTCGGTGACCGAACCGACCGATGCTCACCCCTAGGTGTGTCTATAATACTTTTAAGAAACATTGACCAAAAGTATGGATTGTGCAATATTGAAACAAGATTGATTATTACAAACATGGAAATCATATACTCGAATCAAAAATAATTTTAGGAAGAAATATTGACAGTACGATACATATTCCATGAATGACGTTGACTAATTTTAATCGAACACTTCCCGTTAACTTTCAGATAATTCATTTTCTAATTTTTTTTATCTTTTGCGATGACGATAAATAGTAAAATTTAAGGTTAATTGTTGTCAACGGTAGACGTGTGTATCTTCTATAATTGTAAATAAATTTTTTAAGATTATTTATTTGTTCTTAATTTGCATTAAAAGTTCAATTTATACATAACATGTAGTATACAAATTTACTTTTAATAAGTTTATAACAAATAATCTATTTAAATAATTAATTGTATGTGATCATGAGCTAATTATATGATAATACTTTAATTATTTATGCTAAATTATGGTAGTTTACTCTTTTTTTTTTTTAGAGTGTTTTGAAAATAGGTCTTAAATTACTATTTGAAAAAAAATCAACTTTGACAATAATTAATTACAAGTGAATTTGGTAATGTAGTCTATCCCACATTCATAGATGCTTGCGATGTAGTGAGATTGTTAGACGATGATAAAGCGTATGTCGATAGAATAATTGGAGTAAGTTTTTGTATTTTGTGTATGCAAATAATATTGGGACATCTAAAAGAGGAAAGTCTGCAAATTAATAGTGGAACAAATGGAGTACTTTATAACTATATTTAATCGAATACATTTTTTTTTTAAATTATGTTTGAGTGATGACCAGTTAAAAAATTATATATGCATTATTTGAGATTGATGAGTTACTCCAAAGAAACATGAACAATTTAAGTAGATTTTTCTCAATGTTTGTCCAAACATCCAAGAACTGATATCTCTACAACATAATGCACTCATGTTTTAATAGTTGAGGTATGATCACACAGAGTTGTTAGAAGATTACAATAGGTTGTCTTCTACTCTAACTTCTGAACAAAGTGACGTACTACACGAATTAATTGAAGTTTTTCGTTCCAATGCTGGTGTGGTGTTCTTTTTATATGGATGCAGAGGTACATGCACGTTTCATATGGAAAACACTTTCTACAGCTATTAGATCTCACATAAATATAATTCTTAATGTTGCCTCAAATGGTATAGACTATCTCTTATTGTCTTGGAGATGTAATGCACATTGAGGTTTTCAATTCCAATAAATATTGTTGAATCATCAACATGCAATAAGAGTGTATTTAACATTATTTGTCAAGATTCAAATGAAAAAATATTTAAACTTACAACAATTGTTGTTTACAATGAAGTTTTTATGTAATTTATAATTTCTTATATTGATTTTTTTATAAATAAAATTTTAATTTTCTATTATATTATTATTTTTATACCTATGTTTCATTTTCATTTTTTAATTAAATAGAAAATTTATAAATATATATATTTTAAAAATTATTGTTTAATTAATAAGTTAAAATCTATTATAAATTTATTTAAATCCCGCGTAAAAAACGCGGATTTTACACGAGTGAAGTTATATTCATAGGACATTTTTATCAAGAGTTGTACAAAATGTGATAACTCGGACATCTTTTCATGAATAAATAAAACTTGAAGGACTTGTTTACCAATTTCCCCGGGACTAGGAACGGAAATCAATTAAAGACTACGTACAGTACTCATTGACTTGGAAAACATCGTCTTTCCAGTTTCCACTCAGCTCACACAACTGCACAAGTATACTTTTTCCAACTATGAACATAAAAGTCTTAAGTTCAATTTGCAAAAATATGTACTACAGTACTGTATCAAAACGTATATACTCCCTCTGTTCCGCTATTAACTTTTCATTTCTTTTGGGTGTTTTGATTAAAAAATATGATAAAATAATAGATAAAGTATAAGTGATGTGATGGTGAGAGAGAAAATAATAGATGTGTATTAGATGAAGTATGATAAAATAATAGATAAAGTAGAAGTGATGTGATTGGACAAAGTGGGATAGCTCAAGTGGTTAGAGTACCACTACCTAGTCCTTAGATCCTGGGTTCGTGTCATGGGGAGGGGAAAATGGATGAGTATTTAATGTAATTCCAAAAAAAAAAAAAAGTGATGTGATTGAGAGAGAGAAAATAATATGCAAAAAATGGAATGAAAAACTTATAGTAGAACATCCATAAAAAGTGGGAAACTATAGTATAGTATAAATATATGAGAGGCGAGGCTAGGCTAGGCTAAATCAAATCAAAGTGAGTAAAAGAAAAAAGCAATTGAATGGAGATCACATTTGCATTGGCTCTTCTTACACTTTTGTTATTCAAAATTGTGACACCCGCTTCCTCCTCTTCCGCAAATTTAACTACCGATCAAAACGCCCTACTCGCCTTCAAAACTTCCATCACTGCTTTAGACCCCCAGAATGTTATCGCACAAAACTGGTCCACCAACACTCCCACGTGTTCTTGGATTGGTGTTTCCTGCGGCTTAAAACACCGTAGGGTCACCGCCCTCAATGTTTCCGGCTACCAGCTCCGGGGAACCATTTCTCCTCATATCGGAAATTTAACATTCCTTCTATCTTTAGACATGAGCTCCAACAATTTGACAGGCATCTTACCCTCTCAGCTCTCTAATTTGCGCCGTTTAGAGGAGATGAATATGGGTTTCAACAACCTCTCCGGAGAAATACCGGCGTGGTTTGGAAGGTTAACTCAACTGCAATATGTACGTCTGAGTAACAACTCCTTCTCGGGTTCTATGCCGCCAAATGCTCTGTTCAACATATCTTCGTTGACGGAAATTGATGTGAGATATAATCAGCTATCTGGTAGTCTCCCTGCAGATGATATATGCAGTAATACTCCAAGGCTGAGAAGTATGTATCTCACTGGAAATCAGTTTTCGGGGAGGATTCCGGCGAATATATACAAGTGCAGGGAGGTGGAGGAGCTGAGGTTTGGGGGAAACCACTTTAGCGGCACCATTCCAACTGAAATTGGGAATTTAAGCAGCCTCACAATGTTAGCTCTATGGTCAAATCAATTCACAGGTATATATATAGTCCAATTAATTAAAATATAGTTGGATCATCCATCCATCGAATCAGATTTATTTTTATAATATAACATTAACATGCTGCAGGAAGTATCCCATCGTCTATCTCCAACCTTTCTTCTTTGACAGTCATGGACCTGTCGCATAACCAACTATCTGGTACCATCCCAGATGACACTCTCTACTACAATCTATATCTAAAAAAAAAAAATTCATTATAAAATTTTCAATAAACCTCATTTTATTAATTTAAATTTAACGACTTTTGTTATGTTTAAAAAAAAATTAATTTTAACTGTTTTAACTTAAGTGAAACAATATTAAAATTTAAAGTGCATTCTCGTTGAGACATTAGTCAACAAATGTAGAACTTAAAATATACCTCCCTATTCAGTGATGACTTGCATACCTTAACAAGTTCACTTTTGAATTTTTTAGTGATGTGTGAGGTCAAATAAATGCATGAGAAATATTTTGAGTGATTTAGTGAGATTTAAAGGGAGTTTAGTGAGGTTAAATAAATGTGAAGTATTTTAGTTGATTTAGTGTGGTTTAAATGTAATCTAGTGAGGTGTACGGAAGTATGTGGATCCAAAATGAGTGATAATTTTAAAAATAAAATAATGTAGGAGAGTATATTTTTGGGTGATTTAGTAAGGCTTAAATGTAATTTAGTGAGGTGTAAAAGATAATTTAGTGAGATGTAGGAAAGAATGTGGACCCAACAAAACGAGTGACAATTTTGAAAATAAAATAATGTAGTAAAATTATTAATTTTGTAGATTATTTACGTATTATAAGTGTGCTAAATACCTTGAGACGTCTCAATAAAAAAGTGAACAAATAATTACAAGACGAAAGAAATATATATATAAAAAAAATAAAAAATATCAGTGAGGGAACCATTGATCCCCTGGCACTACCTGGGACCGTCTATATATATTCATTAAATGGGATAATAGTCGAATTAATTAAAATATACTCCTCCTCCATCAGATTTAATTATTTTTATACTAACATATATGCAGGAAGTATTCCACCCTCTATCTTCAACCTTTCTTCTTTGATAGTCATGGACCTGTCGCATAATCAACTATCTGGTAGCATCCCAGACGACACTCCCTACAATCTGTTACAGATTCAGAAATTTTATCTTGCTACTAACCACTTGACAGGTATATTAAATTAAATTATTAATTTATTCAGTAGTCAAATAGGCATTCATTCTATCTTTTTAACTAAAAGTGGATGATGATTGTATTTATTGTACATGTAACATAAACATTAAACAGGTACCATACCAAAGCAAATTGGAAATCTCACCTCCTTGATAGTGCTGGATTTTTCTTATAATATCTTCACTGGTAAGTTTATACATTATTTCGATTACGAATTAATTAAATATTTGGCAGTATTTTGCATGTCTCTGTGTGTTACATTATATTAGGTGGACAATTAATTGAGGTGTGCAGTGTGTTAAAATAATTAATTAAAATTAAATTAATGTTTGGAAGATTGAGTAGAGAAAGCTATAGGAGAAAAATGTGACTTTAGTCCGTGATTATGTTGTCATTTTTTTTTTTAAGTCAAAAACTTATGTTGTTATCTTTTTAAGTCAAAAACTTATGTTGTCATACTATTAAGAGGGACAATAATAATTTAAACAAGTTCAGTTCAAGTTAAGTTAACAGAGCATTCACGAGAATTTTCTTCCTATGGCAGATATAATTTGTAGATTAAATACAAAATACTCCATCCTTATCATAATAAGTGATGTTTTAACCAAACTTAAAAATATTTAGACAATATTGCCCTTAGTTACACAATTCTTTATATCCCATTTCTCCTTCATTTCCTTGCACATTTATCTAATGCTAAAATGATGTCTTAATATTTTTGGCTGCATTTACTTAATTAAAAAAGGGTTGGTATGCTATGCACTCGAGTGCATGTTGTACACCCTAGTCCATGTTGCACTTTTCAGTTACTGACTTACACTTTTTGGTAAATGGTGTTGCACTTTTCAATTATTAAACTGTATAAGTAATAATTGAAAAGTGCAACACCATTTACCAAAAAGTGTAAGTCAGTAAACTAAAAAGTGCACATAGACTAGGGGGCACAGCATGCACTCGAGTGCATACTAGACTTTACCATTAAAAAATTATTTCAAATTAATTAAGTTGTGTTTGTTTTGGGATTGACCAATTCAGATTTGGATTGGCTCAATCTCAATTCAATCTCTCTCAATCCATCTCAATCCAAATATCAATCCACACTTATAATACACCTATACACATATTATAACATCACTTTTGATATGACATAAAGTTACATCTATCCCTACTTCTCAATCCTTAACCAAACACAACTTACACACACAATTACTATTCATGGACCCCAATCCACATTTTTCCAATTTCAATCTCAATCTCAATCTCAATCTCAATCCAATCCAATTCAATCAAATCCACCACAATCCCAAATCAAACACCACCTTAGTGAATGTAAATTAGAAAAAGGAAGGGTGGAAATAGATAAATATGTAAAGTAACATGATACTCCCCCGTCCGCCTATAAGCTTCTTATTTTACCATTTTGGTCCGTCCGTCTATAAGCTTCTCATATCTTTTTGGTAAGTATTTTTTCTTACACATCACTTTATATCTTACTTTTTCTCTCTATCTTTCTCTTTCTCCTTCTCCCAATCACATCACTTGTACTATATATATTATTTAATCACTTTTCTTAATCTCTGTGCCAAAAAATAACGAAAAATTTATAGACGGACGGAGGGAGTAAAAGAGTTTTGAACCTAAAACATTGACTTGGTTCGTATTTTTGCACTTTTTAAACAAGCGTATGGGTTCAATAGTACGATGATAAGTATACCAAGTAGATATTCATTCCAAGGACTTAATTGAGTGTAAGCAAATCTCTAAAGTTACGAGTATGCATGCTATTGTAGTAACTACACATGTTTGTTTGGATTTACGGGAATAAGAACAAAGATATTGAACTAGATTAACTAAAGTAATAAGTAATAGTGACTAAAAATAATGAACTAACTTTCTTTTGAAAAGTGCAAGAGAAGTGTATTGCCTCGGGTGTTTCCGTTTTGTTAGTAATTAATGAACTAATGAACCAATTACATGAATTAGATATGAGTTCGGATTAAGCTAAAGGCTATCACATAAGTGTGCAAACCCTCTCGAAAGGCATAGGCTAACAACGTGCATTGATTAGCAATTATAAGATCTAACCAAATACCATAAGCGCGTAAGATAGTGTTTTATAAATACTTTCAACACGATTACTAATACTTATAAAACGCCCTCTCACCAAACTCCTAGACGACCTCTATTTGTTTAGTGTCTAAAGTTGTCGGTCTAGCAATTAACCCTCTCTCGGTTAAGCTAATTACTACTTAACTTCTATTCAATTGACCAAAGCTCACACTCACACCCCAATCATGCAAACCCAACTCTCGTTGCAATCAACACAATCGAAAATGCTAGCTAATAGGGTTGATCAATCAAATGAATAAATCACAATACAACTCTAGAAACATTTACACCCAAATCCTAAGCTAATCATGCAATTACTTCACAATTACACTAAATTCCCATCAAAACATCCACACCCAAGGCAATTGGGGATTATCCCATGGTTCTAGAAGAGAAGCCCATGGCTACAACACAAAATAACATAGAGCCCATGCTAATTAATAGAAAATTTGCAAGGTAGAAAGTAATTACCAAATTGAAACTTAAAATTGAGAAATATCACCTTGATGATGGATTTGTAGCTACAATATGATGAAATAAGCAAAACCCACTTACAATCCTTGATTGAAATGACAAATTAACTAAATACTAAGCTAATCTATTGACTTGTTCGTATTTTTGGATAAGTTTTCCCAAGTATATTTTCGTTCCAAGGACTTAATTGAGTGTCAATGAATCCCTAAAGTTGCAAGTTATCATGCCATTGTAGTAACTAAGCTTGTTTGTTTGGATTTTCGGGAATTAAAAACACAAGTATGAAACTAATTGAACTAAACAAGAAGAAATGAACAAAAACAATAACAAGATATCTAACTTCCTTTCAAAAGTGCAAAGTGAGAGAGTATTGCCTCGGGTGTATCCATTTTGTAGGTTGTGTGGTGAATTATTGGGTCAAAATACACAAATCAAACCTAATGTGTTGGGTAAAGCTAAAGGCTATCACTCATGTGTGTCGACCAATCCCTTGTGAGGCCTAGGTGAACAAGTGCATCAACTAGCAATTATATCGTCTAATCAATGCCATAAGATCTTAGGATAGTGTTTCATAAACACGTTCAACACGGTTACTAATGTTTATGAGACGCCCTTTCACTAATCTAATAGGCGACCTCTAATCGACTAGTGTCTAGTGTCGTCTATCTAAGCAACTAACCCCCGGTCGGTGTAGCTAATTACTATGTTAATTATAATCGATTAATTCAAGCTCATACACACATTCTTAATCATGCAACCCAATACGGTCGTTGAAGTCGACAAAACTAAGAATGCTAGCTAATAGGGTGAATTAACCAATTGAATCATTCAAATTACCACACTAGAAGCATATACACCCAATTCCTAAGCTAATCATGCAATTAATCCATAATTACACCACTTAACCACCAAAACTTCAACACCCTAGGCAATTAGAACTTAGCCCATGGCTCTAAGGTAGAAATCCATGGCTAGAATGCAAGAATTCACAAAACCCATAACAATTAAGAAATAAATGGAAAGAAATAGAAGATTTACTAAATTGAAATGAGAATTAAAGAGATATCACCTTAAAACTTGAAATGTAGCTACAAACTTCAATTACTTACAAAGCCCAATGGAAATCTTCACTTGAATTGTCAAACTAAACAAGAATCTAAGCTATCTATCAAAGGAAATTGCAAAATATGAAAAACACCTATGACTATGTGTGATTGTGTGTGTGAATTGCTCTCCAAGGTAGTGTATTCCCCACAAAAACTGAAATAGGGCTCCTTTTATATGTTGCAAGGATTCCAAAAATGAGTTTTTGCACTTTAGCCCTTCGAAATTGGAGAAAATGGCCAAAAACTCCCGAATTATAGGTCACCCGGCCGGGTAGATCCCACCCGGCCAAAATACGATCGTGATGGAAAGTTGGACTTGCCCGGGTTGAATCCACCCGGCCGGGTGGGTTTCACCCGGGCCAAATACAAAGGACTTGAAAATCTGGCTTTGCCCGGGTAGAAATAAGAATCCCACCCGGCCGGGTGGGTTTCACCCGGGCTAAATACGAACTTCCATAAAATTTGACCTAGGCCGGGCTGAAGCTACATGGGCGGGTCGAAGCTACATGGCCGGGTCGATTTTACCCGGTCGGGTGATGTCTACCCGGCCATGTGGTTTCTACCCGGCCATGTCATTTTTCGTTCCGTTGTATCTCGAGCTTCCGACCTCCGATTGACTCGATTCTTTTTTTCATTCCACTCCGTTTTTCGAGACGAATCCAATGGTCAGCTTCTCTTCTTGATCCAGTGAAGTATGGTTGGTGTTTTACTTCCAAAATACATTATTTTTCCTACAAAATCGACAAAACACTACCTTTCTCTCATTTTGACCAAAACAATGATAATTGATCAATAATTCAATGAAATCAACATCAAATGAGCTTCAAATATGCATCTAAATCGTGTAAATTCCATCTGAATCATCTATGGAAAACTAGAAGGAAAAATGCTTCAAAACCTATTACTATGTGTAGAGTCTTCTCAATGTGTGGAATCCCCCTTCAAAAACGAACTTTGGACCTTATATACTCTTCCAAAAGTGCTTGGCACGTGCCCTTAGGTCGAAACACGTTTTTAGGCAAAATTTTTAGGTTGCACGGCCAAATGGTGGAGCTCGGCCGAGTCGGGCCTTAATAAAAGCGTGAAAGCGCTTCTCATCTTCAGCAGCTCGGCCGAATGGTGGAGCTCGGCCGAGTTGCTCAAAATTTCAGTTTCTGGATCCGCACTTGCACTCGGCCGATTCTGATAGCTCGACCGAAATTGAGTTTTTCGTCCAACTCGGCCGAGTTGGGTAGCTCGGCCGAGCTGCTGCTCGTTCCAGTCTTAGTCCATCGCTCCTACTCGGCCAATTCTGATAGTCCGGCTGAAAAAATGAATTTTTGGACAACTCGGCCGAGTTGCTGAAGGTTTTGTGTGCACCTCGAACTTGTTTTGTGCATAACTTTCGCTTCCGACCTCCGATTGGCTTGATTCTTTTGGCCATTCCACTCCGTTTTCCGAGACGAATCCAATGGTCAGCTTCTCTTCTTGATCCATTGAAGTATGGTAGGTGTTTTGCTTCCAAAATCCATCGTTTATCCTATAAAATCGACAAAACACTACCTTTCTCTTATTTTGACCAAAACTATGATAATCAACCACCAAATCAATGAAATCAACATCAAATGAGCTTCAAGTATGCATCTAAATCGTGTAAATTCCACCCGAATCAAACATCACCTGTTATGATACAAAGGGAGTACGTTAATATATCTAACACCCAATAAGTTCCAAAGGATTTGAAGATTAAAAAGACATTAAACCATTTTCCTTTCTATATATTACATCCACAGTTTCATAATATATTTCACATAATAATGAAAAAATCTTTATAAACTCAATCCCTTACAATGTTTATAATTTTACATAAAATGACATTACTTTTGGATTTTTGCATACACACAAGTCAACACATTTTTTTATTTTATACATAAAAATTTACAAAATTACTCTAAAAATCTATTTATTATTACACTTTGTTAATATATGTGTCCACCTTAAGACTTATTATGAAATGGATGAAGTATAATTTTTAAGATAATCATTACTCACATTCTTCAATAAGGTTGAGTTTGAGAATAAAAAGAAGATAATTAATTATAGGGAGATTTGTTGTAATTAGCAGTGGTATATTAGTCTTTTTTATTTGGTATTTCTGTCTTGCCCTGCCTAAATGTATTATGAAACACATGAAGTTCTAGTTTTAACTAAAAAAAATGGTGCAATTCTAACTAGGTGAATTACCAGAAGAGGTTGGAAATCTGGAAAATGTTGTGGTCTTTGGAGCGGCCTACAACAACTTATCTGGTCCTCTTCCCTCTTCAATATTCAATATTTCAACATTGCGAGATTTAGGTCTTCAGCAGAATCTGTTGAACGGCAGCATTCCTTCAAACATGGGTCTTTCCATTTTCAGTCTTGAAAAGCTCATCTTACATTATAACAGATTCACAGGCCAAATTCCGGCCTCTATCGCCAATGCTTCTCAGCTCACTGTCTTGGAACTCAACAGAAACTCATTAAGTGGCCCCATACCAAATTTTGGCAATCTCATAAACCTACAAACCCTTCGCCTTTGGGAAAATAATTTGACAGGGGCGGAATCTCCCACTCAAGAATTGGAATTCATCTCCTCTTTAACTAATTGTCCAAATTTGGTGACCCTCGAAATAGGAGACAATCCGTTGAATGGTATACTTCCAGCTAATTCAATTGGGAATTTTTCTTCTTCTTTGTACAAGATTTTGGCGGCCAAATGCAACATTAATGGCGATATTCCTTGGCAGATTGGAAACTTGTCTGGTTTGCAATCCATCCATTTATATGAAAATCGGCTTACTGGATCCATCCCGGCAACAATTAGTCAGCTACATAACCTCCAAGATATGCAGCTTGGTGACAATCAACTGCAAGGTTATATCCCTAATGAGCTTTGCCAGCTCACTAATTTGGGAGCGTTGAATCTGGGCTTTAATCTGCTCACAGGCCCCATACATGAATGTTTTGGTGACCTTCATTTCTTAAGAACGGTTTCTTTGGCCTCAAACAAGCTCAACTCAACAATTCCTTCCAAATTTTGGGATCTATCGGACCTGGTGTTTCTTGATTTGTCCTCAAACAATTTGAGTGGTCAAGTTTCTCCACGGATTGGAAACTGGAAAGTTAATCAGCTGGACTTGTCGTCTAATCAGTTTACAGGTAATATTCCAAACAAGATTGGCGATTGCATGTCGTTGGAATTCCTATCATTGTCAAATAATAAGTTTGGAGGATCTATCCCCGACACTTTGGGGAATATTAAAGGCTTGACGGGGTTGAATTTATCTCATAATGATCTTTCTGGAGTGATTCCCATCACTTTAGAAGGTCTCCGCGTTCTTGAAAGTTTTGACGTGTCTTACAACAAATTGGAAGGGGTTATTCCGGATGGAATCGCTAACTCCACTGCTCAATCCTTCCTTCATAACTCTGCTCTTTGCGGTCTACCAAAATTTCAAGTGCCACGTTGTCGCCATGGAATTAGATCAAGATCCAAGACTATTGCTCTCATATTTTTGAAATATGTACTGCCCCCCTTTTTCATAGTTGCCATCGTGGTGGTTGTTTTACTTATGTTCATAAGAAAACGCAAACCCGTAATAAAACTGCCCCTTGTAGCTGATATGTCCCTTGAGAAAATTGCAAGAATTTCATATGCAGAACTCGTGCGAGGAACGAGTTCTTTCAGTGAAATGAACCTACTCGGAAGAGGAAGCTTTGGCTCGGTATTTAAGGCAACGGTTTCTGATGGGAGAAATATTGCAGTAAAAGTGTTCAACTTAGAGTTAGAAGGAGCTACCAAGAGCTTTGATACTGAGAGTGGAATACTAAGCTCTATTCGGCACAGGAACTTAGTCTCAGTAATCAGCTGTTGTACGAATGCAGACTTCAGAGCCCTGATTCTCGAATACATGCCAAATGGAAGCCTGGAGAAATGGTTACACTCTGCTGATAGCTATGTTGTAGATCTGGTGCAAAGATTGAATATTGCTACGGATGTTGCATTAGCCTTGGAATATCTTCATCATGGCCACACATTTCCTGTCGTTCATTGTGATATAAAGCCGAGCAATGTTTTACTCGACCAAGATATGACTGCTCATGTTGCTGATTTTGGTATTTCCAAGCTTTTTGACGAAGGGGAGGTCATGACTCATACGACGACTTTGGCAACTGTTGGGTACGCGGCACCAGGTAATTAATGTACAATACTCTTTATACATACATACATATGTTGAATTTGATTCTATATTTCTGATATTTGACAATGATGAATATTAGAGTATGGATCGGAAGGAAAAGTATCCACAAAGGGGGATGTATACAGCTACGGGATATTGTTGTTGGAGATGTTTACGAGGAGGAAGCCGACGGATGATATGTTCAACGAGGAGATGAGCTTGAAGGATTGGGCGGAAGAAGCATTACGAGAAAATGCAGTAAGTGAAATCATGGCCCCCGGTTTGATATCAAGTGATGATCAACATTTTTCCGCTAAGGAGGAATGTGTGTCGTCTGTTTTTGACATGGCTATGAAATGTTTAGCCTTCTCTCTCGACGAAAGAATTGACATGGTTCAAGTTGTAGCTCTTCTTCGTAAGATCAAAGCCAAAGTCATTGCAGCAACAGAGGTCAACACTAGGCCTAAGAGACGATGAAACAATGAGGTCACTATGTTATAATAATGCATAATTTGCAATTTTCAATTTATTAAATACTGATATATATGATGTTGTACTTATATTCCCATTTATAAATATGCTATATATGCTTGCATTGGTTTCGGAGTCGGCCATTGCACAAATTACTAAAATTTAGTTACATACAATTTGTATCAAATATCAGTACTCCCTTGGTACCTTGCAGGCTTGCACTACACTTTTTGTTTATATCACAATAGATTTTACCCCTAAAAAACAAAAAAATCTCACTACTTTTACCTTTCAAAATTTTAATTATTTACCTTCAATATCATTACATTTTCTTACATAATAACCTCGGGTCATGGAAAAAATTATTTTCTCTTTGTCCATAGTTGAACACTCTTCACACTTAAATGTTAATAAACTCTTCAAAAGTTTTGTAGAATATCTACGTGGAACATGTGACCTTTCACATTCTCACTCTCATACTCACACTAAAGGTTGAAATCTTTCAACTTCTTTAATTAATTTCTCAAGGTAAAGTCTAGTATGCACTCGAGTGCATGTTGTGCACCTTAGTTTAAAGAAAAGTGTATGTTATTAAACTGAAAAGTACAACACAATATTACTAAAAAGTGTAAATCACTATGACTAAAAATATTATTATACAGTTTAATAATTGAAAAGTGGAACACCATTTACCAAAAAGTGTAATCAGTAAAACTGAAAAGTGCAACATGGACTAGGGTGCATAACATGCACTCGAGTCCATAGCAGACCAACCCATTTCTCAATGAGAAACTCGATTTTGATATATTACATTCTCACTCTCATACTCACACTAAAGGTTGAAATCTTTCAATTTCTTTAATTAATTTCTCAATGAGAAACTCGATTTTGATATATTAAATATACTACGTTCATCTACTCCGTGAGTAGATCGACTATGTCACGTTTAATTATTTAATAATTAATGTTTAGTCCATCTAATTAATTTAATTAGATAAGAGTATCAAAACTCAATTAATCCACATTAATAACTGAAGATAGACTGTTAATTAAATTCAAAATAGATGTGTAATCGGATATAAAATAAATTTTATATCTAACAAAAAAAAAAAACTTGATTATCAAATGCCAAAAAAAAAAAAACCTCCTTTTGAGCCTGAGGTATCATTTTTGTATGCACATTATACGTAAAATATAAATACTCGATTCCTTTTGAAAGCACTCAATATTAATCCGGCCCACAAGTGATTCATTTTGTATGCACACATTATTCAAGAGAATGAAACATGTCTACATGACTTGGGTTCGATTTCTATTGAAAGCACTCGGTATTAATACGGCCCACGAGTGATTCATTTTGTATGCACACATTATTCAAGAGAATGAAACATGTCTACATCTCAGTTATTCATGGTAACATTGCGTTGCATTTTTTGTCGGCACAGTATTCATATTTTGCACTGAGTAGAGATGCTTCTACAATATAGGTTTCTCTTTAATTCATATTTCATTTTATATTTCAAATATTCTATGCCATCAAATGTTACCACTAATTAACGTGTGATGTATTTCATGATAATAAAATGCACTTTCTCTGTTCCGTTGCACACATTTTTTACTACTCCTATAATATTTCAAAATTACTTAAATATTTTTAATATTATAATAACTCACAAAATTAATATTCTTTCGATTAGAATTGACAAAATGGACCCGATCCGTCCAACTAATAAACTGGACTTTAATTTCAATGGCCGGAAAAAAATTGAGTCAATTTGGCCCGGCCCAAGAGACTTGACGGACCGACTAGGCTGGCTTTGCCCGATTTTTCGGGTTGGCCCAATTTATTTTAAAAATAATTGCATGTATTAGTTACATGTATTTAACTGGTACCACTTGATTCAATTCTTTAAATGCGTGAATGTTACTCCTGAGTTATGGCATATTAGTGTTCAAATATTAAATAGGAACAAGTTATATGTATATAACTGGTACACACAAGTATTTGTCTTTATTATTGTGTGTTTTAATTAGGTATAATTGACGTATTATATGATTTTTTATTTTTTTTTGGTATATTGAGATATGTTATTTGGGTATTTTGTTTGTTTTTGTATTGGTGAATTTCATTTTATGTTTTATTATCTTGTTTTGAGAACTTGATTTTTTTTTGAACAAGTTTGTAGTTGCTTTTTAGACATTAAGTTAAAAAAAATATATAATAATTAAAATGTTGAGAGTTAATTTTGTAAGTTTAAGTAAATAATTTTTTTACCCATGTACAAAAAGTGAGCACTTATACTCTTAGGTACAAGACAATTTTTCTATTACTCTAAAGTACAAAAATAGGTGTTAAATTTAATTTTTACCCTTATTTCATAAGTACACCCCTCAGCTCTGGGAACCTTCACCATTTTCCTCCTAAAGCTATAATCTTTTTTTTGCAAGTTATATCCATCATATCAAGTGTTATTGTACATATAAATGTGGGTATATGATGAGGGGGAGATTTATTATTTTTATTGAGGGGTATAAATTTTTCTGAGTATTGGAGATACTATTAATTTTTGTATCATCCTATCACGGAGCACTCAAATATATATTGAGATATATATTTTCTTAAATTATAAAAAAGGGGGCTATTTTTTGCCACATATATGTTTTTAATTTGCATCAAAACAATTGTTATCAAAGTTAAAGGAAAAAAAAAAAACTCCTTTAGGTATCACTTTTGTATGCACACTAGATTTATTATTTAATTGTGTTATTTTTGTTTAAAGGGGGTCAAATCTTCTAATTCGTTTTTGTCCTAAAGAATCCAAAGACGAATCATGAATTAATGGTGTAGACCCAGTACATCACACACAGTTGGCATAAATAATAGTAGTAGGACCTCGAAGAGACACGTTGACCGGACATTATTGACTTTTTATTTATTTATTTTTAAAGAGGATATACATCTTACTAAAAAGTAAAAACACATCCATTTTAACAAATAAAGTCACAAAGATCTAACTCTCCTAATCATAAAATAAAATTAAACTCAAATCAAAATATGTACAAACAATTGTCGCACTATGAATCTAAAGTTCTCGAGGAACAAAACTTATAAGTATTTGGAACTTCAATTTAATTAGCCTCTAATCAATAAAACTATAATTATAATGTAATGCAATTTTTTTTTTTTGGTAGAATTCCTTTGAAATGAATTTACAATTATTGGCTTCCATTTACGATAGAGAAAAAAAAAATTACGTCGAAAGTTTTTGGGCTGTAAAATCTATTCGGTAAGTTTCTCTCTCGTTGACCATGACTCCAGAGCATAACACCACAACAAACGTTGTACCAAGGTAGAGGATGAGACGAAATTCTTTAATGGTGTCAGAGTCTTCAAGCAAACGATTTGGGTTATAATCCGACTCACGAGTGAGGGGTGGGGGAGTATTAAAAATTAATACTCCCTCCGTCCCTCTATAAGTTTCTCACTTTCTTTTTTTATGGATGTCCCACAATAAGTTTTCAATTTCATATTTTTCCATTTTTGGCATATGATTTTCTCTCTCCCAATCACATCACTTACACTTTATCTATTATTTTATCATACTTCATCTTACACTCATCTATTATTTTCTCTCTCACCATCACATCACTTGTACTACATCTATTATTTAATCATATTTCTTAATCAAAACAATCAAAAGAAAGGGGAAACTTATACCGAGACGGAGGGAGTATATAAAAATTAATTGTTCACCTTTCTAAAAATTTGAACTTTTAGAAGAGACTGAATTCTTTCACAAGTGTTTTTCCTTTGTGTTAGATTTTTAATGTATTTATAATTTTGTGAGTTATAATTTAAGTGTCAATTTCATATTTATTTGCATTTCATTTGCATCTCATAGCTATTTCACTTAATTTCATTAGCATTTCATGTAAGTGCCACATCATTAATGTTGCCGGATTTCTCCAATTTTGATGGTCAGGTAAGATGCACGTACCATTTTCCGATGAGTTTTTGTAATTTCGACGAAAATTAAACGTAAATTAAATAATTTTAAAAGTTATAGACGTAAATTGAACTTTTATACTTTTCAGGACGATTTAAAAAAAAAAAAAGTCACGAAATCTAATAATCTTAATACTCTATATTTGTGAGAATATAATAGGTCACAATCTCTCTTTTCATCAAAATTGTTTATTTCAAAATATCTGCATTCTCAGTTATTCTGATTTAAAAAATCAAAATTTTCCTATTTTAATCTCAAAATAATAATGTATATATTATCTACTCATAATTATTATTTTTAAATTTGAAATAATAATTATTATTTTTAAATTTATTTTTTAAACTTTAATCATAACTTTTTTTTTAATATAATTACCGTATTTTTTAATCAAATATTAATCTTATCTTAATTTTAATATAATATAATATATATTTACAAACATATGCATTGTTAAATATGATTAGTGTATTTCAATCAGGGGCGGAGGCAGAATAGAATTTGGGGTACATCAAATTGAGATTTTTTTTTTTATTGTATGAGGCCATCCCCACAATTAAAAGGCCCAAAAAAAAAGTTAGTAACAATAAAATGCACTTGACACTTAGTCTATACAAGTACGAATATTACACTTTCTCCATTCTGCTCTGAACTAGCAACCATTTTTCTAATTGTTAATGACACTTAATCTATACAAGTAAGCATATTTTATATTTATGGAGTAATTATTATTTTATTTGATTATTGTGTTTAATTTATATTTGGGTATGAATTAGAGTTTATATAATAATAATAATAATTTTACTATCTAATTCAATTAGAAATAAGTTATAAATTAACAATTAGAGTTTGTATTATAATTACTAATTTGCTACATTATGCTAAATTAATTATTTTCTACTCACTATCTAATTTAACTTAAAAATGACGAAAGATAAACTTATATTTAAAGAAGCTTAAGACAACGAAAAAATAATTCGATCCTCGAGAATTTATGTTCAAGGGAATGAAATCTCAAGAAGCTCCTTGCACTTTCCAAATAGATTATTTCCAAATAGACTAGTCTAAATGGACAGGGAGTTTTCTTCAACCCCATCATTTAATTCACCTCAAATTCAAGAAAATAAAAGGAGTATAACTTTAGTTTTTATTTTATTTGAAGGTTACATAATTTTTTTTTTTTAAGTTTTCTCGAACCGTATGACGACTTAATATTTTTCGCACCCCCGAATTTGAAATCCTGGATCCGCCACTGATTTCAATCAGCTGAAATTACAAGTTTAGCCCCGTCCGGAACTCTCCCCCCAGCCTGGCCTCTATAAAAAGGCTACGCAGCTTAGCAACAATTATAAACACACTTGCAATCGATCATGTCTCTAATTCTTATCCTGGGGCTGCTCATAGCTCTCTCTCTCCATTTCACAGGTAATTAACTTCCTTTATTTCTTTCTTTTTACCTCCTATTTATTTCATAACTACATATGCTAGGAATATAATCCATTGTAATTTTTAAGGAATCGAATTAACTTCTACTTGAATGCTAGGAATATAAACCATTGTAATTTTTTTATATTAGCTAGTTTTGAAAGAGACCAATTGATAGGCGTCATCGATCAACAACAATTTGTGCATTACCGACGTGCAAATTAATTAAATTAATATACCCAATTCTCAGTTGTGGCCTCCGTTAGAGCTGTTATTCGAGTCGAGTCGAGCCGAGTATTTGAGGTTCGAGCTCGACTCGAGCTCTTATATATCGAGCCGAGCCGATAACATTGCCGAGTTAAAAATTGAGCTCGGCTCGACTCGTTAACGAGTCTATGGAGCTTAACGAGCCTATCGAGTCGAGTCGAGCCTAACGAGCCTAATGGAATTTTTTACAAAAAATTAGTTATCGAGCCTAACAAGTCGAGCTCGAGCCGGCTCGTTAGTAAATCGAGTATTTAACGAGCTCGAGCTCGGCTCGTTAAGCTAAACGAGTCGAGCTTTATCGAGCCTTAACGAGTCGAGCCGAGCCGAGTCTCGTTAAGGCTCGGTTCGAATAACAGCTCTACGGCTCCGTCCCAATTTAAATTGTGTAGTTGTAAAAAAGATATTTTTCCAATTTAGATTGTATATTTTCTTATTTCACAATAATAATACATTTTTAAATTATACTTTTCGAGCATTTTAATTAAAATTATATGTTCACTCTACTTTAATACTATTACTTACAAAATAAGTAACTTTTACCTTAATTAAACTACGTGTAAGATGTTTCATTTAAATTGGTAGGGAGGGAGTAGTATTGTAGCTTAATTATACATACGTACATCACATATTAATTACTCGTATATATATATTACATTACATGCGTGCAGTACTTGGGCAGATAGGAGTTGACTACGGAAGGAACGGGCGCGGACTCCCTCCACCGTCGGAAGTGGTGGCTCTATACAAGCAATACGGCATCCAGCGCATGCGAATTTACGATACTGACCCGGGAACTCTGGCAGCCGTATGTGGGTCCGACATCGAGCTGACGGTGGGCATCGAGAACCCCAGCCTTGAGAATATCGCTGCCTGCCCAGCCAACGCGGAAGCATGGGTCCGTGACAATATTCGCAAATATCCTGACATCAAGTTCCGGTACATCGTGGTCGGAAACGAAGTGAGCCCCAACAACACCGGCACGTCTCAGTACGTCCCTTTCGTCCTCCCCGCCATCCAAAATGTTTACCACGCCATCTGCGCCGCCGGCCTCGGCGCCATCAAAGTGACCACCGCCATCAGCACGGATGTTCTAGAGGAAACTCAGTCGGACTCGCCGGAAGACGGAAAGTTCCGATCGGACGTGACTCCTTACCTGAATCCCATAATTCGGTTTCTGATGGAGACGGACGCCCCTTTATTTGCCAACATATATCCCTACTTCGCTTACATAAGGGATCCGAGTAAGTATAACATCTCGTACGCCCTTTTAGATCCTTGTTATGAAGGATACGTGACTAAAGACGGAGTAAGGTATCAAAATCTTTACCAAGCAATTCTAGATGCGGTTTACGCCGCGCTGGAAAAGAGTGCGGCGTCGTTTACTGGTGATGCCAGCGGCCAAAAAACAGTTCCGAAGGAAGCGGTTGGAGGGGAGAGCAGTTGGCCCAGTGATGGAACACATACAGGTCCAAGGCTTCCGAGTGCTGCAGTTGAGGGCGTCGACGTCGCCACAATCGAAAACGCCAAAACTTACATGAATAATCTGGTTCAGGCGGTGAAGAAAGGGACACCCAAAAGGCCCGGCCAGCCTATAGAAACATACATTTTTGCCATGTTTGATGAAGACCAGAAGCCCGGGCCCGAGACTGAGAAGCATTTAGGGCTTTTTTACCCCAGCGGCAAACCCAAATACCCAGTCAATTTTATTTAACCACTACCAATCCTAGCCTGCAGCTGCCTTTAATTATTGGAGTACATACGTACGCTAGCGCTATATAATTGCTGCAGCATATATATATATATATATATATATATATATGTATGTGCGTGTGTGCTCATGGAATAAGGACGAATGATCAGATATTCATAAAAGAATTATTGTATGAATTGAACCTCGTTCACTAATATAAGATCCATCTCCCAACGTTCTTTAATCATATATACACTTATAAATTTTTGTGCCGTCTTTTGGCTATAGAGATTTTTTTTAAAATGGACAACCACGGGACCAACGTTATTTAGGAGAAATAATCAGTATATATATATTAAAATATTTAGAAATGGGTGTCCCTCCGTCATTGTTCTTTTCATTCAATGCATGGAAAAACCTTCTGGTTGATCCTCTTCTACTAAATCTCCATTCAGAAAAGTTGTTTTAACATTCATTTGGTGATCCAAATCATAATGAGAACAAATTAAGTCATGATAATTTTACAGAAATCTTTTCGAGACACCGGTTAAAATGATTTTTTATAATCAATGTCATTTTTCTAAGTAAAACCTTTGTCAACAATCCTAGCTTTATATCTTTCGATATTGTCAAATGAGTTTTATTTTCCATTTACATCCAACTCTTTTACAACCTTCTAGCAATTCTACAAGATCCCAAACTTCAATATGAGTCATTGATTTCATCTCTTCGTTCATAGCATCCAACCACTTAGTAGAATTATGGGACAGGTGCATTAATGAAAGCTGACATTTTTAATTCGCTGGGTCAAGAAAATAAATGCCAAACAGATAAAGAGCGGGAGGAAATATGTCCAAAAAATTCCAAAAAAGGGGGGCAAGAAAGGTTAAGCCCAAACAATAATTATAATCAAGTGGGCCAGGAGGAGGATTTATCCGGAAAATTGATGGGCCTGAAAGAAGTGGGTCAAATACAAAATGAATTATGGGAGGCCCAAAGTAGTAAACAGAAAAGCCGTGACCTAAATGAGCCCCTGTATGCGGATGAGCTGTCAATTTTGGAAGATTCCCACCGTCAAGTCGAGAATAACTCACCTCAGCTCCACACCGACGACGGCACATCATCGAGAAATCCAGGCCGTTCGTTAACTAGACAAACAGACATGAGTGAAGAAGGCTCGAGCGGTGATGACATGGACTCGGAATCAGTGGGAGCTCCGGCCGACGACATCCCTGAGAAAGATGATGCAGTGTCTTGTACCAAGAGTGAAGGGGGAGGATAGGGCCCAAAAGAAGACAGAGGAGAAAACGAAACAGAAAGAAAAAAACAAATTACGAGGAAGACAGATGGATTTTCTGGCAAAGAGAACAAGAGATAAACGAAGAGATGACTTTCGCCTGGGAGATTGGAAAGCAGATGGGTCTCGTGCCAACTAAATCTGAGGAACAGGTACGCCAAATCCTTGAGGAGTTAGTTCGGAAAGACGGAGGGTTAAAAGGGGGAGGGAAGAAAGAGGGCAGAGGGAGAAAGAAAGGGGTGAATTTATGAAGATCCTTAGTTTTAATATAAGAGGGGCGGGACAAAGGGAGAAGAGGAGGGAATTGAGGGAGTTAACAAATAGGGTGAAGTGTGATGTTTTCTGTGTTCAGGAATAAAAAAGAGAAGGGGTAAACGAGAGATTCTGTAAATCCTTGTGGGGAAGGGAAGGGGAATGGGATTGGGCGAGCAAGGATGCAGAGGGAAGGTTAGGAGGAATTATCACCATTTGGAGAACTGAAGTGTTTCAAAAGATATATGCATGGCACACTCAAGGCTTATTAGTGGTAAATGGCAGATGGGAGGAGGATGGAAGTGGATGCACTATCATAAATGTGTACGCACCATGTACGAGTTTGGAGAAAATGAGAGTGTGGGAACATATCCAAGTAGTAGTGGAGGAAAACGAAAATAACATTGTCTGTGTGGTGGGAGATTTTAATGTAATAAGGGATCATAGCGAAAGAATAGGAAGAGCAGCAGAAGGAGAGAGCCGGAGAGATATGGAAAAGTTTAATGAACTGATCACAAACAGCAGGCTAACCGATCTGCCACTAATAGGAAAGAAGTTCACGTGGTATCGCCCGGACGGCTCGTGCAAGAGCCGCTTGGACAGGATTATGGTGAACGAAAAATGGCTTGACAAATGGCCACAAGCAACAACGAGAGCACTGGGGCGATCAATATCCGATCACTGTCCGATTTACACTGATATGGGTAGGAAGGACTGGGGGCCAAAACCGTTTCGGTACTTCAATTGTTGGAGTAAACACGAGACTTTCAAAGAGTTCGTGCAAAACCGATGGACAAGCTACCATATACAAGGGTGGGGAGGTTTTGTCTTAAAAGAAAAACTGAAACTTTTAAAACAGGACCTCAAGGAATGGAATAACACAGTCTTTGGGAATGTGGAATCAAAGATTGAAAAGAAGAAAGCCAAAATAGAGGAGATGGATACTATGGATGACACTTTCGGCCTCGATGATGAAGAAGCCTTGGAGAGATTTCATTTGATGGGGGAGCTGTCTTGGGCACTGAAAATTAGAGACGACTTCATATTCCAGAAAGCAAAGCAAAGATGAATCTTAGAAGGAGATGCAAATTCGAAATACTTCCATAATTTTGTTAACAAGAGAAACAAGTCTAATGAGATATCGGGGCTATAGGCGAATGGAGGATGGCTTGAAGGAGTAAATGAAGTAAAAGAACAAATCCACAACCACTTCAGTAGCCACTTTAGTGAGGTGGTAGGCACCAGACTGAGACTACCAACAGAGATTTTCAAAAAGAAATTGGGGAACAGTGAAAATGAGGTACTGGCAGCACCATTCACTGAACTGGAGATAAAAACGCCGTATGGGAGTGTGATAGCAACAGAAGCCCAGGTCCGGGTGGATTCACGTTTGCATTCTACAAGGAGTTTTGGGAATTGCTGAAACCAGAATTGTGCCGCATGATAGAGGAATTCCATAGATATGGGAAGATCGTGAAAGGTTTGAATCCAACATTCATTGTCCTAATCCCGAAGGTTCAGAATGCCCAATCGCTGAATGATTTTCGTCCTATATCATTAATCGGGAGCCTCTACAAAATCATTGCTAAGCTCCTTGCTAGCCGATTAAGCAAAGTCCTAGACTCAGTAATTTCCGAGAGCCAATCTGCCTTCCTGGGCGGCCGGAACATCATGGACGGGATACTGATTCTAAATGAAGCAATCGATGAAGCCAAGAAAAAGAAAAAGCAAAGTGTCGTATTCAAAGTCGATTTCGCAAAGGCATACGACTCGGTCATCTGGGATTTTCTGGATGAAATGATGCAGGGGCTGAACTTCTGTAGCAAATGGAGGAGCTGGATAAGAGAATGTGTTTCGTCGGCATCGACATCAGTACTAGTAAATGGAAGTCCATCGGGGGAGTTCAAACTCAAGAGAGGATTAAGGCAAGGGGACCCTCTATCCCCCTTCCTCTATCTCATAATAGCCGAAGGCCTTAATTTGCTAACGAACAAGCAGTAGAGTTGGGTTTACTTAAACCTGCTGAAATTGGAAAGGAAAAGGTCAAAGTTTCTCATTTGCAGTATGCAGATGATACGGTGTTTCTGGCTTCTGGAGACAAAGATAACATCAGAGTGATTAAGGCTATACTAAGAAATTTTGAACTAATGTCGGGGTTGAAGGTTAATTTCAGAAAGTGTGCACTGTTGGGGCTGAATTTACAATAGGATAAATTGGAGGAATGGGCAACAATGCTAGGCTGCAGGACCTCGGAATCGCCTATGACATACTTAGGAATGAAGGTGGGTATCGACCGAAACCGGAAGAGACTATGGGAAGATGTGGTGAAAAAAATCAGATTGAGGGCTGCCAAATGGGGAAGCAAACTGTTATCTGCAGGGGGAAGGGTCACTTTAATACATTATGTACTATCCGCAATGCCGATCTATAGTTTATCCTTCTACAAAATTTCAAAAGCAATAAGCTGAGAGGTAAAAAAAATTCAGAGATGTTTCTTGTGGGGGGAAATGAAAGCAACAAAAAAAATTCTTGGGTTAGGTGGGGTGATGTGTGTAGGAGGAAAGAAGAAGGGGGGCTGGGAATTAGAGATGTGGAGAGTTTTAACAAGGCACTACTAGGGAATAGCATGAGAGTATCGGGATGGTGGAGAGATATTATCACATTATACGAAGGGGGAGATGAGGGAGGGATGCGAGGGGAGCTGTCACGAGTGATAGGGAATGGGAGTAGTACAAAATTTTGGCTCGATTCGTGGGCAATGGAGGGTGCACTAAAACTGAAATTCCCTAGGCTTTATAATTTCAGATTGCAAAAATCAAGTTTAGTGAGTGAAATGGGGAGGTGGTAAGGAGAAAGATGGGTTTGGGAGTGGAAATGGAGAAGAGAATTACCAGATAGGGAACAAAACTTACTTGCAGAACTAACAAATTTGATTGACAAGACAAAACTACAGGAAAACGAACGCGACATATGGAGATGGAACGGAGCAGAAAACGGACTATATTCGGTGAAAAAGGCGTATCATAAACAGATGGAGAAGGCAGCACAACAGGAGATGAATAACATAGAAAAGAAAGCATACCGAAGGCTGTGGAAGAATTATGCCCCGAAAAAGGCAACAATAACGGCGTGGAGAGCTCTAAAGAATCGATTGGCAACAAAAGAGAATGTCAAAGCTCGTGGAATTAACATCAGTCCGGAACAGACAAAATGTGCACTATGCAACATGGAAGAGGAAGACAGCGCCCATATTATGTTTGAATGTGAGGCGTCAAAATTTCTTTGGGACGGGCTACATTCATGGCTAAAAATTTCGACAGTGACTCATGTTGACCCAGGTACGAACCTCTTACAACACTCGGAATTACTTGGAAGAGGAAATAAGAGGAAAATTGCAACAACCTTTTGGGTGGGATTGATTTGGTCATTGTGGAATTTGAGGAATGAGGTGGTGTTTAAAGGAACTATCCTTAATCTGCACAAAACTTTGGACATATATAAATGCAAGATGAAGGCTTGGTTAGAGGTCAAAGTGAAGGAGGTGATGGAAATGCCAATAACAGATTGGGTGATTGAAAACATTTTCTGGGGGTGATTTAAAACATTTTCTGGTTTTGGTTTTTGTTTTTGTTTTGGGGGAGGGAGAATTATTATGGTCTTCTTTAATAAACTTTGTAAATGTGTAATGGGTTGAGTACCCTGGTACTCAAAGCAATAAATATTATCTTTTACCGATCAAAAAAAATAATAATTTCCATGACTTGTGAAAAGGAATTTGGATCATTATCATTAATTTCAATGTCATTTGATCGGCCTCTTGTAGGTAAACTACATGCTCAACAGAAATAGGGCGCAAGCCTTCTTTGTCTTTCACACCTTCTTATTGTTATTTGTTGTGGTTCATCTACTATAGGTTCATTAAAACCATGTTCATTATTAAGAATGTTGTCAGTTATATGTTGTTCTTGTAAATTTGTTCCTCATTTGAATTGTAACTTCTTACTTCTACTGGGCAATCCCAAACATGCACTACAAGAACCGAAAATTTGTTGCTAGTATAGCGATAAAATAATTAAATACTCACAAAAATTTCTACCTCGTTGCTAAAATATTGATTTTAGCGATATTATTTAGATTTGTCTCAAAATTTTCGTTGCTTTTCACCCTTTTTCTTGTAGTGATGCAAGTGTCTTCAATGGGGTTTCCTACTAGTCCACAGTTCAAAAGTCGTCTCAAGAAGTGCTTTACTAGGAACCTAGCTTATTTAGCACATATACAACAATTTTCAATGCATACGTCCATAATGTGGTTGTGAGGAATTACTTAACATAATCCTAACCATATCCATTAGAGTAGGATTAAGCCTTTTTTCGCTACACCATTTTATTGTGGTGTACCTGACATAGTGTATTGGGCATAAATACCATATTTTTCAAGCAATTTTGCAATGGGTATGTGCATTTCCCTAATTCAATATATTTTCCATAAAATTCACCAGCCCGGTAAGATTTTATGATTTTCACTTTTCTATTCAATTATCTTTATAACTCATCAATAAATACTTATAAGGTATTTATAGATTGATATTTTTCTTGTAATATATATAGAGGATAATCATAACGTGAAAAATCGTCAATAAAGGTATAAAATTTATTTCCTTCCCAAAGGGAGGAACATCAAAAGGCCCACAAATGTCGGTGTGTTGTTTTCCGATTTAAAAAGGAATTGAAAAATTGAAACAATTAAATAAATAAATAAGGGGAAACAGCTTCTGGCCGATTTTCGATTTTCCTGATTTAACCTACTTTTTATTGATTTTTTTTTCTATTTGACTGTCAAAACGGTTTTTTGGGCGAGGTCGGCCCAGTTCCAAGCCCAAATCTCGATTTAACAGGTCGAACCAGCTGTCCGATTCGATTATGAAATCATAGGAATTTTTAACTACATACTGTTTTTAGGGACTCAAAATTAAATTTGTATAATGTAGATAAGGTATGTGTTTTCGGTGACATTTATTATCTTTATTTCTTTTAACAAATTTCTTGTAAATTTTAAAATGAGATGAACACATTAATTTTACACAATATTTCATGTATTTATCCCACTTCAAAATTTACAAAAATTAAAAAAAAAATGGAGAAATATCGTTGTTTTCTCGTACTCCCTGAAATATAATCTCATTTTGCTTATATTATGTGTTCCCAAAATGTAGTCGATCTCATACACTTTATAAAAAATCATCACCTTTTCAGGGCGGACCCAAGATTAATTAGTAAGGGAGGCCAATAAAAAAAATTAAAGAGGAAAAAAATTAAAGAGAAGATATATATATATTTTTTTTTTATGAAAGTTAAATAAACATCCTTTTTTTCTCCTCCCCATGACTCGAACCAGGACCTAAGGTCTAGGTAGTGGTGCTCTATCCCACTTTTTCAAGAGAAGATATATATATATATATATATATATATATATATATATATATATATATATATCTTTAATTCATCTATTTTTCACCGTTCTAAAAAATCCTAGGTGGCTTTCTCTAATCTCCTATTTTAAAATACTGCATTCTTATGAGTCAGTTATTTTATTTCACCCTTTATTTTCTCTTTTTCATTTAAACGGCTCATCTATTTTCTCTCACCTTATTTAAAGTGCTCATTTATTTTCTCTCACTTTTATTTAGATTGCCGTTTTTTGTTTTTCTTCTCTCCGCTTCTATTTCAAACTCTGCTATAAAATTTAAGATCATGGAATTCAATAAATTGATGTTACAATAACATTTTTTTTCATTTTATATTTTTTATATTAGATTGTTCTTTGTTAGTAGCGTATGATTCCTTGATTGGATTGTTATGTGTTATCAGCGTCTCATTCTGTCTCATTCTTGATTGATTGTTCTGTGCGTTTGATTCCTTAATTGAAGTTCTTTTATAAATTCAATATATAACTTGCTGCTCAAATTCAATTTTGTATTCTCTTCTCTCACTTTTATTTACATTGCCTTTTTTATTTTTCTTCTTTTCTCCGTCTCCACTCTGCCGTATGCCATATAATTTCAGACCACGTGAAATTAGATAAATTGATGTAACAATAACATTTATTTTTCATTTTTTTTTTTAATGTTAAACTGTTTTGTGTTATAGCGTCTCATTCCTTGATTCCAAGTTCTTCATAAATCCAATATATAACTTGCTTTTCAGATTCAATTTTGTATTCTGTATACTTTTTTTTAAGAATATTTTTATTTTTTCCCGATTTTCTTCCTATTTTCAAAACTAGAGGCGGCAATTCCTATTCCAACTACAACTATTTCTACAACGTATTACAGTTCCAATTCCTATCCCAACTGTTGCAATTTCTACCATGTATTGATTTCTCATACGTGTATTGAGTTTCTATGTTGTGTGTAATCATTTTCATACTACTAAATCATTTTTCTTTTCATAAGGTAATCTTTCATATGCTCTTATTAGAATTGTCTTTTGATTTTTTTCTATTTTATATATTCCCATTAAATTTTCTCTGTACTTTAAAGAATGAAAAATGATATATTGGTATATACTTCATAATAGTTAACCATATTCGAGTAGATGAAGAACACTTGCTTTAATATTTAGCATCCGTTTATATTATTCATTTATTTTAGGATGATTGGAGTTGTGTGACAATAAAGTAACAATTTTTTTATTTTATTAAGAATAACATTAATTCAGTGTATCGGAAATGATTTTAGTATACATGGTATAATTCAAAATAAAATTTTAAAAGAAGAATTCGTGCAAATTGAATTAGTGGCTAACCTAATGAAAAATTATTTTTGCCATAAAAGAGTCACTAAAAATATGTTAGGACTAAAATCATGATAAATGTGACTTTTTGGACCAACTCTAAAAAAATTTATTATGTATTTTTTAAGGGTAATGACACTTTTTTTTTTTTTAAATTTAAGTGGCTTTACTGCTTATACAAATTCATTTTGTTTAAATGTCTTTCCTACTTATATAAGATGTTTGTTAATAAATTTATTTTGTTTACTCATGTTTTTTGCATATATTTTTTTTGTAAAGGTCTACATTTTTTTTCTATAATATTTTCTAAACCTCATACACTATGTCAATCCAACACTCAAAATAAGTATTTTCAATTCAGTATATATATATATATTGAAGTCTCGGTATCAGATTAAGAACCGACTATAAATTAGGGGATCAGTTACACCGTTCACGGGAGCTTTAATTAAAATTAGAGCAAAATTTTGTATAAACTGACTTCTTATAATTTTTTTATTAAATATATATAATAATTATATAATATATATATATAAAAAAAATTCTTACATGATACGGATTATATAGTAATAAATCATGTTTCATTGGATGATGGTCTTTGAACTTTTATCATTTATATATATATATAATTTTTTAAAAGAAATACTGATAAGCATGTATATTACTCCAGTTGATTGAAGAATAGGGCCACCCCCAACCTAAACGTGAATCCGCCCCTTCTCTTTCACCATCACTTAATTATTTAAATTATCATCATGAGCTTTATTTACAAATAATCATTTAATTCCTAGCTAATGAACTCCACAATATTTTACAATAGCCTTATTTTATACTCCATCCGTTTCAAAAAGTTTATCGCATTTGTCATTTTGTATAAAATTAAAGAACGTATTTTTTTGACACATTTAACCCTCATTAATTTTTCTCTCTCCCATTGACCTTTCTTTTCTATTACACTCTTACCTTTTAAAAGAAAGTGAGAGAAAATAAATCATTAATATATTTTCAATTAAAAGTGATATTGTATGAGTTATAAAAAGGCATTTTGGGAAAATTCATGGCAAGATAATGAGAGATCCCAAGTGTTCTTGGTTTGTGGGAGGGGGACAAATGACCAATTCAAATAAATGATCAGTTGACATCATATTTGAGTATTTAAGCAAAATGTAATATAATTAGTGAAAAAGAAATACAACTCATATCCATTCATATATACCGTACTTGGTTATATAATTAATGATCCGCGACTTTCTTACAACACAATAGTTTAGCTCCACTTAGGAATCAATGTTTTTAGGTGTTTTGTTTACTGCTTAATTTTAACTGATTAAATTAAATAATCATTTTAAAACTAGCTAATTCGGAAAAGCAGGCATATAAGCCAACTTAACAAAGCTACATAAAATTGATTTTTAGTTAAAAGTTTATTTTTTAACTAATACTTTAGCTTTAAAATTTTGGCTAAAACAATTTATTTTTAAAATCAGGCCAATTTTAATTTTCCTTAACTACTTGCATATCACTAATAAAAATTAATTTATCATTGAATTTTTAGATAAGATTATGGATTATATTTTTTTTAGTCCATTAAGTTACCACAATTTTGAATTTAGTCCACCAGGTTACCACTTTTTAAATTTAGTCCATTAAGTTTCGATTTATTTTGATTTTGGTCCAGTGATCTGCTACAGCAGGTTTAACATGTCATTTTTAAAATACACCCCATAAAATGTTATACACACCCCAAATATTAAACACACCACACTAAAATTTAAAAATCATTTTTATTACTATACACACCCCCAACTATTTCCTATTTAATAAATTGCCAAAAAAAATTAAATTTAAAAAAAATCAAATCAATATAAAATATAAATAAAACCTATAAACAAAGCTAAAATAATTAATTTAATTAGTTTTGAAGATTTAGTTGATTTTCTACTATTTTTAAATTTTATTTAGCCTTATTTTCGACGTTTTTTTATAGAAGTTAAAACGCAAATAAAACATTAATAAAGCAATGGAGTTTTAAATTTATTTTATTTTTATTTTAAATATTTATTTTATATTATATGAACCTACTAACACCCCATAAATTTTATATACACTCCAAACGTTAAACAAAAAAAATTCAAAAATCAAATTTAGTTAAATAAAATTATAAATATATTTAATAAATTACTAAAAATAATTATATTAAAAAAAGTAAGAATTAAAATTAATATAAAAAACCACTAAAATCTTCAAAAATTAAACAAACTAAAAACATTAATTAATTTAATTAATTTTGAAGATTTAATAGATTTTTTTTATTATTTTTGAAGATTTTTAATAAATTAAAAAAATCAACTTGAAAAAATTATTAAATTAAATAAAAAAATCTTTAAAAGTATTAAAAAATCAACTAAATTTTTAAAACTAATTAAATTAATTAATTTTTTAGCTTCATTAAAATTTTGAAGATTTATGTATTTTTTATAGGTTTTATTTATATTTTTCATATTAATTTAAATTCTTACTTTATTAATTAAATTATTTTTGACAATTTATTAAATATGTTTATGATTTTATTTAACTATATTTAATTTTCGAATTTTTATGTTTAACGTCTGGAGTGTATACAAAATTTATGGGGTGTTAGTAGGTTTGGGTAATATAAAAGAAATATTTAAAAAAAGAAAAAATTAAAACTTCATTGCTTTATTAATGTTTTATTTGCATTTTAACTTCTATAAAAAAGTCGAAAATAAGGCTAAATAAAATTTAAAAATAGTAGAAAATCAACTAAATTTTCAAAACTAGTTAAATTAATTTTAAAAAAATTTAGCTTTGATTAATTTTTGAAGATTTAGGCGATTTTTTTTATAGGTTTTATTTATATTTTTCATATTAATTTAAATTCTTATTTTTTAATTTAATTATTTTTGGCAATTTATTAAATAGAAAATAGTTGGGGCCCTTGGGGGTGTGTATAGTAATAAAAAATTATTTTTAAATTTTAGTGTGGTGTGTTTAACATTTGGGGTGTGTTTTAAAAAATGACCTGTTAAACATGCTGTAACAGGTAACTGGACCAAAATCAAAATAAATCGAAACTTAATGGACTAAATTCAGAAAGTGGTAACCTGATTAACTAAATTCAAAATTGTGGTAACTTAATGGACTAAAAAAAAATATAATCCCATAAGATTAATTTAACAAATGAGCCTTAACTAAGACTCCACTAAAATTTTCAAAGTGAATGGAAAATGTACTAGTAATAAAAAAACAAAAAAAAAACTGACGCGTCTCGCAACCAATTAGATTAGGGGATTTCACATATTAGGTCATTTTTTAAATAAGAACATGGTTTAAAATAGTTTCAAATTAAGATCAAAATTTAACATAAATGTACCATCATGCCCTTACTATCTAATTTTTGGAATTAATCTAGAGAAAGTCAATAAGTTTTTTACATTTAAATGCATATCTATCAGCAATAGAGTAATTTACGCTAACCAAAATTAAAACCTTTCAAAAGCTCCCGTCAATCAATTAAGATAAAATTTATAAAAAAGGCCATTTAGGCACATAGCTTCTTAAATAAAGACAACTTTTATAATCTTTTTAAAAAAGGACAAAAACGCATGTTAATAACCCATTATACCCTTATATTTAAATATGGAAATTAATTTATTAATTTAATAATTGAATAACAAGTCTTCATCTTCCTTATTTGTCGCCATAGATTTTTGGTTAATTTATTAATTTAATAATTAAAGAACGGGTTTCTTGGCCGGAAAATTCAAATCTTCAAGTTTTTTGGTTAATCCATGATGAATCAAACATAATCCCGCTGCATCTACAAACGATTGGCCATAGATTTCAGATTGGTGAAGCAACAATCCTCGATTTCCTCTTGAAATGGAGGGATCTTTTTCTTCTTTTAGTTTCTGTTTCAGTTTTGGGTGACCCCTCACGCCCAAAAACTGATTTCCAATGATTCTCAAAGTTTCTGCTGCTTAGAGGCGTGTTCCTCTCTTTCAACGACGACCATGGCTATAAGGTCTCGTCTCCTTTGCTCTTCCATAATTGTTTCCTCGATCTGTTCTTTCGACTGCACATGATCAAGAGACTTTCCACGCGATCGTTTCTTTATATTCATAGGGGATTCAAACTTCACCGATTTCTTCATTATGGATGACGGACGCGAAGCCGCCGGAGATACAGTAGAAACTTTTAATTCCAAGGGTCAGATGAAGAGTTTTGCCAAGGGTATGATTATTAATTCCACAAGTACACACATAATTTGCAAAGAATTTAGGATTTTTTGAGATGATTTTAATTTAGGTTCAATTTTGCTCTGTTTTCGTGAAATTGTGATGATTTACGTGCGTGTTGCTGAAATGTAGTTCATGATTATTTGTTATTGGTTTGGTCAAGGGATAATGCAGATCTTATTTTGCATATGTATACGTATTTCTGCATAATCACATTCTAATATGAAGACACCGTACTATTTTTTCTGCATTATTCATTTTATTATGCAGTTTTAGATTTCATTGTTCTGCATTATTCATTTTATTATGCAGTTTTAGATTTCATTGTTCTGCATTATTCATTTTATTAATTATGCAGATTTAGATTTTATATTAATTTTCAACCATGGTCTAGGGAGCAAAATGTTCTTCTCACTTCTCACTTCGTCTTCTTCCGTACTTCACGGTTTCCTTTCTTCACAAATTGAAAACCCCCAAAATTCTGCACAAAATTTACAAAGTTTGACCGGAGTTGTTGATAGAGTTTAATTTTAGGAAGTTTTAATTAATTGCGTAATTCGGGGGGCTTTAATGAGCTGATAAACCTGTTTTTCTTCTCATTTAATTTTAGGAAGGTTTTTCTTAATTGCGTAATTCTCGGAATTAATGAGCTGATAGAGTCAGCTTTAAATTTCAAACATTTAAATAATTTCTCCATATTAATTCTGAATTTAGGTATTAAGGGCATGATGGTACATTTATGTGCCATTTTGTCCTTATTCTGAAACTATTTTGAATCATGTCTTTATTTAAAAAAACACTAGGTGAAATGACCTTTTATGTGAAATCCCCATCAATTAATTGAGCTGCAAAATTAAAATCGGATCCCCAATTTTAGAACTTTCTTCAAAGCTCTGATATTCAAATCTTTGCCAAATCTCTATAACACCAATAAATCCTAAAATCGTACTTATATGTTTCAATACATCAGAAAAATAGAGTATAGCATTATCAATAACTAATTCGCAGATATTGCATGGAGATTTATAGTTCACCAAAAAAAAATCGGTAAAAATATTCATATTCCATTCGACATATAACAAAAAATCGAAATATTCTCTTCATTTAACACAATACACAGACTAATATGAAATTCCATTGATGCATGTTCGATTTTAGGATTTCTTCATCCTAGGCATAATCAAAAAAACTTTGATCGACCCAAAAGGTTTGAATCATTCAGAAAATAAGAAACCTATAAGGTGTGGTGGAATTAATTAATGCAATTTAATCTATACTTCATTTCTTAATTTGTTACTTTAAATTCTATACTTCAAACCTCTCAACATGAGAAATGTTGGCAATACAAGAAGTTACCAGAATTAGAGGACATGTTTGAAGATCTTTTTGTGAGAATTACTCGAATATCACCATTTCCCCTCCAAACAAGCAGATCAAAACAGCAACTCTAGAGGTTCCAACACCTTGAGGACCCAATTCAGTGGTGGAATCATGGATTCTTGAACCTTTGAAGTTGTTACAGCCATCGGGTTTGTAGTTGCGCAGTCTTTCTGCTACTTCTACCATGGTTTCCGATTTCCCGGAAAATTCTTACGACACATATTTTAATCTTTTCGAATTGAGATGAATTAATTATCTCTCGTCAAAATCCTTCTAGATTTTGGAAAAAATGCAATTGAATTTCAGAGTTTTGGGGAAGAAGTATCACAACTTTGGGGAAAGTCCTAAAATTAGGAATACAGAATAATCAACGGGATTTTCGAGTGAGAGGAAGATTTGAATTTCAAATTTTAAAATCGTTGACTGATTAATATATTAAAACTCAATTTTCAAATTTTAAAATCGTAGAATTACACAAGCGTATTATGCAGAAAAAAAATTTGCATAATAATTTTAATAATGTAGAAATAGACAGTATACTATTTGCATATTCAAATTTTGTTATTCATAAAAATTATATTTATGCAGATCGGACCTGCATTTCCAAATATCAACATTCTTAATAAATTTTAATAGTGAAGCATAAGTAAAACTTTATATATAATTATTGAGATATTAAAAAAAATTGAAAATTATATATTATACGAAATTCTTGTTAAAAAATAGTATATAAATAAGAACCATTCAACTTAGAAAAAAATGCAGGAAATAAATTACATAAAGATGTCGTCTAATTATAAACCTGTACCAATACAATTTATGAACAACGCCCGAACTAAACTGATGTTTAGAATTGATCCGAGCAAAACCTTTGTGTCGTATGATTTCGTGAAGATGAAAATATTTCATTTGGAATAAGTTGATAAATAAGTTGATAGGGTATATCGAATTCAACATTGTAGATGTTGTTACTCTTAAATGTCTTAACATTCACAACAACATCTTAATTCGACCTTTCTTATTTTTTCCTAAGTCCAAATTCTGTTTTCTAGCTAATGCTGCTTTGGATGTTGTAACATCGCAGGTTGAAGATCTAGAACATTCTACACAGTTCCAGACTGGAAGGATCTGGAAGCTTGCAGAAGTATGTAGATCATGCGGTTGCCTTTGATAACGTCCAGAATAGGCTGGAATGATCTAGAAGCGGTTGAATGAGGAGTGGGAGAAAAAGAAGGAATGAGATCCTAAATTTTAGGAGATCATGGATGAAGGTTCTAGGCTCCATTTACACGCCTATAAATAGGCCAGAACGTCTTCATTATTCAGCATGGAGAATTAGGAGTAATCATATAATGTCTATGTGAAGCGTTAACCCTACTTAGACATTATATCGGTTATTACTTCTTCTTCATCAGATTCTCGTTTGCCATGAAGATATACAAATCAGATCCGAGAGTCACATATTTCACGAAGTGCTATTCTTTAATTCCTAAACTAGTGTTCATCCTGTTAGGAATTAATTGTCATTAGCATGTTCATGTCGTTGTGCCGAAGAGTCCAAACTTCCTGTACAACATAGACTTTTCTATACTTCTTTGATAGATAGATCATAGAGTTAGATTAGTTTTTGGTAGTGTAATTTTTACACTTAAGCCGTCTTTAGACTAGATACTTTATCGAGTCTTATTTCCGTTGTGAATATTTGTTCACACAACATTTGTATTCACTCATTGATTAGTGAAAGTTTTGCCATGAGGCTCACGCATAGATTTTAAATTAAAATCTATGTAAAAATTATTTCCATTGTGTTCAGTTTATTTCTAGTGTTTTAGTCTTCCGCTGTGTCTGTCTTTTCTGATATTCTGTTAGAGTCTGTGTTACACTATTTGTCTCAACATTCAGTGTAACATCGTTCTGTTTTTCACTTAAACACTAGTTATACCATCCACACACACTTTCAGTTGGTATCAGAGCAAATACCTGACGACACTAGGTCTAGATCCTTGTTTTAAGTGTGTTTTAGTTTATGTTAGCAATGGAAACACATCACATATCCACTGCACTTAGGTACTCGAACATATTATCCATATTTTAAGCCTAAGTTGTGCATGTATATTGAGTCAATTGTTGAACGTGCTTGGAGGACTGTACTTACAGGTTATGATGTACCAAAGATCCAAATCAACACATCAATACATCCACCAGAAAGAAGGAAAAGTTAATTTCAACCAAGGTTATCAAAAAGTGAAGGTAAACTAAGGTATGATCTTTAATATAGAAAATCAGTTCAATGCATGTTCTGAATATGGTCTTTATGAAAATTAATGTGCCAATACTAGACTTAAGCAAAAACTAAATTTTAGTACTACCTTAAATGATGAATCAGATGATGAATTTGATGAATCAAAAGATGTTGAATTCACTTTTCATACCAAGATTGATTATGATGATTCTTTAGATGATGATTTGGATGATACAGATTCTGATGTTGCACCTAATGTCATAACATTTATGGTAACATCAAAACAAAGTCACCCAGATTTGAATTGTTTTAATGGGTTTGTTGATGATGCAGGTATAAGGATTGATGATTCTAAATACCAAAAGTTGTTAGATGATTGTAACTCTCAGAAACTCACTCTTAATTCTTTGAACAAAGAGAATGAGAATCTGAAAGGAACAATTACC
This sequence comes from Galeopsis tetrahit, assembly GCA_963675135.1. NCBI lineage: Eukaryota > Viridiplantae > Streptophyta > Magnoliopsida > Lamiales > Lamiaceae > Galeopsis > Galeopsis tetrahit. Next base: position 51,780,862 of record OY776131.1, on the reverse strand, counting down.
AAGCTAGAAGTCATACTTACCAGAAGAGATTTTGAAGTTTGTAAACTGAAGGAGAAATTGATCACCTCTACTTTAAGTTTCATAAAATTTCCTATGAGTGCTTCTGATATATGTTATAGCTATTGGTAAATCTGATAATTGTGGTATACGTTATAATGGTTAAACTGCTTCTATTTCTAAGAATTTTGAAAATATTGTGAAATTTGTGAAGGCAAATGTTAAAACATCTGTTGTAACATCTGCACAAACAGGTTCTCATAAAGTCAAAAATACTGAAAAGAAGTTTGTATGTCATTATTTTTCAAAAATTGATCATATTTGTCCTTACTGCATGAAAATGTTTGATGATCTGAGATATGAGAAAATGTTACCTAAAATGATGTCACATCCTATGAAACATTTTCTGAAATCTGCATGGAAATCTGATGTTACTTGTAATGTTGTTCACACCTCTTTGAAAGCATGTTTACTTGGTCTATGGTATTTTGATAGTTGTTGTTCTAGACATATGACAGGACAAATTGACTACTTATCTGATTATGTGACCTTGAATGATGGTAATGTTACATATGGTGGTTGTTCGAAAGGACATATTATAGGAACTTTGAATGTTAAAGGTTTTCCTGAGCTTAAAAAATGTTTTACATTTTGATGGATTACTTGCTGATTTGATTAGTATTAGTCAACTTTGTGATGATAATTTGCATGTATAATTTGACAAAGAATCATGTGTATGTTTTTAATAAAGATGAAGATTGTCTAGGGCAGTAGATAATTGTTATCTTATTGGAACAAATGTGTGTAATTTGTCAAAGAATGATGAAAATATCTTATTGCATCAAAAATTGGGACATGCACATTATAGATCAGTGAAGAGACTAATCAGATAAGATGCAGCTAAAGGATTACCAAAACTGAAGTTTTAGAGTACCACTGTATGTGGACCATGCCAAAAAGGTAAGCAGGTAAGAATGTCGCATAAAATGCTGTCACATTGTTCTACACATCAATGTTTCGAATTGTTGCACATGAATTTAATTGGTCTTATGTCTTTGTTGTAAGAAAGAATATAACTCTACAAGAAATGGCAAGAGTCATGATTTTATCTAAAAGTCTTTCTAAAAGATTTTGGGCTAAAGCATTGAATTCAGCATGTCATATCATTAATAGAGTTTATATTCGATCTAGTTCTATTCAAACACCTTATGAGATTTTGAACATTAGAAAACCGAATATGAAGTATTTTCATGTATTTGGTTGTGTGTGTTATATTTTGAATGATATGGATTAACTTCATAAGTTTGATTCTAAAAGTGTAAGGTTTCTTTTTAGGCTATTCTAGAAATAGTAAAGCTTATAGTGTTTATAACCTTAGGACTAACGCTATTCAAGAATCTGTTAATGTTGTGTTTGATGATGATAAAGGTCTTACAGATGGAAATGAAGAAGAAGATGTTTCAGAGGTTACTGAAAAATCTGGAGATTCTTTGAGAACTGAAAATGTTGCTCCGAATGTTACAACATCTGGAACAACATCGACAAAAAGTTCAACAGAATCTACACAGAATAATCAGTATGTTACCAAAAGGAATATTTCTTCAAGGATTGATAAAAGTCATCCTTCTGACTAGATCATAGGTGATGCTACAGTGTGCAAACATGATGAAAAGTAAGATCAATAAGGTAGATGTGGTAAGAACAATATGCATGTCTTTTATTTGCAATGTTGTTAATGCAGAGTGTTACTATTCTGAAATTGAACCTAAAAATGTTAATGAAACAATTTCTTATGAGTTTGGTAACATTGATAGGAACAAAACTAGTTTAGTTGCACAAAGGTTACACTCAAGTTGAAGTTATTGATTTTGATGAAACTTTTGCACATGTTGCTAGGATGAAATCTATTAGATTATTGCTAGCAATTGCATGTTTTATTCACATTAAACTTCATCAAATGGATGTATAAACTGCATTTCTAAATGACATTTTAAATGAAGAAGCATATGTTTAACAACTTAAAGGATTTGAAGATCCACAATACCCTGATCGCTTTGTTAGAGGAGAAGCCGATATAATTTTGTTCATTAAGCACACTGGAGAAGATTTACTTATTGCTCAAATATATGTTGATAACATTGTGTTTGGCTTAACTTGTGATAAAATGTTAACCAATTTGTTAAAGCAATGACTGCAACATTTGAGATGAGTATGGTTGGAGACTTGAATTATTTTTTAGGTCTTCAAATCAAGCAATGTAAGGATGATATATTCTTCTCTCAAGGTAAGTATGCTGAGAACTTGGTTAAAAGGTTTGATTTTGAAAGTTAAAAAGTAATGAAAACTTCTATGAGATCTACTTTGAAACTTTGCAAAGACAATGCTGGAAAGGATGTTGATCCAACATTGTACAGATCTATGATAAGAAGTTTTACTTTATCTAACCTCTATTAGACCAGATATAATGTACAGTGTTTTTGTTTGTGCTAGTTACCAATATTATCCAAAGGAATCTCACCTGAATGTTTTGAAAAGAATTATCAAGTATGATGCAGGTACAAGTGAACTTGGGATTTGGTATACTAAGGACACCAACAACACTTTGATTGGATACAGTGATGCGGATTGAGCATGAGATATAGACGACATAAAGAGTAAGAGTAGAGGATGTTTCTACATGGGAAACAATCTTGTGGTTAAGCAAGATGTTTCATGGCTTATGAAATTGACATCCTTACAATTTTCTATGATAATACGAGTGCATAAACATTTCTAAAAATTCAGTACAACACTCACTCACTAAACAAATTTGCATTAGGAATTATTTTATGAGAGATTTAGTGGAGAAGAACATAGTGAAGTTGGAATACGTACCTACTGAAAATCATAATGCTGATTTATTTACTAAGGTTTTGACCTTGAGACATTCTTATTTTTGAGAAAATCTCTTGGTATGTGTAGTATCTGAATAATCCTAGATGGATGGTGTTACAAATGTTGTAGCATTTGGGACAACATCATAAGTTTGTATAGTTGTTATAGATTTAATTTATTTCCTATTTTCGTTGAATAATTCCTTTGTAAAATATTCTTGAATCTAAAATTTGTTGTGCAAAAATAAACATGTCTTACACCTCTCAAATGCATATAAATAGAATGTTGTTAGCATACTAAAAGATGTAGTTAATCATTGAGTAACTATGGAGCACGGAGTTGACTACTACGATGCCTTCTTTTCAAAAGGTGATTAATAAAATACATCAACATGTTCATAATCCATTGAGTAATTATGGGGCACGGAGTTCGCTACTACGATGCACTCTTCTAGAAAAATGGATCAATATGAACTAGGTGCTACAACACGAAAAGAAAAGAAAAAATATGGTGCAACACAAATGAAGTAAATTCATGTAAAAACCGTGTTGAGGTGTATGCAACAGTTTTGAGCATAGCATTAGATGATTCGAATATATTTTTATAAGTAGTAATTATTTGATTATTTGTGGAAATTTATTTTATTTATTCCTAATTATACTAACCTACATCCTTGTTTTATTTCAGATTATACACATTTAAATGTTAAAAATTCTAGAATGTTCTTAATTTAATTAATTATTTAATTATGATTTTACCCACTACTTACCCATGATTTATTTTTGTGGCTAAGTTTATGGAGTATTATCGAATTCCTTCTAGAATCCTCCTTAGTTAGTTCTTTTTTTTATACGTATTACTTCCAACTATGCATTCTCTCCTATATAATTCTCATAACATGATATACTAAGCATTGCATTTTTTCGAGTGATTTGAGTATTGCATTTTAAGATTTGCTAAAGCCTTATTTGTCTCGAATTTTGTGATTATCTTTTCGATTTCTTGGTGCTTAAATGACAGGAAACAAAGAAACTACCTCACCACACTCAAACTCCCACGAAACCGTCATCTCCATCTCTCTCCAATCTTATTAGTTTCGCTTTCATGGTCGCTTTACACCAAAACTCACCAACTGCTACAAGAAAAGCTGAAACACTTACCCAAAACAACTCCAGTTACACCCATTCCTACAACTGTTCACATTCCACTCGATACGTCCCTTAACGAGCTGAACCAAGCTTTTGAGAATATATCTCAATCGAATGTGAATTCTGAGAATCTATTTCTACTGATTGGAAATATGTCCATTGACATTTCTCATTACTGAAAACCCAAGAAATTCACCACTACACTTGGTTCGTTCACCTCATAAAAGCCTCAATTTCCAAGTCCTAATACTGTAACAGTGGCAGCTGCCCTGATTGCTTCCTCTCTGGGGGAGATTGAAAAGGAAATTGATGATTTTCCTGTTGCTGAGCAGAATGTGTCTGCAAATGTTGAGACATCCGATTTTGAGGACGCTCAAATGAAGGAATCTGACGCGAATGCTAACTCAGGTGAAACTAACTTTTCTCTTTTTAATACTGATGAATCTGAATAGATTTCATTTTAGGAAGATTGTTGAGAAAGAAAAGAGAAAAGATTAGCCCATGTTCAACGAAGGAAATCTGACTTTGTGTCCACTAGAGTTGATTACTCTAACTCATTGAGGAGAAAGAAGAAAGAAAGTAGTGTTGCTGATGAACCGATTTAAGTTCTTTTCTTAATCGGAGGAAGAAAATGTGGTTACTGAGAAACGAGTCAAAAGGAAGTATGATCCAAAGGGAAAGATGGTTGCTGCTGAACGAGACTTGCCCAAAGGAATTGAAAATTCTGATCCAGAGGATAATCCCACTGTGTAGGAGATTAAGAAGACTCTGAGGAAGAATGTTGCATCCAATGCTGAAGCAAGTGCCGCAACACCAGACCCTGATGACAGTAGAAGTGATGATTCTGAGAAGAGCAGTAGTAAGGACTCTGAATCAGCCGAGGAGATAAATTCTGAAGGAGGTAATTCTGATCCTGATAATAATTTTTAGACTGATAGGTTAGTTGCTAAAATAACTAAACTATCTAGATGAAAGTTGTTAATGGAAAGAAGAGTTAAGATTGCTGATTTTGAGAGTAAAGGGTTGATACAATTTTTTATTAAAAGGAAATTGTTGAAAACAATAACTTTGAGTGATACTTTTGTGTTTGACTGGGTATATGTACTTTATGTTTGTCTTAGGAAGAGTACGGGTAGACGTAGATCTAAATGATATGGGAATGTACAATTTAGGGGGAGATCAGTTTCATTTACTCCGAAATTGATTGATGACTTCTTAGAGATAGAGCCTGTGATTGATGAAGATGAACTTGATTTGAACTTGGTTTCTACTTCTATAACTAGGGTAGATTAACTAGGTGACAAAATGTTATGCTTGCTAAAGATCTCACATCTCTATACTCTGTACTCCATAAATTGATTGTCTACAATTGGTTACCCTATACAAATTCCACTACGGTGATTAAGGATTAAGCTCTATTGTTGTATAAGATGATCGTCTTGAAGAATTTCAATCTGGATTTAATTATTTTCACCACATACAGTTTATTGTGATATTTATTATAAAGGGATTTTACCTTATCATTTGCTGATATGTTCATACCTCAAGAGGCATGAATTTTTAAACCTAAGGAAACTGAGGTTATTAGAGGCAAGGTACCCTTGATGACTATCTCACCTACTCTGTTACTTGGTGAAAGGACTGTTGATTTGCTTTGTTACAAAATTCAGATAGTTCTGATCACAGAGATGCTCTTATTCCAGCTAGACCAGCTCCAGCAAGACCTGAACAGAGAAATGTTACACCGAATGTGAAACACATTGGTGGTCACATTGGTTAAAATTTTCTGTTTTCAGATCTTTTATTTTACTTCAACTGAAACGTTTACAGGACTCTATTGATGGCCTTATGTTCCTTAAAGTCCAGTGGTTATAGACGCTTTCTACTACCACAGGGGGAGAAACACCATCAACTTCTGGGATTCGAAGTGAAGAGCTCCATGAAGATGTACCAGAAGTTGATTGTGTACCTGATGCTATTAATGAAGAGACTACAACTTGTACTGTTGTTGAAGAGGAGGAGGATCAATTTGCTGATGAACATACGGTTGTTCTTTATGGTAACATCTGAACAGGTTGATACAAGATAGGGGGAGGGCTGAACATTATAAGTGATTATGTGCAGGAACATGATGCTGCAGCTGTTGATACAACAATATATGTCATTTTTTTAGTTTCTCAAGTATTTGTGCCTTTTATACTTCCCTTGATCTTATTCATTTATTCTGTGTTTAAGTTGATTTACAGATTCTGTTTTTTCCTTCCTAGTTGATAGGTTGTTCTTTATTCAATGTGCTTAAATTGTTTGCATTGATGATAATAGTTTACTGCTTTATGCTTAAATTGTTTTCATACTTATTATCATTTGCTTACTGCATGTTGTATATGTTTATGTTTATGTTAGTTGTTGTCTGTTTTGTTTTTCTAACTTGCCTTATTATTCAATCTGCTTAAATTGTTTGCTTTGAGGGTAATATAGAAGTACACCTCTCTTTAATTATCATGTGTTTACTGCTTAATGCTTAAATTGTTTGCTTTGATGATAATATGATTTAGAAGTACACTTCTCTTTAATTCTCATTTGCTTACTGCTTATTGTCTAGGTCTTTGTTAGATATTGTTGTTTTTCACTTTTTTTTGCTCTATTTTTATTTTTAGTCTTTGCTCTGTTTTTTTTTTCTTTTCTTCATTATTGCTCTGATTTTATTTTATTGAGTCATACATAAGTCTTAGGTTGATCTAGTACATATTCATATATGCTCTGATTTAACTTATAATTTTTGTAAAGTTTATATGTTGTTCATATAAGTATATTGTTTATACTTATTGTTGTTTTGAGTGAGATCACATTGCTCTTATGGCACGGACTATGTGAAATCATTCTTGGTCTTTCTTACTTTGATCCGGAAGCTACAACAGGTGTTGACTTGATTAGTACATGGATATGATGGTAATGCTCTAGCATGTACATAATACTGAGTATATATAGAAATATATGTGCATCAAGTGTGTTGTAGTCGAAAGGTCAAATTGGGGGAGATTGTAGATGTTGTTACTCTTAAATGTCTTAACATTCACAACAACATCTTAATTCGACCTTTCTTATTTTTTCCTAAGTCCAAATTCTGTTTTCTAGCTAATGCTGCTTTGGATGTTGTAACATCGCAGGTTGAAGATCTAGAACATTCTACACAGTTCCAGACTGGAAGGATCTGGAAGCTTGCAGAAGTATGTAGATCATGCGGTTGCCTTTGATAACGTCCAGAATAGGCTGGAATGATCTAAAAGCGGTTGAATGAGGAGTGGGAGAAAAAGAAGGAATGAGATCCTAAATTTTAGGAGATCATGGATGAAGGTTCTAGGCTCCATTTACACGCCTATAAATAGGCCAGAACGTCTTCATTATTCAGCATGGAGAATTAGGAGTAATCATATAATGTCTATGTGAAGCGTTAACCCTACTTAGACATTATATCGGTTATTACTTCTTCTTCATCAGATTCTCGTTTGCCATGAAGATATACAAATCAGATCCGAGAGTCACATATTTCACGAAGTGCTATTCTTTAATTCCTAAACTAGTGTTCATCCTGTTAGGAATTAATTGTCATTAGCATGTTCATGTCGTTGTGCCGAAGAGTCCAAACTTCCTGTACAACATAGACTTTTCTATACTTCTTTGATAGATAGATCATAGAGTTAGATTAGTTTTTGGTAGTGTAATTTTTACACTTAAGCCGTCTTTAGACTAGATACTTTATCGAGTCTTATTTTCGTTGTGAATATTTGTTCACACAACATTTGTATTCACTCATTGATTAGTGAAAGTTTTTCCATGAGGCTCACGCATAGATTTTAAATTAAAATCTATGTAAAAATTATTTCCATTGTGTTCAGTTTATTTCTAGTGTTTTAGTCTTCCGCTGTGTCTGTCTTTTCTGATATTCTGTTAGAGTCTGTGTTACACTATTTGTCTCAACATTCAGTGTAACATCGTTCTGTTTTTCACTTAAACACTAGTTATACCATCCACACACACTTTCAAACATACATATAAGTATGTCGAAAATACCAAGTTTAGATATGTAAATAAACTTATTTTATGGTATTTGATTATATAGTAACTTTTTTTGTAGTTGTTGCTGACATGGTTTTGGTGTTCTGAATATAAATATGCAATATACAGTCGTAGTATGCAGAAAAAAAAAATTGCATGATAATATTAATAATGTAGAAATAGACAATATACTATTTGCATTTTCAAAGTTTGTTTATGCAGATCAAATCTGCATTCTGGAAAAGGTTCTCCTTTACAATATACACTCTGCACAAAATAATACAAAATAACCAAAATTAAATAATTCCAGCACGAAATCGAATGAAGAGTGTCATTTTCACGGCAGCGAGATCCAACACCAAAATGCGTGCAACTCGATACATACAGATAAACCTGACCAAAGCACAAACCTTCAACTTTAATTGAAATTGAAATTGAACAAATTCTACCCACTCTAATTAAAAACCCCATGATGATCAGCGCCATATCCGAGTTTAAACCACAATCCAGCCTTAAAAAAAAACCCTAGCTCGAAATTTCAGCAAACACCTTAGATCTCCCACAAGAGAAAACAAAAACAACACAACATCAATATACTCTCTAGAAAATACTAACACATTGATTCGGGTGGAATTTACACGTTTTAAGGGCACATGTGAAGTGTATTTTGATGTGGATTTCATTGAATTATGCATTGAATATGATTGTTTAAGCCGAAATGAGAGAAAGGTTGTGTTTTATCGATTTTGTAGGAAATACGATGAAATATGGAGCAAAACACCAACCATACTTTACTGGATCAGGAAGAGGTGTGAACGGTTGGATTTGTCTCGAAAAACGGTGTGGATTAGCCAAAAGAATCGAGTCAATCCGACACCCGAGGCGAAAGATATGCACGAAACGAGGAAGAGGTGGAAATCAAGAGAGAGCACGGCCGAGCTCATGGCTCAGCCGAGCCATTTTCAGGCCACGGACGTGCATCGTGCTCGGGAAAACTCTGCAAGAGACTGAGGCAATTTGGGCTAAGAGAAGAGAACGGCCGAGCACTCAGCTCGGCCGAGCTGCTGCAAGACAAAAACCAAACGCCACGGTCGCGCATTCAGCTCGAGATGAGCCTCTCCGAAACCGAAGATTTTGGCCGACCACATGCCTCGGCCGAGCTTCCCTCGCCCCTGTTCCGCAGCGCCTCGACCGAGACAAGGCCACGACCGAGCTTTTCCAATTGTCCACACGTCGAGCACGGCCGAGCCGCCTGCTCGGCCGAGCTTCACCCAGGCCCAAGTCCATTTTCGGTGCACTTTTCACATTTTGGCCATTTTTTAGGGACCAACTTGCAATTTTGTCAATCAAACCCTACCCAAACACTATATAAACCCTCTTTCTTGAAATTCAAGCCATTCTCCCCCAATCCACACATAGTTACACATACTTGGAGGTGTTTTGGCCATTTCTCTCTCAATTTTCATCAAATCAAGGAAGAAAGGATGCAATAGCTTGCAAATTCCATTCCCTACCACATTCTAGACTAAGCTTTCTCTTTCTTTTCCTTTTTATTTAGTTATTTCATTTGGAATTTGTAATTGGATCATGCTAGTAGTTGGCTAAATACTTTGTGGTTCTAAGGCTATGTTTATACTTTGGATGATGTTTATGAATTAATTTCTTGTTTATTTGGTGGTTGTGTTGCTATTTCTATTTGAATGCTTAACTTTCATTGCAAAACATGTTGTCAATGGCCATGATAGTATGTTTTATTTATTGTTAATTGGAATTGGATTGAGAAATCTCTTTCATTAATCGTATTTAAGCATTCGACCCAATAGTCTTGTGAGCTCGAGAGAGAAGATCAATTATTGGGAGGGTATTAGATGATCTTAGGAACCTTTTGGGGATTTCTTATGCATGCTAAGTAGAGATACTAGTTTGTGTGACATGTCTCTTGGATTAATTGGATCGAGAGAACTATTAATTCATCATTTTGTGATCAACCTTATAGTAATCAACACACCACCACTTAATTAAGCTCTTAATCATAAGTTGAACCCTTAGTGTGACATATGCCTTGGAACCCACCTTCTTTCTTTGAATTTTCATTCGTTCTACTTTCGTTTCTTAATTTGCATGCTAGTTGATCGATTTCTATTACTCTTTATTACTTATTGGTGACACTTTGGTAGGTAATCTTAGAGTAATTCATCACTTTCACTTTATCGATCACGTCTAAATAGAACTACGTTAACAAACTACACTTTTACGATAAACCTCCTTGTGAGATCGACCTCGTGCTTATCACGCTACGATAGACACCGTACACTTGCGGTTGTTTATTTTAGTGTTGTATAACACGTGAACCACACATCTAAATAAACAAATGATTAAAAATCATTACTCACTATTATAAACAACAAGAAATAATGTACTCCGTAATTCACTGTAACATGATATTTAGATGCTTTCATGAAAAATATAGCAAAAGAGAGAAAACAAATGATAAAAAATCATTACTCACTATTATAAACACCAAGAAATAATCCCACAACCGATCTGTAACAAATGAGTAAATTAACTATACTCCGAGCGCCGCCTTCGTCTCTCTATCGTGGGCAACACAACCGATTTTTAGGGCATCAATGAATTAACAACACACTTGAATCTGCACGATCGATTAACTGTACTGAATTAATCATACACAATGTCAATCGATTTTGTAGTAGAATTTTATTATGGAAAGTAGAAATCAATAATTAAAGATTACTCTATAATACTGAATATGGACCACGAATAAGAAAGGTCAATTAATTAATTTTAAACGCAGAGATCTTAATTAGTTAATTGAAACGCAAATCTTGATGGAGAGAAACCTTGTTGAAGACGGGGCAAAAAATAAGGAATATTAAGAGTTGATTAATTAAATATTAAATTATTGAATTAGTCTCCACATTTCAAATTAAGAGCATAATGGGTTATTTACATTCAATTTTATCCTTATTTTAAATGATTAGAATTTTAGTTCTTAATTACTGGGAATGACCCTTTTTATAAAAATTCGATAAATCTTTTCTCCCATATCTTCTTTGTAGTCTAACTTGGTATATGTATTCATTCATCATTCATGTTGCCAGTTGGTGGAATTGTGTGACTTGGCTGCTTTTTTCGAGAACTTGCTTCTTTTAGACTATATATCCCCTCACTCTTCTTTTCTCTTTTGTAAGTGAACGAATGGTTCTCAGGTCTTTAACGATCTACTTTTCTATCCGGATGACTAGAAAGCCGCACCCGAATAAGCAGTTTAAGCTTGTACACGTTGGATAATATTGATAGTAGACGAGAATAGGGCCGGTAGGTATGTAAGTCATTACCTTTTTAGAGACTATTTTTAAGGTAAATTAAAGGCACATTATTCTAGTTTAATTAATTAATAAAAAGAAAAACAAGGAGAGGGCAAATATATTGTGGCAAAAACAATAAAAAAATAATACCTACTGAAATTTGACATCGATTTAACCATGAAGTCAAAATCAATTTTCAATAGAAATGTTATCATTTTAAGGTAATTTTATACCTACTGAAATTTTCAGTTTAAGATAATCTGTTTTTAAGTGATGAAATTTACAATAAATTGTACTCCATCACTTTTAAATAATACATGTAAAATGAGGTAAAATTTTAAAAAGTGATTCACTTTAAATTAAAATTTTATAATATATAGTATTAAAAATAATACATTTCATATATGATAGAATTGGTGAATCAAGCAAGTAAATTTCATATATCTTGCGTACTGTTTAATGAGAGGTTACAGGGGTATATATATACCTCAAATAGCAGATATATATCGAAATAATATCTATTCTAAATAATATCTTAACAGAATAACTAAGATCCTAACAAACTAGGCTTTCGACTAATATGGGCCTTGTACCCAAGATAGAAATGCGTATCGGTTATTAACTCCCAATACTCCTCCTCAAGTTGAAGTGTGAAGATTCCGAACACCCAACTTGGCTCGAAGAAAACAGAAACGATCAGCTCCAAGTGCTTTGGTGAATATATCTGCAACCTGATTTTCGGTGGAAACAGCGCAAGGGCGAATATCACGATATCAGGACGTGTAACTGTGAGGTATAAGAGTCGTCCCACCAATCGACGGTACTTAGTGGCATCCACGGCTGGGCTGTCATCGTCCAGGCGAAGTTTTAAGTTCTGTTCCATGGGGAATGCGCTCGGTCGCCCCCCTTGTAGGCCGCTGTCTTCGAGAATATCAAGCGCGTATTTGCGCTGACTTAATACGAACCCCTCGGGTGATCGAGCGACTTCAATTCCAAGAAAGTACTTCAAATTTCCAAGGTCCTTAATGCTAAATTGGTCATCCAAATGACGTTTAACGGAGGAAATTCTGGATGAGTCGTTTCCAGCGAGCAATACATCATCCACATAAATTAGTGCCGAAATGTAGGTATTACCATCTCGAAGTGTGAATAGTGAGTGATCAGCGTGCGACTGCTGAAATCCAATGCTAACGAGGGACTTAGTGAATTTCTCATGCCAATTTCGGGAGGCCTGACGGAGCCCATAAAGTGATCGCTCAAGTTTGCATACACGGTTGTCACCTGCCTTTGCAAACCCTTGTGGAACATGCATATAAACATCTTCATGCAAATCACCATGAAGAAAAGCGTTGTTCACGTCCAACTGGTGGACTTCCCAATTCCGTTTAGCCGCAATAGTTAGCATGCAACGGACCGTGACGAGTTTTGCGACGGGGGCAAATGTCTCATGGAAATCGATGCCCTCTACTTGAGTGAATCCTTTTGCAACCAATCGAGCCTTATAACGCTCTACTTCGCCATTGGGTTTATACTTAATTTTATAAACCCATTTCGAGCCCACTGCCTTCTTCCCGGGTGGTAGCGTAGTTAATTTCCAAGTTCCATTCTCCTCTAGGGCTTGGATTTCCCGTTTCATTTCTTCACGCCATAAAGGATCTTTGCTGGCTTGTGAGAAACACTTCGGTTCATCACGAGCGGTGATGGCTGCCAAGAAGGCTTTGTGGCTGTATGAAAATTTATTATATGAGACGTAGGATGAAAGGGGGTACGCTACTGAATTTGCAACAGATCGGGAGTGGTCCACGGAAGGCGGCAGATCTGTGATGTACTCGGCAAGGTGCTTTGGTTGCCGTCTGATCCTAGGTCCATTGCGCACGGTATGGCTGTCTCCAGCGGACGAATCGATGTGTGTGTCCCCGTCAACAGCAAGTTCAGGAGTGTGGATGGTGGGTGAATCACATTCCCCATTCGAAGCATGAGTTTCGGTCCTGGTGGTAGGTTCAGGAGTGTGGTCGGTGGGCGAATCAAATTCTCCACTCGAGGCATGAGTTTCAGTCACTGGGATAGGCGTGTTTCCAACGTTGTCCGTCAAAGGTGCTGCTCGACGAATGACTGGGCGCGGCGGAAGAGATGAAATATCTGAATGAACAGGTTTATTTTGAACACGAGCATGTGCGCTGGTAACGGCCTGAATAAAATCCAAGTGCTCATTTCCTTGAAATGGGAATATGTTTTCAAAAAACGTCACGTCCCGAGAGCTGTAAAATTTATGACTTTGCAAATCGAACACCCGATAAGCCTTTTGTCCGTTTGGATAACCTACAAACACACAGGCACTCCCTCGTTCCCCAAACTTATCTTTACGACGGTTCTCATGCGCATAGACTAGGCAACCGAACACCCGAAGATGATCATACGATGGTGGTCTCTTAAATAGGATTTCAAAAGGTGTCTTATGTGAGATGACGGATGAGGGTAGGCGATTTATGATATAAACAGCCGTTAGTATGCACTCACCCCAAAAATTTATTGGAAGGCAAGCCTCAAAACGCAGCGCTCGTGCCACTTCCAAAATGTGTCTATGTTTACGTTCCACAACCCCGTTTTGTTGTGGTGTATCAGTGCAAGAGCTTTCGAATAAAATACCATTATCACTATAGTATTTCAACAAGGAAGAGGAACGGAATTCGACACCATTGTCGGATCGGACGCGTGCAACTTGGAGATGAAATTGTGTGCAAATCATGTTGCAAAACTGAACTAATAACCCCCCTATTTCAGATTTATGACGACAAAGAAATACCCACACTCCACGACTAAAGTCATCCACAATTGTTAAAAAATACCTTGCACCGGAGAAACTATCACACTTATATGGTCCCCAAATATCACAATGAATGAGTTCAAAACATCGAGTAGTATCACTAGTACTTGTATGAAAAGGAAGTCGGGTTTGTTTGGCCCGAACGCAAGAATCACAAAAAACAGTGTTTTCCTTAAATTTGTGCAAAAAATCAATATGTCGCAAGCTACCATCCGACGCGTGTCCCAATCGCTTGTGCCACAATCCGGAACTCCCAATAACAGCTAAGGCCTTCATCTTCGTTGGTTCCAAGTAATACAGGCCGTCGCAACATTTACCCAGTCCAATCAGCTTCCTCGAGTGTAAGTCCTGTATAATGCAAAAATCCGCAAAGAAAGTGAACACACAATTCAATTCCTTCGTGAGGCGGCTAGCGGAAATAAGATTGCAATGGAACAAGGGCACGTGTAACACCCGATTAAGTTGCAGCCCACTACCCAGATTAAGTTTTCCAACTGAATGTACTGGGATAATCTCCCCATTTGGAATTTTCACAGGTGATTCACCATGATTTATCACAACGTTGGACATAAAACGTCCATCACACGTAATGTGCTCTGTTGCCCCTGTATCAATTATCCAAGGACCTGGAAAAGAATGTGGAATACCTGCCATGTGCACAGCGGATCCAGAGGTAGTAGAGCCCTCACGTTCAGTCCGGATAAAATCGGTAAGGCGCTGGAACTGTTCAGCATTTAACCCCGGAACAGGGCTGTGATTAGCGTCGACGTGTGCAGCCCGCGGTGTATCCGTGTGTCTCGTACTGTCCTTTGATGATCGTCCATCTCGCACGTTACCCTTTCCATTCTGCCCTCGCCTATTCCAGCCGGGTGGGTAACCGATTCTCTCGAAGCAGTTATCGAACGTGTGGTTGGTTTTACCACAGTGGCTGCAATATCGCCCGTCTCTTGGCTTACGATTTGGATCAGTGGTCCTGCCTGAATCTGGAGCGTTCTTGGACTGCAGCTGGAAGGCCGTTGTCTCGCCGGACGGCTTTCTTGCGATGGAGATTGTCCTGTGCTGCTCATCCTCCGAGACCAGGTGATAGGCTGTACTTAGCGATGGGACTGGTCGTGTACTTAGGATCTGCGTCCGAATGGGGTTATGAACGTCATTAAGCCCCATCAAGAAATCATATAATCGATCTCTATCCGTCCGTTGTAACAACTGTTTCGTTAGGTCGCACTTGCAACCGCCGCAAGTGCAGCCTCCACATGAACACACAGGGATCGGCGATACTGAACTAGCCTCTTCCCAGATTCTCCTCAGCCTGCTGTAGTATGCGGAAACGGTCTCGTCATTTTGACGGATCATCCCAAGTGAACACCGTAACTCATAGGCTCGAGGGGCGCTCTCCTTGCCAAAACGCTCCTCGAGATCGACCCACATCTCGCGGCATGTTTTGAACTTCACGGTGTGTCGGATTTCAGGTTCCATGCTGCTTAATAGCCAGCCTCTCACCATGGCGTTCGCACGTTTCCAGTATGGCAGGTATGGGTCATTGGCTGGAGGCATTACGATCTCACCATCAACGAACCCAATCTTGTTTTTGGCATATAATGCGTTCGTCATATCGTCTAACCAGTCGGCGTAGTTTCCGTCTTTAAGGAGTGCCCCCACAAACGTATCGCCGGGCTTATCCGATGCGTGGAGATAATAGGGAGACATGGGATCAATCACGACAGTTGGTCCCTTTAACCCGCTGCCGGTCCCGGGCTTTTCATCAGCCATGGCCTTGTTTCTTGATGTAAGAATTTCAGAGAACTGATCGAAGAAAAAGAAACGTCGATCTTGGAAGTTTTACCAGAAAGGCTCCCGCTCTGGTACCATGATAGAATTGGTGAATCAAGCAAGTAAATTTCATATATCTTGCGTACTGTTTAATGAGAGGTTACAGGGGTATATATATACCTCAAATAGCAGATATATATCGAAATAATATCTATTCTAAATAATATCTTAACAGAATAACTAAGATCCTAACAAACTAGGCTTTCGACTAATATGGGCCTTGTACCCAAGATAGAAATGCGTATCGGTTATTAACTCCCAATAATATATTATTTAAAATGATTTCACGTAAAATGTTCTCACACATGTTTTTAATTTGCCCCAACACAATTGTGTTATCAAAATTATTCCATACAAAAATTAATAATAATTTAATTGTGTTATTGTTGTAAATTAATAATAATTTAATTGTGTTATTGTTGTTTAAAGGGGGTGGGGGTCAAATAATCTTGTAATTAATTGGTTATTGTCCTAAAGATTTAATCCAAAGACAGAACCATATGAATTATTGGCATGGCGTGTTCAAAAATAGTACTCCTACATTACACACAGTTGGCATAAGATCGATGTAGAAAGGCTTGAAAAGATCGAACTAACGCTACCGTCTATAATGGAATAAGAGTATATATACGACTATGAAGCAGTGTTTCCAAAATCGAATTGGATTGGTTTAATTTGTTCAATCGGTTGAACGGGACCGACAATGAGACCGGTTTATTACCCTCAAAAAAAAATTATACTATCTTATTTATAAAATGAAGTGTACTTGAAGTTGAATTTTTTAATACAAAATGATACTATCTTATTATCCTCAAAAAAAAAAAAAAAAAATGATACTATCTTATTTATAAAATGAACTCCATTTAATACCCTTTTTAGATGAATAATTAGAGAAAAAAAATGTACTTTACAATTTTACCTATAACTTTAATATTTAATACTACTTCCTCTGAAAATTGTTCACTTTTTTGTGTACACTATAGATTTATTATTTAATTGTGTTATAAATGTTTAAAGGGCCGGGGGTCAAACTTTCTAATTATTTTTTGTCCTAAAGAATCCAAAGACGAATCATGAATTAATGGTAGTAGACCCTGTACATTATTACACTCACAGTTGGCATAAAAGTAGTAGGACCTCGAAGAGACAACGTTGACTGAACAGTATTGACTTTTTATTTTATTTTTTAAGACATCTTACTAAAAAGTAAAAATACATCCATTTTAACAAACAACTAGTCATAAAAGAAAATGGGATTAAAGGACTTTGGTGACTATGTTGTTTCTGCCAAAAGACTTATTCGGAACAATTATGGATTTGTAATGAGTATTGTTAGACGTAATGCCAACGAAGTGGCACATAATCTTGCTAGGAACTTTCGTTTTTTTTAGAGTCCTCATAGTTGGATCGAGCCTCCGGATTTTGTGGTAGGTCATCTCACTTCTATCTGCTATTCTTGCGAATAAATTGAATGCCTCTTTGACTTTAAAAAAAAAAAAGGGATTAAAAAAAATTTAGTTATCACATTTTTTAATTTAGTCCACAAATAAAAAAAAATTAATTCACTAGTTACCACATTTTTTATTTAGTTCACAAAATTATCACTTTCTAAATTTACTTCGTTAATTTTTATTTTTTTAAAATTATGTCTTAATAAAAACACATCCATTTAACAAACAATTAGTCATAAAAGAAAATGGGAATAAAAAAAAGGTTACCACATTTTTTAATTTAGTTCACGAATAAAAAAAATTAGTTGACTAGTTACTACATTTTTAAATTTAGTTAGTAAGATTATCACTTCCTAAATTTACTTCGTTAATTTTATTTTATTTAAAAAAAAAATAGTTTAGTTACCTGCTGTGGAGTTACATGTTAAGAAACTTACTAGCAGACCCAAAAAAAAAAAAGAAATTTAGTGTACTAATTTTAAAAGTGATAATCGTGTAGGCTAAATTAAAAAAATGTGATAATTTAATGAACTAAAAAATTAATCCCAAAAAAAATTAAGCTCAAATTAAAATACACAGATTGTCGCACTGTGAATCTAAAGTTCTCGAGGAACAAAACTTATAAGTATTTGGAACCTCAATTTAATTAGCCTCTAATCAATAAAACTACTCCATCCGTCCATCAAAAGTGTGTTCATTTCTTTTTTTTGGGTTCACAAAAAATATGCTTATTCTATTTAAATAATTCACTTTTAAATTTTTTTTCTACTTTACTAACAAAATTGAGTATCTACCAAATATATTTTTTACTCATTATTCTAAATATATTCTTTATAATTAAGATATGATTTTTAAAAAAATATATAAAAAAAAAGTGAACACACTTTTGATGGATAGAGAGAGTACAATTTTAAACTGAATACAGTATAAAGCGAACTTTTTTGTCGGCGGAATTCCTTTGGAATGAATTTATAATTATGTGCATCTATTATACTGAATGGATTCGTAGATTTCCCCAATATATTTCGTGATAAGTGGGTAACGGATTCGTAGATTTCCCCAATATGTAGCTCGTAGATATGTGGGTAACGGATTCATAGATTGGGGAAATCTATGAATCCATTCAGTATTTCCCCAATATTTTTTAGATTGGGGAAATCTAAGAAAAAAAATATTGCAAATACTGAATGGATTCGTAGATTTCCCCAATATGTGGCTCGTGCATTGGATTTTTTGGGTTCTGACCATCGTCCAATTCTGCTCAATTGTGAATCAAGAGTGAATAAGAGGTATCCATGCAAAAATGGTCAGTTTCGTTTTGAAAATTATTGGGTTAAAGAAAGGGATTTTGCTACACAAATTGCACAAATCTGGAAGCAAAAGGAGGAGGGAGTTTTACTCAAAGATACCTTGGAATATTGTAGCCGATCTCTTTGTAAATGGGATAAGTCAAAAAAGGGGACCATTCCAGAGCGAATTTCTAAGGCTCAAAATCTTATTAATGAGGAACTCAATAATGAAGATCATCACCCAGACATGTAGAAGGTCAGTAATTTGGAAATTGAGCTTGAAAAACTTACTTCGCAAGAGGAATGGTATTGGAAGCAACGATCAAGAATCTCGTGGATGAAGGAAGGGGATCGGAATACTAAGTTTTTCATGCTAGGGCCAGTGCTCGAAGGAGGCGTAATGTAATAGCTGGGGTTATGACGGAGGAGGGGCAGTGGTTCTCGAAGGAAACGGATGTTAGAAAATGTTTTTTGCGGTATTTTGAGAATATTTTTTCTACATTCAAACCGGACATGGCAGATATTCAAAGAGCTGTTGCCCCTATGGATCATGTGATGTCAAGAAGTGCTCTATCCGTTCTTGATACTCCATTTACGAAGGAAGAGGTTACAAGGGCAGTTAGGGATCTTAATCCGTGGAAAGCTCTAGGGCCTGATGGATTTTCAGCCTCATTTTATCAGACAAATTGGTCAACAATTGGTGATGATATCTCTGGCCATGTTTTAGCAACTCTTAATAACAATGCTGATTTGGAGTCTTGGAATCATACAATGATCATTCTTATCCCAAAGGTTAAATGTCCAAAAAAGATTACTCAATATAGGCCTATTAGTTTATGTAATGTTAGCTACAGAATTGTGGCGCGTACAATTACTAATAGGCTTAAAGGAGTGATGAATGAGATTATTGATCCATTCCAAAGCGCTTTCATTCCAGGGCGTCTCATCACAGATAACATATTAGCTGCCTTTGAGGGTTTCCATTGGGTAAAAGCATAAAAAAGTAAGAAGGGATATGCTGCACTTAAGTTGGATATGAGCAAAGCGTATGACCGAGTGGAATGGTCTTTTCTCAGAGTGGCAATGGAAAGACTTGGTTTTTCTCAGAGTTGGATTAGTTTGGTAATGAAGTGCATCTCATCGGTCAAGTACAGCATTAACATCAATGGAAGCCAAACTGAGTTTTTTACACCCACTCGAGATCTTAGACAAGGTGATCCCCTTTATCCTTTTTTATTTGTCATTTGTGCTCAATGCCTCTCATCATTGATCACAAAAGCCATTTCTGATCGAGTTATGACGGGAATTAAGATTGCAAGGTCAGCCCCAGTTTTATCTCATCTATTTTTTGCTGATGATAGTTTGGTGTTTTTCCAAACTGATAAGGAGAATGGTGTTGGGTTGAAAAAGTGCTTGACTCTCTATGAAAACGCTTCTGGGCAGTTGATTAATCTGGATAAGTCAAACATTTCTTTTAGCCCTCATATGAAATTGGAGAACATTTCTTGTGTTAAAAATATTCTGGGGATCAGATCATCACAAAGCCATGAGTTTTACTTAGGACTCCCAGCTTTTTCCATCAGGGCAAAAAGATTACAGTTTGGGTATTTGGTGGACAGGGTCAGGCAAAAAATTAATGTTTGGGATCATCATTTTTTTTCGGAAGGAGGAAAGGAAGTATTAATTAAATCAGTGCTTCAAGCTATCCCTTCATATGCCATGTCGTGTTTTAGAATTCCAACAACTATAGGTGGGGATATGGAGAAACTGATAGCAAGGTTTTGGTGGGGAGATAAAGTTGATCAAAAGAAATTGCATTGGATGAAATGGACAGATATGTGCAGAACGAAAGAGGATGGGGGGCTTGGCTTTAGGAGTATGGTGGCTTTTAATAAGGCTCTTCTAGCTAAGCAGGTGTGGCGCATCATGTGTAATCCGGATACTCTGGTAAGTAAGTTATTTAAAGCAAGGTACTTCAGGCATGTTGATATTCTGGAAGCAGAGTTAGGCACCAATCCTTCCTTTGTTTGGCGTTCGTTGGTATGGAGTAGAGAAATTATTGGAAAAGGCATGCGATGGAGGGTTGGAAAGGGTGATAATGTGCATATATTTCGTGATAAGTGGGTAACGGATTTGCAAGATGGAGTCCCGTCTTCGAAGTTTGCAAGTGCTTCGACGGTTAATCGCTTTATTACTCTGGATTATGCTTGGGACATTCAGTTGTTGCAACATGCTTTTTTACCGCATGGGGTGGTTGCCATTATGAAAGTCCCTCTCTATGGGCAGGACAAAGAGGATATACGGTATTGGCCTCATCACTCGTCTGGACAGTATACAGTTGTTTCTGGATATACTGCTGCGGTAAATCAGATTGCCTTACGATGTCAGGCTAGTAATGCAGGAACTTCGGACGGGAAGGAGAATGGCAAGATGTACAATAACATTTGGAAATTAAGAGTACCTCCGAAGATTCGAATATTTGGATGTAAATTGCTCAAAAATATGTTTGCAGCAGAAGGAAATTTGGCCCGTCATCATGTCCCGATTGAACCTGTTTGCTTATGTTGTGGTAATTATGGAGCAGATTCGATTCATGTCTTATTCAAATGCCCTTTTGCCAAAAGAATATTGAAAAAACATGGTTTTTGGAACAATCTCAAAGGACTGCTAATGGGCTCTGTTTCGGATCTTCTGTTTGTTTTATGTCGAGAGGAGGGAGTTGAGAAGGTGGCGGAAATTCTAATGATTTCTTGGGCTATTTGGAGGCAGAGATGCCAAGTACTTCATCAAAATAAGCCAGGGGATGATTGGATTGAACAAGATTTTAATGCACAATGGGCCATTGATTATTGAAAAGAGTATTTGAGTTGCAGCCAGGCGGGTGGTATTGATGTCTTCCATAGTAAGAAGATGGGATTCCAGATGGATTGTAAAGAATGGGGTCATATTTTATTAACAGATGTGTCTTATAATTTGGATCAGCATTTATTTGGTGTTGGTTATATTTTAATCAAGGATGAGAAGTCATTTTTACTTGCAGGTTTCAAAAGAATTCCTCATCCAGGCACTGTGGTAGCAGGGGAGTTAAGGGCTATGGAGATGGGATTGCAGAGAAGCATTGCGGCTAAAATGGACATAAAAGGTGTGCGATTAGATTCTGCTACGGCTGTTGATGCAATTAACTCGGTTAAATTTTTGGATGGCTTTGAAAAGGGTATCGTTCTTCGAATCAGATCAATTTTACGATCAATCCTAGTGTGAGATTGTCAACATATTTACAGAGAATCGAATACCTTGGCACATAACTTGGCTCGAAAAGCTTTTCATTCTTCAAATCCTCAAGAGTGGGTTGGAGAAGGACTTATTCAAGACTTAAAGGAGAATTGGGATATCTGAATTGTAATACTGTTTTAGTTTCTCCTTGTAACGGTATGTTTGATTTCAAAAAAAATATATATATATATATATATATATAAAGAAAAAAAATATTTATGTTCTGTAAGTTTTACATTTTTTTAAAAAAAGTAACAACATAGATTTAAAAAGAGAAAAAAGAAGAGGTTAAATCAGAGAAACAATTTACATGTTGGTTGAACTGGAGGCTGAATTTGATTTTTGCCCCAAATTATAAGAACCATAGATTGTGGCCTCTACAATTCTCGCCGGAGTTGAAGAAATGTCCCTTTGTGATGGGAGTGTGTGATATCACTGCCATTGACCGACTACCATAGCGACCACATGGAATTATGACAATATTTTGGGTTGTGAAAACTATATACTTCCTTGCTCACTTTATTTTATACATATACGTGAAATAACTAGTAAAAAATATTGTTGGTATATACTCAATCTTATTAGTAAAGTAAAAAAAATATTAAAATATTAACTATTTAAATAGAATAAACATATATTTTGTGAACCCAATGGGTCTGAGCAAAATTTTACAGAACGGGGAGTATTTCAGAAATGTTTGCCCTATTTTATGGGCATATAAAGTTATAAACTAAGAAAATTAGGAGTAATTTTGTAATCTTTTATAAATAAAGTAAAGTAATGGTTGAATTGAGGGTAAAAATAATAATATTTTGAGTAAATATGTGAATATTGTGGAAATGGGGTTTATGAAAAAAATTATTTTAAAAATGTGCAAGCAATTGTGGAACGAACGAATAAGAAAATAGTGTAAATAATTATGGATCGAAAGGAGTATAAGCTTATTTCTCGTTGTCCATGTCTTTAGAGCACAGGCACCGGTGCGAACGTCGTACAATTTGGCCTCTTCAATTTTGGGAAAACTGGTGTTTTATCCTATGTGTTAGAGTTTTAATGTATTTAGATTTAATTTGTGTGTTGTAATTTGAGTGTCAATTTCATATTTATTTGCATTTTATTTGTGAAATGGAGACAAAACCATAATAAAACAAATTCTATGGAGACAACCATAATTTGGGGCAGCAGCCGTTTTTTGGAAGGGCGCGGCTAAAGGCACCCAGATTTCCTATGAGTACACCCACCAACCATTTTTTTAAACTTTCAGAACATGTGAAATGTTCAATATACCCCTAGGTTAAAATTTATGAAAAAAATAAGGATGAGTACACCCACTCATTCTATTTCACCACTACCACTTCCACCTCTCCTTCTTCTTCTTCCACCACCACCACCACCACCACCACCACCATTCAACAAAAAAAACTCCAAAATTGCAACAAAAATTAATCCAAAACACTAACTGTTCGAAAAAATTTTCAAAACAAACATGTTCGAAAATTTTTCCAAAACAAACCCAACATGTTCGAAAAAAATTTCAAAACAAACTCAATATGTTCGAAAAAAAAGATTGAACATTTTGTTCGAAAATTTTTTCAAAACAAAATCAAATTGTTCGAAATTGTTTCCAAAACAAACACAATATGTTCGAAAAAAAATTCAAAACAACTTAAATTTGTCCGAAAAAAAAAATCGAACATCTTGTTCGAAATTTTTCCCAAAACAAACTCAAGTTGTTCGAATTTTTTTCCAAAACAAACGCGCTATGTTCGAAAATAAATCCCAAACTTCAAAAAAAATCCTAATTTTTTTTCTCCAGAAAACCCTAATTTTTTCTAAACCTAAACTTACCTGTTGTTAGCGGCGGCGGCGAGGCGGCGAGGGGAGGAGGGGGTTGGCGGCGGCCGCGATTGTGGGGAGGAGGGAGGGCGGCGGCCGCGAACGAGGGGAGGAGGGGGGGGGCGGCCGCGAACGAGGGGAGGAGGGAGGGCGGCCGCGACGAAGGGGAGGAGGGGGTGGGCGGCAGCCGCGTCTGTGGGGAGAAGGGAGGGCGGCCGCGACGAAGGGGAGAAGGGAGGGCGGCGGCCGTGACGAAGGGGAGGAGGGGGGCGGCCGCGAACGTGGTTGCAGGGGAGGGCGGCCGCGAACGTGGTTGCAGGGGAGGGCGGCCGCGAACGGGGAGGAGGGGCGCGACGGTGGGGAGGAGGGGGGCGGCCGCGAACGAGGTTGCTGGGGAGGGCGGCGTTGGCGGCGGAGTGGGTGCCGCCGTGCCGGCGAAGCAGCCAAGAATTGTGGGTGTCTCCATGGTTGAGAAAGAGGGAGGACGAGAAAAGAGAGAGAGAGGGGTTTTAATTGAATAAAGGGCAATTTTGGGTTTTCCAGGTGGGTGTCCTCATCCATTTTGTGGGTGTTCTCATCCCCTGGGTGTACTCATAGGAAACCCGGGTGCCTTTAGCCGCGCCCTTTTTGGAATGGGATAACTCTCCTCCTTTTTTTCTCTAAAAACCAACCAGACGGCCCATGTTTCTTTTTATTTTTCTTTGGGCTTTTTTTTTTAAGCATACAAGATGGCCCAGGCTATATACCACTGGAGCTTTGTTAAGTATACTTCCCATATACATACACTCCCACCACCAACCCCCCAAACAAAAAAAATAGCCTATGTTAGATGTACTTCCCAAAATTACCCAAATTACCCTTTTTCGATTAAATGAAGTAAGTTAAATGCATTTTTTCATTAATAACCCTAATTCTTTTCACTCACCTCTCTTTCTTCTTCCTCAAACACCTAACGAAACCGCCGCCCCTCCAAGTTGTCGGCCACACCTAGGGGTGTTCAAAAATAAACCGGACCGGAAAAAAGACCGGAACCGGTCCGGACCGGACCGGAACCGGACCGACCGGTTAGATTCCGGTCCGGTCTCCGGTCCGGAAAATTTTGGATTCCGGTCTTCCGGTCCGGTCCGGTCCGGTCCAAGACCGGAATTTTCCGGTCCGGACCGGTTTGGACCGGAATTTTTTTTTGTTTTTTTAATTTTTTTTATATTTTTTTACTAATGCACTCTCAATTATTTTTCAAAACCAAGTAATTAGTGAAAATGTGTTGAGATCTTATTACATTTTTTACAAATATATAATTTAACAAACATATTTAATTTATTTTTAGGGTCAAAAGATCATTAATAACAATGTAAATAAAATTCACATTGACGTAATGAAGAGCAAACACTTTAATTTTCATACACAAATTCATCAATTTTGTTCTTGCTTCCATAAATTTTAAAAAAAAATTAAAAAAAAAAAAAAAAAAAACAATTCCGGTCCAACCGGTCCAAACCCGGACCGGACCGAAATTTTCCGGTCCGGTCCGGTCTGGACCGGATAGATTCCGGTCCGGTCTCCGGTCCGACCTTTTGGTAAGATTCCGGTCCCGGTCCAAACCGGTCCCGGTCCAAACCGGTCCCGGTCCGGTCCGGTCCGGTCCGGTCCGGTTCTGGACCGGTGCACACCCCTAGCCACAGCTGTCACATCCCGATTTTAAGGCCTAGATGAAAACACCATATTTTTACTTTTTGAAGGCAACTAAATAAAATATTGTCTTATTTTGATTTGCAAAAGGCATATGTAGATAAATTTATTAATTTACAAAATATTTGCAGCGAAAGTAAATATTAAAATAATGACAATTTTTTAAAAATTTAACATCAATCACTTGAAAATAAACAAATTTACTTTAAAGGTACACTCAATTTGTAATACAACAAAACAGATGTGACTTTTGTAACATGTGAACTAATTAAATCGCAGTTTTAAAATAATAATTAATTCCTTGACACGCATCCACACCGTCCATCCACAACTCCTTTAATCTTTTGAATCTGTAAAATGTTAAATAGATTGGGGTGAGCAAAACAACTAGCTCAGTGGGATCCCTTCTGTCACAGTTAAATATAACATATGAATAAAAACCATCAACTCACAAACATGCATATAAAAATACTTATTTTTCATTGGCTATACCAATGATGCGCTGGTTATACCAACGATGCACGGTTTCCCCGCGAATAACATACTTATTTTTCATTGGTTATACCAACGATGCACTGACTGAACCAACGATGCACGGTTTCCCGCGAATAAAACATGCGTTAACGAATAACTTGTAAAGTCATACCATGCGTTAACAATTAACTTGTAAAGTCATGTGGCAAGTAACAATATCATTCAAATGAACATTTAAAGGTGACAAAGTCAGATAGTAAGAAAATTCCACCTCAATTTTATGTCGTGGATGCAATGGATGCAGTAGAAATGATTTTAATCCTTTTGGAGTACTTCCATGAACCGTAGAATAAATAAATTTAACATTTGTCGACTGCCGCACCTTTTCCTCTTTTATGTCGTGGATGCAATGGATACAGTAGTAATGACTTTAACATTTGTCGACTGCCGCACCTTTTCCTCTTTTTTATTTTGTGTTGCTCGTGCATTCGTCGACCGTGCGGCAATGCCACCGTGCTTAGGCTGTCGTGCCTACACCAATCATAGCGTCGTCCATCGCCGCTCGTTGCCCTAAAAAATTTTTTTGCAACATTCGGCGGCGCCACCGCCGCCATCCTCTCATCCCGGTAAGTTTCCTCTTCCACCAACCAACACGCTCCCATTTTTTTTCTTTTTCCCCTTTTTTTCCTTTTTCTTCACAGTAGGGTTTTTTTTTATACAGCTATTTGTCGATAAATAGTTGTCGACGGTAGTGTAATTCGTCGACCAATAGTTGTCAGAACACTGATTTGTCGAAAAAATGTTTTTTTTTTTTTTTAGATTTCCAAGTTTTTTTGTTTAATTTCTAAATTTGTGGTTTTTTTTGGTTGAAAATGCGGTGTTGTTGGCCGTCGTCGGTGGTGGCGGTTAGGGTTTAAAAGTGAAAGGAGAGTGTATTTATTAGAGTCATTTTAATATAGGGGTAGTTTATGTATTTTATATGATTATTTAATTAATAAATGGTGAAGGGGGTATACTTAACAAAGCTGGAGGGGTATACCGTATATAGCATGCGCCTACATGATTCCATTTGGACTTGGTTCCAAATTTTGCATGGAATTAGTGTTTCTCTTGGGTCAATTTCTTCTCATCCGGGTTCGCCAATGTATTTTCAAAACAACTCAAATTTTTACCTGAATTAAATAAAATAAAATATTAAGGTAACGGAATACAATAAAACGATAAATCAGAAAACACAATAAAACGTCTAATTAATTCTCATATAATATCTTATTGAAGCACAAAAGTATACAATAATCTCAACCCATCATTTACCAACAGGGCCGGTCCTAGGAATATATGGGCCTGAATCGAACTTTAAAAAAAGGCCCCGTCCCTTCATATTTTTTATTCTATACGAACTTATAACAATATATAAATTTTAAAGGACTAATAATATAGAATTTTTTGCACGTTTTAGAATTTCTAATTTTTAATTAATAGATTTTTTAAGATTTTAAGTTATTTAATTTTCAGAGATTTTTCAGATTTTCAATGTAATTATTATAATTTTTAGAAAATTAAATGAGATTTTTAGAATTTTTTATTTAGACAATTTTAGATTTTTTGAATTTTTTTTATTTATTTTTTGTACGAGTAATTTTTATTTTAATGAGATTTTTAGAAATTTTTAATATTATTTTTTTAATTTTTAAATTTAAAGGATGTAAATTGAACTATTTGCTCGAAATCTCAAATTTTCGACGAAAATAATGTAAATTGGACAAAAAATGATATAAATTGAGCTCTCTAAGACGTAAAAGTGAAAACTTAAAAAATATAAAGTGAATTATTAGGCCTTTGTTGAGACTTTTTTCTCCTAATTTTTCCTTCTCTTTCTCCTTCATTATATATATATATATATATATATATATATATATATATATATATAATATATATATCTTAAAAAATGGGCCCATAAAAAATTGAAATATTTTTGGGCCTGAATCGATCGCCTCGTTGGCCTTACATTAGGACCGAGCCTGTTTACCAACATGTCACCTTATTTTAAATATTTCAACTCTTTAAAATCATGACATTGACACCTCATGTTTCATTAATTCTATAGTTGACACATTATCCAAACTTATCAAAAAAGCGACATTTCAACACATAAACTCCCTATTAGTATATAGAGGAGATTAAATCTCAATAAATTTTATCAATTGAAAGAGAATTATTAATTGTGATATTTTATCTTGTCTTTTGTGTTCATGATTATGTGGAACACATTATCAAATGAATTCTTCTCGGTGTGTATGAGTGCATCAAATTCAAGTTGTGTCGAATAAAAAATGAACCTTACCAAGGGCAAGTCCCAAAAAATACTATTTTTCTTCCTACCGCCTTGGTAAAGTTTGTTATGTGTTGCAACATTTTCCTTTTTAGGGTTTTTTTTTTTAAATTCGTCCAATCAATCTCCTTTAACACCATATCACATGTACGAATCAGAAGACATGTATTTTAAAAATCAAACAATAAATGTATATTAACCAACACGTATAATAGTAAAAAATACTTGTTCGAATGGGTGGTAGACCATGTGTAACTATCTTGTTCTTGAAGAATGCTGCATTATTCCTTCGAAAATGATGATATCTAGGTAAGAACTTTTGATGGTTATCGAACCATGACTGTTTTCTACTTTTCAAAAGATTGGAAGCTTTAGAAAACCCAAACAATAAGGAACATGCTTGTTTTTCGATTATACTCCACCCGAACAATATAGATTACGAAGAAAAGTCGACAATGGTCCACAATACAACAGCTTGCATCGTGAAGTTCTGCTTTCTAAAAACATGGTACGTTTAGACTCCGCTCTCCCACAAAAAGATCAAGTTTTTGAATAGAGGTTGAAGATAAACATCAAGATTATCCTTGAAATTTGACAGACCGAACACCAGTACAGTGAGAAACATTGTTTGAACTTCCATGCACATCCACAAAGGTAGATTATACAGAGTCAATATTATGGACCACAAAGAATTCTATTTGTCATGCATCCCAAATGGAGCAAAATCATATGTGCTAAAACTTAACCTCACATTCCTAAGTTCACAAGAAAAATCTAAGAACACACTTTCAAGGTGTTTTCAGGCCATCGAGTCTGCAGAATGTCGCATTTCTCCAGACTCAGAGGTTGGAGATGAATCAATTGCATGTTATGTCATGTGTTTTATTGTGACACTATATTGAGACAACCTCATTAAACGAGGAATGATATGAAGATAATACATTTTCTTATCTTCTTATGTGCTACTTTTTTTTTCGTCGTCTTGGTTTGACCATCAAGCCCTTTTCGACGTGGCTCTTTGTATCGGGGGTGACCACAGATACTACACATATCTAAGTTGTTGTCTTCATCAACCAAATATAATATGCAACCATTGACCCAACAATCAATCTTTTCAATTTCAACCAGCAAACCCATATTCTTTATCAAACTTTTGATTTATTGAAACGTATTAATTAAGCACCTTATTACTCAGAGGATGTGTTACTTGAGTATATGCTCGTTGAGAAAGTTTGTTCTTAGTCTTGATGGTCATAAGTCGAGCACTAAATGACAACAGAGAGTGAAAATCATAACCATCATACAAATCTTGATCAACTGCTTTTAGTATTTCATAAAACTAAAATTCATCTTCCATATTTCACATGTTAAATATATGAGCACTACCAGCACTTTTTATGGTATATATATATAAAGATGTTTCCATCCCAAATTGTTGATTATTACGAGTACCAGTCTTACCAATATGTGTTGTTTCAATGTCATCATATCTTCCAGGAGTATAATAATGTTCTAGAACGACATCAAAATTAACATTTCAACGTTCTTCACCGTGACTTATCCAATTGTAATATTGATGAATGAAACCAAAATTACAACATGAAATGTAACATCATCAATGCTGTTGGTCCCTGAACGAGTAGTGAATGGGATTAAAGTCTAGAGGGGAGGGGTGAATAGACTTTAATACTTTTTCAACAGAGTTGGGAACCTCTTCTGATTGTTATGTCAACTGGACTGCAAGTCTGCTGGTCCAGATGACTATAGTGATCTGATTGAGGAGGTTATATGCGGAATTATGGTGGCCCTGGTTTAGACTCGTTCTAAAAGTGTTCAACTTGTTTTACTTAATGAAAATACTCAGCTAATGCTGGTTTGAAAGTTATGGCCTTGTTTTGAAGAATGTTGAAATCACAGTATGCACTATATAATAATGTATGTAAAGACAGAAATGTAAAGTGCAGAAAGTAAATAACACCGTATTTATAGTGGTTCGGATATACGTTCCTACGTCCACTCTCACGTCCACACGTGATGTTTAATCCCTTTAATTTACCACAAATTACAAGGGTCTTGACCTTTATAGTCCCAAGGTTAGGACTTTGAGATCTGAGCCGTCCTAACAACTACGGTCTCCACAAGTGATTGTAAGCACTTGCACTTTGAGGGGTTCAAAAACTTTAACCTTTCGGTGAGGGTTTGGGGTTTTTGAAGTGTATCCAACTAATGGTTCAAGCTTATAATTTGCTTAACCACTATGCCTAAAACAATTGATATACAATATGAACAGGTTTCAGGTTCTTAAGGGTTGGATAGGAATCACTTAAGAGCTATAGATAATCTAATGGTTTCTGGCTCTTTTGAGAATTCTTAGGACAGTATGGCTTTAGCTTTGATTGCTTGCTTGGCTTGTTGAATTCTCTCTTGTGACTTCTGTATTTGTGATTTCTCATCCTCTTGTATTTATAATGGAGATTGGTTGCAACTAGCTGTTGGAGTTGACTAGCCGTTTGAGCAATCTTTCCATAATAGCTTGATTCCTTGATTCCAGCCGCTTGATTGCTTCAATCCTGGGATCATGTCAATCTTCTAAATAAGGTAGGTCTCCGTTTGAATTGCAAGATGACTTGGGAATCAGCCGAGTCCTGGAAGAGCACATAGTCTTCTGATCTGTACTTCTAGTCTTCTGACTACTCTTCTGGCCTTAGGTCTTCTGACTTTTGATATCAGACGAGTAACACTCTTCTGATCTGGCAATTGTTTGTGTACTGCTTTTAGGCCATCTTCAATCTGGGACTCCATCAGATAAGTAGGTATACAAGCACCTTAACTTATCTGGTCTTCAAGGATCTTCTAGTCTTCATGTCTTATACTCTTCTCATCTTGAGGATAGGCATGTAAGCCAGGACTGTGCTGATCAGCTGATATCAATATAGTTGATCACACAAGACTAGTCTAAGCTGTTCTATACAAGTCAGCTGATCCTATTACATTTATAAACTCTAAGTGTTTTGACCATCAAAACTATTCTAACATCAAGTGGGGCTTAGGGTGAATTTATATCCCAACAATTTCCCCCTTTTTGATGAAGCCAAAACTATACTTGATAATTGCTCTTAATGAATTAAGATAAGAGTTTATAACATGCTAAGACTGAAGTATCTGATGAAGACAATGAGAATTTGTCTTGTAAGCAAAAAGAACTAGAACTTGAATATATATAAGGCTTTTACAGATTACAAGCAATAGTTTCTTTGTACTTCTAAAGTGGTCTTCATCAGGTCTTCTGATCTTCAAATGCGGTAGGCAAGGTACAGACGAGCTCGAACTTCTTCCATGTGCTGCACATCTGTAACATTCTCCTCTTCATAGATCTTGTACAAAATCCTTTTGATTTCTATCATGTTAGCTCTTCCTGAATCCAGAAGGGGTGCATCCCATTTGGGTTCTTCAGGAGTTAGGATTCTGCAGTTGTCAAGTCCTTTGGCTGTCTTGACAATTTCTTCCCAGAACTCTGGATCTTCAAAGTTCATGAACTGGGAGAATTGGAGAAATTCTTCTTCATAAGAAGTGAGAGGGCCAAATTTCCTTACTATGTGGTGTTGAATTTGCCACTTCTTCTTCAGGGGATACCATCTTGGTAGCTCATCTTGAAGGGCTAAGTAATCCACATAATTGCTATCAAACACCAGGACCTTGTCTTCTTGTGCTTTCCTGAGTTTGGCAATTCTTCTTTCAAATTTGGCTTTGACTGCCTTCGCATCATTCAGCTTCTTTTGCTTAAGCTCTTGAGCTTCAAGCAACTTCTTTTTCTTCAACTCTAGAGCCTCTTTCTCTTCTGCAGGAGGCTCTGCTGGAGCTGATTTCTTGCTGGTCTGAGCTGACTGAGCTTGCTCATCTGCCTTTCTTTTCCTTGTCATTCTCTTTTCAGGGACTTGTTCTTCAGGGGCAGTGATCTGAAGAGTCTTGGCAGGAGCTTGAGTGGGTGCTTGAGTGCCTTCTTGAGCAATTTCTTTGCCTTTGCCTCTTTCTTGCCTGTTCTTGATTTTGCTCTTTAAATCACCCAAGGTTTCATTCAGCTCATCTTGAGATACTACCATTACAACTTACTGTGCAGTAGATTTCTCAAGAGATCTTATCAACATATCTTTCCCCTTTTTGGCTTCAGCAAGTGCAGCCGCAAAAGGCTTCATGGCATTCACGATTTCCACTTTCAGAGTTTGTTTCAGTGTCATGGCATTGACCTTGTTGACAGCAGTAATGTGGGATATACTGTGTTCCATGACATGAGCAAGAGAATTGGTGGAGGAGGCAGCTTCGAGCTTTTCTGCAAGTGCTTCCAACTTGGCTGCTGTCTCCTTCAGCTGAGTCTTTAGTTTCTCATTCTCCTCTGCAGCTGTTTTAAGAAGAGTTTGTCCTTCAGTGGCTCTTGCTTCAGCATCCTCAATTCTTGTCTTGTAGGTGGTCTCCATGCGGTGCATCTCATCAGTGTAAAGATCAGCAAACCTTTTGGAGGTGTCAGCTGACAACTTCTGATAGGTACTTAAGTATTCTCCTATCTGCTGATGAAGTGCTTCACCAAACTTGTCTTCAATGTCAAGAATCTGGTCACGAAGACGAGTCTTCTGTTCCCTTGCAGCTTTCTCAATATATCTTCCTAGCTGCAGGCCTAAACCTTTTTCAAAGTGCAAGTCTATTGCAGCTTTGACCTGGGAGCAGATATCTTTTGTATGATCAACAGATGGGGTAGAAGATGAGGTTGTACCATGAGGCTTGGTATGAACAATTAGTGCTTTGCCTCTCTCTTCAGCTGATAGGTACTCCTCATTGAGGTAGCAGGTTGTGGCCTTAGTCAGGTGGGTCATGATCCGTCTGCCTGCATCCTCTGGTTTATAAATGAAGTGAGTCAGGTCTTCTGAAGGCTTGAAGTGAGCTGGAACTCTGACTACTTCTCTATCAATTTCTTCTTTGTCAGCTGATGCAACTGAGTCTTCTGCAGGGGCAGCTGAGTCTTCTGCAGGGGCAGCTGAGTCTTCCACCAAGGCTGGTGCAGCTGATTCCTTCATCTTTGCTTGTTCAGTTGTCTGCTGATCCGATGAGCCTTCTGGGATAGAGACATCAGCAGTGGGGATTCCTAGGATCCGGTTGCAGACCGCAGTTAGTGCCTCATCTGATAGTAGCTGAGCAAAGGATCGAACTTGAGCAACATCCTTTTGCTCCATCTCCCAGTCGAGGAAGTTTTCCTTTCCTCTCATTCCTTCCATGACCTCAAGAAGGTCATCTACATCATCTCTTCTGAGCTCAATCCAAGTGCATACCCTAAGCACTTGTTCAAACTGGATTGAATTCTCATCAACTCCAGGGATAGTGGACTTGAGCAGGTTGGCTATCTTCATCCTCATTATCTTTTCTGTTTGGCACATGGGGTAGTGCACCATTCTGAACTGAGGTTGAGAAGGGCCAGCTTGAACCAGGTCTTCTGGTGCCA
Source organism: Galeopsis tetrahit (assembly GCA_963675135.1). Taxonomy (NCBI): domain Eukaryota; kingdom Viridiplantae; phylum Streptophyta; class Magnoliopsida; order Lamiales; family Lamiaceae; genus Galeopsis; species Galeopsis tetrahit. The sequence continues at coordinate 51,746,972 of OY776131.1, read as the reverse complement.
TGTCTTTTGGAGCAGAAGGGACAGTGATGGTAGGAGTTTGGGTAGCTGGGACATTTTCCTCTGCTGTGTGAGTATCAGCAGGGATTTGGGAAGTGATTTCTTCTAGTTGGGTAGCGAGTTGGAATTGATCTTCAGTGATTTGTTCATCAGCAGGGTTTTGGGTCTGCTGGTCTGGTTAAGTTTCTACTTGAAGATCAGTAGGTGTTTGAGCTTGATGATCTTGGACATCTGCTGTTTGAATATCAGCAAGGATTGTGGATATAATCTGAGTTTGATCATTAGTAGGGAGTGTGGAGGTGGTCTGAGTTTAGTTGTCTGCTGGTTGAGCATCAGCAGGGTTAGGCAATTGGGGTTCAATTGGTAGTTGTGGCTGAGTTTGTTCCTCTGCTGTGTGAGTATCAGCAGGGATTTGGGTATCAGTGTTTAGAGGGTTAGATGGGTTGGACTCATCAGAAGGGTTGAAGGATGAAATAGGGGCTATGCTCATTGGAGTAGGGAGCCTTGATTTCTTGGTTTTCTTTGTGAAAGAAGAAGTGTTCTTCTTTCTCTTCTGACCCTTTGATAGTTTAGAAGGTGTGAAAGTTAGAGAAGGGTTAGAGGTACCTGCCTTTTTCAAAGGAGAGGCAGTGGGGGTGGCATCTGAATCAGATGGGGAGATGACCCCTGATCTGATCAGATATCTTCTTTGTGCTAAGGTCTGATTGTCATCATCATCCTCCTCAGCAACCTTCTTTTGAGCCTCTTCTTTGGATGGCTCCTCTTCTTCTTCAGCAGCAGAGTCATGAGTGGACTCTTCTGCCTTGTCAACAACATCTTTGGAAGATGCTTCAGCTAACAGCTTCTTCTTCTCTTCTTTAAACCTTGCTGCCTCAGCTAGAGCGTCCTTCCTTAAGTAATATTTGGAGATGTGGAAGGTCTTGTGAGGTCCCATCTTGTACTTTCTTGGGAGTACTTCTGGAAGGATGATACTCAGCTTGTTGACAAAGCTGACAGTAGAGGTCACCTTCCATTCTCTTGATTGAAGATTCAAAGTTACCTTCTTGGCTTCAAGAGCAATTCTGTCCAAGAAAAGCCCTTGCCAATCTCCATCAATCTGATCCCAGATTGCAGCCATAACTCTAACCTTTAGAGTAGTAACAGCATCATGACTGAATGTGTTACCTAGCAGCATCTTGCCTGCTATATCCATCAGAGTTTGAAACTTAGGATCAAGTTGAGATTTCTTGAGCCCAGTGGCATCAATAACCTTTATTCTTCCATCAGTAAACATCTCCATGTACTCCTTTTCTCTACCCATGATGTAGGTGGAGATATTTACATTCCCCCTTGACAAGCCAAACAATTCCTGAAGGATTTCCCTTGTGTCCACCCATGACACTTTCGACATAAGATCCCTTCATCACAGCGTTTGCATAGAAAGCCAGCACATCTTGTTCATAAACATTGGTGGGTGCTGCTTCCAGAAAATCTCGAAGGTTGAGGTTGATGCAGCGAAGAAGGATCTCCTTGTTTGCAGCTGTGTGTTTGCCTTTGAAAAACAGAGCATTCTCTGTGAACATCTTCCCTTCCTTGGACCACTTTGCAGCATCCAAGGTGCCAGTGCTCTTGGTCTTCTCGTCGTAAATTTCAATGATTGCCATAGTAGAGTTTGAGTGTTAGGTTTTGAGAGCTTGAAAGAAATTTGCAGAACGAGAGAGTATTGAGAGTAATAGAGTATTGTGAGCGAAAGGGTTTGGAAGAGGTTTAAGGGTGTGTATATATACTCCAACAATTCTTGATCTAACGGTCAGAATTGGGTTTAATTGTGGAGTAGAGCCCAAGATTTTCCTTCTTTGATTTTGGGCCTTTCTTTAAATTTACCGGCTGAATTTGCCAAGTGGAAACAGTTGATTTGCTGGCAATTTGGTAATTGAGTATTAATGACATCATTACCAAAAATATCCGTTGTGACTAATTTTGTGGCAAGAATTGATCATCAAGGCCGTTTTTTATAAGTGAATTACATTCCTTATATATGTCAATTTGTTTAATTACATTCAGGAGTAAATCTAGAATGAATTACATGATCAAAGATAGTCATTAAACTCTAAGTTGAAGTGATGTGATCAGCAGAGTGAAGTCTTCTGATTTCCTGAAAAGGCCTGCTGATTTCTCTTGGAAGTCTTCTGGTCAGCTGAGTTGGTCTTCTGATCAGCTGAGTTGAGGATTGAGATTTGCTGAGTAAATCTTCTGTGCTTCGAAGGTCCAACCTGGTTTGATGGATCCTTCATTGTTGCTGTGATGATCCAGCCTGGATGATGGATCTTTCAGCTTTATTGTGAGTGGTGATCCAACCTGGTTTGATGGATCTTCCAGCTCTATCTCTGAACCATGTAGGACCATCAAATCAATTTGATGATCAGCCTGGATGATATCCCACTGGTTCAAGTTGCCCTCACCATCTGATGTTCCTCATCATCAGATGGGTTGTAGCATCTAATGTGTCCTTTTTGAATTTCTTCGCTACTCTTGAAAGAGAAGGAAGATTGGAAGAGGCTTCAATGGAGTCGAAGAGAGGGCCATGGACTTAGCCTTCATGTTCTGTTTAGACACAGTAGCTTTTGATAACAAGCTCTCCATGTAGAACTTCCCCCTGGAGAAGAAGCTCTGCTTGTTTGCTACTCTGTCCTTTGCATCTCTCTTTCCTCTAGTTTTCAATAAGGACTTCTCTCTTTCCTCTAGTTTTCATAGACATACTTATGTTGGTTAAACCAAGTATGCTGATCTGCATCATCGTCATCTTCTGGACAAATCTTCATCTCCTTCACCCAAGACCTTGGTTGAGGGATGATCTCCATTTCATCTTTTCTTTCGATCTTCTCCATACCTGAAACAAAAATAATAGTTAGTGATTTGTGTTCTTAGGTGTTCTCATAACTTCCTCCTTTTATAGGGGTAGAAATGAGGTAGTGGAGTGAAAGATGACAAAACTATAGAGTTGATAGGTCTGAATTTCTGAAAAGTTGCTTCTTAAGATCAACAATAAGATTCTTGATCTAAGGGTTCATATTTAAAGATATTCAGACTTTATCTTATGGAATGCAGAAGTTATAAATTTTGAGCAAGAGTTATTTGAAATCCGTACAGTGCATGCATACTGTTGAGTCGGTGAGGATGGTGTATTAATCCAACCAAGAATAACTCAATAGTACACTGTATTTATGTATATAAATAAAGTATTTTATGAAGAATAGTTTATTATTATACATAGTATACATTGCTGGGAGTAAAGAGATCAAATAACTTTGTTCAAGTCTGCTGTATATATATATATATATATATATATATATATATATATATATATGATATGCAATGCATATTTTAGAGTATTTCATCAAGGATTCTTAAGGTATCATTGATTCCCCCTTGATTAGATGACTCTAAGTTTTCCCTCAGCTTTATTTGTCTTCATCGGGAAAGAACATACCTGAAGATGAGGGTGTCTATTCACCTCATCTGATCCTCCTAGTCTGCTGCACTTGGATCAGCTGAGGTTTTCAGCTGATCTTTCCTTCTTCATGTGCTTGGGTCCAGGAGTTCTAAGCTGTAGCATAGGGTCTTGAACCTTTCTTCAGCTAGGGGCTTAGTCAAGATGTCTGCTCTTTGGATATCTATGTGAATTTTCTCCATCTTGATGTCCTTCTTTTCAAGGTGGTCTCTTATGAAGTGATGTCGAATGTCGACATGCTTGCACCTTGTGTGGAGGACTGGATTTTGAGTGATGGCAATGGCACTGCTGCTATCACAATAAATAGGGACTTCTCTTGCCTCTACATTGTAATCCTTGAGTTGTTGAACTAGCCAGGCAGCTGATTACAACAACTACCAGCTGCCATGTATTCTGCTTCAGTGGTGGAGGTTGCAACTGAGGTTTGCTTCTTAGAGAACCATGAAATTAACTTGTTGCCTAGAAATTGACAGGTTCCAGATGTGGATTTCCTATCAATTCTACATCCTCCATAGTCTGAGTCAGAATAGCCACTCAATTCTAGATTGTCATCAGTAGGGTACCATAGTCCTAGGTTGACTGTTCCTTTTAAGTACTTGAGAATCTTCCTTGCTGCTTCTAGATGACTTTGCTTTGGGTTTGCTTGAAACCTAGCACATACTCCTACAGCAAATGTTATGTCTGGTCTGCTAGCTGTAAGGTATAATAGAGATCCAATCAGTGCTCTATATTCAGCTTGATCAACTGCCTTTCCAGACTCATCTGGTTCCATTTTGAAAGATGTCATCATTGGAATCCTTGCAGTCTTGCTTTGTAGAGCTTTGAATCTTTCTAATAGACTCTTGGTATACTTGGACTGGTTGATGAAGATCCCTTCTGAACTCTGCTTGACTTGAAGTCCTAGGAAATAATTCATTTCACCCATCATGCTCATTTCAAACTTTCCTTGCATAAGTTCAGAGAACTTCTTGCACATCTCTTGATTGGGTGATCCAAATATAATGTCATCTACATATATTTGTACCATTAGAATGTCTTCTCCTTCTTGTATTCTGAAGAGAGTTCTATCCACTTTGCCTTTTGTATATCCATTGTCAAGTAGGAATTGTGACAATGTGTCATACCAAGCTCTAGGGGCTTGTTTTAGACCATAGAGAGCCTTCTTCAGTCGATATACTTGATCACCTTTTTCAAATGCTGGAGGCTGTTCTACATATACTTCTTCTACCAGAATACCATTTAGAAAAGCACTCTTGACATCCATTTGATATACCTTGAAGCCCATATATGATGCATAAGCTAGAAACAGTCGTATGGCTTCTAATCTGGCTACTGGAGCAAATGTTTCATCATAGTCAATCCCTTCAGATTGAGAGTATCCTTTTGCAACTAGCCTAGCCTTATTTCTAGTTATCACATCATTTTCGTCCTTCTTGTTCTTGAATACCCACTTTGTTCCTACTACATTGTGGTTTTCAGGACGATCTACCAATTCCCAGACTTCATTTCTTTCGAATTGGTTTAGTTCTTCTTGCATAGCAGTGATCCAATTGCTATCTGTCATTGCTTCTTCTATGTCAGCTGGTTCAATGTTTGATAGGAAGGCACACCAGCAGAACATAGATGATTGTGAGTTCTGATTCAGTTGTCTTCTGGTCTTGACACCTGAGTCTGCTCCTCCTAAGATGAGGTTTGATGGATGATTGTTTCTCCATGTATGCCTCACGGGAGTATCTGCATTGGATGAGCTTGGATTCTCATCTGATCTAGTGCCATCAGGAGGGTTGACTTGATTAGGTCGATCATCATCTGTATCTTGTGTGTCAAAGAGATCATTCCCCCTGGCATTTGGGATTGGTGCATCTTGATTCTGGTCAGCTTGCACTGCTTGAGTTTGAGATCTAGTGACAGGTCTATGAGGCTTATCTTCCCCTGGTTCTTCAGGGAAAGGTTCATTTACTTCAATGAACTCATCTGGTTTGGACTTGATCACTAGATGTCTCATCTGATCTGCAGCTGAGTTTGTTTCTACTGCATTCTTTTCACAAGATTCATCAAAAACAACATGAGGTGTTTCTTCCACAAGAAGGGTTCGTTTGTTGAGTACCCTGAATGCTTTGCTAGTAGAGGAGTATCCTAAGAATATCCCCTCATCTGCTTTGGCATCAAAGGCATTCAACTTACTCTTCCCATTGTTGTGAATGAAACACTTACAACCAAATATATGAAAGTAAGATACTCTAGGTTTTCTTTCTTTCCACAGTTCATATGGGGTTTTCTCATGTATTTTATGAATACCTGACCTGTTTTGAGTGTGACAAGCTGTGTTGATGGCTTCTGCCCATAGCTTCTTGGGAGTGGAGAATTCAGCAAGGAGTGTTCTGGCAGCTTCTTTGAGTGTTCTGACTCTTCTTTCAGCTACACCATTCTGTTGAGGTGTTCTTGCTGCACTTGTCTCATGCTGAATACCATTAGAAGTACAATAGGCAATAATATAAGAGTTAATGAATTCAGTGCCTTTGTCACTTCTAATTTTCACAATTGGTTCTCTTTTCTCTACTTGGATCCTCTTCAATAGTTCAGGGAGCTTCTGTTGTGTTTCACTCTTCTTGTATAGAAAGATAACCCAAGTAAACTTGGAGTAGTCATCTACAACAATAAGAGTGTACTTCCTTCCTGTTAGAGTGGTTGGAGTGATAGGTCCAAAGAGATCCATGTGAAGCAATTCAAGAACTCTGCTGGTTGATGCTGTCTTCTTGGTCTTGAAGGAGACCTTTGTTTGCTTTCCTTGTTGACATGCATCACATACCTGATCTTTACAGTAGAGTTCATTAGGCAGACCATCAACTAAGGATTCCCTTGCTAACTTGTTCATAGTCTTAAAGTTCAGATGACTAAGACGTTTGTGCCATAGCCAGCTGACATCTTTAGGGCTCTTCACAAGCAGACATGTATCCTTAGGACAGCTGTTCCAATTTGCAAGATACATACTTCCCTTTCTAGATCCTGTTAGAAGGTTTTGTTTTGTTCTCTTATCACTTATGAGACACTCATCTTTAGAGAATTTGACTGAGTAACCAGTGTCACAAAAATGAGAAACAGATAATGAAAGTGTGCGTGGGGTAGGTATCTAGTGTTTAAGTAAAAAAACAGACCAATGTTACACTGAATGTTGTGACAATTAGTGTAGCATTAACTCTAACAGCATATAAAAAGTAAACACAGTACACAGCGGAAGTCTAAAACACTAAAACACAATACGAACACAATGGAATAATTTTTAACATAGATTTTATTAATAACAAAACCTATGCTAAGCCTTACGACGAAAAGTAACTTAGTTCCTAAGTTATACAAAAAGTGTCGTGTGAAATGTCTCAGCAATTACTTCAACATTCCACAAACAGAAACTACAATCGAGGCAGGTGCCTGAATCCGCAAACAGACTTAAGTGTAAAACACTGTCTAAAGAACTAATCCGATCTATGATTCACTCTCACTCGATACAAGACTAGAACTAAGTACACTGGAAGGCGGTATCCCTCGGCGTACATTAAAAGACACAACTACTGGTCATAACTCCTAACTAGGGTTTAACGCTCAAGGAGGTGTTACTCGAATAGTGCATACTTTGAAATGAGAGGCTCTGACGGTATTTATAGAGAAATACACAGCTTCTAGATCCTTCCATTATGAGATCCTATTTTTTAGGACCTCAACCTCCATGATCTTTCTAGAACATTCTGCCATCTTCCAGGTCGTTCTACAATGCTCCAAAGTCTTCTAGCACGTTCTCCAAACTTCTTGAATCTTCCAGGTTCCAGACTATTGTAGAAGCTTCTAGAATCGTTCCTGAATGTGAGAGCATTTAGTGCAACATTTAATGTAACATTTCAGAAATGACTTAGAATAAATCAAGGAAGGTCAAATTAAGATGTTGTTGATAATGTTAAAGCATTTAAGAGTTAACAACATCTACAATCTCCCCCAATTTGACCTTTCGACTACAACACACCTGATGCACATATATTTCTATATATACTCAGTATTATGTATTTAGGTATGTTGAACATCAAAGCTAAATACTAGTCAAGACAATACCTGTTGTAACCGTTGGATCAAATCAAAAGAAGATCAAGAATAATTTTACTAAGATCCGTGCCATAAAATCAAAGTAATCTTATTCAAAACCAAAACAAGTATAAACAGTACACTTGTTTACAAAAACATATAACTTAAAAAAATCAAAGATTAAATCAGAGCATATAAGGGTATATACCAGATTAGTTCAGACTTATGTAAGACTCAAAAACAAGCAAAAAACAAACAAGGACTAAACAAAATAATCAGAGGAAAAACTAAGAAAAACTAAACAAACTAAACAAGGCATATTCATCATGCAGTAAGCAATTAATGATAAGAAAACAAATTAAGCAATAGGCAGTAATCAAATATCATTAGTGCAAACTAATTTAAGCAGGATAAATATAAACATCCTATCAACTAGAAATAATAAATATTGTATCAGAATAAACAGAATTTAACTTAAACATAACAGAATTAACAGAAACAAAAGTAAGACTGAAAATGGCATGAATTGCTATAACAATAGCAGCAGCATCAAGGTCCTGCACATGTGCCATCTGTACTTTAGTACTCCCCCTGTCTTGTATCATCTGTTCTAGATATCACCATAGAGGATATCCATATCCTCCTCATCATCTTCAGTAGCATCTGCAAACTTTTCAGCATCTTCAACCTTGTCTTTGTCAGCCTCCTCTGGTTCCTCAATGAAACAAGTTGATGCAAAGAGTGCAACAACATGGTTAGCAGCAGCAGTTCCTCCATTCTCTGTAGCAGCAGCAGCATCAGGTACACCTCCAACATCTTCAGGATTCAGCTCTTCAATAACAACTCCAGAAGCTCTAGCTGAAGTGGAAGGTGGTACTCCCCCTGTTGTAGTGGAAAGTAGCCTGGTCCACTTGTCTTTGATGAACTGGAGCTCATCAATCTGGTCCTGTAAGTGTTGTAACAATAATATAAAAGATCTGGGAACAGAAAATATGGTGTCAGTGTTACCACCAATGTTCTCAGCATCTGGTGCAGCATTAGGTGCAGCTGTGTTCTGTTCAGGTCTCTGTGCTGGTTGAGGTTGGGGTTGAGGTTGAGCAGGAGCTGGTCTTTGAGAAGAACTTCCAGGATGGAGCAAGGGCAGATCTTTCACTCTTTCACCAATGAGCAGAGCAGGTGAAATGGTGTATAAAGGAACCTTACCTCTAAGAACTTCAGTCTTCTTAGGGCTAAAACCATGTATCTTCAGATAAGAGCAGATAAGTACAGGGTATGGAAGGTTGCCTTTATCAGAAATATCACCACTAAATTTCATCATGTGGTGGAAAATAGTCAATCCCAAGTTAAACTTCCTCAAAACCACTATCCTATAAAGCAAGATTGCTTGATCCTTTGTCACTTTGGTAGAGTTGGTGGAAGGTATCCAATTATAAACAATCAATTTGTGCAACACAGAATAAAGAGAAGTAAGGTCTTTGGCCAACATTCCATTTCTCCATCTAGTCAACAAACCACCAGTCATAGAAGCAGTAACAACATCCAAATCAGGTTCATCATCATCAAGTACTGGTTCTATGCCTAAGAAATCATTGATCAATTCTGGTGTAAATGGAACTATACTCCCCCTAAACTGTATATTTCCATACCAACGGGAACTTCTCCTACCATTACTCTTCCTCAAGCATGCATAAAATTCATACACCCAATCAGAAACAAAAGAATCACTCAAGTTCAGAGCTTTCATCAACTTTCTATCCTCTAAGAATTGAATCAAATTCTTATTCTCAAAGTCAGAAATATTAATCCTACTTTCCATCAACAGTTTCCTCCTAGACAACCTAGTTATCTTATCAACCAATCCATCAATATCAGATTCTACTTCAGTTTCAGAATTACCTTCCTCAAAAGTAGTGTCCTTTGAGCTTGGTTCTTTCACCTCTTTAGAGCTGCTTGATTCCCCTTCCTTTTCAGAGCTTTTGTCTGAAGCTGCACTGCTTGAATCACCTCCATCATCTGGTTCAGGTGCTGGAGCACTGGATTCAGCATGTGAGGCAGCATTCCTCTTCAGGGCTTGTTGCATATCCCTGAGACAAACCTCCATTTCAGAATCAGAATCAGGTTCTGGTTCTTCAGGAACAACATCAATCTTTGCCTTTCCCTTCCCCTTAGGCTCAGCTTTCTTCTTGGTTGGCTTCTCAATCACCACTTCTTCATCAGATTCAGAAAATACCTGAATTGGTTCAGAAACATCACCACCTAGCTTCTTCTTCTTCCTCAAAGAGTCAGAATAATCAATTCGAGTGAAAACTCGGTTTGATCTTCTCCTTGGCACTGGGCTCCTCTTTCTCTTCCCTTTCTCAACATTCCTCTTGAAAGGAATTGGTTTAGAGTCTGATTTCGAAACATCAGAGTCAGTTTTGCCGGAATTTTCACTTTCTTCAGCATCCTCCATGTGAGCGTCCTCACTGTCGGATGTCTCCGCATTCGACGGCTCCTTTGATTCAGCAACAGGGGATTCTTCAATCTCCTTTTCAGTCTCCCCCATAGAGGCAGTCGGGGCCTCTGTTTCTGTGTTAGGGCTTGGAATTTGGGGCTTTTTGGCTGTGGACGAAGAGGGTGCAGTGGTGATCACTTCTTGGGTGCGCAAGTAGTGAGAGATGTCAATAGACATATCACCGATCGTGAGGATGGGTGGAGTGGATGATCTCATCGATTGAGAAAGATTCTCAACCGCCTGGTTAAGCTCGGAGAGTGTGGCTTGGTTTGGTATGTGGATGGTTGTTGGAGTAGCTGGAATGGGTGCGACGTTTGTGGCAGTTGGGGGTGAGTTCTCATGTGAAGTTGTCATGGAAGCAAGTGTGTGAAGATTCGAGAGAGATGAGGATGACGGTTGTGAGTTGGGAGAATTTGGTTTCTGTGAGTGGAATTTCTTGTTTCCTGCCATTTAAACTCAAGAATTCGAAAGGCACACCACAAAAATCGAGACACACAATAGCTTATAATAAATCTGCAAAAAACAATACTCAACTTACTCAATTAATTGCAAAGCTTAGAAAAACATGAAATGGGAGTATTTATATAGAGAGAGCTTAGTAGTTGGAATAATGTACGTGTGATTAAGGCTTGACTTAGAAAAAATTCTAGATTGAATGGATAATGCTCCACAAATTCAGCCACAAGTAAATCATGGGTGAGTTAGTGGGGTAAAATCTTAATTAATAAATAAATTAATTAAATTAGGAATATTCTAGAATTAATTAAAAATAAAAATGTGTATAATCTGAAATAATAAAAGAACGTGGTTAGTATAATTATAAATAAATAAAATAAATTCCCACAATTAATTAAATAATTACAACTTATAAAAATATAATTGAATCATATAATGTTGTGCTCAAGGATTTGACATACACCTCAACATTGGTTTTTCACAGGTTTTACCTATCCAATGTAGCCAATTTTTTCAGCATTTTTCTTTTCATTGCATTTCTTCTTTTTGTGCTACAGCATCTAATTCGTATTGATCCATTGTTCCTGTAGAGTACATCGTAGTAGCGAACTCCGTGCCCCATACTTACTTAATGGATTACGAACCTCTTGATGTTTTTACCAAATTCACCTTTTGAAAAGAAGGCATCGTAGTAGCGAACTCCGTGCTCCATAGTTACTCAGTGAATTGGTACATCTTTTAGTATGCTGTAACAATCTCAATTTTTCAAGCTTTTGAGAGGTGTAGTACATGCCTATTTTTGCACAAACAAATTTCAAATTCAAGAATATTTTACAAAGGAATTATTCAACGAAAATAAGAAATAAATTAAATCTATAATAACTATACCACCTTAGGCTGTTGTCCCAAATGCTGCCGCATTTGTGACAACATCCTCTCAAGAATTATTCAGATATTACACATACCAAGAGATTTCCTCAAAAATGAGAATCTCTCATGGTCAAGAGCCTTAGTCAATATATCAGCATTTTGATTTTCAGTAGGCACATATTCCAACTTAACTATGTTCTTCTCTACTAAATCTCTCATAAAATGATGTCTAATGCTAATGTGCTTAGTGAGTGAGTGTTGTACTGGATTTTTAGATATGTTAATAGCACTTGTGTTATCACAGAAAATTGTGAGGATATTGTTTTCAATTCCATAGTCATGAAACATCTTACTTAACCACAATAGTTGTGTGCAACAACTTCCTGCAGCTATGTATTCCGATTCGGCAGTGGATTGAGAAACACAATTTTGTTTCTTGCTATGCCAAGACACAAGATTGTTCCCCATGTAGAAACATCCTCCACTTGTACTCTTTCTGTCATCAATATCTCCAGCCCAATCCGCATCACTGTATCCAATCAATGTGTTGTTGGTGTCCTTAGTGTACCATATCCCTAGTTCGCTTGTACCTGAAACATATCTGATTATCCTTTTCACTGCATTCAGGTGAGATTCCTTTGGATTAGCTTGGTACCTAGCACAAACACACACACTATACATAATGTCAGGTCTACTAGAGGTTAGATAAAGTAAACTACCTATCATGGATTCAGGTGAGATTCCTTTTGAATATTTATTTAAAAGAACTCCGCTTTCACTTGTTAGAGGGGCTCTCAATAGCTATCGATCTCAACCCCACTCTCGTATCCCGACTTTAGGGAAGGGAAGTCCCAACAGCTGCTCCTGTTAGATGTACCCTCTACGAAATAATTAATCTACCTTTTTATATACCCATTAAATTTAAATTATAGATACACTTCCCCAAATATAAAACTTTAATCCTATTTCTCCTTACATACACTCTCTCCTTCATTTCTTCCTAAACCCTAAACTCATCACCCTTCCCCCTTCCCCGCCGCGGCGCCTTTCGTTCCCACCAGTTGGTCACAGTAGGCCTCCCCCCTCCCTCCCGTCGTCAACCCCTCTTTTTTTTTCCTTAATTTCTACGCCTTAGAGGTCGGCCATGGCTCCCCCACCTCACTAAGTCACTGTTGTCGGCCTCCTTCTCTCCCTCCCCCTTTCACGTGGTCAGCCTCTCTCTCTCTTCCTTTTTTTTTTCTTATGCTCTCTACATGGTCATGGAGGTCGGTCATGACCACCCACCTCACGATTGCCCGCCTCATCCCCTGACCCTGCTGCCTCACCCCTTCCCCTCTTTCCTCGTTCCATTAAAAGGTATAGGTAGATGTTTTGCTTTTTTTTTTTCGACAAGAGATTGTCGACCACCATGTTTATGGTCGAAAATTTCTTGTCCATTTTTTTTATTATTTTGTTTCGATAAAATGTTGTCGACGAGGGTGTTTTTCGTCGATAAACTTTACTCGAATACATACTCTATGGTGGTCGATAAATCAGTGTCGATCGACACTAGTTTGTCGAAAAAATGTTTTTTTTAAGATTTCTAAGTATTTCTTTTAAAATAAATTTCTAGATTTATTTGGACGGTGGCGGTGACGACTGGTTCCCTTAAAATTAGAGTTAGGATTAGGGAAGTGTATCTATTTTAATACATTTTAGGATTGTCAAAAGTATTGCGGCCCAATTCCAATGCAAAAATGAGCTTAAATTAGTTGATTAATTAGGATTAGGGTTTAGGATTGAAAAGTGAAGGAGTGTGTTTATTAGGATTATTTTAGTATAAGGGTAGTTTAGATATTTTACATAATTATCAAATTAATAAGTAGTTTAGGATTTGGCAGATGGGCGACACTACAAAAAATGCCTCAATTAGAGATCAAAGTTTTGAGACCGACACAAATCAGTCTCAATTTGAGACTGATTTGGGACTGATTCTAAAAAAATTTGAGTTTTGAGACTGTTTTCAATTCGGTCTTTAATATTATGTTTCCAGACCGCTTAGAGACCGAATTTCAGTCTCTAAACCGAAATTAAAATTTTGATTTTGAGTTTTGTTTAGATACCGACAATTCAGTCTTTAATTGGTATCAAATATTTTGAAAAGTATAATTTGAATTGACTACCAATTTTGATCGCTCATTTAAAGACTATTTTCAATATTGTCTTTAATATTATGTTTTTCAGACCGCTTAGCCACCGAATTTCAGTCTCTAAATCAAAATTAAAATTCTTATTTTGAATTTTAATTGAAATTAAAATTCTTATTTCGAATTTTAATTGAAATTACAAAAAAAGCGCGTTTTAGAGACGGATTTACCGACGGAATTTCCGTCGGCCGCCGAGCTTACCGACGGAAAGTTGTCCGTCTCCTTAGTCGGCGTCGGCATTTTTTGCCGACGGATTTTTGAATTCCGTCGGTATTACCGACGGAAATACCGACGGAAAATTTCAGTCATGTTTTCCGACGGAATGTCCGTCGGTAATCCGGACAACCCATTTAACAAACCGGGTCAACATTCCGTCGGTAATTCCGTCAGAAATAATGAATTAAAATAATTATAAAAGAAATTAAATTCCGTCGGCAAATCCGTCACCATTTCCGTCGGCATTGTCGTCGGATTTCCCGTCAGAACTTCCATCGGTATTACCGACGGAAACCCGACTGAATTAATTTTGAATAAATTGATTTCGCAAATTCACATAGTGACGGAATATCGACGGAATATCCGTCGGCTTTTTACCGACGGAATATCCGTCACCAAAACAAAATAATAATAAAAAAAATATGGGTGGGACCGGGGAGGCCCCGACCCGCAGCATTTTGTAATAAATTGGCCAAGTAATATAAGTAATATTACTACTTCTATTAAACAAAACCCATCAAGAATTTGGAAATACATTGTGCACCAAATGCCTCTGTGAACTTTTCTACAGATGTACACCAAATATGGAGAAATCAATAGGAAAACCTTAACTAGCAAGAAAGACATGCATTAATTAAGCAAAGAAGAAGAGGAAACGGCAACTAAATTAAATTGGTGTATATGTACTCAAAATGCATCAATGTGATTCTGCACCAACATTCACTTATGATGATCACATTGTACAATGGCACTGACAATGAAACAAACACCTAGATCAAGTTGCAATTATACAAGTCAAGGTAGATGGAAAACATTTTGTCAAGTTTAATCTCATTTAACCATACAGACATTAATATTGATGAGTTTTGTAAATCTCTCAAATATGGAAACCAAAAAGTGAACTGGAGAAAGAAAATTGCACCCCTCAATAGCACAATAAGCATTGAAGATGGAGGGTCCCCTTCTTCGACTTCCGCTCCACCGTTGCCGGCACCGGCGGACCTGCTGCCGCCGCCGAATCAGTGGGCGGCGCCGCTGTAGTCGACGATGGAGGGGGAGCTTTAGACGACGAACCGTCCGACGTTATCAGATCCATGAGCGTCATCCCAGATGACTCCTACAAAAGAGAATTAATCATTCAAAGTCCAAGCAAAATTGGAAATGGCAACTTAGAGTTGATTAATGAGGAAAGAAACTAAGAAAAGTAAAAGGAGATCTCAAACAACTTACCGCCATGGATTATGGCCATGGATTTTCGGTGCTGCAGAATGGAGAGAAATCGGCGCGAGAGAGACGGAAATAGAGAGAGAAGAGTGAAAGAAACCCTAGGTTGAGGATTTATATAAGGCCCATATTCCGTCGGCATAGATAAATACCGACGGATTTTCCGTCGGTATTTATCAAATTGTGAATTCCGACGGAAAGTTAATTCCGTCGGCATATTACCTGCCCCATTTACCGACGGAATTTCCGTCGGCATTCATCAAATTGTAATTTCCGCCGTCGGCATTTGGCGGTTTTTTTTTTTAATTAATTCAATTTTTTCTATATACTAGACCTACTAAATTACCAAAATATTTTTTAAAAAAATCACGAAATTCATTTCTTCCACATATATTAATAAATATATTGGTTGTGGCTTATATTTATAGTAAATTAAATTTTTATAATTTGTACCTAAATGATAAATAATTAATTAACTTTTATAAAATAAAAATAAATACATTACATTAATTGAATTAATTTTCATCTTCATCGTCTTCATCCTCCTCTTCATCCTTATCCTCCTCCTCATCATCTTCCTCATCCTCCTCCTCATCCTCCTCCTCCTCCTCCTCATCTTCTTCATTCTCCTCTTCATCCTCATCTTCATTCTCCTCTTCATCCTCTTCTTCATCCCCCTCCTCTTCACCTTCAATTTCGATTAATTGGGGATTTGCAGCCGTCAAGGGTACAGAAAGATTGAAATCTCCCGTAAAGACTTCAGTTGAAGTCTCTATTTGTTCTGTTTGAAATGGAGATTCATCTTCAGTATTTTTGTCATTTTTAGGGACTTCTACCATTGACCTTGCCTTTACTTTGCAAACAGCGTGCCATTCATAACCACGTGGAGCTCCCGGATATGTGCAGTAGTATACTTGAGATACTTGATGGGCAAATACAAATGGATCATCCCCAACATACGTCCTTTTCGAACTAACATCAACGAGCTTGTACTCCGGGTGAATTCTTGTTCCTAGATGGCCTGAATCAAACCAATGACACTTGAACAACACTACAGTCTTTGCTGGATATCCTGGATATTCTACTTCGACGACTTTCCGTAACACCCCAAAGTAATCACTTGCATCTGCATTGTAATTCGCACTGCTAACGCAGACGCCACTGTTGGTAGTTGCCTTTGTCGATGCATACCCAGACGTATGAAATCTGTAGCCCTTCACAATATAACCGTTGTAAGTCTTTACACGACGTAGTGGTCCCTTGCTGAGATCTCGTAAGAATCGACTGTCAAGAGCGTTATCCCGTCCCTATACGGCTCAATTTAAAATTAATTAAAATAAATATTAATTTATTTACGTAAAACATAATTAAATGGTACTCACATAACGTTGGAACCATCGGGAAAATTCACGTTGAATACGAGCATCTATATATGTATCTGAGATGTTTGGTTCTGCTCGTCGTAGTTCTTGAGTGTACATCCTAATTCACAACATTCAAAAACTTGGTTAATATTAAATGACATAAATGAAGTGGTAGTTAAATAGACGATTTATATATGAAATACTTACTCAATGTATGGCTGAACTTCATCACAATTCAATAACACATACGTTTGTGCTATTTCCGTCTCCGAGTCCGTCTCCCAATATCGTTCAGTGGGTTTTCCTATTGGCCGTCCCTTGGACTTGAATATCGAGAGCATTCCATCGACCTCTTCATTGATATCGTCAGCGGATGTACCACCGAAGTTACGTGGAGCACTTCTTAACTTTGTGTTGACGTGGTCTTCAAAGTAATAAGAACAAAACATGCCAACCTCTTCATTCAAATATGCATTCACAATCGATACTTCAACGTTTGCCTTTTGTTTAGCATTGCGTTTCAAGTTGTGGAGATACCTGATATACACACACACACACACATATATATATATATATATATATATATATAACTTATAAGAATGCATGTGTAATTGTAATGAAATAAAATAAGTAAGATTTTACCTTTCAAATGGGTACATCCACCTGTATTGCACCGGACCACAAATTCTCGCTTCATACGCTAAGTGAACGGGTAAGTGTTCCATCGAGTTAAAGAAGCTAGGTGGAAAAATTTGTTCCAACTTACACAAAATCACTGTAATGTCTTCCTCTAAACGAATCATATCATCGATCTTGATCGTTGTAGCCGTTAAATCTCTAAAAAAGAGACTTAATTCAGTGATAGCCCTCCACACATTGAGAGGAAGAAGTTTTCGGAACGCAATCGGTATCAAGCGTTGCATAAATACATGACAATCATGACTCTTCATCCTTGCAACCTTACCCGTTGTTGTGTCTACGCATCGACTCAAGTTCGACACGTAGCCGTCCGGAAAGTTCAACTCCTTTATCCACCTACACAATCTTTGTTTTTGTGGCTTATCCAGTGTGTAGTTAGCCTTTGGAAATTTACCTGTACGCTCATCCTTTTTCAACTCTTCACGGCGACAAAGAGTGTTCAAATCCTCCCGAGACTTTGGAGTGTCTTTCGTCTTGCCTTCCGTGTTCATGATTGTGTGGAACACATTGTCAAACACATTCTTTTCAATGTGCATCACATCCAAATTGTGTCGTAGCAATATTGAACTCCAGTATGGTAAGTCCCAAAAAATACTCCTTTTGTTCCAACCACCCTCAATTCGTCTGTTGTGTTCCGCTGCATTTTCCTCAGTACTTTTTTTCAACCCCGTCCACTCAATCTCATATAACAACCTACGTCCTGTACGGAGAGTAAATTATAAATAACACTAAAAGAAATAGATAAATATACGTTTAATACTCATTAAATAAATGTATAAAATACCATCTCGAAGTGGAGGTCGATTGTTTGTGACTGCTCTGTTCTTTACGAAGTTCTTCTTATTTCTTCGAAACGGGTGACCTCGAGGTAAGAACCTACGGTGATTATCGAACCATGAAACTTTTTTACTCACCGGGAGACTAAAAGCTTCAGAATTCTCCATACAATACGGACATGCTTTCTTTCCGGCCGTACTCCACCCGGACAACATACCATATGCAGGAAAGTCGCTAATGGTCCATAAAAGAGCAGCACGCATCGTGAAGTTCTGCTTTCTAAAAACATTGTACGTTTGGACTCCATTCTCCCATAAGAAGATCAAGTCTTTTATAAGAGGTTGGAGATAAACATCCAGTTTTTCCTTTGGATTCGTTGGTCCAGGCACCAATACAGTCAGAAACATTGTTTGAGGTATCATGCACATCCACGGAGGAAGATTATACGGAGTCAGTATCACCGGCCACAAAGAATACTGCTTCCCATGAATCCCAAACGGTGCAAAACCATCAGTACACAAACCTAATCTCACATTCCTCGGTTCACAAGCAAAATCTGGAAACACGTTGTCAAGATGTTTCCAGGCCTCTGAGTCTGCCGGATGTCGCATCTCCCTCGACTCAGCCGAAGAGGAATTTGTAGCATGCCACGTCATGTGTTGTGCAGTTGCACTTGATTGATATAATCTCATCAAACGAGGAATGATAGGAAGGTAGTACATCTTCTTATATGGCACTTCCTTCTTTGTCTTCTTCGATTGACCACCAGGTCCCTTTCGACGTGCCTCTTTGTTCCGGGGATGGCCACACAATCTACACATCTTCAGACTGCTATCTTCGTCACCCCAATATAACATGCAACCCTTCACACAACAATCAATATTCTCAACCGACAAACCAACATTCTTCAACATTTGTTTGCTTTGATGAAACGTCGTAGGCACCTTATTATTTTGAGGACAAATTTCACTGCATAACTGTGTCACTTGCTCATATGCCCTGTTAGAAAGCTTGTTCTCGGTCTTAATGTTCATGAGTCGTGCATTAAATGACAACTGTGAGTGAGATTCACAACCCGGATATAAATCTTCTTCGACTAATTTGAGCATCTCATAAAACCGAAATGCCTCATTCGTCGGCTCCTCTTCCATGTTTGAAAAACCAGCTTCCCTGATCATTGTTTGATACATATTCGGTTCTTCGTCCCCAAACTGTTGTTCTTCGTCCCCAAACTGTTGTTCTACCTCGTTACTAGTGCCAACATGATCGAAATTTGCTTCTTGTTGATAGATTCCAACAGTGTAATAGTATAACACTTCATCAAATCTATAAGGCCAACGTGTTTCGCCATGACTAGTCCAATTATAATAATTATCAACAAAACCATTCTTCACAATATGTACTAGGACCTCATCAATCTCTTTATATTGCTTATTCTGACATTTCTTAGCATTACACAGACACCTAATGCAATTTCCAATCATATAATGTGGCTGGCTTTTTGCAAATTCAACAAATAACACGAGTTCATTATAAAATTCCACATTCACATTTCCTCTAATCATTCTAGGAGTACAGTACATTCAACGACGGTCAGGCAAATCCATCTGCTAAACATTTAAGTGGAGCAACACATTACTAAACTAAACTTATAAAAAATTCAAACAAAACTTATGATATAAAACATGTAATTACATTATATTGAATTTTATGTATAGAGTAAATTAAAAATGGTAGAAAATGTACCGTAATTTGATGTTTCTGAATACCCGAGCATGAGCATAAAAAAATAGGCAGTATAAAGTTTTGGTGTAAATTTGCAATACGAAAGTGAAAGTGGAAAAAAATTAGGCAGTATAAAGTTTTAGGGGAATATTTCCCGACGGAAATGCCGACGGAATTATCTTTCCGTCGGCATTTCACCCGCCCAATATTCCGTCGGCAAAGATAAATACCGACGGATTTTCCGTCGGTATTTATCAAATTGTGAATTCCGACGGAAAGTTAATTCCGTCGGTATTTCACCCGCCCAATATTTCGTCGGCATATATAAATACCGACGGATTTTCCGTCGGTATTTATCAAATTGCAATTTCCGACGGAACATATATTCCGTCGGCATTTGACGATTTTTTTTCTTTTTTTTTTAATTAATTCAATTTTTTCTATATATAGCACACACAAAGCTCACACCATATTCGATTTTTTCTACTTTGCAAAGAAAACAACAAAAATATCATGTCTTCTTCATCTTCTATTCGATTTCAGCAAGGCCTTGTTTGTTATTGTGGAAAGGCATGTCGTACATATGCTTCTAAACAGCCTAGAAGTAAAGGGAGGATATTTCATAATTGTCCTGACTCCCTAAGTGATGGTTGTGGTGGTGGATGTGGTTTCTTTGTATGGGCTGATACTCTAGAAAACTGTGGTGTTGACAAGAATCAAGGATCTAATCAAAGTGACCAAGAAACTGAAGACATGAAGAAAATGACTCAAGAGATGAAGAAATTGGTTATAGAGATCAAGAATTTGGCTGAAGAAATCAAGGATTTAATCAAAGTGAACAAAATCATTTTGATTGTGCTAGTTGTCATGGTTGCATCTACCACCTTCAAGTGGTTTGGTTAAATATATGTATAATGCACTCTATATGAGGCTATTTTGTACTAGAATGCACTGTTATTTGTACTCAATGAAACAAATGAATGCACCCTATTTTCATATATACACCAAATGCATTATTCCACCAATTATAAACTACACAAATAAACTGCAATCCACCAATAAAAGTTCGCACAAAAAACATCGTTTAACAGAAAAATATATAGTTCAACATAAACATAAATAAGTTCAATAGAAAAGTAAATAAGTTCAACAGAAAAGTAAATAAGTTCAACAGAAAAATAAATTAGTTCAACACAAAATTAAATTGTTCAACGAAAGTCGTTTAAAAACTGATCCACATCGTCAGTCTGCAAATTGACGTTGACGTCGTCATTGTCGGCCTGCGCTGCACTTGGACCTGCAGCTTGATCTGGAGCTGGCGGGGCTTGCACCATCGTCTGTTGATAGACGGCATCGATCTGCTCAGCAGACATCCCCAATGTCCGACCCGCGTTGGCACTCCAGACGCGGAAGTAGTTCTCGAACGTTGCCATGACGTTCGGATCCGGGACGGCAGTGGAGGATACGGACGCCTGCGATGCACTCCGGGACCGACGGCCACTTGATGACCTCACGACGTTGCTCATCCCACCAAGGCCAAGGATCCTTTCCTTGGAGGTCGGGGCAACGTCAAGGTAAGCCTGGTCCACGTCAACAGCCGGAGGGGGACCGCTGCTTCCGGATTCAGCAGTAGTCGCCGCGACTTGCGTCTCGACCTCTTCAATCCTCTGTCGGACGTTCAACTACATAATTAAAAAATTAAAATTAATTTAATTATCTATATATATAATTTAATTAATACATAAATTTAATTAAACTTACGTGGAGGTCAGTAGTGCGCCCGTAGGTGGACGTCAGTGTATCGGCATCAAACGGATGAATAAGGCTCATCCGATCCAAGTGAGTGTGTGTCCGTCCAGTCTCCCGCTCCTATTACGTATCAAATAAACATATACAAATTAATTTAGATAACTAATATAAATAAATTAACTATAATTATTTAATTTTTAAAATTAATGAAAACTTACGATAGCAAGTGATTGCTCGAGGACGGACCGAGCTCCCCCCCACCCCCCCGATGCCTTGCCATCCCGCCTCCAACGTCGGTTCTGCGGTTGGCCCGAGCTTTCTCACACTTTTCTTGGTAAGCCGGGTCCATCCACTTCTCAATCAACGACTCCCACAGGTCAACACCATCCTCGTCTTTCCCCAGACCACGATCCACGTTACGGTCACGCCAGGCCGTTCTCCAGTCGTACATCATGTTCGTGTACCGAGTAGAACAAACACTGTACCACTTCTCGTAAATAGTGTCGTCTGAGTAGATCGCCGTATCCCAACAGGCCTTTTTCTATACAAATATTCAACATATTTATCAAATAATATGTATAATTAGTTATTTAATAAACTTTAATTATTGTAATTATATACCTGGAACTCCTCGAAGTATTCATTCTTTTTAGTTTGCGGCACCATCGACCAAGTGATAGCACCCTTAGAAATCTTGCACTTCAGAAAGGATGCTGTGCAGATCCTGGACAACTCATTACCGGGCAACAACCTGTAAAATTATTAACAAATTTATAAACTAACACATTATAAATAAATAAATAAAGTTAATCGTTATTGAATACTGTTAAACATTAGAATTATTGACTTACATTCCTAAATGGATTTCAACTGGTTGCCTTTTGTCTCGAATGTGATGCTGACGAGAAGAGGATCCTACGGCTGTTGACGAACTAGACGACATCGTAGTCGGCAGTGGCGACACTACCACATGAGGAGGAGGAGGAGGAGGCCTCCTTGCACGTGACCTACGTGAACCTGAACCAGAACCCTGATTCGTTGGTACTTGACTCATCTGTTTCAATCAATAAAAAATACATAATTTAATTTACAATAACCTAATTTAATCAATAATTTACTAGTTTAAGTATATATAGCATATTCCTAATTTAATCAACAATTTACCAATTTAATCAACATTTCCTAATTTAATCAACAATAACCTAATTTAATTATTATTTTTCTAATTTAATCAATAATAAAAAAATTAACATATTCCTAATTTAACAAACCTAAACCTAATTAAAATAATAGTTTTCTAACTGAAGTTTTCTAATTATTAATTTAATGAACATATTCCTAATTTAAATTTTTTACTAATATAACATATTCCTAATTTAATCAACATATTCCTAATTTAAATCAAAACAATATATAACCTAATTTAATCAATAATTTACTAGTTTAAGTATATATAGCATATTCCTAATTTAATCAACAATTTACCAATTTAATCAACATTTTCCTAATTTAATCAATAATAACCTAATTTAATTATTATTTTTCTAATTTAATCAATAATAAAAAATTTAACATATTCCTAAATTAACAAACCTAAACCTAATTAAAATAATAGTTTTCTAATTGGAGTTTTCTAATTATCAATTTAATGAACATATTTCTAATTTAATTTTTTTACTAATATAGCATATTCCTAATTTAATCAATTACTAATTTAATCAACATATTCCTAGTTTAAATCAAAACAATATATAACCTAATTACAACGTGATACCACCGTCGAACCATCTAATTAACTAATAATTTAAACAATTGATTGAAACATGCATCACCTACATTAAAAATATTCTATATCAAAATTACACCATTAAATTAAACGTAGTAATTAACTATACATGCATATAACAATTAATTAATTAACCTTAAAAAACTACTCTATCAAAATTATTCTAGCTTAATCAACAAATTAAATAACATACTAACATGATCATAATATTTTAACAACTAACTAAATCAATAACATGCAAATCAACATTAAATTATTCATATTTACATATATCCATGCATAAACATATATAAGTATTAAAACTAATTAAGAAAACGTACCGTATCAATGTAATTGTCCTCGTCTTCGTGTTCCCCCCCCGAATCGACTCACTTCACTCACGCACGCCTTTTTTTTTCTAAATCGAATTCTATGATTTGAGGCCCTTATATATATAAAAAAAAAAAATGCCGACAGAATTTCCGTCGGCATTTCCGTCGGTAACCGCCCACTTTAATGTCAACCGCTGTCTTTTTGGAAATCGAGGCGGTGCAAAAGTAACGGGTCACATGCCGACGGAATATCCGTCGGCATTTCCGCCGGCATGTGAATTTTAAAAGATCCGTCGGCATTTTCCGTCGGGAAATGCCGACGGAACGGAAATCCGTCGGCAATGATGTTGACTTTTCAAACAACAGTAATCCGTCGGCATATGTCCGTCCCTATGACGTGCATTTTTTGTAGTGCGAGTCGAGTTTCGAGCTACTCGAGTAGTTACCGAGTTCGAGCTCATAAATACTCAGCTCGAAAGGCTCGCGAGCCTAATCGAGCTTGAACAATATTTACTATTTTGCCATTATTATATAATTTTTTTTTATATACGAGTAATCGAGTCGAGTCGAGCCGAGTCTAGCTCGAGTTTATTTTAGAAAAATATATGTTTTAAAATTAATTTTGAAAATTATATAGGTAATCGAGTCGAGTCCGAGCTCGAGTTTATCGAGTTTCTTATCGAGTCGAGCTCGATCTTTAAAATTTTAGGCTCGACCGAGTCGAGTCGAGTTTCGAGCTTCGAGTATAACAATCGAGTCGAGTTTCGAGCTCAGCACTACTCGGCTCGACTCGGCTCGTTTACACCCCTACTTTCAGGCATAACATCAAACACCTTGAATGCATCAAATTTCATTAATTCAGAACATGTTTTCACGAGACTTTATTGATCAATACTAACACAAAAATATCAATAGTTATTGTGATCCAACAAAAGCTAGAAAACTTCTAAGAAGTTGTGAGTACCCTCATGTCAAATAAATCCACAAAAGATGTTGGGTGAATGATAGAAGAGCAAAATAGACATAAGGGCAGTTTCACCCAAAAGTTCTCATATATTACAATTCCAAAAAATAGTAGAAGAGCTCCTGTCAAAAAAAAAAAAAAGAAGACAAACTTGTTCTTCTTCTTCGTAAAGAGAACTAAGTAGTTGAGGACTTGATCCTTTTAACACTCGAAAAAGAAAAAGAAAAAGAAAATCAAATAAAAAAACTTGTAGAAACTCACTCACAAAAAGGAAAGGGTTAAAACGCATATGGAGATGTATTACTAATTGAGAGAAATAGAGCAGAGGAAAAGGAAGACGTACCGAACGAGATGTCGATGGTCGAAATTGCTTCAACAAATTGAACTAAGAAAACAACGGCAGTGAAATTGAAGAATGAGATAGAAACTTAGAAATTGAAGAAAACTCGTACAGATGGAAAAAACAAAATAAAATTAATAAAATATTATAGAAATACATGAGAATGACACGTATTACTTGAATTGAACAGCAAAAAAGGTGATTACTTGTTACCGACTGAAAACTCGCCAAGTTTGCACAACTCCCTCTTTATTATAGTAATAGAAATAGATAAATTCTATATGTATACATATTTGACCGCATTTTAAAAATTTATATATATATATTTAATTAAATTATTTCATATTTCTTAATTGATGTTGAAAAAAATAATTGTTAATGTAACCTTTTTTTTTTTTTTTACTTTCTAAATTCAAATTGTAAATCTGATATTTTTACATTCTAAATTAAATATTTATAGTACACTTAAAAAAATGTAATTTGTACTCCAACTTTTATACTTAAATATATATATAATTATGAACCCAGCTTAAGTCACAAAATTAATTTGGCCCATCGTGTACTCTCCCCCAACCTCAATATATACCAGGTCAATTTTAATTATTAGTTCGCTAGCCACTTGACTTGTGCTATCGAACTAATTTTAAGTGAATTAAATAATATTGTTTCTATAGTTTACACAGATACACTCAAAGACAAGTTATGACTAACGATGTGCATTACTCCCTCCATCTTATGATTATTTGCACACTCTTAATATAAAAACACTCAATAAAATTAATACCCTCTCAACATTATTTTATTTTTAAAATTGTCACTCATTTTTTACATGCATTTTACTTTACACCTCACCAAATTCACTTTATAGCTCGTCAAATCATCCAAAATATCCCTCTTTTATTTTATATCACTAACCACTATATCAATTTTTCTTAAAAATTGTACCGATCAAACCATGCAAATAATCTCGAAATGGAGGGAGTATATGGTACTGACTGTTTCAACGGAACTCTCGTCAACCTGTGTATATATAAATTAGTGTTACAATTTAATTAATATTACTTGTACTATATATGCTTTCTAATTAAACTGAGTGTGACCCATTAATGAAATATATAGGTCAAATCTATACTTCATTCCTATTCGTACCTCATATTGCGAATTACTCTATATTATAAATTATATATAAATTACTCTTCTCATTCACAAAATTTATGGACACAAGTTTTAAGAAAAAAATAGATAAAATAAAGGTGTTATAGGATTGTTGTAAAAAAAAAATAAAAAAAAATGATTGTTTCCATAAAAAAAAAATATACTTTTGATAAATAGACAAATAAGAAAAATGAACATACCTCTAATGAATGGAGACGTATTAAGTATTCAACCAAACGTACGCGCAAAGAGGAAATACTGAGTCTTCGGAGTCTTTATACTATGAACATTGATCCACTCAATATTGTACATTGTTCTCAAAGTCTTTCAATAACAGTTTCAACTTCAGCCTAGCTACTAACAGACTAATGATATATATAAAAACATTAATATATATAAATAAATCGAGAAAACAATTAAAGGAGCAGACTGCCCTTAATTATAAACTTTTCAAGTTACATTGGACAAGTAATAACATAAAATATACTCCTACTATACATTTTAAATTTTATAGCGATTCAATAATAAGGTATACAGTATTGATATACAAATACATTAGTTGCCTGTTATAAAGGGTTAGTAAAATAACTCCCTGTTTTAGTTGATACACCTCTGTTTTACAATTAGTTTCTAATTAGTTGGTTAGGTGGTTAAGAGGAGTTATTAGTTAGTTATTAAGTTAGTTTTGAGATGACTGGTTATAAGAATCGTTTGACATTCTCATTTCTTCTTCAACACTTCTTTTGTAATCGTTCTGAATGAAATCAAAACAGAACTCTTCTTTCACTTCTTCTTTCAATTTTATAAGATGAATCTACATTTTGTATCTCAATATGGTATCAGAGCCACATTTACAACCATCCATGACACCACAAGTACACTTAAGGACAGGCCTAAAACTAAGGTATTCATCCCACAGAGACTTGAACTGATTGTAATAAGAAACTAAGGATTGAGAGCCTTGATGTTTCAATCCTCCCTTCCTTTGACATTTTGGAGTGAATGTATCAAAACTGCTGCATATATCATCAATAGGACTCTTCTTATATTCTCAAACAGAAATCTCCATATGAGTTACTTTATTGTAGAAAACCTGATTATTCTATCTTTAAAACTTTTGGTTGCCTTTGTTATGCTAACACTCTAGTCTCCAAAAGGCATAAATTTGATCCAAGGGCTACAAAATGTGTTTTTCTTGGCTATCCCTTTGACACAAAGGGGTACACTCTTTTAGAGATTAAAACTGGTAAAATCATTATCTCTAGAAATGTGACATTCTTTGAAACTATTTTTCCTTTTGCTGATATGAGTAAACCCAATCAACATATGTCCAATGATCATTCTCTAGCTGCCACTTATGATGATGTTGATGATGATCATGATCTTTATGGCCACTCTAATCTGCAACAAGAAATTCACACTCATACTGATAACATTACCCTTGATCAAAACATCAATCCTGACATCAACACCCACAATGATATTAATCCTCCCTCTAATTCTAATACTGAACATGAGAATTCTATCAATACTATCAATGATGTCAGTAATCTTGAGACAGAAACTCATTCCGGACCTTCTAGAACTAAAACTCAACCTGCTTACTTACAGGTATATGAAACTGATCTCCCTGCTTCTATTGATCATGCTAATACAAATCTGTCATTTTCTGGAAAACAATACC
Organism: Galeopsis tetrahit; assembly: GCA_963675135.1. Lineage (NCBI taxonomy): Eukaryota > Viridiplantae > Streptophyta > Magnoliopsida > Lamiales > Lamiaceae > Galeopsis > Galeopsis tetrahit. The sequence continues at coordinate 51,719,414 of OY776131.1, read as the reverse complement.
CCATACATGATTATTTGTCCTGTGATAAGTTGTCCCCCAACTATAAATCTTTTACAACCTCTATTTCTCAAATTCATGAACCTAAAACATATAAACAAGCTATCACAGATCATAATTGGGTCACTGCCATGAATAATGAGATAGAAGCTTTAGAGAAGAACAAAACCTGGACTCTTGTCAATCTACCCATAGGCAAGCATTGTATAGGCTGTAGATGGATTTATAAAGTAAAATATAGATCTGATGGTACTATAGAGAGATATAAAGCTAGGTTGCTTGCTAAAGGCTATACTCAACAAGAAGGCATTGATTATTTTGATACTTTCTCACCTGTTGCTAAAATCACTACTGTAAGGATTCTTTTGGCTGTTGCTATTTCTAAAAATTGGCACATACACCAATTAGATGTTAATAATACCTTTTTACATGGTGATCTTGCTGAGGAAATATACATGGTCCCCCCTCCTGGTTATTGCAATACTACTGACAAAAGAGTTTGCATATTAAATAAAAGTTTATATGGTTTAAAACAAGCTTCCAAACAATGGTTCACCAAGTTGGCTACTTGTTTACTATCTTTGGATTTCATTCAATCCAAAGCTGATACTTCTCTTTTTACTAGACAAAATGGTGCTGATTTTACTGTCATCTTATGCTATGTAGATGATCTTATAGTAACTGGAACTAGTATTGACATTATCCAAACTATAAAGACATATTTACATAATAAATTCACCATTAAAGATCTTGGCATTTTGAGATATATCTTAGGCATAGAAGTTGCTAGAAACAATAAAGGTTTAACCTTATGTCAAAGAAAGTATACTCTTGACTTGTTACAAGATTCTGGCTATTTGGGGAGTAAACCTTGCTCCACCCCAATGGATTCAAAATTAAATTTTGATAATCACTCCTTCTTAAAAACCCTGAATACTACAGAAAATTGGTAGGAAAACTTCTCTACCTCATTGTCACTAGACCTGATATTTCATATGCTGTGCAAACTTTGAGTCAGTTTATGCAGGCACCTACTGGGGCACATCTGATGGCTGTGCATAGAATCCTAAGGTACCTTAAAGGTAATCCTGGCACTGGGGTCTTTTATCCCAAAGATAACACTTTCAAGTTACATGCCTTCTCAGATTCTGATTGGGCTAGATGTATACAAACAAGAAAAAGCATTACTGGTTTTAGCATTTACTTTGGTAATTCACTCATCTCTTGGAAATCCAAGAAGCAATCTACTGTTAGCAGGTCCTCTGCAGAAGCTGAGTATAGAGCCCTAGCTTCAACAACTTGTGAGCTCCAATGGATCCACTACATCCTTGCAGACTTGAAAGTTCAACACTTCACTCCTTCAACCATGTACACTGACAGCAAGAGTGCTTTTTCTATTGCTCACAATCCTTGTCTTCATCAACAGACCAAGCACATCTTCTTGGACTACCATTTCACAAGGGAAAAGATTCAAGAAGGACTACTCACCCTCATTCATATCCCCACTGAAGAGAATTTGGCAGACATCCTCACAAAGCCTCTCTCTCCTACCTCTTTCAATACACATAAAGCCAAAATGGGATTGATAGACATACACTCTCATTTTGAGGGGGTATAAAGGGTTGGTAAAATAACTCCCTGTTTTAGTTGATACACCTTTGTTTTACAATTAGTTTCTAATTAGTTGGTTAGGTGGTTAAGAGGAGTTATTAGTTAGTTATTAAGTTAGTTTTGAGATGACTGGTTATAAGAATGGTTTGACATTCTCATTTCTTCTTCAACACTTCTTTTGTAATCGTTCTGAATGAAATCAAAACAGAACTCTTCTTTCAATTTTACAAGATGAATCTACATTTTGTATCTCAATACCTGTTTTGAGCGCTAATACTTTATACGTACTTATACTTTGTACTCAGAAAAGAAAATGAATTAAGAAATAATACAACTGAACGTGATGGAGTCAATCGGTTTTTTCCACATCAGCTGAAATTACAAGTTTAGCCCTGTCAGCCTCTATAAAAGTCTACGCTACGCGGCTTAGCAACAATTATAAACTCACATACATACATACATAGTTTTCTAATTGCAAATATGTCTCTACTTCTTATTCTCGGGCTGCTCATAGCTCTGTCTCTCGATTTCACAGGTAATTAACTTTATTAATTCTTTCTTTTTTATATCTAGTCCTATTTATTAATTAGTTCATAATTAACTAATTAATATTAATAATTAATTACTAATTACATTGTAAATATATGCAGTTAATGGTCAGATTGGAGTTAACTACGGAAGGAACGGCGGCGGACTCCCTCCACCGTCGCAAGTGGTGGATCTATACAAGCAATACGGCATCCAGCGCATGCGAATTTACGATACTGACCCGGGAACTCTCCAAGCCGTAAGTGGGTCCGACATCGAGCTCACCGTGGGCATCCTCAACCGCGACCTTGAGAATATCGCAGCCAGCCCAGCCAACGCGGAGGCATGGGTCCGAGACAATATTCGCAATTACCCTGACGTCAGGTTCCGACACATCGTCGTCGGAAACGAAGTGAGCCCTGAAAGTGTGCGTGCGTGCGATATACAGAGATGTTGTCTGTTATGTTGGCACACTCCAGGCAACAATTAAGCAGCGGAAATTAAACAAACACTTTGCAAAGAGTATTTCAAAATTTGTGTAGATTAAATAATTAATCTACACGAATCACTTATATTATCTCTTAATATTAGTGAAACAAAATCAACAACCTTGTAAGGTTTTGAACAATTACAACTCTAATCGAGTTCGAAAAGTTACTAGAAAGAATACGAAACTATCTCCCTAATAGATCTAACGTATTTCCCTAATAAACGACAGTGATTAAATACACAAATATTCGGGCTTATAAATGTGCACTAATCTACAAGAAAGAACAAGGTGTTTTTCTAATCTAAACACAACACGCATACTATAGATAGTAATGTAGTTTTGCTTTCTTCTTTCTTTCTTGTTGTCTTTTGGAATGAAGGCAGTGTGGTCTATTTATAGCCTTCAAGTCGAACTGCCTTCCAACTCCTCCAACTCCCTTAATCAATCTTGGCCATTAGATCAAACGTAGTTTCTTGTTAACTTCCTTCACACTCCTTAAACGTAGGAACTTGCACATTGAGGCTTGATAACTTCTCACTCCCATGCAACTGCTTGACCTGGGTGTTGCCCACGTCTTCTACCTGCATTTGGGACATCACTAAGCAACACAAGTTATGTAGGAGTTAGTAAAGGGAGAAAGGGCAAATTCTGATGTTGTGCTAGGTGTTGGCACATTCAGTACAACATGTAACTGAAATGTCGGATAATAAGATACAACACCTATTCCAACATCAACAATCTCCCCCAATTTGGCCTTTCTACATCAACACTCCTAATGTTCACACATTCAGAATTTTGATAAGAAAAAACAATACCCATGATATTCAAAACAAATCAATATCAGTATTTAACCAAAGTAAATCACATCATCTAAGTCAAAGCAAGGTACTTAGATTTAAAAACAATAAAGACAGTAAATGTAGAGCAGTGTATTTTGGGACTGAAAAGTAAAACAACATAGGAAAAACTTTTACAGATTGAGGAATCAATAAAAAGCAGTAAAGGGGAGGATTGGGCTGATATAATCAGCTGCATCTTCAAGAGTCTGCACAAACTCCCCCGTACTCTCGACTTCCTCACTCTTCAAAGCCTTCAAAGAGCTATATTGAGATCTCCATAGAGATCCTCAATATCTTGATCATCTTGAGCATCTGCATCTTGGTTTGGGATCTGAATAGTACTTCCTTGTTGAGCTGGACCTGCATCTTCTTGACCTGAAATAGGATGAGTACCTGCATTGTGAACATTTGAGCTTACTCCCCCTGTTGAGGTAGAAAGGAGGTCCTCCCAGAAGCGTTTCTGAATGATTAGGTCTTCAACAGTACTTTGAAGATTAGTAATTGTGCCCTGAAGAATGTCCACTTGCCGTAGAATAAAGTGTGAGGACAAATATACGGAGGCAACACAGCCTGAGTCAGGATGTGATGTGGAAGATGACGGCATAGTCGGATCAGTACTGCAGTTAGCATTAGGCTTCTGTATCGGTAGGTCCACAATTCGATCACTACCTCGAAGTAGGAGCTGTGGGGATGGTTTGTTTGAATTTTGAAATGAGAAAAACCAGGTGCTGTTCGAGTATGATGATAAGAACCTGCAAAAGTACACAATTTAATTTGATTAGACCCTTCGCATTCTGGAATGAAGATAATCACAAAAAATAATTAAATTATACCAGTTTGTGAATAAAACACTTATGCCAAAAATTATATTCTAGAATGAGTGTTGCATAAACAGATGTAAGCTCGATGGTATAAAGTAGCATTCATATGAGGTCTATTTATAGAGGGGTTCAGGTGGGAGTTGAAGCACGAATCTGTATGTGAAGAAATGGAGAGAGTGGAAGTGGAAGATTTAACTTCTCTCCATGAAAGATCGTGTTGTTGAGGAGAATAATTACTGATAATTAAAAAAAATGAAATGGATTGAATAATAACTGAACAAATAAAATAAATAAATTCAGATAAATATTTGCAGATAATAAAAATAATAATTATCAGAAATTAATTAATTCCTTAAATAATCAAAATCGTAAGTCTGAGTCAGGTGTTGAATAGATTGTTGGCATTTTGTACATCTCAACACAGTTTTTTCATGAATTTACTTCATATGTGTTGCACTTTTAATTTTTATCACATTGTCACATTGATCCATCTTTTCAAAAGAGTGCATCGTAGCAGCGAACTCTGTGCCCCATAGTTACTCAATGGATTTGTGATTAATTTGATGCAATATATATCACCTTTAGAAAAGAGAACATCGTAGTAGCGAGCTCCGTGTCCCTAGTTATTCAGTGATTTTCAAAGCATCTAATTTGTGATTTTCTTTGCATTTGAGAGATTGTACAAGCTTTTCTCATATTCCACATGACTCAGTTTAAGACTTTTAGACTAAGATTATAAAGAATTATGTTAAATCCGACACTTACGAAATTTATACAAAGAAATAATTAAATGAACAATTCTGGTGTTGTCCCAAATGCTGCCGCATTTGGTACAACACTTTTGACATAGTGTTCAGATATCACATAAACCAAGAGACTTCCTTAGGGAGGAGAATCTCTTATCATCTAAGGCTTTTGTGAATATATCAGCAAGTTGTTTTTCTGTAGAAACATATTCCAACTTTACCACCTCTTTTTCAACTAGATCTCTTATGAAATGATGCCTTATACTTATGTGCTTAGTCAAAGAATGTTGCACTGGATTCTTTGATATATTTATGGCACTAGTGTTGTCACAAAAAACATTTAGAGTATCACAGGGTAAACCATAATCACACAACATTTTTTGTAGCCAAAGTAATTGTGTACAGCAACTCCCTGCTGCAATATACTCTGATTCAGCTGTGGATTTTGATACACAGTTCTGTTTCCTGCTATGCCAAGATATGAGATTATTTCCCATGTAGAAGCAGCCACCACTGGTGCTCTTTCTATCATCAGCATCTCCTGCCCAGTCAGCATCACTATAGCCAATTAAGGAACAATTTGTATCCTTGCTGTACCATAAGCCTAAGTTACAAGTTCCTGCAACATATTTAATGATTCTTTTGACAGCATGCAAGTGAGATTCTTTTGGGTTAGACTGATATCTTGCACATAAACATACACTAAACATAATATCAGGCCTAGTAGAGCTCAAGTAAAGTAGACTACCTATCATTGATCTGTATAATGTTGGGTCAACATTCTGGCCAACATCATCTTTACTCAGTTTCTGAGTTGATCCCATAGGAGTTTTCATATGTTTAGCATTCTCTAAACCAAACCTTTTCACAAGATTTTTAGCATATTTACTCTGTGATATAAAGATACCATCATTTTGCTGTTTGATTTGCAAGCCAAGGAAATAATTTAAGTCACCAACCATAGACATTTCAAAGGTTGATGTCATTTCATTCACAAACAGTTTTAGCATATCATCACAGGTAGAGCCAAACACTATATCATCAACATAAATTTGAGCTACCATAATATCATTTCTTTCATGCTTAATGAATAGAGTTCTATCAGCTTCTCCTCTAGTAAAGCCAAATTCAATCAGAAAATCAGTTAATCTTTCATACCAGGCTCTAGGTGCTTGTTTCAAACCATAAAGAGCCTTTTTTAACTTAAACACATGGTCAGGAAATTCTGGATTTTCAAAGCCTTTAGGTTGCTCAACATAAGCTTCTTCCATTAAGATTCCATTTAGAAAGGCTGCTTTAACATCCATTTGATATAGTTTAATGTTAATAAAGCATGCAATAGCAAGTAAAAGTCTAATGGACTCTATTCTAGCAACTGGAGCAAATGTTTCATCAAAATCTACTCCCTCTACTTGAGTATATCCTTGAGCAACAAGTCTTGCTTTGTTTCTAATAATGTTACCTATTTCATCAGTTTTGTTTTTGAAAATCCATTTAGTACCAATAACATTTGTATGATCTGGTCTAGGTACTAAGGTCCATACATCATTCCTAACAAATTGATTCAACTCTTCATGCATAGCTTCTACCCAATGTTCATCATTTAAGGCTTCTTTTACTGTTTTAGGTTCAATAGCAGAATGATAGCACTCATGATTTATCTTATTACACACAGATGTCATACAAATAGATCTTACCACATCTTTTGGATTTATACCCAACCTTCTTCTGGTTTGAATTTCAGTAGATTGATCACCTATAATCAGCTCCTGTGGATGATTCTTTTGAACTCTCCTTGAAGGAGTTTTATGCAGATTGTACAGATTTTCTGGATTTTCTGTAGTTTCTGCAGCAGATGTGCCTGTGTGTGTTCCCTCATTCTGTTCATCATCTTTGAACTGGTCTTTTCTGTCTATAGATATTGAACTATCAGCAAGGTCTGAGACATCCTCTTCAATACTGTTTCCTGTAATACTTAAGTTATCATCAAAAACCACATTTACAGATTCTTGAACAGTATTTGTTCTGAGATTATAGACCCTGTATGCTTTACTATTCCTTGAATAACCAAGGAAAAAACCTTTGTCACTCTTAGAATCAAATTTATGCAATTGTTCTCTATCATTTAGAATGTAGCAAACACAGCCAAATACATGAAAATACTTAAGATTAGGCTTTCTATTATTCAGTATTTCATATGGTGTACTATTAGAATCTGTTCTAATCAAGACTCTATTAGAAATATGGCAAGCTGTATTTAGAGCTTCAGCCCAAAATCTTTTGGCTAAATTTTTGGAACATAGCATAACTCTGGCCATCTCTTGAAGAGTTCTATTTTTCCTCTCTGCTATCCCATTCTGCTGAGGAGTTTTGGGTGATGAAAACTCCTGTAATATGCCTTTAGATTCACAGAATTCAGTAAATGCACCATTATCAAACTCTCTTCCATGGTCTGATCTAATCCTACATACTTTAGAATTATAAGCAGTCTTGAATCTTTTGCATAGAGTTTTAAAAACAGAAAAGGTTTCTGATTTTTCTTTTAGGAATTCTATCCATGTGAATCTAGAATAATCATCAACAATGACAAAAGAATACCTTTTTCCACCTATACTATCAATTTCCATAGGACCCATAAGATCCATATGAAGCAATTCAAAGCAATGTTGTGTAGAACACTGACCTAACATTTTGTGAGAAACTCTTACCTGTTTGCCCTTTTGACATGGTCCACAGATGTGATTGTCTGAAAATTTCAGCATTGGTAAACCTGTAACAGCTTTGAGTCTAATTAACCTATCAATCTGTCTATGATTAACATGCCCAAGTCTGTGATGCCATAGTGTACTTTCATCATTTTTCACACTATTGCAGCTCACTTTAGACTCAATTAAATAACAGTTATCAGCAGATCTATTACCCATCATAATGCAATCAAAATTTTCATCTAGAACATAGCATGAATTTTTATCAAACTTTACACGCAAGTCATCATCACATAATTGGCTTATACTAATAAGGTTGGCAAGTAGTCCATCAACATGTAAAACATTAGATAATCTAGGGAATCCAGGAACATTTAAGGTTCCTTTACCAATGATCTTTCCTTTAGATCCACCTCCATAAGTAACATTGCCACCATTATAAGCTTTATAATCAGATAGATAATCAATTTGACCTGTCATATGTTTTGAGCAGCCACTGTCAAAATACCATAGACCAGGAACACATGCTTTTAAAGACATATGCACAACATTACAAATGGTATTTTTAGAAATCCATTCTGTTTTCTGAGAATGTTTGCTCTGTGTGAGGTGTCATTTTAGACAATACAGAAGCATTTAAATTCTTCTGTCTTTTTAAACAATAATAAGCTTTATGTCCTTTTTTAAAACAGTAATTACACACAAGTTCTTTCATATTGACAAGACTTTTCTTTGAAACATTAGCATCATTAGCTTTGACAAAAACAGTAGATCCATTACTTTGAGATTTAAGGACTGTTTTACCTTTATAACCAATACCTGCTTTCCTTGTATTGTTGAGTAGCAGTGATTCATCCAATTTTGCTTGTCCTTCAGAGAATTTCTTGAAGCTTAAAGACACTTCCTTCATCTTTTCTTGAAGTTTTTCAATCTCACAATCCTTCTTGGTTAGAACACTTTCAAGTTTTAAAACAGATTTTTTTAAATCATCATTTTCAAATGTTAAAGATTTGATAATGCGATTTAATTTTTCAGTTTCAGAATATGAAATGTGTTGTTCTTCATTTGTCAAAGGATTTTCATAGGAATATTTTCTGAAATCAAGAACAGATACTTCTAGTCTATCTTTTAGATTAGAAATTTCTTTATCTTTCTTTGTTAAAATACTTTCCAGTTTGTACACAGTGTTAGATAAGTCTTGAATATCAGCAGCTTTTCTGGATGTACCTATCTCTGTAACAGAACTTGTGAAACAATTAAATTCTGGAGTTTTATTACTCAGTGATTTCTCAAATGATGGCTCATTTGTCTTCACATCATAATAAATATCATCCAGATCATCATCAAAGGTATCATCATAAATGATTCTAGCAGAAAAAGCTTGTTCAATGTCTTTTTCAGGATCATGCTCAACATCAGATTCATCACTTAAAGTAGCACTGAAATTTAGTTTCTTTTTCAGAATAGTGTTAGCACATTCATTAGCATAATGACCAAATCCAGAACATGCATCACATTTAACATTCTTCCTATAATCTTGATCAGGTCTAAACCTAGATCCTCTTTCTAATTGTCTTGAAGGATTAAAAGTGTTCTTCCTAACAGGCAATTGTTGATTGTTTGTAATCTGGACTTTAGGTTGAATATTATCTTTGAATTTCTTATTCTTCATGAATGTCTTATACTGCCTAGTCATAAAGGCCATGTAATCAGGATCATTAAGATATTCATCAATGTTCTCTTCATCAGAATCAATTTCAGTAACATAAGGTGATTTTCCAGAACCTGATGATGCAGAAGATGAGGCATCACCTTTGAAAACAAGTACTTTCTTATCATAATCAGATTTTTCAGATATGTTCATCTCATAGGTTTTTAAAATACCAATCAATTCGTTTTGGCTTAAAACATCAGTATCCTTAGCTTCTTCTATAGCACATATCTTAGGTTCAAAACGTTTAGGAACTGATCTAAGGATTTTATGTACTAACCTTGTGTTGGATATTGGATCACCAAGGGAATGAGCCTCGTTTGAAATCTCGGTCAGCTTTTCATTGTAAGATGAAATGGTTTCATCTTCTTTCATCCTCAAATTTTCGAATTTAGTACCAAGCATACGAAGTCTGGTCCTTCGTACACTATCCGATCCTTCACAATGTTCTTGTAGACGATCCCATGCATCCTTGGAGGAAATACAGCTGAAAATGATTTTGAACATCGAGGCATCGGTTGAGGTGAAGATTGCATTCAATGCCTTTGAATTGTAGCTTGCGGCTGTAATTTCATCATTTGTCCAGTCGAGCTCTCTCTTGATCTGGGCTTCATTGTCCGCATCAACAGCTGTTCTTGGTTGAGTCCAACCAGCAAGAACACTCCTCCATGCTCTTTCATCAATGGATTTGATGTACATCCTCATTTTAGGTTTCCAAAAGGCATAATTTGTGCCGTCCAGAATTGGAGGTTTTAGTGCGGGTGAAAGTGGATACTCCATTGCAAATAAACACACACTCTAAGCAGAATCTCTACTTAGTGTATCAAGTAGTTGGCTCTGATACCAACTGAAAGTGTGCGTGCGTGCGATATACAGAGATGTTGTCTGTTGTGTTGGCACACTCCAGGCAACAATTAAGCAGCGGAAATTAAACAAACACTTTGCAAAGAGTATTTCAAAATTTGTGTAGATTAAATAATTAATCTACACGAATCACTTATATTATCTCTTAATATTAGTGAAACAAAATCAACAACCTTGTAAGGTTTTGAACAATTACAACTCTAATCGAGTTCGAAAAGTTACTAGAAAGAATACGAAACTATCTCCCTAATAGATCTAACGTATTTCCCTAATAAACGACAGTGATTAAATACACAAATATTCGGGCTTATAAATGTGCACTAATCTACAAGAAAGAACAAGGTGTTTTTCTAATCTAAACACAACACGCATACTATGGATAGTAATGTAGTTTTGCTTTCTTCTTTCTTTCTTGTTGTCTTTTGGAATGAAGGCAGTGTGGTCTATTTATAGCCTTCAAGTCGAACTGCCTTCCAACTCCTCCAACTCCCTTAATCAATCTTGGCCATTAGATCAAAGGTAGTTTCTTGTTAACTTCCTTCACACTCCTTAAACGTAGGAACTTGCACATTGAGGCTTGATAACTTCTCACTCCCATGCAACTGCTTGACCTGGGTGTTGCCCACGTCTTCTACCTGCATTTGGGACATCACTAAGCAACACAAGTTATGTAGGAGTTAGTAAAGGGAGAAAGGGCAAATTCTGATGTTGTGCTAGGTGTTGGCACATTCAGTACAACATGTAACTGAAATGTCGGATAATAAGATACAACACCTATTCCAACATCAACAAGCCCCATCAACGGCGGCACGTCCCAGTACGTCCCTTTTGTCCTCCCCGCCATCCAAAATATATACAACGCCATCTCCAGCGCCGGCCTCGGCGGCATCAAAGTGACGACCGCCATCGACACGGAGGTTCTAGAGCCATCTCAGTCGTACCCGCCGGAGAATGGGGTGTTCCGATCTTACCTGAATCCCATCATTCGGTTTCTTATGGACACGGACTCCCCTATATTTGCCAACATATATCCTTACTTCGCTTACATCAATAATCCACAGCAGATCGACCTTCGGTACGCCCTTTTAGACCCTACTTTTCCAGGAATCGTGACTCCCAACGGAGTAACGTATCAGAATCTGTTCCAAGCACTTCTGGATGCGGTTTACGCCGCGCTGGAAAGGAGCGCGGAGTCAATGTCGTTGGAAGCCACGACAGATGCTGCAGGGGGGAAGATAAGGAGTATGCGGGTGAAGGGAGGGGAGAGCGGTTGGTCCAGCGGGGGAGGACATGCAAGACTAGCCGCCGCTCTTGATGACGTCACCAATGTCGATACCGCGAGCACTTACGTGAATAATTTGGTTCAGGCGGTGAAGAATGGGACGCCGAAAAGGCCAGGGGAGCCTATCGAAACCTACATTTTTGCCATGTTTGATGAGGATCAGAAGCCCGGGGACGACACTGAGAAGCATTTCGGCCTTTTTAACCCTGACGGCCAACCCAAATACCCACTCAATTTTAATTAATTAGCTACCTACCTACCTTTAATAATTACTACATAATTACTGAATAAAAACTAGTTATATATGAATGTGCTCATGTAATAAGGACGTTACACTTTTAAGATATTCGATCAAATTTTATTTAAAAAAAATTGTATGAACCTGTTCAGTACTATATACTCCATGATGAAACAAAAAGGAGTTCAGATATGAACTTCCTATAAAAATGAATAAGACATGGCAATACCTAGTTTGATCTTTTAGGAATCCTTTGATGTTGTTTGAGTGGCCGAATGAAGGTCTGGAAATGGTGGACCTGCAGCAAAACCGGGCCGGAGAGGGTTCCGGCGACGGCCCTCCGACGCTCAAGTCAGTGGATATTCAATAAAACAGAGTATATGCGAGAAATATGTAAAGAGAGAGAGAGTTTTTTGAGAAAAAGTGAGTTAACCTCTACAAATATGAGAAAGATAATATTTATACCTTCAAGACTTGAGGGCAATGTTGTAATTACAGAAACTAGGGTTTTAAATCGGGGGGACCATGCCACCTCATCGTCCTTTACTGCCATTCCGTTATTTTTGAATGAGAGGAATCTGATTTTCAGGAGATATTTTGAGTATTTTGCAGAGAAGGTACACATAGTACAAGGGGACCACTTGAATGAGCTGTCTAGGCCCAAAGGATTATCAAAAAGAACTCCTGTGTTGAGTTACTTCTGGAACCGTAATGTAATCACATGAGGTCAATTTCAGAACTGAAGTTCGATGGGTGAGTTACCAAAATGAATAGGTCAGATCTTCTTCAGATCTTAAGATCCTCTCTTCTGCAATCAAGGCTTTCACTAGATCACTTCTGAATAAATCACGGGGACGAATTAACTACAGATGAGATGACATCATTATGTCCTATCATCTACTCCCCCCTCAATTTAGAGTTATCAGATTTTCTTTTCAGATCTGATACTCTAAAGCGAATTGTTTTCCCGCTTCTTTTCCTTTTTGCCTTTTTCAATTTACGAAATTTTTTTATTTTCAATCTGAGACCTCCATTTGTTTTTCACTTTTTTATCTCCTTAGATCGTGACCAAACACGTGTCCTTTTAGGAATATCAACCGTCCTTCTCACTATGGGTATAAAAGGAGGATAAGGTCCATTTAGTTTCGCTGTTTTGACATTTTGAGTAAAGGATTTCATCTTTTACTCCGCCGCAAGTGTTTTTCTCTCTCTACTTCCGATCTTGTTTCCGGCGAGCTTCTCCGATTTACTTTCTTTAGATCCGATATCTTCACAGCGAGGTAATTCTCATCTCCTTTCTTTTTATTTCTTTTCTGGGGTATGTCAGGCTCAGCTCCGACACCTTCTTCTACTTTCTCTGATTCTGGAACACCATCCAGTTCTGGGGCTCATCATTCGAATCTTCAAACACCAGAAGAACTTCTCAGATCTGGTTTTACAGATCCTTTAACCCACCAGCTTTCCCATTCTTATCTAGATTCGAGTTTCATGTCTGGAACACACCCCTCTTCTTCGCGTCCTTCTTCCACTCCTGTTTCCGACCTGCGCTCTCGTCCTCTTCGCACATCCTCGTCCCAAGATTTACTTAAACCTGAATGGAATTCTGTTTGTCGAGAGAGCACCTTGAGTCTTTCAGAACTGAAGGATATCAAAAGGAAACTTCATAACCCTTCAGACCTTCTTATTGACCTTCCTAATCCTAACGAACGCCCCAACTTCTCCAAACATCCTTCTCTAGCATTTTTTAAGGCTCAAATAGATGCAGGAGTTCGCTTCCCTCTATGTCCTTTTTTGATTCAAGTTTGTAAGCACTACAAGATCTCTGTGAGCCAAATTAATCCCTCCTCCATCAGAACTGCCCTGGCTTTCTTTGTTCTGATGAAACATTATGGCCACGAGACTTCTGCTGAAAAGTTTGTAGCATGCCATGAGATGAAATTGAAAGATGGCTTCTTTTATTTCAGTTCTCGCCCTGGGGGGCCCGCTAAATTTTTGAAAAAACCTAACTCTGTAGATGGGAAGTGGAAACCTAAATATTTTTGGGTAACCCCAAAAAGGGGAAGTTGGCCCTTTCCTACTGGATGGAAAGACCAAATTCCTGATTACTTTCGCTTTCACAAATCTATCCTTTCTAATCCTGAGAGGCTTCTTATGAGAGATCTGAATAGAATGGAGGCTAGAAAGAAACACGTCTTTAAAGTGGTTGAGATGCTTAGGAACCCAGGGGTGTTAGTTGAATTTGGGTTAGACAGTCTCGGAGCGGCTCTAATCCCCAGAGCCGGTATGCTTATTTTCTTTAAAGAAATGACTTCCTACCGTATTAATTTTCTTTCATTTTTTTGCTAACATCAGAACTGCTATATTTTTCTACAGAAATGGATTTTGATTTCCTTGATCGAGTAGATCTTCCTGAAGGATCTGAAGAAGAGGTGACTGTTGCTGTTGATGCTGATGAGGAGCAATCTTCTCCTGCTAGATCCCCCCTCCCAGAAGCTATTCCTATCACTTCTGATGTTGCACTTTCTACCAAAGATAAAGGTAAACGTGTCGAAATCGATCTCTCTCCAGACCCACCTTCCAAGAGATTAAGGTCTCGCAAGTCCCCTCGAGACAATGACAGTCCCCGAGCTCAAGTCCGTAGGTCTTCTAAGGACTTGTTCACCTTAGAATTGCCCAAAGCCGTTTCTGAACTCAAAGGTTCGGCTAGTTTGTCCTTTGTCACCTCTATCCCTACTACTGATGATGTATTCCTTCATCAAGACGTTTCCATTTCTCAACTTCACACAGATATGTCCGAATCCATAACTCAAGTACGTATGCTCTCCTTTTCTTTATAAAGGGTACTAGTAAGCTCAACATGTAGTCTGCGCTCACCTTTTCTAATCTATTTCAGCTAATATCCAAGCATGGTATCCTGGTGAAGAAATATCAAGAGTTTGCTGACGTAGATCAGCTTAGAGAGGATCTTGTCCAGAAAGATACAGAGCTGCAAGAGTCGGTTCTGAACGTGAGTCTTTTAACTGCAGAAGTAGAATCCTTGAAGAGACGAATGCAAGATATGAGTGATGGCTTGGTTGAGTCAAAGAAAAGAGAGACTGAAATGGAGGCTCGTCTGATCAAAGAAGTGGAAGAGAGCCGATTAGAAGGTTTCAGAACTGGTGTTAATTCCTGTCGCCAAAAATTGTTCAACACTCCTGCAGGTCAGAAATTTCTTCATGATCTTCATCATGGATTGTTAAAGGCTTATCACCTCAGTTCTGCTTCCGTTCGTGACATGGGTCCCCATATCCTTCATTATCTCCACCATGGCTTCAATGCTGCTGTTCTTCAAGCTCAAGATATGGGGTGTATTGGCCCTTTTAACAGGCTCTGGGCTAGGAAAAATTTGAAGGTTTCTCCTGCTTTTAAAGGAGATGAGAAGATGAGTTACGATCATGCCTGGTGGTTGCCAGTCATGGAAAAGGCTGTTCGTGAACTCTGCCTCAACAACTCCTTTGATATGGATTTACCTACTGCTGAAAATCTCGTTTATGATTTGTTTTCTTCAGTATCATTAGCTCCATCTTCTCAGACTGTTCCTTCAGCTCCACCTGCTCCCATGGCCACTTCCCCAACAGTTACTGCCTCTTCAGCCGCTGCTCCAATGGAAAATCTGGCTCACTCTACTATCCCCAACGCTGCAGATGACAAGATTACTTCTTCTTAGTTTAGTGTTTTCCTCAATTTACCTTGTAATTTGTTTCGTTTTTGTACTTTTTGAATGATCTTGTACTTTTTCTGAACTTTTAATGAAGATATTCTGTGGTTTCCTTTTCTATTGTTACTTTTGTTGAAAAAATTTCCTTAAGAATTTTTCTAAATAAGGAAAATTATTTCCAGACTTGATCTTCAGATCTGAGTTGAGAGTCTTCTCTCAACTCTTATCTCTCATCTTTTTTGAAAGAATTTTCTGAGGAAAATTATTTCAAGTTCTAATTTTCAGATCTGAGTTGAGAGTCTTCTCTCAACTCGTATTCATCCCCTTGAAAAAAATTTCTGAGGAAAATTATTTCAAGTTCTAATTTTCAGATCTGAGTTGAGAGTCTTCTCTCAACTCGTATTCATCCCCTTGAAAAAATTTTCTGAGGAAAATTATTTCAAGTTCTAATTTTCAGATCTGAGTTGAGAGTCTTCTCTCAACTCATATTCATCCCCTTGAAAAAAATTTCTGAGGAAAATTATTTCAAGTTCTAATTTTCAGATCTGAGTTGAGAGTCTTCTCTCAACTCATATTCATCCCCTTGAAAAAAATTTCTGAGGAAAATTATTTCAAGTTCTAATTTTCAGATCTGAGTTGAGAGTCTTCTCTCAACTCGTATTCATCCCCTTGAAAAAAATTTCTGAGGAAAATTATTTCAAGTTCTAATTTTCAGATCTGAGTTGAGAGTCTTCTCTCAACTCATATTCATCCTCTTGAAAAAATTTTCTGAGGAAAATTATTTCAAGTTCTAATTTTCAGATTTGAGTTGAGAGTCTTCTCTCAACTCGTATTCATCCCCTTGAAAAAATTTTCTGAGGAAAATTATTTCAAGTTCTAATTTTCAGATCTAAGTTGAGAGTCTTCTCTCAACTCATATTCATCCCCTTGAAAAAATTTTCTTAAGGAAAATTATTTCAAGTTCTAATTTTCAGATCTGAGTTGAGAGTCTTCTCTCAACTCATATTCATCCCCTTGAAAAAAATTTCTGAGGAAAATTATTTCAAGTTCTAATTTTCAGATCTGAGTTGAGAGTCTTCTCTCAACTCATATTCATCCCCTTGAAAAAATTTTCTGAGGAAAATTATTTCAAGTTCTAATTTTCAGATCTGAGTTGAGAGTCTTCTCTCAACTCGTATTCATCCCCTTGAAATAATTTTCTGAGGAAAATTATTTCAAGTTCTAATTTTCAGATCTGAGTTGAGAGTCTTCTCTCAACTCATATTCAAGTCTTCTCTCACGTGTTCAGTTTTGACTTCAAATTTGTTCATGCTCTGAATTTTTATACTCCGGAGAGTCATTTATACTCCGGAGAGTTATTTATACTCCTAAGAGTTATTTATACTCCTAAGAGTTATTTATACTCCGAGAAGTTTATCTTCTACGTTTTTTATACTCCGGAGAGTTATTTATACTCCTAGGAGTTATTTATACTCCTAAGAGTTATTTATACTCCGAGGAGTTTATCTTCTACGTTTTTTATACTCCGGAGAGTTATTTATACTCCTAAGAGTTATTTATACTCCGAAGAGTTTTGGATTGTATAGATAAGCTCGTAGAAGAGAACTGCATCTCACCAGTTCTCTGTTTCATTGAAATATTTCAAAGCACAAACTATTACATGATTCAACTGAATCTCATTTTAGGTAAAACGAAATAAATTCTCTGCTCTGCTCCTCTTCAATCTTCTAACAGTAATATTTCTTCAGGTTGCTGATGTTCCATGGACGAGCCACTTCCTTCCCCTCTTCATTCATGAGTTTGTATGCTCCTCCCTTCAGTATTTTGCTTACTATGTATGGTCCTTCCCAGTTCGGATCTAGCTTCCTGGTGGGTTTCAAAGCATCTGCTCTTCTTAAGACCATGTCTCCTACTTCGAATTTTCTAGCCTTGACTCGTTTGTTATACCCGGCTCGTACTTGACTTTTATAAATTTCAGATCTGAGGCGAGCTATCTCCCTCTCTTCTTCTAGCAGATCCAGATTCTCTTTTCTCAGAACTGAATTCTGCTCTTCATCATAGTTCTGAATACGATGAGATTCAGATCCAATCTCCACTGGAATTACAGCTGCTGCCCCATATACTAAATTGAATGGTGTTTCTCCCGTTGCAGTTCTGGGACTAGTTCGATAGGACCATAAGACTGAATCCAACTCCTCTGGCCATGTTCCTTTTTTCTTTTCCAACCTTGTTCGAATCCCTTCCACAATAGTTCGGTTAGTGACCTCTACTTGTCCATTGGCCTGAGGGTGGGCCACGGACGTAAACCTTTGTTCTATCTTCATGTTTGAACACCATTCTCGGATCTGTTTCCCACAAAATTGTGTACCATTGTCAGAGACCAACACTCGAGGTATTCCGAATCTGCAGCAGATGTTCTTCCATAAAAATTTCTGAATGTTACTTTCATCTATTTTAACCAATGCTTTAGCCTCAACCCACTTACTGAAGTAGTCAATAGCTACAATCAAGAATGCTCTCTTCCCTGATGCTTCTGGGAATTTCCCAACAATGTCTACCCCCCATTTATCAAAAGGGCAGGGGGAGTACATGACTCCCAACTCCTCTCCTGGAACATGGATAAGTGGTCCATGCTTCTGACACTTATCACATTTCCGAATCAGTTCCTTAGCATCCCTCAACATTTTTGGCCAATAGTATCCAGCTCTGAGAATGCGTCGCACTACATCTCGGAACCCTGTATGACTTCCTCCGCATCCTTCATGTATTTCTCTGATAACATAATCTCCTTCCTCATCCGAAATACATTTCAGGTACGGGTGAGAAAATGACCTCTTGTATAGATCTCCTCCGATTAGGCAGTATCTAGCATATATAGCTCTCTTAGGCACTTCTGGTCCTTCTAGTCTTTCCCCTGTTTTCAAGTAATGCTTGATAGGGGCTCTCCAATCTTCATTCTCCATTACTTGCCTAATAGAGAGAACCTCCAGATCTGTCATTCTTTCTTCTGTTGCTAGCAAAGTGATTGAACCTCTAACTCCCTCTTCTGTAGAGCTAGCCAACTTAGCCAAATAATCAGCTTTCATATTTTCAGTTCTGGGGATCTGTTCCAATATAAACTCTACAAACTTGGATTTCATGCTTTCTATTACTCTGGCATATTTAACCATTTTCTCATCCTTTACTTCATATGATACGGCGACTTGTTGAGTCACCAACTGAGAATCAGAGAAAATCCTCACTTTTTGGGCCCCCAAATCAGCTAGCATCTTCATTCCTCTAGCTAAGGCTTCGTACTCTGATTCATTGTTAGAGGCTTTGAATCCTAGCCTGACAGCAAATTGTAATTCCTCCTCTGCTGGGGAGATAATTACGATTCCTGCACCACTTCCTGACACAGTAGATGAACCATCTACATATGCTCTCCATTCCTTCATTTCCAAAGGTCTAGTAGTTTCTTGAATAAAATCTACTAAGGCCTGCGCCTTAATAGCAATTCTGGGCTCGAACTCTATATCATATTCTCCTATCTCCACAGCCCATTTCACCATTCTTCCCGAAAGACCCGGTCGTCCCATTGTCTGCCTCAATGGGAGATTGGTTCTCACCACCACCTTGTGTGCTAAGAAGTAAGGCCTAAGTCTTCTAGCTGTTATCATCACTGCTAATGCCGATTTCTCCAGTTCTGAGTATCTCTCCTCTGGCCCTTGTAACATTTTGCTCACATAATATATAGGCCTTTGATGCCCCCCTTCTTCTCTGAGGAGAACAGAGCTCAGCGACTGTTCTCCTACAGAGAAATACAAGAACAAATTTTCTCCTCTAACAGGCTTGGTCAATAGAGGTAAGGTGGAAAGATGGATCTTTAGTTCCTCAAAAGCCTTTCTACATTCTTCAGTCCATTTAAATTGAGCTCCTTTCCTCAAGATTTTGAAGAAGGGGAGGCTCCTTTCTGCTGATCGAGAGATGAAACGACTCAACGCTGCCACACGACCATTTAACCTCTGAATTTCTCTTATGTTTCGAGGTTCCTGCATCTCGAGAACTGCCTTAACTTTCTCCTTATTGACCTCAATTCCCCGAGGAGTTACCATGTAGCCCAAAAACTTGCCCGACTGTACCCCAAAGGTACATTTTGTTGGATTAAGCTTCATTCCACTCTCTCGTATTACCTGGAAAATCTCCTCCAGGTCTCGAATGTGATCAGTTTCTTTCAATGTTTTTACCAGCATATCATCCACGTATACCTCCATACTCTTACCAATTTGCTCCTTGAAAACCAGATCCACCATCCTCTGATAAGTGGCTCCCGCATTCTTTAGCCCAAAAGGCATATCCACATATCCATATGTGCCACAACACACCACAAAACTTGTTCTGGGCACATCTTTGGGATCCATACGTATCTGATGATATCCCTGATACGCATCCATCATAGAGAGTAGTTCACAACCAGATGTGGAATCGACCAGTTGATCAATTCGAGGAAGAGAATAGTGATCTTTAGGGCAAGCCTTGTTAAGATCTCTAAAATCAATACACATCCTCCATTTTCCAGCTCCTTTAGAGACCATAACTGCATTAGACAACCACTCTGGGAATTGGATCTCCACAATATGCTTAGCCATCAACAACTTCTCTACCTCCTCCATTATGATCTTGTCCTTCTCAGCTCCAAACCTCCTCAATTTTTGTTTTATTGGTTTCACTTCTGGATTTACGTTGAGGCTGTGCATAGCCAATGCAGTGTCAATTCCTGTAAGATCCGCAGAGTGGAATGCAAAAATATCTGCATTGTTTCTCAAACAACAGATCAGGCTCTGTGATATCTCATGGCTCATTTGAGTTCCGATTTTTGTAGAACATCCAATCTTGTGTGGAAGGAGTTCCACTACTATGGTTTCTTCTTCTGGACGGATTTGCATATGTGGATCCTCTTCCATCATTTCCTCAGCTTTCAATCTCTTACCATTTGGATCATCTCCACGACCTTGATCTCCTCTGAATGCTCTATCCGCTTTGACTATGGTATCTACATAACACCTCCTGGAACTGTTCTGATCCCCCGAAACTTCTCCTACATCTTCCCCCACAGGGAATTTCATCTTCATGTGATATGTAGATACTACTGCCTGCAATGAGTTGAGTGCAGGTCTTCCGATGATGACATTGTATGATGAGGGAACATCTACAATCAGAAAATCCACCATTCTAACTTTCTGCACTGGATACTCTCCGACCCTCATCTGCAGGGTAACTTGCCCCAAAGGCTGGATCGCCCCTCCTACGAATCCATACAGGGCTGTCTTGACTGGGACCACTTTGACGTTCAAATCCATTTTTTCAAAGCACTCTTTGAATATTATGTCACACGAGCTGCCAGTGTCGATAAAAACACGGGCCACATCATACCCCCCAATCTCTGCTGTAATCACAAGGGCATCACTATGGGGTTGCATAATATTACCCATATCCTCAGGTCCGAAATGAATCTCGGGCATCCCACTCACTTCCGTCACTCTGTGAACTTCTGCTCCCCACGTACTGACCTCTCGAATGAAAGCCTTACGAGCTCTGTTAGAATCCCCATTAGCTGGACCACCAGTGATCATTGTTATGTTACCTTTCTTTGGAGGGGGGACATCTTTAAGAGCTGGGCCAGCCGGCTCTTTGCCTTTTCCTCTATCATCTTTCTTTCCATATTGTCTATCTCTTTCTGCCCTCACGTACTCGGCTAACTGCCCTTCTCTAATCATTCTTTCAATAGCGTCTCTTAGATGGCGACACTGGTCTGTATCATGACCATAGTCGTTATGATACTTACAAAATGTAGCAGATCTGGGATTCTTCGGCCCTCCCTTAGCTGAGTAAGGGAATTTGAACCCTGGCTGGTTCTGCACTACCTCCAGCAGTTGTGAATGTGGTTTGGTCAGAGGAGTGTAGTGACTGAAGGATCTAGAATCAGATCTGAATCCCTTCTCCTCATACCTCCTTCCCTTTTCTCCTCCCATCTCTTTCTTCATACTAGAGGACTTATCTTCTCCTCTTTTAGTGTTTTGGATCTCCTCTAGATTGATATATTTCTCAGCTCTGGCTAACAGTTCATCGAAAGTTAGAGGCGGACGCTTAGCCAATGATTTGAATAAGTCTCCCTCTATGAGTCCTTGGGTAAGAGCATTAATTTTCACTTCTCCTGTGGCATTGGGGACCTCCAGAGCTGCTCTGTTGAATCTGCTCAAATAAGATCTCAATCCTTCGCCTGTTCTCTGCTTCAGACTCATCAAAGACAATGAAGTCTTCACTTGCCTACGAGCACTCGCGAACTGATGCAAAATAAGGAACTCATCTCCTCGAATGAGTGGATGGAATTAGGTAGCAGCTGAGCAAACCATTGCTGAGCTGCTTTCGTCAAAGTCGTCAGAAACACACGACACATTACCCCATCGGTGTATTGGTGGAGTATAGCCCCATTTTGGAACCGTAAGAGATGTTCCTGAGGATCAGAGGTACCATCATACTCGTAAGATAACGTCTTGAAGTTTCGTGGCAAGGGATCTGAAAGAATTTCTGGTGAGAAAGGCGAACGGACCCCCTTGCCTCCAGAGCTGACCCCCTTACCACACATCTTTCTCATCTCCTCCATCTCCTTTCTCAGAGCAATGATCTCAGTGTTCACAGTATCTTGAGCCGAGGACTGGACATATTCCTCTCCTGAGCTGTCCTCCTCCTCCCTCGTCACCGGAGGTGCTTCTCTCTCCTTCCTCTTCCTGGGGCTCGGAGCTCCAGGAGGTGGGATAGATATCACCTCTGTTGATTCCTCTCCAGGAGAGGCAATCTTCAGACCTGGATTAGGGACAGTTTTCTTCGGGTTAGGGGGCTCTTCTGCAACATTAACAGTTCCTGGAGTGATAGGAGTGCCTATGGTGGGAACTTCTCTGTTAGCTAAAGCTCGCGCCACCTCTGAGTTGATTAACTCTCTCAAACTTTCAACTGTCATCGTGATGACTGGGCCCATGGAAGAGGATGGCATTGTGGGTGCCCCCTTTGGTGTTAAGATCTCTCCCGCTACACCCTTATCAGCAGCGATGGCTACACCCTCAAATGCCTCATTTAGATTCTTAGACACTTGACCGTCCATGACTAGTTTGATAAGAAGAAAACAACCAAATATTCAAACTAGATATATTCACATCGTGCGAGTTCTTTAGGGGAACTCCATGTTTCTTTTTGAGAAAATAGATATATAGAGAAACCTCACGCCTCAGCTTGGTTTCCCACAGACGGCGCCATTTGATGAAACAAAAAGGAGTTCAGATATGAACTTCCTATAAAAATGAATAAGACATGGCAATACCTAGTTTGATCTTTTAGGAATCCTTTGATGTTGTTTGAGTGGCCGAATGAAGGTCTGGAAATGGTGGACCTGCAGCAAAACCGGGCCGGAGAGGGTTCCGGCGACGGCCCTCCGACGCTCAAGTCAGTGGATATTCAATAAAACAGAGTATATGCGAGAAATATGTAAAGAGAGAGAGAGTTTTTTGAGAAAAAGTGAGTTAACCTCTGCAAATATGAGAAAGATAATATTTATACCTTCAAGACTTGAGGGCAATGTTGTAATTACAGAAACTAGGGTTTTAAATCGGGGGGACCATGCCACCTCATCGTCCTTTACTGCCATTCCGTTATTTTTGAATGAGAGGAATCTGATTTTCAGGAGATATTTTGAGTATTTTGCAGAGAAGGTACACATAGTACAAGGGGACCACTTGAATGAGTTGTCTAGGCCCAAAGGATTATCAAAAAGAACTCCTGTGTTGAGTTACTTCTGGAACCGTAATGTAATCACATGAGGTCAATTTCAGAACTGAAGTTCGATGGGTGAGTTACCAAAATGAATAGGTCAGATCTTCTTCAGATCTTAAGATCCTCTCTTCTGCAATCAAGGCTTTCACTAGATCACTTCTGAATAAATCACGGGGACGAATTAACTACAGATGAGATGACATCATTATGTCCTATCACTCCATATAATATAAGACCCCGTCAACTTTATTAATCACACATACTGTATATATATGTACTATAAATTTTTGTGACATATTCATTTTCTGAACTAAGTTCACACTTCACAGTATGGTCATGATTTCTTTTATAAAATAGAAGAAAAAACAAATGCATCTTTAAATGAAATAATTTGGTCATTCGAGTATTAAACTAATTAATATTATGTCATATTTAAAAATTCCGTAATCTAATTATTCAATCCAAGTGGTGCGTTTGGATCACAATATATGAAAGTGGTATAAACTGTCGAGCGATCATACAAAAAATTAGTATTATTAGATATTTTTTGCTACTTTATTAAGATCTGAATTATGCATGATCTCTCTACTATATTTGATTAATATATTTGATTAAACTTTATGAATTAATACTCTATAAATTAATAAACTCTCTAAAATAATAAAATCTTCCGTGCCGATTTGGGCCTTTGTAAAAAATCATTTAATTCAATAAGATAATAAAATAATAATTTTTTGAAAAATCTCTTTATAAATATTAGGTCCCATAAAAACACTAAATTAATAATTCATAAATATTACAATTATAAATATATGGTAATTTGCTAAAATATAAATCTATTGTACCTTAACTAACTTTCAAATGATATTTTTCATCAATCCACTCTTGTAAATCTTTTTGAATGCATGAGATGGTCTCTCTTATACTCACATAATGTTTTACGCATTTGATCATTCATGAATGATTTTGCAATGTCTTTTAGATGAGAAGACATGATTGGGTGTTATAAATTATTTTATTTCCATATTGAGATTTATATAGTGGAGTATATGTTTCATTCACCATGCATGAATATATTTAAGTGCAACGAATTAATGTAAACATATATGTATACAATGAATATATTTAATTAGTTACAAAAAAAATTGTTGATGCATGAATATAATCAATGAAACATATATGAAATCATTTATTTTAATACATATGCACTAAATTTGCTGAATTTAAAAAGTCTCTCTTTTAATTAATAAATATTAATTTATCGATAAATTAATACCTCTTTAAATTAATAAAATTACATGGTCCCAAGGTTATTAATTTATAGAGGTTTAACTATATATATATATATATATATTTTTTTTATTTTATTTTTGGAAAAAGCCAAAACAACTATGGCTAGGTCTCCTATGAAAAATTGATTTTATATATGAAATTGAGTTGACAAAATCAACAGTGAACTATTGATTGTTAACTTGGTCAACTTTTCTTTTCTTTTTTTCGGTAAAAAATAAAATTTCGAATTTTTTTTTCAAATTTTTTTTTATTGTTACACTTTTTAATTATCGTGACTTACACTTTTAAAAATAATATTTTCAACTATATTGAACCTTTTAGTTATATAGACATGCACTTTTCAGTAAAAATGTGTTGCTCTTTTCAGTTATAATAACTTACACTTTTCACTAAAATATTGTGTTGCACTTTTCAAGTATATTGACATGCACTTTTTAATAATATTGTGTTGCACTTTCTAATTATAATGACGTGCACTTTTCATTAAAAATTGTGTTGCACTTTTCAATTATAGTGACTTACACTTTTTAATAAAAAAATGTGTTAGACTTTTTAGTAATATTGACTTACACTTTTCAACACACACATTTTCGAAAAAAAATTACCAATAAAAAAAATTACAAAAAAGAATAATAATAATAAAAAAAAATTGACCAAGTCAAAAAATTTATTCACAATATTCTGGAATATTTAGAGTTTAGGAATTGACTAAGTCAACTCAATTTCTTATAAAAAATTGATTCTAAGACCAATCCAACAACTATTCCACCATATTAATTAAAACATTTACTATTTACATAAATTTTAATATGTAAAAATTGTTTATTTATATTAAGGGTGATAAAGTGATTTTTTAGAAGTGATATAATTTATTAAAGAGAGAATCTTTAATTAGTTCATAAAATGTTCAATTAATTATAAAATACAATATATATTTTTAACAAATATTTAAATAATATTGAGAGAGGGAGTATATTAAATTATTAATAGTCAAGAAATGAGCACAAGAAATGGTCAACAAAAAGTATAGAAAGAATCTATTAAGTCACCTCAACGAGTGGAAAAAGGTTTAAATTTCATTCCTTGAATTTGTTTTATTCAAAAATATAAATTGTCAACGATAACGAAGTGAATAAAGAATTAATTACAAAGTTGATTGCGTCAACATGTAAAGGAAAAAAACATTCCAAAAAAATAATAATTTAATTGACGCCTAATTTCATCTTTTTATGTCCATTAATGAGAAAAATAAATATTTATATGCTGTAATTTTTTCATTTCTTTAAGAACATTCTTTAAAAAGTAAAAAATTAATTTACGTCTCATAATTTTGTAAACTTATTAATTTATGTTATTTTTCTGTATTATGTAAATTATAAATAGTGACATGTAATATTTTTTAATCTATATGACCGTTATTTTTATACAAGTCGAGTTCAGTTATATTATAATTTTCATTGATTCCCCATAACTTTTATTGGCACGGGACAAAAACATGAGTGAAACTATGCCCTTTTTTTAATTTTCAATGTTAATTCCAACAAAATTGAACATAAATTAACTAATTCACAAAATTATGGAGTGTAATTAAATTAAATTTTTTTCATGACATTTTTTTTTAAATTATGAAAGTTACGGAGGTAAATAATATTTTTATCTGACATTGGGTTACTTAACTAATTTCCCTTCTACATTTGAGTAAACTTAAAAGTGAAATGGATATTAACACCAAATACCAATAGCTGAAACCATGTAGCAAAACATTTTCAGAAAATTATTTGCACTAAACCAATAATTAATGTAACAAATTTAGGCCAACGATACGGTTAATACTTAATAGTACGTAGTAGTATATTGATTGTATAAGGAACGCCGGCCACTAGTTTGTACGGAGTAATTTATTTTCTTAGACTTGATGTACGTATTGGAGATAAGACTTGTATGTATTATACTTATTTTGTAATTTTGACATAGTTGTTGGGAAGAGAAAAATTCAAATGGTAACATTGTGTAGAATTTCAAGTCAGAAGTGATCAAAATATATATTTTAGTTTATTCATTTATTTTAATAGTTGTAACTCATTTGTTAATTGTAACTCATCTCTTGTAAATTTCTCTCTATATATAGAAGAGGAATGATAATCATTTTGATCAAGTAATTCCAATCTAATTCTCGTTTTAATTCCCTCAATATGCATAAGGTATAATTCCTTCATGTTATGAAATTTCACATGGTATCAGAGCTGTGTATCGATCAATATACGATCGATTAAACAAATTCGTCGATCTAGATACATTTACGCAATTAGGTATGAATGAATTTCTTGAGTTCTATACTTATTTCTGTCAACTCTTTGAAATGTTTGGATTTATATCCTTTTTTTTTCGAGATTTCTTCTTTACGGGTTTTATGCTTGTGAATTTTAGATTCGTTTTCATAGTGATTTGAATTCTTAGAGTTCTATACTCATGTTTTTTAGTTTCTTGAGTTTTATACTCATCTCTTTGTGAGTTATATGCTCGTGAATTTTGGATTCGATTTCATCTTGATTCAAAATTTTTAGAGTTCTATACTCATTTCTTTGAGTTTATTGAGTCTTATGCTCATTTCTTTGCAGGTTCTATGCTCGTGAGTTCCTATACTCAATCTAATTTTTTTTCCTTCGTGTCTATCACGACTCTATCTTTACATTTTTTGGAATATTAGGGGAAATCTAACCATTGATTAGATGCATGCATGGATTGCATCATTTGCCTATTCTTTACATCCACGTTCAAATGTTCAATTTGGTGTTAGATTATATTCTCGAAGGCTACTAATTCGGGTGAAATTTACATACTTTAGATGCACATGTGAAGCGTATTTTGAGGTGGATTTCATTGATTTATGGATTTAATATGATGATTTGAGTCAAAGTGAGGGAAAGGCTGTGTTTTGTCGATTTTGTAGGAAATACGATGGAATTTGGAGCAAAACATCAACCATACTTCACTGGATCAAGAAGAGGAGTGCACCGTTGGGTTCGTCTCGAAAAACGGAGTGGAATGGCCAAAAGAATCAAGTCGATCGAAGGTCGGAAGCAAAAGTTATGCACGAAACAAATTCAGAGTGCAACTCGGCCGAGTGCCCAAACTCGGCCGAGTTCGACCGAGGACCAGAATCTGGAATAACGTGCCATTCGGCCGAGCTCCCTGACTCGACCGAGCTGCTGGGCAAACTCAGAATCTGGAATAACTTGCCATTCGGCCGAGTCAGGGAGCTCGGCCGAGTTGCTGGGCGAGGCAGTACACTGGAAAGTGCGACCACTCGGCCGAGTTGAGCAACTCGGCCGAGTCATGAAAAAGCCTTTTCCCCCAATTCGAACACCCCAACTCGGCCGAGTTGTCCCACTCGGCCGAGTCACCCCTGCTCTCGGTGGTTTTTGCATATTTTGTCCAATTTCCAAGGACTTAAGTGCAATTTTCATTCCCAAGCCCTACCCCAACACTATATAAGCCCCCATTCTTAAAACCAAATGTACCTTCCCCCAATTCCTAAAATTACAATAAAACACATACTTCAATTCTTCATCAATCCAAGCAAGGGAGGCACCAATAGCTTTGGAATTGCATTCCCCACCACATTTTAGACTAAGCTTTCTATTTCTTTCTCTTTTTATTTAGTTATTTCATTTGGTTTTGTTTATTAGATTATGTTGCTGATTGGCTAGAACACTTTTGGTTCTAGAGCCTTGTAAATACTTTTGTTGAAGTCTATGAATTAATGTTTTGCTTATTTGGTGTTTGTGTGGCTTAATTCTATTTGGATGCTTGATTTTCATTGCAAAACATGTCATTAGTGTACAATGGTGATATGTTAATCTTAGTTAATTGAATTAGGTTGAGAAATCTATTTTGATTGATTGATTGCAAGCATTTGACCTAATTTTATTGTGAGATTGAAAGATGTGTGATGATCCTAGGAGCTTGATTGGGTTCTATGATGCAATTTAGGTAGAGATACTAAGTTGTGTGATATTTCCTTTGGATTATTTGGATTGAAGAAACTTTTAATTCATTATTATGTGATCAATCTTATAGACAAAGCATGAACACCACTTAAGTAGATAATTCATCATAGATGGATTCATTAGTATTGCATGTGCTTTAGGACCTACTTTCTCATCTTTGAGTTTTAACCGTATTTCCTCTCCTTTTGTGATTTGCATGAGCATTCATTGATCGATTTCCATATTACTCTTTTAATTGTTTACTTGTGACAACTTAGGGTAGATAATTAGGGGTAATCACTACATTTCCACTTAATCGATCACGTCTATTTAGAACTAAAATCGACAAACTTCACTTTTACACTACACCTCCTCGTGGGATCGACCTCGTACTTATCACACTACAATATACGCCGTATACTTGCGGTTGTGTATTTTGGTTTGTTGCATAATACGTGAATCAACTACCTCTTCATTGTTGATATCATTGCACCCACATCGTGCTACTTGTAATAGTTTGGAGTTTTTTTTTTAATAACAAGTTCAAGATGTGTTTGATTATCATCCATGCCCATCTTGCGGAAGGGTGTGAAGAGAATAACTCAAATGGTCAACATCGTGTAAAAGCCCAAGTCAGAAGTGATCAAGATATATGTTTTAATTAGTTTGTTCATTTGTTAGTTATAAATTATATTTGAGTAGTTGTAACTCATTTGTTAGTTATAACTACTCTCTTGTAAATCTCCAATATAGAAGAGGGATGATAATCATTTTGATCAAGTAATTCTAATTTAATACTCTTTTCAATTCCTTCAATATGCATACTATTTAATTAATTAATCCTTCAGGGCATGATTGGTATGACTGAATGAAAATGTGACTGAATGGAATGAACTCATGAATGGAATGAATGTCTGAATGAAATGAAAGTCTGAATGGCCATTCTCATGATTGGGATTGAAAAGGAATGGAAAAATCATTCCTTGATTGATTCCATTTTCATGATTGGTATAATAAAATGAATGCAAAATAATGTAAAAAGTTTATCTTAAATGACTAAAATACCCTTATACATATTTTATAGAAACATATTAAATTGGTTAATATGCTATTATTTTAATAATAAAACTAAATATAAATAATCGTTCATTTTAAAAAAATGATAATACATTTTTACCCATTATTATAAGATGTAATCATGAAATATATATATATATATATAAGCAAAAATGAAACATAGTACTTAGTATATATATTAATATATATATATATATATATATACGAAACAGAGAGTTCTTCTACACTACTATTCTTTGACTAATTCTTCTCTTCTGCGTTTTTTCTCAGCGTTCTTCTCTTCTGCGTTTTTTTCTTAACGTTCTTCTCTTCTGCGTTCTTTCTCAGCATCCTTCCCTCTTGGATGAATTAGGTTAAAAAATGTTAATGAATATCGTATTTAATCGTGGATTAAGGTTGGATAAGAGGGTTAATGAAAATCTTTTTAATTGTTGATAAGGATAATTTTGTAAAAATATATTTTTAATGATTTTTTTTTTTTTTTAGAAAATAAAAATAATTTGATTTCACGTAGAATGGAATGGTTAAAGATAGGGGGATGGAGAGGAATCATAATTCTTTATTTTTGGGAATCACCATTCCACGAGGAATCACGATTCCGTGTAAAAAAAACATATCAATCATGAGATTAATGCTCATTCCATTCTAAGCCCATTGCCCCATACCATAGAAGATTCAATTGGAGATTAAGAAGTTTACAACTTTTTATTACATTTACATATATCGGACTGATAAAAAAAAAAAACATATTCATATATGGGATTTGCTTATATATCACTTTTTAGTTTTATCAAACTTGTACAGTATCTCCCAGTTTTGACTAAAATTTATAGAACATAGCAATTGAAATTTCGTTTAGTATACAAATCATGATACGCTTAAGCATATTATAATATTTATTAATTATTATTCTTATATTTTTAGTATACTTATTGATATTTAAATTTGTATTTATATCAAATCTGAATTTTATTAGTACTGTACATATATTGAGTTTAGGCCTAGCTGCATCATCCTTTTAATTTGGGCTTTAATTAAACGGTTCAGCTATATGCACCTCCATCTTTGTTGAGGAGTCTCCCCCTACAAGTGTTTATTAATATAATAATAGTGTGAAAACTCTAAAATGCCCTTTAAATAACTATTAAATGCACCTCACTACTAATTGCACTCCTCTTTCAACCTTTAGTCCCTAATTCCTAATTTAATTTCAGTCGCCGCCACTTCCAACCGCCGCCGTAACCATTTCTGATGGCCAACTTCATCCAAACAAAAAAAAAAATCAGAAAAAAGAAACTAAAAACTAAAAAAAAAAATCGATTTTATTTATAAATTTTGACAAACCAGTGTCGACGATATACACTCCCGTCGATAATAATTCATCAACAAGAGTGTATATGATCGACAATAGTTTGTCAATTTTTTTTAAAAAAATTCGACAATTTTAGATCGATCATATATACTCTCGTCGACAACAATTTGTCGACGAGAGCGTATATAATTGACTCTGATGTGTCGAAAAAAAAAGGACATACCTTTTCTTGCGCAGAGAGAGGGAGAACTTGGGGGCGGCTGGGGTGGGGGGAGAGTGGAAGAATAACCATAAAGAAAAGAAAAAAAAATTGGGAGGGCGGTAAAGTGGGAGGCGACAGATAGTGTTCAACTCTCCCCTGGACTTTGGAGTATCTTTCGTCTTGCCTTCTGTGTTCATGATTGTGTGAAACACATTGTCAAACACATTCTTCTCAATGTGCATGGCATCCAAATTGTGTCGGATCAATAGTGAACTCCAATATGGCAAGTCCCAAAAAATACTCTTTTTCTTCCAGTTACCTGGGATTCCTTTGTTGTGTTCTTCTACATTTTCCTCCGTAGTTTTTTTCAAACCCGTCCACTCAATCTCATATAACAGCCTTTGTCCTGTACGATTAATAAATGTTAGAATAAATATAACCCAAAAAAACATGTTAAAATAAATGTATAAAATACCATTTCGAAGGGGCGGTCGATTGTTTATGACTGTTCTGTTCTTCGTGAAGTCCACCTTATTCCTTCGAAATGGATGATCTCGAGGTAAAAACCTTCGGTGATTATCGAACCATGAAATTTTTCTACTCATCGGGAGACTGAAAGCTTCAGAATGTTCCATACAATACGGACAAGCTTGCTTTCCGGCTGTACTCCACCTGGACAACATAGCATATGCAGGAAAGTCGCTAATGGTCCACAATAAAGCAGCACGCATCGTGAAGTTCTGTTTCCTAGAAACATCATACGTTTGGACTCCGTTATCCCATAGGAAGATCAAGTCTTTAATAAGAGGCTGGAGATAAACATCAAGTTTATGCTTTGGATTCGACGGACCAGGCACCAATACAGTCAGAAACATTGTTTGAGGTTTCATGCACATCCATGGAGGTAGATTATACGGAGTCAGTATCACCGTCCACAAAGAATACTTCTTTCCATAACTCCCAAACGGTGCAAAACCATCAGTACTCAAGCCTAATCTCACATTCCTCGGTTCACAAGCAAATCCTGGAAACACGTTATCAAGGTGTTTCCAGGCTTCAGAGTCGGACGGATGTCTCATATCCCCAGCCTCAGTATCTTCAGAATTTCTTGCATGCCACGTCATGTGTTGAGCTGTAGCACTAAATTGAAACAATCTCATTAAACGAGGAATGATAGGAATTGAAGATAATACATCCTCTTATGTGGCACTTTCTTTTTTGTCTTGCTCGATTGACCACCTGGTCCCTTCCGTCGTGGCTCTTTGTACCGGGGATGGCCACACATTCTACACATAAGAAGATCGCTATCGTCACAACAATCAATCTTCTCAACCGGCAAACCCATATTCTTCATCAGTTGTTTGCTCTGATGAAACGTCGTAGGTACTTTATTATCGACAGGACAAATCTCACTGTATAATTGTGCCATTTGCTCATATGCTCTGTTAGATAGCTTGTTCTCCGTCTTGATAGCCATAAGTCGAGCATTAAATGACAAATGAGAATGAGAATCACACCCTGGATACAAATCGTGATCGACTAATTTGAGCATCTAATAAAACTGAAATGCTTCATCCGTTGGTTCCTCCTCTATATTTGACATACCGGCTTCCATCACCATTGTTTGATACATATCGGGTTCTTCCACTCCAAACTCTTGATCGTTACTGGTGCCGACATGCTCAACGTGTACTGGTTGTTCATAAATTGCAGTAGTGTAATAGTACAAGACTTGATCAAAATTATAAGGCCACCGTTGTTCGCCATGACTTGTCCAATTATAGTAATTATCAACGAACCCATTCATAAGAACGTGGCATAAGACTTCATCAATGCTTTTAAATGATCTATTCTGACATTTCTTAGCATTACACGGACACCTAATACAATCCTCAGACATGAAATGTGGGTGTAGCTTTGCAAATTCAACAAATGACACGAGTTTATCATAAAATTCACCATTCACATTTCCTAAAACGAGCCTAGGAGTACAATACATCCACCGACGATCCGACAATTCCATCTGTTAAACAATTTGACCAAATTAAAATTACACACTAAAAATTAAACACTAAAAGTAAAATTATATACATTTCATAAAAATTAAACACTAAAAGTTATAAAACTATATACATTTCATAAAAATTAATTGCAGTAAAACTATATACACTTAATAGAAAAACATACCTTAAATTTTCGCTCCACTCCAAATTTTTTCCTTAATTTTTTGCTCCACTCCAAATTTTTCCCTTATTTTTTTGCTCCACTCCAAAATTTTCGCGTGTTTTGAGGTTCTGGAACATTTTTCAACACTACATGCCGACGGAAATGTCATTCCGTCGGTATATCAAGCGCCTAAATTCCGTCGGTAATGTCGATACCGACGGATAATTTCAGTCGGTAACACCGATTTCAAATGTATGTCAAATCAGTCAGATTCCGTTGACCAAATTTCAGTCGGTATTTACATTGCCGACGGAAATTATCCGTCGGCATTGAACATGTCTATACCGACGGAATCACTTTCCGTCGGTAAAGGACGCGTATAAAAAAAACAAACATTAATATACGCATTCTTAACACATAAAACACACATAAAACATAACTAAAATTAATATACACATTCTTAACACATAAAACACACATAACTAAAATTAAACAACTAATACTTAAACATAAAAGTAAATAGTTCAACAATAATGCAGATAAAAATAAATAGTTCTATGAGACATAAAAGTAAATAGTTCTATGAGACATAAAAATAAAATTGTTCAACAGAAATAAAAAATAAATTGTTCAGAGACACTCAATCACCAAAGTTCCACAAATCAAGATCATCGTCGCCACCACTGAATTGCTGAGCTATGATATCGTCATCACGCATGTTCGGGACATAGGCTGAGGGGGTTGGGGGAACATGCACGTTCACGTTGGCCATCGGTGGAGGAGCTTGCATGGTTCTCTGTTAAACCTCCTCGATCTTCTCGTCCGACCACCCGAACTCTCGACCCATATTCATATGCATCACATGGATGTAATGGTTGAATTGTGCCATCACATCAGGAGTTGGGGTGGAAGATACGGAACCCTGTGATGCCGTCTGGGACGGACCAGCGGACCTGACATCACTGCTCAAACGACCAAGGCCCAGAACTCGTCCGCGGGTGGTCGGGGCAACTTCCAAATAAGTCCGGTCCGCCTCCTCGACTGTAGGGGCACTACTGGTTCCGGCTTGAGTAGGGTCGACTTGAGTTCCGATCTCGACCATCCTCCGGTTCATCTCCAACTACATAATTAATAATTGTAAATTAATAGAATAAACTATAAAAATGTATTTAAATATTAAACAATTTTATTACTTACGTGGAGGTTAGTTGTGCGCCCGTATGTGGATTGCTGTGTATTCTCGTTAAACGGATGAGCAATGCTCAATCGGTCCAAGTGAGTGGGTACACGCCCCGTCTCCCGTTGTTAATAATTAAATTTATGTATTATATATACTAAATAATTAAATTTATTGAAATTAATTAAAAAATTAATAAACACTTACAATGGCAAGCGACTGCTCAAAGATGGACCGGGCTCCACACCGATGCCTTGACATCCCACCCCCAACGTCGGATCTCCGGTTGGCCTTAGCAATCTCACACTTCCTGATGTACTCAAGATCCAACCACTCCCTCGTCAATGAATCCCACAACACAACATCATTAGTATCCTTACCCAAGCTCTGCGTCGTCCCATCCTTCCGCCATGTCATTCTCCATTCGTACATTAAATCCTTATACCGCTCTTGCGCCGATTTACTATCGTTACCAGGTAACAATCTGTGACATTAATTAACAAACAAAACACATTATAAATTAAAACGAATGCGAAATTAATTATTAATTATTAAACAATAAAAGTATTTAATTACTTACACTCCTCTTTCGACCCAAACGGGCTCCCGGCCATCCCGAGCGGGAACAACATGATGCTCCCGGGCAGACGACTGAGACGACGGCGGAGGCGACAGGTGTGGAATGGGTGGCGGAGGCGACGGGTGTGGTGCCCGACGCAGTATAGGCGGCGCCTCGGGTCTAAGTGCGGCTCGGCTCTTCCTCGATCGGCTACGTGACCCGGAGGCCCCGCGAGATCCCGAGCCACCAGCACCATCTTCACTCATCTATTTAATTTAAACATTCAAATTAATAAATATATATATAATACTAATTAATTAATAATAAATTTCTTAATTTAATAAAAAACAATAATCTAATAAATTAAAATTTAATCCCTAAATAATAACCTATTTTAATAATAATAACTTATTTTAATAAATAATTTCCTATTTTATTCAACAATAACTAATTTAATCAATAATTTTCTATTTTAATTAACAATTTTCTATTTTAATTAACAATGTATAACCTAATAAATTTAGTAATAATTTTCTAACTTTAAAATAACAATTTTCGAATATAATTAACAAAGCCCCTAATTTAATCAATAATTTCATAATTAGTAAATCAACAATATTAATCTAGCTAATTATAACGTACAATATCATAATTTAATTATGTAATTAACTCCACTCCAACGTATATGCAAATTAAACAATAATATCCACTATATAAATATCGATTTTAACAAATCACATCAATTTATTATAAATAACTATATACATCAACTATAGGAAATTATCCACGTACAATATCAACTAATTAATTAGATATATCAAATACATGCAAACTAATTAACTATATACATCAACTACAAATAATTTCATATTAATCTATATAACAAATTAAATTAACACATGCAATTTAATTCATAATAGGCATTACAATATAACTTAAAAATTAATTATTAACAAATTAAGAAAGTGTACCGTATAGATTTTTTAATCGAAAGATCACCTCGCCAGAGCCTCTTCGCGATGTCGACGAAGACGAACGAAAGAAGAAATTTTTTTCTTTCTTTCGAAAGAGTAATCTGTATGCAGATTATATACAAAAAAAAATTGCCTTTACCGACGGATATATATTTCCGTCGGTAATGCCCACATTAAATTTTGCGCATCGATCAAGAGGCGGTTAGTTAAGGCGGGTCGGTTACCGACGGAAAATATCCGTCGGTAAAGATGAATTTAAATTATTACGCGTCCGCTTAAATTATCACGTGAGGGGCCAATAGTATGGCGCGGTTACCGACGGAAAATATTCGTCGGTAACCCTAATTTACAATACCGACTGAAATAATCCGTCGGCCAATGACCCAAAAACGACACCGTGTAGAGAGTTCTGTGTGTCCGTCGGCATTTCCGTCGGGAAAGCCGACGGAATTTGATTTCCGTTGGTAGCGTCTTTTGATTTTCTATTCCGTCGGCAATCCGTCGGCATAGCTGACGGAAAGGTAATCCGTCGGTATAATTCCGTCGGCAAAACTGCGCGTTTTTGTAGTGTGTATTTTTACATGAAGTTATACTCGCAGGACATTTTTATCAAAGAGTTGTAGAAAATGTGATTACTTATAGGACATTTTTATCAATAAATCAAACTTGAAGGACCTGTTTACCAATTTCCGAGGGACCAGGAAGGATATAAAGTTTGTCCCATCATCCAAACGTAACCGGAAGCCATCATCAATTTGGTTAAAAGGAACGGAAATCAATTAAACATTGACTTGGAAAATCTCGTCTTTCCAGTTTCCACTCACACAAGTCAAGTATACTTTTCCAACTATGACCATAAAAAATCAACTTCAATTTGCAAATGTTTACACGGCATGAGCCTACCTTTCATTAATACAATCTATCTTTTACCCGTCAAAAAAAAAAAACGATATATAAATATATATGTGAGTAGTGAACCAACAACCATAGCTAAATCAAATCAAAAGAAAACCCAATTGAATGGAGATCACATTCTCTAAATTTGCATTGGCTCTTACACTTTTGTTATTTAAAATTGTCACACCCATTTTCTCCTCCGCAAATTTGACTACAGATGAAGAGGCCCTACTCGCCTTCAAAACTTCCATCACTACTTTGGACCCA
Source organism: Galeopsis tetrahit (assembly GCA_963675135.1). Classification (NCBI taxonomy): domain Eukaryota; kingdom Viridiplantae; phylum Streptophyta; class Magnoliopsida; order Lamiales; family Lamiaceae; genus Galeopsis; species Galeopsis tetrahit. The sequence goes on along the minus strand of OY776131.1, from coordinate 51,682,169 downwards.
CAAAATGTTATCACACAAAACTGGTCGACCAATACTCCCACTTGTTCTTGGATTGGTGTTACCTGCGGCTTAAAACACCGTAGGGTCACCGCCCTCAATGTTTCCGGGTACCAGCTCCGAGGAACCATTTCTCCTCATATTGGAAATCTAACATTTCTTCGATCTTTAGACATGAGCTCCAACAATTTCACTGGCTTCTTACCCCCTCAGCTCTCTAATTTGCGTCGTTTAGAGGAGATCAATATGGGCTTCAACAATCTCACTGGAGAAATACCGCTGTGGTTGGGAAGGTTTACCCAACTGCAATATGTACGTCTGAGAAACAACTCCTTTTCGGGTTCTATGCCGCCAAATGCTCTGTTCAACATATCTTCGTTGGTGGAAATAGATATGAGATATAATCAGGTATCTGGTAGTCTCCCTGCAGATGATATGTGCAGTAATACTCCAAGGCTGAGAGCTATTTATCTCACTGGAAATCAATTTTGGGGGAGGATTCCGGCGAATATATACAAGTGCAAGGAGGTGGAGGAGCTGAGGTTTGGGGGGAACCACTTTAGCGGCAGCATTCCAACTGAAATTGGGAATTTAAGCAACCTCACAATGTTAGCTCTATGGTCAAATCAATTCACAGGTATATATATAGTCCAATTAATTAAAATATAGTTCGATCATCCATCCATCGAATCAGATTTATTTTTATAATATAACATTAACATGCTGCAGGAAGTATCCCATCGTCTATCTTCAACCTTTCTTCTTTGACAGTCATGGACCTGTCGGATAACCAACTATCTGGTACCATCCCAGATGACATTCCCTACAATCTATTACACATTCAGGAATTTTATCTTTATACCAACCACTTGACAGGTAATTTTAATTTATTCAGTACTCAAATAGGCATTAATTAATTTAAACTCTCGATCGAACTAAAAGTGGATGATGATTGTACGTACTGTACATGTAACATAAACTGCTGCAGGTACCATACCAAAGCAAATTGGAGACCTCACCTCCTTGATAGAGCTGGATTTTTCTTCTAATAACTTGACTGGTAAGTTTGTACGTACGTACATGATTTCTTTATGAGATTACAAAAAATATTTCTTAGAAATCTCTGTTCAAAATATATATATGCAATTGTGTTTAGTCCTACGTTGGTTGACTCATGTGTACTTTGCACGTAAGTACTCTGCCAGATAGTTACATTCATGTATCATGTGGTTATATAATTAGGTACTGTACAGGGCAGTGGCGGACCCAGGATTTTGAATATGGGGGTACGATTGATTAATCGATAATTTTAACATATTTATACATAATTAATACGGAGTATCTTATATTTGAAATGCATACTCATGTAAAAAAAACATTGAAATGCATACAATTAAATTAAATATACAAATAAATAAGATATTGCACGTTGTTCAAATAAAATTAGAAATACAATTACAACTAGGTATGTCGGGTCTTCATATTTTGAAAGCTATTTATTACTCCATTGTTATCGAGAATTTGTAAAAATGCATCATTTCCCAATAAAAGTGACCAAACAATATGGTATAATTGATCAATTTCACTAATTCATTTAAAAAATTACTCTTTTCAACTCTATAGTACCAAAATAACATAAGTGATATATAATTAATTAATAGGAAATTAGCATGACAACTCACCTAACTTCGAAATAATTAATTATAAATGTAGGAAAAATATACTAATCCATCTATAAACATAATCAATTAACATAAATTACATTAACACTAAAATATTAATTACTTCCTCCATCCCCTAAGTTTCTCATTTCTTTTGGTGTTTTGATTAAAAAATATGATAAAATAATAGATGTAGTATGAGCAATGTGATAGTGAGAGAGAACATAATAATAGATGAGTATGAGATGAAGTATTTTAAAATAATAGATAAAATATAACTGATGTAATTGAGAAAAAAAAAATAATAGAATGAAAAACTTATGGTAGACATTTATAAAAAAAAAGTGAGATACTTATTGTACAACGAAGTATGTGTTTATGAATTGAAAAAGAAATAATTTAATAATTTATAGTAAAGACTGCCAGAGCGAGTCAGCGACAACCTATATGCTATATTGGAATTAATAATTACCTTGGGTGTGAGTAATACTCTAAATGGGCCGAGAAGGAAAAAAAAGGCCCAAACATCCAAACAAATTAAGGGTATAAAGTCATGCAATTTTTATTTTTTAACACACAGGAGTAATATATAAAATGAAATTTTTGGGATTAGGGGTACAGTTATACCTCCATGTCCCTTAACCAGGTCCGCCTCTGTAACAGGGAAATGTATGTTGTTTTGGGTATAATTAAATAACAATTTTTTTTTTATATAAATTTACCATTCATTATCATTTATCGTGAAAGAAGGGGAGAAAAATGAAGTAAAATAATTTGCTTCAATTATAAAGAGAGATGGAAAAAGTATTAGAAGGAAAATTATAGGGATTTGAATAGGAGTAATTTATGTGAAAATGTGGTAAAAATAGTTAAAATAACAATCTTTTAAAGTAAAAAATTAAGACTAATAATGTCAAAAAATATGAAACAATTGAAGTATATAACAATTTAAAACATAAAATTAAAAGATGTTTGCATATAGACATTATAAATATTATTTTATAGGTAATGAGCGGAATGAATGAAATATTTATTGAAATATATTAAAACTTAACTTGATTCATTATATAGTATTACTATATTATATGTTTCAAAATATTTATATGATATTAAAAATAATTATTTTTATTCATAATTGGGCTCCATTCGACCAAGTTTTGGCTCCATCACTATCTGTATTAATTACTATTAAAGTTTGGAAGATCGCGCGAATAGAGAAAGCCGCGTACGTAGGAGAAAAATGTGATTACGTTGTCATACATGCACGGACAATGATAAAAATGTTAACAGATCATTCACGCATGTACGTCAATTTCCTTCCTAGATAGGGTGAGATTATACTCCCTCCGTCCCACAATAACTTTCACACTTTCTTTTTCGGGACGTTCACAATAACTTTCACACCCTTAAAATGGAAAATCCTTTATAAACTCCACCCTTAAAATATCCTCAATTTTACACAAATGCCATTACTTTTTCTACACACATACACAAAAGTCAATTCATTCTTTACTTTATACATAAAGTTTTACAAAATTACCCCTCAAAACTCCACTCATTATTACACTTTCTTAATTTACGTGTCCACCTACCTATGAAAGTTAATACGGGACGGAGGGAGTATAATGAAGAAAATTAATATTTAAATAATTTTACCATTACTCACTCAACAGTCAAACATTAATCTTGCAAATTCATTTCTCCTTCATTTCCTTACTAATTTATCTACCTGCTAAAATTGTTTCTTAATTTTGGCATCCTAATTAAAGATTTTTCTTAAATTAAACATCAAATATTATAATATCCAAATCCCAAGTTTCAGAGGATCTGAAGACTGAAAAGAGAGATTAAAACCATTTTCCTTTCTACATACTGGGCGGAGTATAAATTTTTTTAAGTGTTAATTGCACAAAACGTACCCCAATAGGTTTTTGAAGTTTGTGCAAATTAACCTCGTGTAGTTTGCTAAATAAAGCTTGGTTTACTACTAACACTTGACAGCAGGTACTTATTAAATTAATTTATTCTCTACTCGGTCAAATAGATTCAGCTAGCATTTTATCTCTCTAAAAGTGGTTTGTACATATAACTGCAGGCACCATACCAAAGCAATTTGGAAATCTCACCTCCTTGATAGAGCTGGATTTTTCTTCTAATATCTTGACTGGTAAGTTTGTACGTACATGATTTCTTTATGAGATTACAAAAATAATTTGGTAGTATTTCGCATATATGTCTTAGAATATATATATATATATATATATATATATATATATATATATATATATATATATATATATATATAATACTCGATCGATCTGTTCAAAATACTACAAAATGTGTTTAGTCCTAGGTTGAGTACTCTGCAGAATGGACAATTAATTGAGGTGCGTGTGTAGTGTAGTGTGTTAAAACAATTAATTAAAGTTTGGAATTAGGATCGAGTAGCGGAGAAAGCAAGAGGACAAAAATGTGACTTTATATATGTGTAGTATTATTAGAGCATGTTTGCTTTATGGGTTGAGGTAAGATGAGTTTGATGTGGTGGGTTGGCTAGATAAACCCAAGAGGAAGGCTAGATAAACTCAAGGGGAGACTAGATTGTCTAAACCCATGAAATCTAGTTTATAAAAACCGGGTCAAGGTGTTTAAAGTTATAAGAAACCAAACATAAGAGAAAATGAGTTTACATATCAAACCCATCACTAAACCCCCTTAAACCCATGAAACAAACATGCCCTTAAGAGCTAGCTAGGGACAATCATTATTTAAACAATTTCCTTCCTAGGGAAAAATTATTTGTGCATTAAATACAAAATACTCCCTCCTCCCTCCATAACATAATAACTTAATAAGTGAGATGTTTTAGTTGAAGAAAAACTAAAGAAAGGAAAATCTGCAGCATAGTTCAATAATCGAAATCATCACAGCAACTCAAATATGCTATTGTAAGTTTGATATTTTACAAAACAATCCCAGTTAAGGAGCTCTTATTTATACAATAGAATAGAAGTAAAACGACGTCGTGGAAAGACGTAAAGAAAAGATAAAAGCGTAAAGATGAAATGCGACTTATAGTGGAGTGAAATTCCAACAACCCCCTCAAGTTGTAGCATGGTACAGATCAAGCATGCCCAACTTGAAAACCAATGTGATGAAAGATCTCCCAATGAACACCTTAGTGAAAATATCTGCAAGGTTGACCTTCGACGCAACGAAAACAGGGAGTACAAAACCAGCTTTGTAGAGATCACGAACGAGATGACAATCAATCTCCAAGTGCTTAGTACGTTCATGAAATACATGATTAGATGTGATATGAATGACAGCACGGTTGTCACAATGAAGAGGTATGGGTAAAGAAGCATGTATATGAAAATCAAGGAGAACATTCTTTACCCAGCGAAGCTGACAAGCTGTAGAAGCTAGATCACGATACTCTACTTCTGCCGAAGAACGAGAGACTGTGGTTTGCTTCTTGCTTTTCCAAGCAATGAGAGAAGAACCAAGAAACACACAATAACTAGTGATGGAGAGGCGTGTGTCCTTGCAAGCAGCCCAATCAGCATCGGAATAAGCTATCAAGTCCAAAGAACTATCAGAGGAGAAGAAAAGACCCAAGTTGGGAGTGCCCTTCAAGTAGCGAAGAACATGCATGGCTGCATCCAAATGTGAAGAACGTGGAGCCTATACAAACTGACTCAATTGTTGGATGGCATAAGTGACATCGGGACGAGTCATATTTAAATACAATAAACGACCAATAAGCCTTCGATATTAGTCTGGGTGATCAAGAAGTACACCATCATCCGAAGTCAAGGAAACCCCATGCGGAAGAGGGGTAGGAGCAGGCCTGCATCCCTGTGTCGGCCAAGATATCCAAAATATACTTACGTTGACAAAGAGAAGTTCCATTACTGCTTTGTGTGATCTCAACCCCAAGGAAGAACTTTGCCAAGTGCAAGTCCTTGATCGTGAATTTATCATCAAGGAAGGCCTTCAACTTGTGAATCAAAGAGGGAGATGAGCTGGTGATCAATACATCTTCCACATAAACAATCATAGCCAAAAAACCATCATCAATAGACATTGTGAACAAACAGTGATCAAATTTCGACTGAATAAGGCCAAAATCAGAAAGCGTAGAGCATAATTCATTATTCCATTCTCGGGACGCTTGCTTAAGACCATATAAACTCCTCTTGAGTTTACAAACCTGACCATCTGTTGCTTTATCGTACCCCTGAGGTACTCGCATATAAACCTCCTCAAATAGATAACCGTGTAAGAATGCGTTCTTCACGTCTAATTGGTGCAGCTCCCATCCCTTCATAGTAGCAATGGAAATCATCAAACGCACAGTCACAAGTTTGGCCACTGGGGAAAAACAATCGAAGTAATCCACGCCCTCAACTTGACTAAAACCTTTAGCCACTAATCGCGCTTTATAATGATCCACGCTGCCATCAGGTTTTCTCTTAATTTTAAACACCCATTTGCATCCGATCGCATTCTTTCCGGGTGGTAATGAAACTAAGTCCCATGTATTATTCTCCTCCAACGCCAAGAGTTATTTATTCATCGCTTCAACCCACTCCCTGGATTGACAAGCCTGGTTGTAATATGTAGATTCCTTCTCGAGACTGATTTGAGTCATAAAAGTTGCATGATTTACATCAAGAGGGATAACAGAAGTGTGAGGAGGAACCTGCAGAGGATAACGAATTGGTAGCGGTGCTCGAGATACTAAATTACATATATAATCATTTTGCCACGAAGGTTTCTGAACAACTCGGGAACTACACCGAAGTTCAGGCTCCAAGGAAGGAGAATCCATAAGAGGTGTGGGGTGACAATCTGTAGCTCGGTGCACATCACAATCATCAGGATTATTCAGCAATGTTTCTAGCACATCTTGGGCAGCATGAAAAGGAAATGTATCAGATACAAAATGAACATCCTGTGAGACCAAAAACTCCTTCGTCTCCAAGTCATATAAATGATATCCTTTCTTTCCAGCAATATAACCCAAGAATACGTGTTACGTGATCGATAATCAAACTTCCTTCGATGATTATGAATGTTAGCTGCAAAAGGTAAACATCCAAAGGGCTTTAGACAAGTATAATCTGGGGGCTGTCCATATAAAATCTCATAAGGTGATCTCCAATTTAATACCGAGGTATGCATCCTATTGATTATAAAGGCCGCAAGAAGCACGGAAAAGGACCAAAAACGTATGGGCATTTGTGCTTGAAACATAACTGACCGGGCTATTTCCAGTAGATGGCGATGCTTCCGTTCAACTACACCATTTTGTTGTAGTGTGTACGCACAACTTGTCTCATGTTTTATGCCTTGTGTAACAAGTAAATCCTGACATTCCTTGGCCAAGAACTCCAGTCCATTATCTCTACGTACAACTTGCACTTTCTTTGCATACTGCCGATCAACCATAACTATGAAATTCTGTAATAATCGTGAAACCTCTGACTTATATCTCATAAGAAACACCCATGTGCACCTGCTGTAATCATCCCTTACAGTAAGGAAGAAAGGTGTATTCGTGATAGTTTCTTCCTTAAAGGGTCCTGTTGGTCCAAAAAGGAGTATATAACAAGTGTATTGGGGGGGGGGGGGAATACACTTGTATGCAAATTCTTTTCAACTTAGATCAAACCAGAGCTCAGCAAAGTTGTCTTGGACAACTCTGCTGAAGATGATTAACTCTTCTAAGATAATCAAACTACTAAGTACTATTGAGTACTTAGTTGAGTAACTATCTAGGGGAGTTAAATGTGTGGAATAGTGGTTGGCCCTTTTAGTTTAGACTCCTTTAGATTCTGAAATCACTTAGTCATACAGTCCAGTTTCAGGGAACTTGTCCAAATGTCTTTTTGCACAATCTTAAGTATAGGTTCTTTGAAAGATCAGTTTTGTGTGCAGTGTTGAATGTATGAAAGTGCTTGAAAGTAAATCAACACAAGAGTTTATAGTGGTTCAGAGACTCAAGCTCCTACATCCACTTTCCCTGATTGAACAGGATAATTCCTTCACTTTGGAATTAACTTGTTTTATAGTGCCAAGGTGCACTTGATCAAGAACACCACTCTTGGTGAATTGATCCCTAGGATGTCTAGAGTCCAAGTACCCTCTTCTCAACTCAGAACTGAACTGTTCTTCTCTCAACAGTCAGCTCCTACCACTTCTACTACTACAACCTTCTCACTTTCACTCTTGAAAGGGGTAAGGGTTGAAGTAAGGTTCCAACTAATGAGATATCCTTTACAATGAAGGTCAATGTATAAGGATATGATATCTCTCTAAGCTTTGTATAGATTATACAATATAGATCAGCTAAGATGAAATGTTTGAAGACTAAGGTAGTCTCTTTATAAGCTCTAAAGCACTTTGACTTGTAGGATAGTTGGATATTCTTGTCAAGGTTGAGGTACTTTCAAATGGTCTTCACACTTCTGTATTTATAGACAATTGAGATTTTGCCCGTTGGAGAGGCAGCCTCAAATGTCCATAAATGTCTTCTTCTTCTTAGAAGACAGTTTCTTGATAGTGACATGTCCTCATTTGGGAAATAAACGGCTGTATAGACTTTGTCTTCATTCTGCAACACTCTTCCCAATGTCTGACTTTCAGATTCTCTTGTTAGGACTTGGACATGCCTTCTGAAGGTTGTTCCAATGATAGGACAACATTCCTTATCAAATGAACAACTCTCCTTATCACTATCAGCAGTCTTGCTTATCAGCAAGGTTGTCTTGCTCTTTTTCAGATGACTTGGCTCTTTCCCTTTGCTTCACTTAGAATTGATCTTAGTATGATTCTTTGAAGATCTTTAGGGCTTTGTTGTCTTTCATTCTTCAGCATGGTTGACCTCAAGCTTTCAGTACATTTGTTCTTGATTGATTGTGCTGAGACAACTCCTCTGGACAACTCTCCTGATCAACATACTTGGCCTTCAATAGGCTTGGTGGTTGTTCCAGAATTTGAGCCTTGAGGGGACATGTTCTTGATGGACTTCAGAGTATAGGTTCCCCCTCAAATTGTGCATCTATTACACTAAGAGCTGCCTAACATATCAGCTTCTCACCTAGCCTTTATTCTATATGTTCTAACATCTTTAGAACATAATCATCTTGTACTTAGGCATGTCTCAGGGGGTTTTGGTATTGAATCAAAACATATCTCATTTTATTCCCAACAATTTCCCCCTTTTTGATGATGCCAAAACCTATACAATTTATGCAAAAGTGACTTAGCTACACCTATTACATTTATCTTCAGAAGACATGACTAATGGTCAATTATCCTGAAAAATAATGTGTTAGTGTACTCACTGTTCATATTGCAAATAGGTTTCAAAGATAGGCATAGAGATATTTTTGCTATAATATATCTTGATTCAAAGGTAGTTCAACTATCATTTATATAAAGATCATTACAGGCATGTTGATAGTTGAAGATAACTTATCAGAGCATGAATTCAAGACATCGTTACAATTGATCATTTCATTACAACTATTCAGAGCATATACTAAGCATAAGATCCAGAGTATCAGAGTTTAAACAACTAATCACTTCAAACATGTCTAGATCTTCAAGTATCAGAGAATCTTCTAGTATCAGAGCATAAGCCAAAACACTTAACAGTATTTGGATCTTCAAAAATAATAGAGTAAAAGCATCAGGTATCAGAGCACAGAACTTATGTCAGAGCAACCAAGGCATATCAGAGCAAACAGATTATCACACCATATTGTGCCCATACTCTTCTTTTCAAGGCCATGGCTTCTTGGTTTGTTCCATTAGGTCCAAGAACCATCTTGTTTAGCTTGAGAATTTCAGTGAATTCCTCCAGGATCTTTGCCTGGTCAATCCATCCATCAAGCTTTGGAGGCATGTATATGATTAGCTTGGGGGCAGTGAGTTCAAATCTTGCAATGTCAGCAGCTGCAAGCAATTGTTGATAAAGCTCTCTGTGGTACTCTATCATGAACTCTGCAAAAGTGGAGTTGGCATCTCTTCCATTCCATCTGTCAATGACATAGTAGTCATAGACAAACTCCCTTTTGGCTTCCTCCCATAAGTGATTCAGCTGAATTGGCACCCATTTATCCAAGTGAGGATATTTGGTGTCCATTTAGATCAACAGCTGTGGCTTCATCTTATTATAAGTTGCTCTCTTCCTTCTTAGTTTCTGAAAATTTGCTCTTCTTTTATCTCTTGTTCTTTGTGCTTCATCCAACAAGTCCATCTTTTCTTGGGCCCTCATCATGGCCAGTTTCTGTTGAGTTTCAGGGTCTTTGTCATACCCTTCATGAAACAACTTTGATGGATCAAGAGCTAAGACAGTTGTCTTCTTCTTGGGCTCAGGTCCAAATCCTTCAACAAACAGCTTCTCAACATCTTCAGTGGACTTGGTCTCAGCAGACTTTTCCTTCTCAGAAGACTTGTCTTTTTCAGCAATCTTGGACACTTCAGCACTCTTGTCCTTTTCAGCAACTTTGGTCTTCTTGGAGATAAGTTCATCATCATCAACTCTGAATTCAGGAGGCAAATCAAGACTGTTAGGAAAATCAGTAAATGTCTCAGCTGTTCTTTTCTTTCCTTTGGCCTTCTTGATTTTTCCTTTAGTTTGGACACCTTCAGCTTTCTTGTCCAAACCAGACACCTCTCCTCCTGGTCTTTGCTGTAGCCTGACCCTTTCTTCTTGGGCTGAGGTCATTGAGTTCTTCAAAGCAAGTGCTAACTGTTCCTCTTCATCCAATTCTTCCAAGTTTAGCACTACTGGCTCTTTTCCTTTACTCTCAGCAGCTTTGTCCTTTCCCTTGACTGGGCTTCCAATAACCAAGGCACCTTTTGCCCTTGCTCTTTCCCTTTCCCCCTTTTTGGCAGCATCAAAACATTCAGGCTTTAGTTCACTCATAGTTGATGCCAATAAGGACTGGGCTTGGGATAGAGACTTCATCTCCTCCAACAAATATACATTTTCATCATGTATATTTTGCATCCTATCACTGCTCAAGCTAAGAAAAGCTAGAACAGGCTTCATATTTTGTTGGACAACCTCCTCCAATGTTGCTTTCAGAGATGCATCCAATTGGGCCTTTAGAAGCTCAGTGAGGTTGGCCACTGCACCTTCAACAATGTTGGCCATCACCTCTTGGGAAAACTTTTCAGAGGCTGCTTTGACCATAGCTAGCCTTTGCTCTTCAGTTCTTTTCCTCTGCAAGGCTGTCTTCCTTCCAAGAGCTTGCTTTACCACTGACCTCAATGTTTTCACATTCCTATTGTGATTGCTTCTTAGCAAAGATTGCTCTTTCTTGACTTCTTTTGATACTGACTTCATGGTGTTTTTTGCTTTGATGACTTCAGTGGAGATGGTTTGCAAGCCAGTCTCAACTCCACTGATCCTTGCCTCCAAGGTAGGTAACACCATATCTTCTGAGCCAGTTAGCCTCATTTCTACAGATGCCAAGGTTCTTCCATGCTCATCCAAGGCTCCAGTGGTTTCTTCATGAGCTGTTTGGACTTGATGAGACAAGGAATCCAACTTCTCTGATTGCATCCCTAGTAAGGCTTGTGCTGATCCAGAATCAACATGGATGGGAGCATCAGTCAAGAGATCATCTGCAAAAATTTGATCAAAGGTTATACCTGCAATATCAGACAAATCAAATGAGTCTGTAAAAACACACTTATCTCCCTCAATTTCTTTTTCATAAGACTCTGATACTTCAGCAGTCTTCTCCTCATTTTCAACTATTTCTTTTCTTCCTTCATTAAAAATTTCCTCACTTAAAGGAACAGGTCTCCTCTCATCAAGGGATTCCTGAAGTTTAGATTTGACTTCAAGAATAGCCTGCCCTTCCTCACTTATATCACCCTCATTTGGTGGTACACACACTATTCTAGTGATCACCACATCTCTCTCATCTACTACTCCCTCTGGTTTTTCCACTAAGTTCTCCTTTTCAACTCCATCACCTAATCCTGCAGCATCTCCACCTTCAACAAGGTTCAAAGATGGCAGTTGTGGGGAGATCACAGTGCTTATATCAACAGCCACTGAGTCATCCTGAATGATTAAGGGCTGATCAGTGTCCAACTCTTCTGACACTGAATAGGCCTTAACCAAACCAACCTCTAGTATAGGAACCTCCACATCTTTAGGCTGTGCCTTGGGTTCAGAAGAACCTTCATTGGCAGATGTGTCCTTGGTAGTGTTACCACCCTTGGTCAACACCTCTGAAGATACAGAGCCTTTCCTATGATAGGTTCTAGGAGGGTTGGAGAGTCTTTCTGAGACAGAAGGCTTAGGGAGGTTGGCTTGAGGGGTTTCAGGAGGGTTGGGTTTTGAGGGGTTTGAGGGATCATCAGGGGAATCATCATCATTAGAGCTACTGTCAGGGTGTTTGATGCCCTTAGCTTTTCTCTCCTTCTCCTCATTGATCTTATCATCTACCAACTTTGCAAAAACTTCCTCATCAATGAGAAACCTTGTCTTTGAAACTCCAGCAAAGTGTAGCAATCTGTTCTCCTCTACTTGCCACCAGTTTGCACCCTTATCTTGGATGACTTGTGATATCTCCATCATAGACTTGTCTTTTACATCAACAAGCATCTTTAGATCATGAAATGTCTTTTGAATTCTTGGAAATTCAGCAAGTTGTGGATACAAACTGTCCACAGTAGCCCTTGCTCCACCTCTGAGCATACTTTCATAAGTATACTCCTCCTCATCTCCACTTGAATGGGGACTTTGGGTTATAGGGGAGTTGGCTCTGGGTTCTCCTAATGTGGCTTCAGGAAGATTTAGTTCAGGAATGTTGGCTTCAGAAGGGTTGGGTGCAATAGAAGGTACTTCAGTTGCTTTTGAGAGCAATGGATCTGAAGGGGCTTTACTTAAGGGGGTTGGCTCAAAGAGTGCAGCTTCTAAAAGTTTTGAGTAATTGAGCATAGATGAGTCAAGAGGAGATTGTAATCTTGTCTCATCTACTGCTATATCTACTAGCACATCTATCCCACTTCTTTGCACACTCCCTTCAGGAGAATATCTCTTTGTAAGATTGATGGGGGTGATAGGTTGATTGGTTGGGGTTATATGGGTTTCAGGGGAGTTGGGCTCAGGATTCTGAGTTTCAGGAAGGTTGGCCTCAATGGGTTGACCTTCAGGGACCTTGGATTCTGGAGTTCCAGAACCAGATGAGTTGGTCCTTGACTTGGACTTGGTCCTGCTTTCAGCTCTGCTCTCTCTAAGAGCAAGTTGGAGAGACCTTTCCTCCTGAAGCTCCAATACTTTATCAGTAGGCTTGGCCCTTCTCTTGCTAGTCCTACTGCTTCCACTTCCCTCACCATCTTTCTCAGGGACAACCTCCCTGATCCTTTTATCACCTCTAGACTTTTGTCTAGTTTCATTGTATTTCTGCCTCAACTCTTCTGAATGATCAGAAGGCACACTTACTCCCTCTTCAGCAACTTCTTCAATCTCAGTTGAAGCTCCTGAATTCTCCTCTGAGGGGATTTGAGACATTTTTCTTGTCTTCACCACTCTGGCCTTTGTCCTCTTCTTCAATTTGGGCTTTTCCTCCACCTTCTCTTCAGCAGGTTTGGCCATAAGCATCCTCCTTTGCTCAGTCTTCTTGCTGAGTTTTCTGAATAGAATCTTTTGGGCTGGGAGGGGCTTTGCAAAGGTTTGCATTTGTGAGTAATGGGAAAAACTCTCAATCAACAAGCTTGCCCTGGTGCAATACTTGAGTTTTCCTTCTAGCACAACCTTGTTGTGAGCTTTCACCTTGAACTTGGCCTTTTCCTTCATCATTTCAGACATGATGAAGGTCCTCCAATCAAATTTGATGCCTTTGTCACTGGCATCAATAACTGCAGACATGATTCTGATTCTTGGATGGCTGACTTGCTCCAAGCTTCCAGTATTGCTCAAGAGACTCTTAGCAACTACCTCAAAGAGGTTGAGAAATTTTGGTTTGAGAGTCTTCTTGTTTTGAGTTGAAGAGATGGGACCTGGAACTATAAGCCATTCTTGTGCTATCTCCTCTTCATGATCAGCACCATAAAATTCTGGATTCCTTCCCTCTAAAGGCAATCCAAAAGCTCCTTCAAGATCTTCTGAAGAGAATTTCACTCTATGAAATCTCTCTTCCTCCTCTCCCTCTGCTACATATGACAGTCTGGTGGAAACTTCACCATCTTCAGGCTTACCTCTCCATTTGAGAAAGGCAAAGAACTCAGCCATGTAGCTTTCCAGACAAGAGCTTGGCCTTTCTTCCATGAACTTTTGTAAACCAGCTCTTCTCAACCATCTCAAGGTTGGTGTAACTTCAGGTTCTTCACTTTCAAAAGATATGATGGGCTCAAAGTGAAGGCTGTTTTTGTTGCTTAGATATCCAAAATCAAGGTCAAGAGCCTTGTTGGAGAAATCAATGATCATCTCTGGTCTAACCTTGGGGGCCATTGAAGGTTACAGAGGTGAAATTGAGAGAGTTTTGAGAGAGTTTGAAGAAAATGAGCTAGGGTTTCGAATACTTGGGGAAGAAGAGTTTGTGGGGGATCTTAAGACTTGAGAATATTCTAAAAAGAATGTTTGTCAATGAGTTGGTGAGTTTTGTGTGTTTTCAACGGTTGTCAAAAATGGAAAAACACACTTGGACGGCCAGGATTAACTTCAGGGGAGTTGGCCAGTTTTGATCCAATGGTTAAAAACCAATGTAACAGTGAGTTATTGGTTCTATTCAAAACGTGGAAGTTATTTAATATTAGTTAAATGTTGGGGAGTTTTCGAGATATATCATGGCTTGAAAAGTGTAATGCAAACAAGAGTTAAATCTTGGCATTTAATGCATGGAAAGTGACCTTTTGGGTGGGGAGACAAATTAGATCCATAAAGGTGATATCTGTGGTTGGAACAGGTATCAAGATAGGCAATGATTACTGAAAATAGGTGCTTATCAAACCAAGGAAATAGTTTGATAGCCAAGACAACTTATCTGACCCCACTTGGACAAGTGTTCTGAAGAGATGTGGACAAGGGTCCTGAATTCCAATGGACAAGTGTCCTGAATAATTTCAGCCATCTCTTCTGAGCTTCAGTAGACTTGACCAAGTCTGCTGAAAATCTTTTCAGTTTCCATACTTCCCATTAACTTTCATGAGTTTTACTTGTCCAACTTCCCTGGATCAAGTAGTCCCAACTCAGCTGATAGCTCCAGAAATCTTGCCTCTGCAAGTGACTTTGTTAGAATATCAGCTTTTTGATGATCTGTGTGGATCTTGACCAACTTTATGTCCTTCTTCTCCACATGATCTCTAATGAAGTGATGCTTGATGTCCACATGTTTCCATCTTGTGTGCAAGACAGGATTTTGTGATATAGCAATTGCACTGTTGTTATCACAAAATATTTGCACTTCAGTAGAGTTGACTTTGTAGTCTCTTAATTGTTGTCTCAACCAAAGAATTTGAGCACAACAACTTCCAGCTGCAACATATTCAGCTTCAGTGGTGGAAGTAGCCACTGTGTTCTGCTTCTTTGAGAACCAAGATATAAGCTTGTTGCCTAAGAATTGACAAGTCCCTGAAGTGGACTTTCTATCAATTCTGCAACCTCCATAGTCAGCATCTGAGTAGCCAGTTAACTCAATGTTGTCATCAGCAGGGTACCAAAGGCCTAGATTTTCAGTGCCTTTGAGATACCTCAAAATCCTCTTTGCAGCCTCAAGATGGCTTTTCTTAGGATTTGCTTGAAACCTTGCACAAACACCTACTGCAAAGGTGATGTCAGGTCTGCTGGCAGTGAGATAGAGGAGTGAACCAATGATTCCTCTATACTCAGTAGAGTTGGTTGGAATACCACTCTCATCAGGATCCATCTTCCAATTTGTGTTCATAGGGATCCTTACTGGCTTGCTAGTTGTACACCCAAACTTTTTGATCATTTCTCTGGTGTACTTAGCTTGGTTGATGAAGATCCCTTCTTTTGATTGCTTAACTTGGAGACCCAAAAAGAAATTCATCAACCCCATCATGGACATCTCAAACTTGCTTTACATAAGCTTTGAGAACTTCTCACATAGCTTTTCATTGGGGGATCC
Organism: Galeopsis tetrahit; assembly: GCA_963675135.1. Lineage (NCBI taxonomy): Eukaryota > Viridiplantae > Streptophyta > Magnoliopsida > Lamiales > Lamiaceae > Galeopsis > Galeopsis tetrahit. The sequence goes on along the minus strand of OY776131.1, from coordinate 51,666,385 downwards.
AAATATTATGTCATCAACATAAATTTGGACAAGCAAGATGTCTTCTCCTTCAGAGATTCTGAAGAGAGTCCTGTCCACAGTTCCCTTGGTGAATCCATGATCCAAGAGGAATTGTGACAGTGTATCATACCAAGCCCTAGGGGCTTGCTTGAGTCCATATAGAGCCTTCTTCAGTCTGTAAACTTGGTTTCCAACCTCAAAACCTGGTGGTTGCTCCACATAGACTTCTTCTTTCAAGACTCCATTTAGAAAGGCACTTTTGACATCCATTTGGTATACTTTGAACCTCTTGTGGGCTGCATAGGCTAGAAAGAGCCTTATTGCTTCTAGTCTTGCCACAGGTGCAAATGTCTCATCATAGTCAATGCCTTCATGTTGGCAATAGCCCTTTGCCACAAGTCTTGCCTTGTTTCTGAAAATCACATCATTCTCATTCTTCTTGTTCTTGAACACCCACTTTGTTCCAATAACATCTTGATGTGAAGGTCTATCCACCAATTCCCATACTTCATTTCTGGTGAATTGGTTCAGTTCTTCCTGCATGGCTGTGATCCAATTGGCATCTTGAAGTGCTTCCTCAATATCATTTGGTTCTTGCTCTGACAAGAAACAACAGAAAAGAGCACTTTCACCATGAAATCTTCTTGTTTTGACTCCTATACTTGGGTCACCAAGTATTAGATCAGTAGGATGGTCAGACAACCAAGTCCTTCTTTTTCTGATCTCTTCAGTAGAGTTGTCCTCTACTGAAGTTGAGTCATTTTGATCATAAAATTTAGGATAATTGAATGCAGGATCTAATTCAGGATCATAATCAGGGGTGTTGTCCTCAATGTCAGGGACATTGGCATTTTCAACATTTTGAGCTCCCCCTTGATTATTTGACCCATTAACTACCTCAGCAGGGACTGCTTCTTCATTGGTAGTTGTTACCTGGATGTGAACTGGGATTGGATCATTCAGTTCACCATTCCTTTCAGTGGGATTTGCTTCAGGAGGATTGCCTTCAGGATTGTTGTCCAATGTGAAGTTTTCAGGGAGATTTGCTTGGACAACATCTATGAGTTCAGTGTCTTTGTCCTTTAGGCTCAGTCTGGTTGTCCTCTGTGTGATTTCTTCTGGTTCTAAATTCTCATTCCTGAACTCATGAATAGATTCATCAAACACAACATGAGGTGTTTCTTCCACAATAAGGGTTTTCTTGTTGTAGACCCTAAAAGCTCTACTGATTTGAGAGTATCCAAGGAACACTCCTTCATCAGCTTTGCTATCAAAGGCTTTCAACTGTTCTTTCCCATTATTGTGAATAAAACACTTGCAACCAAAGATGTGAAAGTATGACACTTTAGGCAATCTTCCTTTCCAAAGTTCATAGGGGGTTTTGCCTTGCCCCTTAGTGATTAAACATCTGTTTTGAGTATGGCATGCAGTGTTTATAGCTTCAGCCCAAAACCTCTTAGGTAAGTTTGAATCAGCAATCAAAGTTCTAGCAGCTTCTTTTAAAGTTCTATTCCTTCTTTCTGCAACTCCATTTTGTTGAGGAGTTCTAGCTGCTGAGGTTTCATGAGCTATTCCATTAGATGTGCAATACTCATTGATGTATGAATTTATGAACTCAGTGCCTTTATCAGATCTTATCTTGATAATGCTAAGGCTTTTCTCATTTGACAATCTCTTTAGTAGTTCAGGCAGTTTGACTTGAGTTTCCTTCTTATTAAGGAGAAATACTACCCATGTGAACCTAGAGAAGTCATCTACTACAACCAATGTATATTTTCTACCATTTATGCTTGCAGGGGTAATTGGTCCAAATAAGTCCATATGTAATAGTTCAAGTACCCTTTCAGTAGAGATGACTGGTTTTCCTTCTTGGCATGGTTTGCAAACATGCTCTTTAATGAAAACCTCATTAGGTAGTCCTTTAACTAATGCATTTCTGGCAATTTTGTTCATTGTTTTGAAGTTCAAGTGGTTTAATCTTTTATGCCATAACCAACTTTGTTCACTAGAACTCTTAGAAATGAAACATGCAGCATCAGTAGACTTGTCCCAGTCTGCAAAATATACATTTCCTTTCCTAGTTCCAGTCAATAGAGTTTGTTGAGCCTTATCTTTGATTAAACATTTTCCACTGGAAAACTCAACATTGAAGTCTTTATCACAGAATTGACTGATACTTAGGAGATTATACTTGAGACCAGCCACATAAGACACATTGGATACTTTGATGTTACCAATCATCAAAGTACCATAACCTTTTGTAGTTGCTTGTGAGCTGTCTCCAAATGTGACATTTGGGCCTTCTTTTTCAATAAAATCAGTGAGGAGTTCCTTGTTTCCAGTCATGTGCCTTGAACATCCACTGTCAAGGTACCATGCTGACTTTTTGTTCATGCTCCTCTTCTTGTGGCCCATTGGTACCTGCAATTAGATAGGTTTAGGTACCCTTTGAGTTTTGGGTCCTGAGAGGTTAGCTGTACCTCTAGGAACCCAAACTTGCCTAATAACCTTGATTGATTCAAGGTGGCTAAGTTGTCTTCCTCTAGCATCTACATACACTGTCTTTCCCTTAAATGCCTTTGGGAAAGTATGTGTGAATGTGTTAACTCTGTAAGTTTCAGGAGAGTTGTCAAATCTCCCGAACTTATGAGTTCTTTGTGCTACTTGAGGGAATCTTTGAGGAAAGGATTTCTTATGACCATTACCCTTTGGCATGAAGGGTTTTGGTTGTCTCAATTTATTTTGCCTTTGAGGGTAATTGTCCTTAGGTCTAGTCAGCTGAGGCTTTCTCAGAAGAGTTGGCCTAGGCTGATTATACCTTGGATAATTCCTCTGAACATTGTTCAGTAGAGTTGCCCTTCCATTGGGTCTACTCTGCTGACCAACATTCCTCTTATGTTCAGGAGCTTTGGCAATTTCCTTAGGTTTTGGCCTATTCTCCTGAAGCACTTGAGTAGGCAGATCATCCATTTTGCCTTTTCCTTTGTTCAATGGCTGAATCACTTCATTTTCAGTTTGTGCCACTGATTTGACAAAGATTCTCTTAGTGTTACTTGTAGAAGCAACACTAAGACAATGTGAAGATTCAAATGGATCAAATCCTAATCCACTTCTTTGAGCCATAGGTCTTTGATAACTCTGAATTTCCTCTATTGCCTTAGAGGATCTTCTCAGAGCAGACATCTTTAATTTCAGGCTCTCTTCACTTGATTTAAGAATGTCATATTCATGTGAGAGGTTTTCAAATTTAGCTTGTAGAATTTTTAATTCGAAATCCTTTCTCTTCTGAGATAGAAGTTGATCATCAATCTCCTTTTGTTGGTCAACTATCCTGAGATTTGCTTCCTCAAGCTCTCTCAAGACTTGTTGATACAACTCAGTAGATTTGATATCAACTACTGTCTCAGTAGGTTTTGAAAGTTGCATTGAAAGCCTTTCATTTTCTCTCACACATTCATCATGAAATTCTTTTAAAATAATGAAATCTTCCATTAAATTTCCAAGAGAAAGTTTCAGGTTGACTTCACTATTGTTTTGTGAAGTGGATGATGGTGAACTAGAAGTAGAGGATACCTCATCATCCTCAATAGCCATGTTGCATATGTCATCATCATCTTCACTGTTTGAGAACAGTCCATCTGAAGAGTTGAAGCTTCCAGCACTATCAGATTCTTCACCAGCCATCATGGCCTTTCTATTGGTGAATTTTCTGTCTCTTTTAGCTTGTCTTTCTCTTCTTTCTTTAGAGCTCAATTCAGGGCAATCATACTGGAAGTGCCCTTTCTTCTTGCAGTTATAGCACAAGTCTTCATCATCATCCTTTTTGGGTTCTTCTCTTCTTTTTGATGATGAAGGTTCAGCTCTACTGGACCTTCTCCTATCAGAGTACTTGTCATCTGATCTTTTCTCTTCAGGCTTTTTGACCTCAGCCTGAGCTTCAGGAGAGTTGTACCTTCTCCTGTATTTGTTGTCTTAGTAGAATTTCTTGTATCTACCAAACCTTGAGTTTAGCTTTTCAAACCTCCTAGCCATCAAGGCTAGTTCCTCCTTCATTTCAGTCTTGGAGACTGACTTTGATGATCTTGGAGTGGACTGCATTTCTGGTTCAGCAGTTTTGGCTTTGAATGCCACTCCCTTTGTAGGATTTGAAGGTTCCTCAATAGGCTTTCTTCTATTGAGGTCGAACTCATAAGCTTTGAGTTCAGAGAAGATTTGTTGCATGGGCATTGTAGATAGATCCTTGGTATTTTGCATCATGACAGCATAGACATCCCACTTTTGAGTGAGACTTCTTAGGATCTTCAATCCAACTTCTCTCTTGGTGTAGACCTTGCCCAATGAGTTGATCTCATTCATCACATCAGTGAATCTACCAGCAAACTTGTCAATGGACTCCTTAGACTCCATTGTGAATTGTTCAAATTTCTGCACAGCAACTTGGAGCTTATTCTCCTTGATCTTTTCAGTACCCTCACACATTTCAGCAAGAGTATCCCAAATTTCTTTGGCAGTTGTGCAGTGGTAGACCCTTCCCATAATGACATCTGAAATTGTTTGGTAGAGGGTATTCATTGCAAGATAATTCAAATTATCCTTCCTCTTTTCATCAGTAGTGAAATCATCTTCATCTTTGGGTAGCACATCTCTTGTATCTGCCCTTTGAGCCTCTGTGACTCTGGGATTGACAAAGGTGAACACAAAGGGACCTCTTGTGATCACTCTCAACATATCAGTATGAAGAGATGCAAGATGAGCCCTTATTCTGATTTTCCAGAAGTCATAATTATCAATTGAGAACATGGGCAATTTGTGATGAGATATATGATTGACTGGATTTGTTGCCATGTTGTCCAATCCTTGAACAGCAGGAGGTGGAACTGCAGCATTTATGTTTTGATCAGGATTTTGCTGCTGGTTCTGGTTGTTGTTGTTTCCTCTTGCCATTTCTTCAAGAAAAAGGTTAGACAATGGATATCAAGGATTTCAGACAGATCAGCTCAGTGACTACACCAAATATGTGATTTTGAAAAACCAAGATGGCTTTTCAGAAGCAGTGGTCTTTGAACCCCTGCTCTGATACCACTTGTTGGTCCAAAAAGGAGTATATAACAAGTGTATGGGGGGGGGAATACACTTGTATGCAAATTCTTTTCAACTTAGATCAAACCAGAGCTCAGCAAGGTTGTCTTGGACAACTCTGCTGAAGATGATTAACTCTTCTAAGATAATCAAACTACTAAGTACTATTGAGTACTTAGTTGAGTAACTATCTAGGGGAGTTAAATGTGCGGAATAGTGGTTGGCCCTTTTAGTTTAGACTCCTTTAGATTCTGAAATCACTTAGTCATACAGTCCAGTTTCAGGGAACTTGTCCAAATGTCTTTTTGCACAATCTTAAGTATAGGTTCTTTGAAAGATCAGTTTTGTGTGCAGTGTTGAATGTATGAAAGTGCTTGAAAGTAAATCAACACAAGAGTTTATAGTGGTTCAGAGACTCAAGCTCCTACATCCACTTTCCCTGATTGAACAGGATAATTCCTTCACTTTGGAATTAACTTGTTTTATAGTGCCAAGGTGCACTTGATCAAGAACACCACTCTTGGTGAATTGATCCCTAGGATGTCTAGAGTCCTAGTACCCTCTTCTCAACTCAGAACTGAACTGTTCTTCTCTCAATAGTCAGCTCCTACCACTTCTACTACTACAACCTTCTCACTTTCACTCTTGAAAGGGGTAAGGGTTGAAGTAAGGTTCCAACTAATGAGATATCCTTTACAATGAAGGTCAATGTATAAGGATAGGATATCTCTCTAAGCTTTGTATGGATTATACAATATAGATCAGCTTAGATGAAGTGTTTGAAGACTAAGGTAGTCTCTTTGTAAGATCTAAAGCACTTTGACTTGTAGGATAGTTGGATATTCTTGTCAAGGTTGAGGTACTTTCAAATGGTCTTCACACTTCTGTATTTATAGACAATTGAGATTTTGCCCGTTGGAGAGGCAGCCTCAAATGTCCATAAATGTCTTCTTCTTCTTAGAAGACAGTTTCTTGATAGTGACATGTCCTCATTTGGGAAATAAACGGCTGTATAGACTTTGTCTTCATTCTGCAGCACTCTTCCCAATGTCTGACTTTCAGATTCTCTTATTAGGACTTGGACATGCCTTCTGAAGGTTGTTCCAATGATAGGACAACATTCCTTATCAAATGGACAACTCTCCTTATCACTATCAGCAGTCTTGCTTATCAACAAGGTTGTCTTGCTCTTTTTCAGATGACTTGGCTCTTTCCCTTTGCTTCACTTAGAATTGATCTTAGTATGATTCTTTGAAGATCTTTAGGGCTTTGTTGTCTTTCATTCTTCAGCATGGTTTACCTCAAGCTTTCAGTACATTTGTTCTTGATTGATTGTGCTGAGACAACTCCTCTGGACAACTCTCCTGATCAACATACTTGGCCTTCAATAGGCTTGGTGGTTGTTCCAGAATTTGAGCCTTGAGGGGACATGTTCTTGATGGACTTCAGAGTATAGGTTCCCCCTCAAATTGTGCATCTATTACACTAAGAGCTGCCTAACATATCGGCTTCTCACATAGCCTTTATTCTATATGTTCTAACATCTTTAGAACATAATCATCTTGTACTTAGGCATGTCTCAGGGGGTTTTGGTATTGAATCAAAACATATCTCATTTTATTCCCAACAGGTCCCCAAACATCAACGTGTATTAATTGAAAACAATCATGTGTGCGTATACAACTTTGTGGAAAAGGCAGCCTATGTTGCTTTGCCTTAAAGCAAATTTCGCAATCTTGTATCTTATTAAAATCCTCATCAAAATACAAATTTTGAACAAAAGACAAATGCCTCATAGTGCTAGAGGAGGAATGACCCAAACATTTATGCCAATTAATCAAAGATACAAGGCAAACAGGTTCAACAGAAGATATTTGTGCATTATTACGTAATACGTAAAGACTTCCCTTTAGCTCTCCTACTCCAATCACTTTCTCAGTCCGAAGGGCCTGAAATTCACAATAAGAAGTTTGAAACACACATTTCAAATCAGAAGCTCTACATAATTGTGCCACAGAAAGCAGATTGTATTTAAAAGATGGCACATACAGTACATCCTTCAGTATTTTATCATCAGATAAATGAACATCTCCTGAACATGTAACCTCCACTATTTGTCCTTCAGGTAAACAAACCTCCACTTTTCTACTCATTAAACTGAGATTTATGATCAGGTTTGAATTATTACACATGTGCTTACTAGCACCAGTGTCAATAATCCAAAAATCTTTAAGTTCATCGCCAAAAGTACTTAAAGCAAACTGTGTTGGTGAAATAAATTCATAACCTGCAAAACTTACAAACTGTGCAAAATCTGTGTGCATATCTGCCTTTTCCTTCTCTTTCATGTACTTTGTCACCTCTTGCAGTTGGTGTAGTATAGCTGAAAGGTCGAATGATGCATTACCTTTCTTCTGATTCGTCTCACCATCGTATTCTGCAACGTTAGCATAACTTCTAGGTTTGTCCTTAAGCTCCTTATACCAATCTGGTACGCCGTGAAGCTTGAAACATATAGAGGCTTCATGCCCTGTTCCATTGCACTGATCACAATGTAACTTAGCCCTTTCCTCCTTAGTCATCCTGCCTCCTCTACCCTTAGTCACATTCCATCCAAAAGATGTAACTGACTTTCCACTTCCTTTATTGAACACCTTAGCTGCCATAGCTATTGTATCAGTCCTCTCATTAACACTCACGCTAACGGATCTCTGCCTTTCCGCGGTTAATAACATCGAGAATACCTTGTCCACTGAAGGACAAGGATCCATGAGCATAATTTGGTTCGTGATGTGGTCATAGCTCTCATTAAGCCCCATAAGAAATCGAGTTACTCGATCATCAATTCGTTCCTTCGCCACAAGTTTCCCGATCTCACAATCGCACGAAAGCATAGGTGGAACACAAGCCAATTCATCCCATAACTTCGTGAGTTTGTTGAAATATTCGACAATAGAACTGTTCCCCTGTTTTAGGTTACATATTTATCTCTTAATCTTGTGTTTCAACAGTCTATTGTTTTCACCATACCTACTACAAATAGCCTCCCATAGTTTTTGTGCCGAATCAATATAAACAAATGTTTCTCTTAACTCCTTAGACAGAGAATTTAAAATCCACGATGTAACAGTAGAGTTCACATTTTTCCACAAAACATAAGACTCATCATGCAAATCAGGCATAGCAATACTACCATCCATAAATTGAACCTTATTTTTTGCACTCAAAGCAAGGATCATAGAAGATTTCCACGGTAAGAAGTTACCTCCACTTGTTAAAGGATACGACACTAGAATCAAACCAGGATGATTCGCGCCGTGTAAGTAATACGGATCACGTTCGTTCACCGTCGCACCTGAATCAAAAGTAGATCCACCGCCAGATCTAGAATCGGGGCCATCATTCACCACCAGCGCCGGCCATGGATTATTTCTGCGCTTCGGCATTATCAATCGATCGAGAAATTAGCTCTAATAGATTTTACCTGCTCTAGATACCATGAAGAAAAACTAAAGAAAGGAAAATTTGCAGCATAGTTCAATAATCGAAATCATCACAACAACTCAATATGCTACTGTAAGTTTGATACTCCGTATTTCACAAAACAATCCTAGCTAAGGAGCTCTTATTTATACAATAGAATAGAAGTAAAACGACGTCGTGGGAAGACGTAAAGAAAAGATAAAAACGTAAAGATTAAATGCGACTTATAGTGGAGTGAAATTCCAACATTAGTCACCCTCCCTTGAAAGAATTTTACCCTTTTGTTATCCCATTTCATGTCTCCTCATTTCCTTACATATTTATCTACATGTTAAAATCGTTCACTCGTCTTTTTAAAGGGAAGAATTTCTTTATTTAATAAACTACAGAGGGGTTAGATGCAATTTTCGAGCAATTTATCCTGATTTTTATTTCACCTAATTTCAAAAGCACTAAAGTGACATTTGGTTGGAAAATTTTCAATATGAATGAGATTGAGAATTAATGAGTATATAGGACAATTAATGAGAGGGAAAAAAAAAAGAAAGATCAATGACTTTTCTTTTGCTCCTAAATAAGATAATCATTACTCACATTTTTCAATAGGATTGAGATTGATAATAAGAATAGAATAATTATAGGGAGATTTGTTGTAATTAACAATGGTATATTAATCTTTTTATTTGACATTTTTGCCTTGCCTAAATGTTCCAAACACAAAATCTTAATATTATCACATTATGTTCTAGTTTAAACTAATTTTTTTCTTGCAATTCTCACCAGGTGAATTACCTGAAGAGCTTGGTAATCTGGCATACCTTGAGGTCTTTGGAGCGCCCTACAATAACCTAACTGGCTCTGTTCCCTCTTCAATATTCAACATTTCAACGTTGCGGCAATTAGGCCTTCAGCAGAATCTGTTATCCGGTAGTCTTCCCACCATCACGGGGCTTTCACTCTTCAGTCTTGAAGAGCTTTATCTACATTTCAACAGATTCACCGGCCAAATTCCGACATCTTATGCCAATATATCTCAGCTTACCATCTTGGAACTCAACAGAAACTCATTAACTGGCCCCATTCCAAATTTTGGCAATCTCATTAACCTACAAGCCCTTCGCCTTTGGGAAAATAATTTGACAGGGGCCGAATCTCCCACTCAAGAATTGGAATTCATCACCTCTTTAACTAATTGTCGAAATTTGCAGACTCTGGAAATAACAGACAATCCGCTGAATGGAATACTTCCAGCTTCAATTGGAAATTTTTCTTCCTCTTTGTACAGGATTTGGGCGGGGACTTGCAACATTAATGGCGATATTCCTCGGCAGATTGGAAACTTGTCTGGTTTGCAATCCATACAATTATATGAAAATCGACTCACTGGATCCATCCCGGCAACAATTAGTCAGCTAAATAACCTCCAAGATATGCAGCTTGGTGACAATCAACTGCAAGGTTATATCCCTAATGAGATTTGCCAGCTGACTAATTTGGGGACGTTGAATCTGAGTTATAATTTGTTCACAGGCCCCATTCATGAATGTTTTGGTGACCTTCATTTCTTAAGAACGATTTCTTTGGCTTCAAACAAGCTCAACTCAACAATTCCTTCCAAATTTTGGGATCTATCGAGCCTGGTGATTCTTGATTTGTCCTCAAACAATTTGAGTGGTCAAGTTTCTCCACGGATTGGAACCTGGGAAATTAATCTGTTAGACTTGTCGTCTAATCAGTTTACAGGTAATATTCCACGCACGATTGGCGATTGCCAATCGTTGGAATTCCTGTCATTGTCGAATAACAAGTTTGGAGGATCTATCCCCGACACTTTGGGGAATATTAAAGGCTTGATGACGTTGGATTTATCTCGTAATGATCTTTCGGGAGTGATATATTAATTATAAATATATGTTTGTATACATTTGTACGCTACTTCAATTCCTCGTAATTTATCGATTGTATTCCCAATTTCACAATTTTGGATCTGCCACCAACCTCAATGCCTAATTCGGGTGGAATTTGTACACTTTATAATTTTAGTGTACGTTTTGAACTTAATTTTATATAATTTTACGATTTTATTGCTCCATTTTGAATAAATTCTTGTGATTGGAAGAAAAGTGGTGATTTATGTATTTTGTAGGATAAAAGAAGAAATTAAAATGAGTTTGGCTATTTACACCTCCATTTTGGAGGGATGCACACCCCCGATTGATGCACTTCCCCTACAAATTGTCGAAGATAGATGCACTCCCCCTTAATTGTCATAAATGTCCTTAATAGTTGTTTGGTGCCTTTTACAAGCTACACTCCCACTCATCAATGCATTTTCATCATCTTCTTCTTGGATTGAAATCACCTGTTCCACTATATGGATGATTGACACGTGTCATATTAAAAAAAAAAATTCAACGTCCTATAATATTAGGGATGGATGACTGACACATGTCATATTAAAAAAAATTCAATGTCCTATAATATTAGGGATGACACGTGTTAAAGATCCAGTAGGATGGAATACCAGTGAAACAGAGGAATCCAACCGCTTCTTCTTCCCCTTTCTATTTTCCAAATCTTCCATTTCTTATTCAACCAAAAAAAACCACCATCATGTCTCCCCCAAGTCCCACCACCAAGCAGCCACCACGTACCGCTGCTGGTCGTCGCCGCCCCTCCCTCTCTCTTTCTCACTTGTGCAGTGCTGTGAGAATTAAAAAAAAAAAACCAAAAACCAACCCTTATCCCCAGTCCACCCACCCCTCGCAAGTCGCACCCCACCACCCCAAACCCCCAAGCCTTTGAAGAAGAACAACAAGGTATCTATATATATTTTTTTAATTTCAATATAATAGAGTCGAAATTATACACTCTCGTCGATAACAATTTTTTGACGAGAGTGTATATTTTCGATTCTGGTATGTCGATTCTGATAAGAGTGTTGGGTCCAAGTCGTTTGAGCCAGGTCAGTTGATAGGCATATTGATTGAGTCAAGTCTTTTGATTCAGTTATTCTAGAGTTAGTTTCTAGCGGTTATTTTTGTTAGGTAGTTAGTTAGTTTGTGGCTTTTCAAGTGTGCATTGTATCTCTATAAATACACCAATTAGTGCATAGATGATAGATGGCAACGACGTGTGGTTAATGTTGGTCCTGAAAGGAGTATATAACAAGTGTATGGGGGGGGGGAATACACTTGTATGCAATTTCTTTTCTAACTTAATCAACCAGAGCTCAGCAAGGTTGTCTTGGACAACTCTGCTGAAGATGATTAACTCTTCTAAGATAATCAAACTACTAAGTACTATTGAGTACTTAGTTGAATAACTATCTAGGGGAGTTATATGTGCGGAATAGTGGTTGGCCCTTTTAGTTTTAACTCCTTTAGATTCTGAAATCACTTAGACAATGCAATACAGTCCAGTTTTCAGGGAACTTGTCCAAATATATTTTTGCACAGTCTTTGAATGTTTATCCTTGAAAGATCAGTTTTGTGTGTAGTGTTGATGTAATGTAAGTACTTGAAATGTAAATCAACACAAGAGTTTATAGTGGTTCAGAGACTCAAGCTCCTACATCCACTTTCCCTGATTTAACAGGATAATTCCTTCTCTTTGGAATTAACTTGTTTTATAGTGCCAAGGTGCACTTGATCAAGAACACCACTCCTTGGTGAATTGATCCCTAGGATGTCTAGAGTCCTAGTACCCTCTTCTCAACTCAGAACTGAACTGTTCTTCTCTCAACAGTCAGCTCCTACCACTTCTACTACTACAACCTTCTCACTTTCACTCTTGAAAGGTATAAGGGTTGAAGTAAGGTTCCAACTGATGAGATATCCTTTACAATGAAGATCAATGTATAAGGATAGGATATCTCTCTAAGCTTGTGTATGGTTATACAATGGATTTCAGCTTAGATGAAGTGTTTGAAGACTAAGATAGTCTTTGAAAGCTTTGAAAGCACTCTAGCTTGTATTGTGTTGAGGTTGAAGTTGGATTCTTGATTGATGCTTTCAAATGGTCTTCACACTTCTGTATTTATAGACAATTGGAGATTTGCCCGTTGGAGAGGCAGCCCCAAATTGCTATAAATGTCTTCCTTGAGTTCTTCAAACTGGAAGACAGTTTCTTGATAGTGACATGTCCTCATTTTGGAAATAAACGGCTGTATAATCTTTGTCTTCATTGTGCAGCACTTTTCCCAATGTCTGATCTTCAGATCTTCTTGTTAGGACTTGGACATGGCTTCTGAAAGTTGTTTTAATGATAGGACAACATTCCTTATCAAATGGACAACTCTCCTTATCACTATCAGCATTCTTGCTTATCAGCAAGGTTGGCTTGCTCTTCTTCAGATGACTTGGCTCTTTCCCTTTAACTTCCATGAAGATGATCTTAGCTTGCTTCTTTGAAGATCTTTAGGGTGTGGTTGTCTCTTATCTTTCAGCATAGTTGACCTTAGGCTCTTCAGAGCACTTGATCTTGACTTATTGTGCTGAGACAACTCATCTGGACAACTCATCTGATCAGCATACTTGTCCTTCAGCAGTCTTGATCATGATTCCAGATTTTGAGCCTTGAGGGGACTTGATCTTGATGAACTTCAAAGCATGTGTTCCCCCTCAATTTGTGCATCTAATCATCTAAGAGCTACCTAACATATTAGCTCCTCATCTAGCCTTTACATTATATGTTCTAACATTTCTAGAACATATTCAATCATAATTTAGGCATGTCTTAGGGGGTTTGGGTATTCAATCAAAACATATCTCATTTTATTCCCAACAATTTCCCCCTTTTTGATGATGCCAAAACCTATACATTTCATGCAAAAGTGACTTAGCTACACCTATTACATTTATCTTCAGAAGACATGACTGAGGTCAGTTATCCTGAAAGGCAAATGTGTTAGTGTAATCACCATTCATATTGCAAATAGGTTTCATAGATAGGCATATAGAGATGAGTATTCTTGATTCAAAATAGGTTCAACTATCATTTATCAAAAGATCATTACAAGCATGTTGATAGTTGAAATTAACATATCAGAGCATGAATCAACAACACTAAATATATCAGAGCTTTAAGATCTAAGAATATACAAGATTCTTCAAGCATCAGAGCACATAACTTGTATTAGAGCATCAGTCTTGTATCAGAGCAAAAACTATTCAAGCATTCAGATGTCATGATTATATCAGAGCAATCCAGGGCATATCAGAGCAAACAGATTTTCATAGCACACCACATCAGCAATCTTGACCATAGATCAATCAAGAAAGGTCAGAAGACTTAGCCATTTCAAAGATCATCCTCAGGAGGTGGCAGCATCCCATACTGTGCCCACACTCTTCTTTTCAATGCCATGGCTTCTTGGTTGGTTCCCTTAGGTCCAAGAACCATCTTGTTCAGCTTGAGGATCTCAGTGAATTCTCTCAGAATTCTTGCTTGATCAATCCATCCTTCAAGCTTTGGAGGCATGTAAATGATTGGCTTGGGAGCTGTGAGTTCAATTCTTGCAATGTCAGCAGCTGCAAGCAATTGTTGATAGAGATCTCTGTAGTATTCTATCATGAACTCAGCAAAAGTGGAGTTGGCATTTCTTCCATTCCATCTGTCAATGACATATTGATCATAGACATAATCCCTTTTGGCTTCCTCCCATAAGTCATTCAGCTGAATTGGCACCCATTTATCCAAGTGAGGATATTTGGTGTCCATTGGGATCAATAGCTGTGGCTTCATCTTGTTGTATGTTGCTCTCTTTCTTCTTGGCTTCTGGAAGTCTGCTCTTCTCTTGTCTCTTGCTCTTTGTGCTTCATCTAACAAATCCATCCTTTCTTGGGCCCTTATCATGGCCAGTTTTTGTTGAGTTTCAGGGTCTTTGCCAAACCCTTCATGAAACAGCTTTGATGGATCATCAGCTAAGACAGTTGTCTTCTTCTTGAGTTCATGTCCAAATCCTTCAGCAAACAATTCTTCAATATCTTCAGTGGACTTGGGACCTTCAGTATTTTTGGCAAATTCAGAAGACTTGTCTGTTTCAGCAGTCTTGGACTCTTCAGCAGTTTTGGCCTTCTTTGAGCTAGGCTCATCATCAATAATTCTGAACTCAGGTGGCAAATCAAGGCTGTTGGGAAAATCAGTGAATGTCTCAACTTGTCTTTTCTTTCCTTTTGCCCTCTTGATCTTTCCTCTAGTTTGGACACCTTCAGCATCCTTATCCAAACCAGACACCTCTCCACCTGGCCTTTGCTGTAACCTCACTCTTTCCTCTTGAGCTGAGGCCATAGAGTTCTTCAATGCCAGTGCTAACTGCTCTTCTTCATTCAAATCTTCCAAGTTCAGCACTGCTGGTTCTTTTCCCTTTCCTTCAGGGACCTTGTCCTTCCCTTTCACTGGACTCCCACTCACTAAGGCACCTTTTGCCCTTGCTCTTTCCCTTTCCCCCTTTTTGGCAGCATCAAAACACTCAGGCTTCAGCTCACTCATAGTGGATGCCAATAAGGACTGGGCTTGGGTTAGAGACTTCATTTCCTCCAGCAAATATACATTCTCATCATGTATATTTTGCATCTTGTCACTGCTCAAGCTAAGAAAGGCAAGAACAGGCTTCATTTTCTGTTGGACAACCTCCTCCATGGTTGTCTTAAGAGATGCATCCAGTTGGGCTTTCAGGAGTTCAGTGAGGTTGGCCACTGCACCTTCAGCAATGTTGGCCAATACCTCTTGGGAAAATTTTTCTGAAGTTGCTTTGACCATGGCAGCCCTTTGCTCTTCAGCTCTTTGTCTCTGCAGGGCAGTTTTTCTTCCAAGGGCTCTTTTCACCACAGACCTTAGTGTCTTCACATTCCTATTGTGATTGATCCTTAGCAAGGATTGCTCTTTCTTAACATCCTTTGACACTGTCTTCATGGTGTTCTTAGCTTTGATAACTTCAGTGGAGATGGTTTGCAAACCAGTCTCAACTCCACTGATCCTTGCCTCTAGGGTAGGTAATACCACATCTTCTGAGCCAGTTAACCTCATTTCTACAGATGCCAGGGTTCTTCCATGCTCATCCAAAGCTCCAGAAGTTTCTGCATGAGCTGTTTGGACTTGATGAGCCAAGGAATCCAATTTATCTGATTGCATCCCAAGCAAGGCTTGTGCTGATCCACTATCAACTTGGATGGGTGCATCTGTTAAGAGTTCATCTGCAAAAATTTGATCAAAGGTTATACCTGCAATATCAGACAAATCAAAAGAGTCAGTAAAAACACACTTTTCACCCTCAATTTCTTTTTCATAAGACTCTGATACATCAGCAGTCTTCTTCTCATTTTCAACTTGTTCTTTTCTCCCTTCAATAATAATGTCCTCACTTAAAGGAACAGGCCTCCTCTCATCAAGGGATTCTTGAAGTTCAGATTTGACTTCAAGAATAACCTGTCCTTCCTCACTTATACCACCCTCATATGTTGGTACACTCACAATCTTAGTGATGACTACCTCTCTTTCATCCATAACTCCCTCTGATTTTTCAAGACTACTTTCCTTTTCAAATCCTTCTCCTAAACCTGCAGCATCTCCACCTTCATCAAGGTGCAAAGATGGCAGTTGAGGGGAGATCACAGTGCTTATATCAGCAGCCACTGAGTCATCCTGAATGATTAAGGGCTGATCAATGTCCATCACTCCTGACATTGAATAGGCCTTAATCAAACCAGCCTCTAAATCAGGAACCTCCACATCTTTAGGCTGTGCCTTGGGTTCAGAAGAACCTTCATTGGCAGATGTGTCCTTGGTTGTGTCACCACCCTTGGTCAACACCTCTGAATGTACAGAGCCTTTCCTATGATAGGTTCTAGGGGGTTGGAAAGTCTGTCTGAAACAGAAGGTTTAGGAATATTGGCTTGAGGGGTTTCAGGAGGGTTGGGATTGGAGGGGTTTGAGGGATCATCAGGGGTATCATCATCAGAGCTACTTTCAGGGTGTCTGATCCCCTTAGCTTTTCTTTCTTTCTCCTCCTTAATCTTATCAGCAACCAGCTTTGCAAACATTTCTTCATCAATTAGAAATCTTGTCTTTGAAACTCCAGCAAAGTGCAATAACCTATTCTCCTCTACCTGCCACCAGTTTGCACCTTTATCAAGAATGACTTGTGATATCTCCATCAAAGATTTGTCTTTTACATCAACAAGCATCCTTAGATCATGAAAATCCTTCTGAATTCTTGGAAATTCAGCAAGTTGTGGATACAAACTGTCCACAGTAGCCTTGGCTCCTCCTCTGAGCATACTTTCATAAGTATACTCCTCCTCATCTCCACTTGAATGGGGACTTTGGGTTATAGGGGAGTTGGCTCTGGGTTCTCCTAGTGTGGCTTTAGGCAGATTAAATTCAGGGATGTTGGCTTCAGATAGGTTGAGTGCTGAAAAAGGTGCTTCAGTTGCTTTAGAGAGCAATGATTCTGAAGGGGCTTTACTTATGGGGGTAGGCTCAAAGAGTGCAGCTTCTAAAAGCTTTGAATAATTGAGCATAGATGAGTCAAGGGGAGAATGTAATCTTGTCTCATCTACTGCTATATCAGCTAGCACATCTATGCCACTTCTTTGCTCATTCCCTTCAGGAGAGTACCTTTTTGTAAGATTGATGGGAGTGATAGGTTGGTTGGTTGGGGTTAAGTGAGTTTCAGGAGAGTTGGGCTCAGGATTCTGATCCTCAGGGATGTTGGCCTCTAATGGTTGACCTTCAGGGACCTTGGATTCTGGAGTACCATCATCAGAAGAGTTGGTCCTTGATTTGGATTTGGTCCTGCTTTCAGCTCTGCTCTCTCTAAGAGCAAGTTGTAGAGACCTTTCCTCTTGGAGCTCCAACACTTTGTCAGTAGGCTTGACCCTTCTTTTGCTTTCCCTACTGCTCCCACTACCTTCACCATCTTTCTCAGGGACAACTTCCCTGATCCTTTTATCACCTGTTGGTCCCAAAAGTTGAGTTAAGATTGATTAAGCTAGTAAAAGTCTAGAGGGGAGGGGTGAATAGACTTTTAAAAATCTTTCAAAATATCAGAGTTTATAGTGCGGAAATGTGT
This sequence comes from Galeopsis tetrahit, assembly GCA_963675135.1. Taxonomy (NCBI): domain Eukaryota; kingdom Viridiplantae; phylum Streptophyta; class Magnoliopsida; order Lamiales; family Lamiaceae; genus Galeopsis; species Galeopsis tetrahit. The sequence continues at coordinate 51,648,750 of OY776131.1, read as the reverse complement.
TCTGAATAATACTGTTCTTAAAATCAGACCAGTACTAACAGTTCTTGTTTATACTCAACTTTCCTTTAAATCTTTCTTTAGAAAACTTACAGTTCTTGTTTAAACAAATATATCAACAGTTAATCAAAACAGAAAATAAAACAGTAAAGAACACAAGATTTATAGTGGTTCGACAAATGTCTACATCCACTCTCACAACTCCAGTTGCGATGTTTTATTACTCTTTTCCACTTGAGTACTTGTAGCTTAGAGTCCCAAGATTAAGACTTTGATCTTATCGATTATACCACCAGGTATATCTTCGATCTACTAGTAATTTCACAAGCAACTAGCAAACTTGTTTACACAATACAAACTTAAAACGAAAAGTAAAACTTCTCTTTGCAATAGCCTTTGATTCTTCAAATCAGATCTGTGGCTTCTCTTCAGTTCTTCTTGATCTCCAACTCTGTGAGTTCTTGAATACTTGAATACTTCTTGATTGCTTCGAATATCTTGAGTAGTCGTAGTCTCAATAATATCAGTAGTATCAGTAGTCTCTTCAAGTAGTAGATCACACGGTATTTATAAGCATTAGTAAGACAGTTAGCAGTTTGTAAACCAACTCTCAACTAATTCATAACCGTTTCTTGTTTTGTAACTTCCTTCTGTTTGTAACCAACTTATCCTATCTTTTAAGTCATCATATCTTCAACAATATCTTCAGTTACGTTTCAAATAAGTCATCCAAACTTATTCTTCAAACAAACCAACTCAGCACAGTAAAGTACTCTTCTTAGTTATACTGCTCTTGGTCAGTCAGCTCAGTTCTTCAAAATTGTTCAGCTTCTTCAAAAACTTCACTTGATTTCTTCAATCTCTGAAATAGTCTTCTTAGTCATCTCTAGTCTTCTTTAGTCTTCTGATTTCAAACTAATCTACTGTTCTAACTATTACAATGCTAAATACAATAGAATACAACTTTACAAATATAAAACCTATCTATACTTCAACTGAACTACATACAGATGAGTATAACTAAGTCCTATACTATAAGTTGTCTATACAATACTTCCATCAGCTTAGTTCTTAAACAGTTCATATATCAGATTACTAAAATACTAAGATCAGTAAAACATAAGATCAGTAAACTCAGACTTAAGATCAGTAAACTTATATCATATATCTCAGTTATAACAACATATAATCACATATATCATTAACTCTAAAGTTACTTTTGGCCATCAAAACATATAATCATCAATTAGAACATTGTTTATACGGATTCATATCCCAACAATTTCCCCCTTTTTGATGAAGCCAAAACTACTTAAACATTAACAGATCAGTAGTTAAGATATATAGTTAATCATATCAGTTCATCAAATCAAAAATCAGATTAGGATTCATATCAGATTAGATATTACACATACTTCACATAGTCACAGAAATACCAAATAAAGAAAATAAAGATAAGGTTAAGAAGTGTTATCTTTTCAGCATAGTCCTTCATCTTCAGTCTTTAATCAGAATTCTGAATGCCAAGTACATCCTATTCTTGATATCCATCATATGTTTAGTATCAGTGATTCCTTCATCTTGAATAATTCTTGAAATTATGTCTCCAACTTCATTCAGATCAGGTTCTCCATTTTCAAGTCTTGGAGGTTCCCAAACTGGTTCTTCAGGACATAAAATCTGTATTCCTGCACCAGCAGCTAATAACAGAATATATTCCCAAAAATCTCTTGACATATTCATCATGAATTCATCAAAATCAAAATATTCATCTTCTTTGCTTGAATGATCACCAAATTTCTTCACTATGAAATTAGCAATCTGCCATTTCTTTTTCAAACTGTTCCATAACTCCAGATCTTCTGGATCAACCACAAATTCCACAAATTGTTCATCTAGAACAGTTCCAACAGATTTAGACTTCATTTTTCTTTTCAGTGCAGTAACTTTATTATCAAATTTCTTCCTTGCAGCTTCTGCATCTTTCATCTTTTGTTTTCTAATCTGTTCAGCAGATCTCTTCTCAGCTAATTCCATTTTCTTTTTAGAAAGCATCTGATTATGCTTCTCAATAGCTTCAGCCATCTGAACATCACTAGGTCTACTATCAGTAACCATATGTTTCAGTTTGCTTTTAGATCTGGTTAATCTTCCAGTCTCTTCAGACTCTTCTTTATCATCAATAACCAATTTCCTTTTTCTTATTCCAGAAGAAGATTCAGTAACATGTTTCACAGCAACAGAATCAGGATTTTCCAATTTTAGCTTCAGACTGATGATTTCTTCTTTCAAATCATCAATGCTTGTTTTCAACTCATCCTGACTCACAACCAGTTGAGCTTGTTGTGATTGAGTTTGTTCCATCACTTTCATCACTTTTACTTCCCCCTTTTTGGCTTCATCTTGCCATTCCTTCAAGGGAGTTAAAAGAAATTCTACTCTCTTTTGCAGCTCAGTAGAAAGTGACTTTTCTTGTAATCTATGCAGATCATAGATTTTGTTCATTGTGAATTCCATTATCTTTTCATAAGAATTTGCAGCAGTCAAATTCTCCAATTTCTCAGTGGCTTGCTGAAATCTTTTCAAAGTTTCATCCAACTTACTTTGTAACTCTTCATTGTTCTTTTTCAGTAATTCAAAGCTAGAGTCAACTTGCACAGATTCAGTATGAGCATCTTGTACTGCTTCACAGTATGTTCATCAGCAATGATAGGTGTACTTTCCAATTCATCAGTACCCATATCTTGATCCACTAAGACTTCAGTGTCTTCAGCTACAACAGTATTTTCAAACATCTCAGTAGCATTCGTATCAGCTTCATAATCAGCTTCCATATCATAATCAGCAAGATTATCAGAATTATGAACTTCAGTATTGTCAGCATCCATGTTGACATCAGTATCAACATCTACATCAGTAGGCTTAACCATGGAATATTTGCAACCAGTTATTCTTTCAACCAACTGAATAACAGATTCCAAAGTTGATAACTCAGTGTAAGAATTAACACCTGCAGCATCTTTCTGTTCTTGTTCCCAATCATGGAACACAGATACACCACCCATACCTTCAGCTACTATCAGTTGCTCACTTAGATCAAGTCTACTAAGATATACCCAAGTACCTATTCTTAGAAGTTGCTCAAAAGTCTTAGAGCTGTCATCTAAACCATGAAAGCATTTAAGAATAGCATTTCTCAATTTAAATCGAATCCTCTCCTCCTTATCACAAATGGGATAATCCATTAAAAATACTGATTCAGGTTGAATAACCTCAATCTCAGTTGGTTCAGAAGAAGGCATATGTTCATGCTCAGTAGAGTGATCATGAACGGGTTCGGATTCAGGTTCAGGAACAAAATGGGAAGTAGACGAGTGGTGAGGATCAGCTTGAGGAGGTGAATGAAAAGAAGTGTTCTGAGGGGTTGAGGGAGGAGTGTTCTGACGAATAGGTGAGTAATGAACAGACTCATCAGAACAGGAAGGCTCAGCTTCAAGGGGTTGGGCTTGAATAGAATGAGAGGTTGAGTGAGAAGGGGTAGAGATCTGAAGGCCTCTTCTGAGTCTAAGAGCATCAGACAATCTAGTTCTCTTATGTGAAAGAATAAGACTAGAAGAACTTACCTCTTCCACAGATGACACCTTCACAGCAGCAACAGACTCTTCTGATTTTTCAGGAATGACCCTAGCTGATCGACCTCTGCGTAATCCAGATCGAATAGGATCATGCCTAGCCTTCGTTCTCGCCTCTGGCTCGTCATTGTCAGAACGAAACATAGATCCACCAGATTCTTGAGGTTGAGGATGATTCCTCTGATCTTGTTCAAACAATGTGGACTCCTTCTTGAACAAGAATTTGCCCTGATGAAATCTTTTTGGACGACTCCAATCCAACTTCCTTTCAGCTAATTGAGGTAACAATATGCTCAATTTACTTCCAAAACCCATCATGGATTTAATGGAAAATTCTCTTGAGACTTCATTAAAAACCACTTTTTCTCTCTCAGCTAGCAGTCTGCCAAGTATAAATCCTTGCCAATTTCCATTGACGCGATCAGTGATTGCGGCCATAATGCGAATCTTGAGATTGGTAAGGGCGTCTTGACTGTAATGTTGCCCTAATAGGCATTTACCAGCGATATCCATCAGTAATTGCATACCTTCTGGAAGCATATCTTTCTTCAAATTTGACAACGTTGCTGGGTCAACATTCATCCACCTGCCCACGCGAACTTTCTCTTGTCCTGCCATATAGCTTAGAATGTCTATCGGCCCGTCTGGAAGATCGAACGCGATTCCTAGGGTTTCTTTTGAGATGACAACCCTGTGGCCAGAAATCATCGAGCGAATGTTGTTTGAGTCACCCTGCACTTGAAGAAAGAATTCCATCGCCTCAGGTTCGTAAACCTTCACAGGAAATGATTCCAGATATTTCCGTAGCCCACATTCTTCACACATGGTGAGAATGGCTTGATTCTCTGCCTTCTGACGTCCGGTAAAGTAAACGGAGTTTTCGACGAAGATACCTTTCTCTCGCAACCATCTAGATGAGTCAAAAGTTCCTGCCACTTCATTTTCTTCGTTAATAACATTGATAATCGCCATTGAAAAGAAATAGAGAAGTGTAATTTGCAAGAGTAAGGGTTTTTGAGAAATCTTGAGCGTAGAAAATTTTGCAGAAAAATTTGAGTAATGATGAAGATGAAGTTAAAGAGATCGTGTAAATCTAAAATCAAATCACCATCTAGGGCTTGGATTGATTTTGATTTTCACATTGTGTGGTTTGGATTGAGTTATTGAAAAAGTTAAAAAAAACGTTCCAGATTCATAACAACCCAATTCCAATTTGGAGCCAACTTGAGTTGATAAATACACCTTTTAAATTAGGTTAGAAATAGAGAAGTGAATTAATCTTCTTTATAACCGTTCTAATTTTGAACAGACCTTGACTTAGAAAAATTCTAAGGCAAAATACTGTTCTGATGTATATCAGCACAGTTGTTTCCATACACACTTTACTTCAATTTCCTATTACCAAATTATTTGAATTTTACTTATCTGGGTTCAGCTGAGTACTGTGATCAGCTGAGTACTCATTTGAAGATCAGCTCAGTAGTTGGGTCAGCTCAGTACTCCTTAGATTAGTTCCCAACTTTCCTGATTTTCACCTTGTTTGATATCAGCATAGTACTTTCTCAGATCAGTACTGTAGATATACTGTAGACAGATTTTCCCTGTAATCAAATAAGCTCTGTAGACAGTTTAATCAGTAATCAGATCAGTTCTGTAGATTGAATGATATTGTAGTCAGAATAGTTCTGTAGACAAATCAATTTTGTAATCAGAACAGTCCTGTAGACAAATCATTACAATAGTCAGAACATGTCTGTAGACAGATATGTGCTGTAATCAGATCAGATTTGTAGACAGATCTAATCTGTAATCAGATCAGTTCCCCCTTCAGTGGAGAACTCCTCTTCTGTGCCTGTTTCACCTTGGTAGAAGTGTTAGTTCATGTATAGCTGGTGAAATATAGTACAGAATAGTAAAGAATAATTAACATAGGTCTATGTAAGGTTTGTTCTAAGGTGATTAGTGCTCTGAGTCAACATACAGGATTTTTCAGAAATCATAGATTCCCCCTTGAATGTATATGCTCAATTCCCTCAGCTTTACCAGCTTCCTCATCGGGATTTAGGCACCTTAGATACCTTTTTACCTGTTTGTGGTGAATGTAGAGATCTTGACATGGTCTGTTCTTCAGAATTACCCATCTTGGTGAACTGATCTTGATATTAGCTCAGTACCTGAAATGTTAGAATATGGCTCTATATACATGTGGGATCCATGTCTATCAATCCAATCGACCCTGCAAGTAGTGATCTTAATAATTTAGGTACCCTTTTCTTTACTGGGGTCCTTGTGGGTTAGTAGTAAGAGGTATCCAAATAAACATAGAAGTTTTGAACAATTGAGACCTCTTAAGTTTTCTACCATGCTTATCACAGAACAGTACTTTATTGACCTTATCCAAATTATCAGCAGACTTGGGATCTATTTTTCTGAGATAGCCTTTCCTTGGTTCTATCCCTTTTTCAGGAATATCAGTATGTCTGTAATAGTTTGCATAGGGCTTAAAAGCCTGTGGACCATACGGCTTATAGATGCGTTTTGGTCTTTCCTCTCCAATGATGTCATAAGATAAAGGTGGAGGATAAAGAACAGGTTTGTTATGATAATGAGGCACAAATTTCCTAGGTTTAGTTGAGTACAGCTGAGACTGCCTTATAAAAGGAGGTCTAGGCTGTTTCCAACTTGCCTGTGCTTGTCTTGACCTACTGTTCTGAGTCTGCCTCTTCTGATTCCAGGACAGTTCTGCTCTGGTCAGAGGAGTAGGACTCTTCTGGTATGGTCTTGACTGTACTGGTCTAGATCCATTCTTCTGTTTACCATTCTTGGTAGTAGGAGGAATGTATTTAGACTGTACTTTGGATTTTGGTTCATTATCATAAGTCATAGGTTCTTTTCCTTTATCTAATTGTAAAGAACTTGAACTAGCTCCAGTAGTGTTCTTAATGCCTGAAGTAGAAGAACTAGGCAGATCAGTACCTATTCCACTTTTATCATAAGGAGCTCTGTATCTGTCTGATAGTGTTTGATTAATCTTAGAGGAGTTAATCATATCAGATAGCTTTAGATCCAAGCTCAGTACTTCAGATTCTAAGAATCTATTGCGCTCTTCAAGTTTTTCACATTTAATCTTTAGTTCATTGAATTCATTTGTCTCTTTGGCTTGTGTGTGAAGCATACCGTGATATAACTTGTCCATGGATGCATACTTTTCTTTGAGTTGAGACAACTCTTCTGATAGCCGTGCATTTAGAACAGTTATATTAGGATCCACTTTCAATTGAGCTTCTCGAAGACTAATGATTTCTTGTCTTAAAGATATGTTTTCATCACTGATTTCCATGAATGCTTTGTTAGCTGGTAGGAGGTCTTCTTCATTCATTCCATTGGAATGGTGAAGACTACTCCCTACACTACTATCAGCAGTGTCACATAAATCAGAATCAGAATCATCACTATATTGGAAAAAATTTACATTTGATACCTTTCTTACTTCTTTGGCCATGAATGTCAGATCATCATCTCGATCATCGTCGTTGCTGGTGAAGTAACCAGATGAAGACGATGGTAACTCTTCTGATTCCACATCAGAGTCATCATTTTCCATCATTGCCTTCTTTTCTTTGGCATTGCGATGATCCCTTCTTGCTTTCCATTCGGCTGTAGAGTAATCATAGTCTGTAACAAACAACTTAGGTAGTTTTGTAGCATTAGTATCCATGTTTGAAGATAGAAAATATCAGCTACAGTAATGAGATCAGTAATAGCACCAAATCTGAGTAGTAAGTAAAATTCACAGATCAGCTCAAAGAGGACAACAAGACTTTCCCTCAAAGTTTTCTTGGTAATCTAGAAACAGCAGTCCTTTCGAACTCCTGCTCTGATACCACTTGTTGGTCCCAAAAGTTGAGTTAATATTGATTAAGCTAGTAAAAGTCTAGAGGGGAGGGGTGAATAGACTTTTAAAAATCTTTCAAAATATCAGAGTTTATAGTGCGGAAATGTGTTCTGAATAATACTGTTCTTAAAATCAGACCAGTACTAACAGTTCTTGTTTATACTCAACTTTCCTTTAAATCTTTCTTTAGAAAACTTACAGTTCTTGTTTAAACAAATATATCAACAGTTAATCAAAACAGAAAATAAAACAGTAAAGAACACAAGATTTATAGTGGTTCGACAAATGTCTACATCCACTCTCACAACTCCAGTTGCGATGTTTTATTACTCTTTTCCACTTGAGTACTTGTAGCTTAGAGTCCCAAGATTAAGACTTTGATCTTATCGATTATACCACCAGGTATATCTTCGATCTACTAGTAATTTCACAAGCAACTAGCAAACTTGTTTACACAATACAAACTTAAAACGAAAAGTAAAACTTCTCTTTGCAATAGCCTTTGATTCTTCAAATCAGATCTGTGGCTTCTCTTCAGTTCTTCTTGATCTCCAACTCTGTGAGTTCTTGAATACTTGAATACTTCTTGATTGCTTCGAATATCTTGAGTAGTCGTAGTCTCAATAATATCAGTAGTATCAGTAGTCTCTTCAAGTAGTAGATCACACGGTATTTATAAGCATTAGTAAGACAGTTAGCAGTTTGTAAACCAACTCTCAACTAATTCATAACCGTTTCTTGTTTTGTAACTTCCTTCTGTTTGTAACCAACTTATCCTATCTTTTAAGTCAGCATATCTTCAACAATATCTTCAGTTACGTTTCAAATAAGTCATCCAAACTTATTCTTCAAACAAACCAACTCAGCACAGTAAAGTACTCTTCTTAGTTATACTGCTCTTGGTCAGTCAGCTCAGTTCTTCAAAATTGTTCAGCTTCTTCAAAAACTTCACTTGATTTCTTCAATCTCTGAAATAGTCTTCTTAGTCATCTCTAGTCTTCTTTAGTCTTCTGATTTCAAACTAATCTACTGTTCTAACTATTACAATGCTGAATACAATAGAATACAACTTTACAAATATAAAACCTATCTATACTTCAACTGAACTACATACAGATGAGTATAACTAAGTCCTATACTATAAGCTGTCTATACAATACTTCCATCAGCTTAGTTCTTAAACAGTTCATATATCAGATTACTAAAATACTAAGATCAGTAAAACATAAGATCAGTAAACTCAGACTTAAGATCAGTAAACTTATATCATATATCTCAGTTATAACAACATATAATCACATATATCATTAACTCTAAAGTTACTTTTGGCCATCAAAACATATAATCATCAATTAGAACATTGTTTATACGGATTCATATCCCAACATCACCCCTAGACTTTTGTCTAGTCTCATTGTATTTTTGTCTCAACTCTTCTGAATGATCAGAAGGCACACTTACTCCCTCTTTGGCAACTTCTTCAATCTCAGCTGAAGCATCTGATTTCTCCTCTGAGGGAATTTGAGACATCTTTCTTGTTTTCACCATTCTGGCCTTTGTCCTTTTCTTCATCTGAGGCTTTTCCTCCACCCTTGCTTCAGCAGGTTTGGCTATGAGCATCCTCCTTTGTTCAGTTTTCTTGCTGAGCTTCCTGAACAGAATCTTTTGTGCTGGAAGAGGCTTTGCAAAAGTTTGCATTTGAGAATAGTGAGAAAATCTCTCAATCAACAAGCTTGCCCTTGTGCAATACTTGAGTTTCCCTTCTAGCACAACCTTGTTTTGAACTCTGACTTTGAACTTGGGCTTCTCCTTCATCATCTCAGATATGATGAAGGTCCTCCAATCAAACTTGATGCCTTTGTCACTAGCATCAATGATTGCAGCCATGATTCTGATTCTTGGATGGCTGACCTGCTCCAAGCTTCCAGTATTGCTCAAGAGACTCTTAGCAACTACCTCAAATAGGTTGAGAAATTCTGGCTTGAGAGTTTTCTTGTTTTGTGTGGAGGAGAGAGGCCCTGGAACCAATAGCCATTCTTGAGCTATTTCATCTTCATGTCCAGTTCCATAAACTTCTGGATTTCTTCCCTCAAAAGGCAATCCATAAGCTCCTTCAAGATCTTCTGAAGAGAATTTCACTCTATGAAATCTCTCTTCCTCTTCTCCTTCAGCAACATATGATAATCTTGTGGAGATTTCACCATCTTCAGGCTTACCTCTCCATTTGAGAAAGGCAAAGAACTCAGCCATGTAACTTTCTAGGCAAGAGCTTGGTTTCTCTTCCATGAACTTTTGTAGACCTGCTCTTCTCAACCATCTAAGGGTTGGTGTAATTTGAGAATCCTCACTCTCAAAGGAGACTATTGGCTCAAAATGATGATTGTTCTTGTTGCTCAGGTAGCCAAAATCAAGGTCTAAAGCCTTGTTAGAGAAATCAACCACCATCTCTGGTCTAACTTTGGGAGCCATAGAGATTTTCAGAGATGAAAAATGACAGAATATGGAGAGAGTTTGAAGAAAAACGAGCTAGGGTTTGAATACTTGGGGAAGAAGGGTGTGTGAAGAGTTTAAGACTTGGAAATATTCTAAAAGAATGTTTGTCAATGAGTTGGTGAGATGTGTGCAGTTTCAACGGGTATCAAAAGTGGAAACACACATTTGGACGGCTAGGATGAGTTTCAGAGGAGTTGGCCAGTTTTGATCCAATGGTTAATAACCAATGTAACAGTGAGTTATTGGTTTTATTCAAAACGTGGAAGTTATTAAATATTAGTTAATGGTTGGGGAGTTTCTCGAGGTAGATCATGGCTTGAAAAGTGTAATGCAAACAAGAGTTAAATCTTGGCATTTAATGCATGGAAAGTGACCTTTTGTGTGGGGGACAAAATAAATCCCACAGAGATGATATCTGTAATTGGGACAGATATTAAGGTAGTCAATGATTACTTAAAATAGGTGCTTATCAAACCAATGAAATAGTTTGATAGCCAAGACAACTTATCTGACCCCACTTGGACAAGTGCCCTGAAGAGATGTGGACAACAGTCCTGAATTCCAATGGACAAGTGTCCTGAACAAATGTAGTCATCTCTTCTGAATTTCAGTGGCCTTGACCAAGTCTGCTGAAGATCAATTCAGCTCTTTTATACCCATTAACTTCAATTGAGTTCTATTTGTCCAATTTCCCTGGATCAAGTAAACCCAACTCTGCTGATAGCTCCAGAAATCTTGCCTCTGCAAGTGGCTTTGTTAGAATATCAGCTTTTTGATGATCTGTGTGGATCTTGACCAACTTTATGTCCTTCTTCTCCACATGATCTCTAATGAAGTGATGCTTGATGTCCACATGTTTGCATCTTGTGTGCAGGACAGGATTTTGTGATATAGCAATAGCACTATTGTTATCACAAAATATTGGCACTTCAGTAGAGTTGACTTTGTAGTCTCTTAGTTGTTGTCTTAACCAAAGAATTTGAGCACAACAACTTCCAGCTGCAACATACTCAGCTTCAGTGGTGGAAGTAGCCACTGTGTTCTGCTTCTTGGAGAACCAAGATATGAGCTTGTTGCCTAAAAATTGACAAGTCCCTGAAGTGGACTTTCTGTCAATTCTACAGCCTCCATAGTCAGCATCTGAGTAGCCAGTTAACTCAATGTTGTCATCAGCTGGGTACCAAATGCCTAGATTTTCAGTGCCTTTGAGATACCTTAAAATCCTCTTTGCAGCCTCAAGATGGCTTTTCTTAGGATTTGCTTGAAACCTTGCACAAACACCTACTGCAAAGGTGATGTCAGGTCTGCTGGCAGTGAGATAGAGGAGAGATCCAATGATTCCTATATACTCAGTAGAGTTGGTTGGAATACCACTCTCATCAGGATCCATCTTCCAATTTGTGTTCATTGGGATCCTTACTGACTTGCTAGTAGTACATCCAAATTTCTTGATCATTTCTCTGGTGTACTTAGCTTGGTTGATGAAGATTCCTTCTTTTGTTTGCATTAGCTTGGAGAACTTCTCACACAGCTTTTCATTGGGAGATCCAAATATTATGTCATCCACATAAATTTGGACAAGCAAGATGTCCTCTCCTTCAGAGATTCTGAAGAGAGTTCTGTCCACAGTTCCCTTGGTGAATCCATGATCCAAGAGAAATTGTGACAGTGTATCATACCAAGCCCTAGGGGCTTGCTTGAGTCCATATAGAGCCTTCTTTAATCTGTAGACTTGATCTCCAGTTTCAAACCCTGGTGGTTGCTCCACATAGACTTCTTCCTTCAAGACTCCATTCAGAAAGGCACTCTTGACATCCATTTGGTACACTTTGAACCTCTTGTGGGCTGCATATGCTAGAAAGAGCCTTATTGCTTCTAGCCTTGCCACAGGTGCAAAAGTTTCATCATAGTCAATGCCTTCATGTTGGCAATATCCTTTTGCCACTAGTCTTGCTTTGTTTCTGACAATCACATCATTTTCATTTTTCTTGTTCTTGAACACCCACTTTGTTCCAATAACATCTTGATGTGAAGGTCTATCCACCAGCTCCCATACTTCATTTCTGGTGAATTGATTCAGTTCTTCCTGCATGGCTGTGATCCAATTGGCATCTTGAAGTGCTTCCTCAATGTCACTTGGTTCTTGTTCTGACAAGAAACAACAGAAAAGAGCACTTTCACCATGAAATCTCCTTGTTTTGACTCCTATACTTGGGTCACCAAGTATTAGATCAGTAGGATGGTCAGATAACCAAGTTCTCCTTTTTCTGATCTCTTCAGTAGAGTTGTCCTCTACTAAAGTTGAGTCATTTTGATCATAGAATTCAGGGTAATTAAATGCAGGATCTAATTCAGGATCATAATCAGGGGTGTTGTCCTCAATGTCAGTGACATTGGTATTTTCAACATTTTGAGTTCCCCCTTGATTATTTGATCCATTAACTACCTCAGCAGGAACTGCTTCTTCATTGGTAGTTGTTACCTGGTTGTGAACTGGGATTGGATCATTCAGTTCACCATTTTCTTCAGTGGGGTTTGCTTCAGGAAAGTTGCCTTCAGGATTGTTGTCCAAAGTGAGCTTTTCAGGTAGGTTGGCTTGGACAACATCTATGAATTCAGTGTCTTTGTCTTTTAGACTCAGTCTGGTTGTCCTCTGTGTGATTTCTTCTGATTCCAAGTTCTCATTCCTGAACTCATGAATAGATTCATCAAACACAACATGAGGTGTTTCCTCCACAATAGGGGTTTTCTTGTTGTAGACTCTGAAAGCTCTACTGATTTGAGAGTATCCAAGGAATACACCCTCATCAGCTTTGCTATCAAAGGCTTTCAACTGTTCTTTCCCATTGTTGTGTATGAAACACTTACAACCAAAAATGTGAAAGTATACACTTTAGGCAATCTTCCTTTCCAGAGTTCATAGGGAGTTTTGCCTTGCCCCTTAGTTATCAAACATCTATTTTGAGTATGGCATGCAGTGTTTATAGCTTCAGCCCAAAACCTCTTAGGTAAATTTGAATCAGCAATTAAGGTTCTAGCAGCTTCTTTTAAAGTCCTATTTCTTCTTTCTGCAACTCCATTTTGTTGGGGAGTTCTAGCTGCTGAGGTTTCATGAGCTATTCCATTAGATGTGCAATACTCATTGATGTATGAATTAATGAACTCAGTGCCTTTATCAGATCTTATCTTGATAATGCTAAGGCTTTTCTCATTTGACAATCTCTTGAGAAGTTCAGGTAGTTTGACTTGTGTTTCCTTCTTATTAAGGAGAAATACCACCCATGTGAACCTAGAGAAGTCATCTACTACAACCAATGTGTATTTTCTACCATTTATGCTTGCAGGGGTAATTGGTCCAAATAGGTCCATATGTAATAGTTCAAGCACCCTTTCAGTAGAAATGACTGGTTTTCCTTTAAATGAGGCTTTGATCTGTTTTCCTTCTTGGCATGGTTTACAAACATGCTCCTTAATGAAAACCTCATTAGGTAGTCCTTTTACTAATGCATTTCTAGCAATTTTATTCATTGTTTTGAAGTTCAAGTGATTTAATCTTTTATGCCATAACCAACTTTGTTCACTAGAACTCTTTGCAATGAAGCATGCAGCATCAGTAGACTTGTCCCAGACTGCAGAGTACACATTTCCTTTCCTAGTTCCAGTCAATAGAATTTGTTGAGTCTTGTCTTTGATTAAGCATTTTCCACTAGAGAACTCAACATTGAAATCTTTATCACAGAATTGACTGATACTAAGAAGATTATATTTGAGACCAGCCACATATGATACATTGGATACTTTGATGTTACCAATCATCAAAGTACCATAACCTTTTGTTGTAGCTTGTGAACTGTCTCCAAAAGTGACATTTGGGCCTTCTTTTTCAATAAAATCAGTGAGGAGTTCCTTGTTTCCAGTCATGTGCCTTGAGCATCCACTATCAAGGTACCATGCTGACTTTTTGCTCATGCTCCTCTTCTTGTGGCCCAATGGTACCTGCAATTAGATTGGTTTAGGTACCCTTTGTGTTTTGGGTCCTGAGAGGTTAGCTGTACCTTTAGGAACCCAAACTTGCCTAATAACCCTGATTGATTCAAGGTGGCTAAGTTGTCTTCCTCTAGCATCTATATACACTGTCTTTCCCTTAAATGCCTTTGGGAAAGTGTGTGTGAGTTTGTTAACTCTGTAAGTTTCAGGGGAGTTGTCAAATCTCCTGAACTTATGAGTTCTTTGTGCTACTTGAGGGAATCTTTGAGGAAAGGCTTTCTTATGACCATTACCCTTTGGCATGAAGGGTTTTGGTTGTCTCATTTTATTTTGCCTTTGAGGATAATTGTTCTTAGGTCTAGTCAGCTGAGGCTTTCTCAGATGAGTTGGCCTAGGCTGATTATACCTTGGACAATTCCTCTGAACATTGTTCAGGAGAGTTGCCCTACCATTGGGTTTACTCTTCTGACCAACATTCCTCTTATGTTCAGGAGCTTTGGCCATTTCCTTAGGTTTTGGCCTAATCTCCTGAAGCACTTGAGTAGGCATATCATCCATTTTGCCTTTTCCTTTGTTCAGTGGCTGAATTACTTCATTTTCAGTTTGTGCCACTGATTTAACAAAGATTCTCTTAGTGTTACTCACAGAAGCAACACTAAGACAAGGTGAAGATTCAAATGGATCAAAACCTAATCCACTTCTTTGAGCCATAGGTCTTTGATAACTTTGAATTTCCTCTATTGCTCTAGAGGATTTCTTCAAAGCAGACATCTTTAATTTCAGGCTCTCTTCACTTGATTTAAGAATATCATATTCATGTGAGAGGTTTTCAAACTTGGCATTGAGAATTTTAAGTTCAAAATCTTTTCTCTTCTGAGAGAGAAGTTGATCATCAATCTCCTTTTGTTGATCAACTATCCTGAGATTTGCTTCCTCAAGCTCTCTCAAGACTTGTTGATACAACTCAGTAGACTTGACATCAACAACTGCCTCAGAGTTTTTGGCAAGTTCAATAGCCAATCTTTCATTTTCTCTCACACAGTTATCATGAAATTCTTGTAACATAGTGAAGTCTTCCATCAACTTTCCAAGGGAAAGCTTCAAGTTGACCTCACTAGTGTTTTGTGAGATGAGTGATGGTGAACTAGAAGTAGAGGATACCTCATCATCCTCAAGAGCCATGTTGCAGACATCATCATCATCATCACTGTTTGAGAACAGTCCATCAGAAGAGTTGAAGCTTTCAGCACTATCAGATTCTTCACCAGCCATCATGGCTTTTCTGTTGGTGAATTTTCTGTCTCTTTTAGCTTGCCTTTCTCTTCTCTCTTTAGAGCTTAGTTCAGGGCAGTCATATTGAAAGTGCCCTTTCTTCTTGCAATTATAGCACAAGTCTTCATCATCATCCTTCTTTGGTTCTTCTCTTCTTTTTGATGATGAAGGTTCAGCTCTACTGGACCTTCTCTTATCAGAGTACTTGTCCTCTGATCTTTTTTCTTCAGGCTTTTTGGCTTCAGCCTGATCTTCAGGAGAGTTGTATCTTCTCCTGAATTTGTTGTCTTGGTAGAATTTCTTGTATCTACCAAACCTTGAATTTAGCTTTTCAAACCTTCTAGCCATCAAGGCTAGTTCTTCCTTCATTTCAGTCTTTGAGACTGACTTTGATGATCTTGGAGTGGGCTGCATTTCTGGTTCAGCAGCTTTGGCTTTGAATGCCACTCCCTTAGTAGGATTTGAAGGTTCCTCAACAGGCTTTCTTCTATTGAGGTCAAACTCATAAGCTTTGAGTTCTGAGAAGATTTGTTGCATGGGCATTGAGGAGAGATCTTTGGTGTTTTGCATCATTACAGCATAGACATCCCACTTTTGAGTGAGACTCCTCAAGATCTTCAATCCAACTTCTCTCTTTGTGTAGACCTTGCCCAATGAGTTGATCTCATTCATCACATCAGTGAATCTACCAGCAAACTTATCAATGGACTCTTCAGACTCCATTGCAAACTGTTCAAACTTCTGCACAGCCACTTGGAGCTTATTCTCCTTGATTTTATCAGTACCCTCACACATTTCAGCAAGGGTATCCCAAATTTCTTTGGCTGTTGTACAGTGGTAGACTCTTCCCATGATTGCATCTGGAATTGTTTGGTAGAGGGTATTCATGGCAAGATAATTTAGATTATCTTTCCTCTTTTCATCAGCAGTGAAGTCATCCTCATCCTTGGGAATCAATTCCCTTATATCTTCCCTTTGAGCTTCAGTAACTCTGGGATTAACAAATGTGAACACAAAAGGACCTCTTGTGATCACTCTTAACATATCAGTATGAACAGATGCAAGATAAGCCCTCATTCGAATTTTCCAGAAATCATAGTTGTCTATGGAGAACATTGGTAATTTGTGATGTGAGATGTGATTGACTGGATTTGTGGCCATATTGTCCAATCCTTGAACAGCAGGTGGTGGAACAGCAGCATTGTTGTTGGCCATATCTCAAGATAAGTAGTCAGTCAATAATCAATTAGGATTTCAGATAGATCAGTTCAGTGACCACACCAAATATGTGATTTTGAAAACCAAGATGGCTTTTCAGAAGCAGTGGTCTTTGAACCCCCGCTCTGATACCACTTGTTGGTCCTGAAAGGAGTATATAACAAGTGTATGGGGGGGGGAATACACTTGTATGCAATTTCTTTTCTAACTTAATCAACCAGAGCTCAGCAAGGTTGTCTTGGACAACTCTGCTGAAGATGATTAACTCTTCTAAGATAATCAAACTACTAAGTACTATTGAGTACTTAGTTGAATAACTATCTAGGGGAGTTATATGTGCGGAATAGTGGTTGGCCCTTTTAGTTTTAACTCCTTTAGATTCTGAAATCACTTAGACAATGCAATACAGTCCAGTTTTCAGGGAACTTGTCCAAATATATTTTTGCACAGTCTTTGAATGTTTATCCTTGAAAGATCAGTTTTGTGTGTAGTATTGATGTAATGTAAGTACTTGAAATGTAAATCAACACAAGAGTTTATAGTGGTTCAGAGACTCAAGCTCCTACATCCACTTTCCCTAATTTAACAGGATAATTCCTTCTCTTTGGAATTAACTTGTTTTATAGTGCCAAGGTGCACTTGATCAAGAACACCACTCCTTGGTGAATTGATCCCTAGGATGTCTAGAGTCCTAGTACCCTCTTCTCAACTCAGAACTGAACTGTTCTTCTCTCAACAGTCAGCTCCTACCACTTCTACTACTACAACCTTCTCACTTTCACTCTTGAAAGGTATAAGGGTTGAAGTAAGGTTCCAACTGATGAGATATCCTTTACAATGAAGATCAATGTATAAGGATAGGATATCTCTCTAAGCTTGTGTATGGTTATACAATGGAGTTCAGCTTAGATGAAGTGTTTGAAGACTAAGATAGTCTTTGAAAGCTTTGAAAGCACTCTAGCTTGTATTGTGTTGAGGTTGAAGTTGGATTCT
Organism: Galeopsis tetrahit; assembly: GCA_963675135.1. Taxonomy (NCBI): domain Eukaryota; kingdom Viridiplantae; phylum Streptophyta; class Magnoliopsida; order Lamiales; family Lamiaceae; genus Galeopsis; species Galeopsis tetrahit. The sequence continues at coordinate 51,631,263 of OY776131.1, read as the reverse complement.
TGATTGATGCTTTCAAATGGTCTTCACACTTCTGTATTTATAGACAATTGGAGATTTGCCCGTTGGAGAGGCAGCCCCAAATTGCTATAAATGTCTTCCTTGAGTTCTTCAAACTGGAAGACAGTTTCTTGATAGTGACATGTCCTCATTTTGGAAATAAACGGCTGTATAATCTTTGTCTTCATTGTGCAGCACTTTTCCCAATGTCTGATCTTCAGATCTTCTTGTTAGGACTTGGACATGGCTTCTGAAAGTTGTTTTAATGATAGGACAACATTCCTTATCAAATGGACAACTCTCCTTATCACTATCAGCATTCTTGCTTATCAGCAAGGTTGGCTTGCTCTTCTTCAGATGACTTGGCTCTTTCCCTTTAACTTCCATGAAGATGATCTTAGCTTGCTTCTTTGAAGATCTTTAGGGTGTGGTTGTCTCTTATCTTTCAGCATAGTTGACCTTAGGCTCTTCAGAGCACTTGATCTTGACTTATTGTGCTGAGACAACTCATCTGGACAACTCATCTGATCAGCATACTTGTCCTTCAGCAGTCTTGATCATGATTCCAGATTTTGAGCCTTGAGGGGACTTGATCTTGATGAACTTCAAAGCATGTGTTCCCCCTCAATTTGTGCATCTAATCATCTAAGAGCTACCTAACATATTAGCTCCTCATCTAGCCTTTACATTATATGTTCTAACATTTCTAGAACATATTCAATCATAATTTAGGCATGTCTTAGGGGGTTTTGGTATTCAATCAAAACATATCTCATTTTATTCCCAACAGTTAATATTTTTGATTGAGTAATTGAGTGAATTAGTGAGTTAGCAAGTTATCTTTGTGAGCAATACTTGTAAGATGTGTTGGTCCTTGGTGGAGTAAGACACAAGTGTATGGGGGGGGAATGCACTTGTGTATGCAAATTCTTTCTTTTTGAACAAACTGGTCTTATCAGGCAAGTTGTCTTACAACAAGCCTGAGTGTGAACTTTGATAGATACTTGTCCTACTGATTACTATTAAGTGATCAGTTGGCTAAATATCTGAAAGAGTTTCTAAGTGCGGAATGTGGTTGGCCTTTTTCTTTAAAAGAAATACTCCAAGTTGTTTTCTGAAAAACACAGTGATCAGGGACTTTGTCCAAAACAATTTTTCTTAACTTACTTAGTTCAGCTCTTTGAAATATGATTGAATGAAAGTGCAATAATAAATGCAGTAAGTAAATGGCACACAATTTACAGTGGTTCAGAGACTCAAGCTCCTACATCCACTTTCCCTGATTGAACAGGATAATTCCTTCACAATGGAATTAGCTTGTTTTATAGTGCCAAGGTGCACTGATCAACAACACTCTCTTAGTGCTTTGATCCCTAGGATAATCTGAGTCCTAGTGCTCAATCTCTCTGAGTTAAGACTGTGTTTCACAATAACAGTCCTTAACTCCTCACTTCTACAACAAACACTCCTTCACTAAATGAGGTAAGGGTTTGAGGTTTGGTTCCAACTAGTTGAGATATCCTTTACAATAAGAACAGTGTAAAGGCTTAGGATATCTCAATGCTAAGCTTTGGATGTTTACAAAGATTGGCTTAGCTATTTGAAGTGATCAGGAAACTTGGGATTCTAAAGAACATCTTTGGTTTCCTTTGATTGCTTGATTATAGTTTCATAGCAAGTAGTTGGATGTTTGAATCCTTTGATCACTTCTGTATTTATAGGCAAATTTGAACAACTAACCGTTGGAGGGATAGCAATTCAAACTTGTCTATTTGCAGCACCATTGAAAAGGTTATGAAGCTTGGCATCCTTTTATCCACTGTGTAAAAGCCTCTTCAATGGTTGCTTGAATGAATATGTTGACTTCTGAAAAATGCGGCTGAGATAACTTGTGTCAGATTCCAAATATGCACATTTCCCAAGGTTGATTTGTGGCAGTATCTACACTCAACCAACGGTCAGATGGGACAACTTCCCTGAACATTCCTGCTGCAACTTTAGAATGTTCCAATATTCATTCAATGCTTCACTCTTTAATACTTCAAGTCTTCAATGCTTGGTTCAGGCATGATTGGCAATAAATGCTTCATTGAATGTGTCTTCTGTGATCTTAGCATTCAATGCCCTTGATCATTTGCACTTCAATTGATCTGATCATTTGCATTTATGAGCATTGCCTTATCACTCTTGATCTTTTCAGCTCTGTTGTCCATTTGGTCAGCTTGTCCTGAAAACTCAGCAACTTTGGCCTAGAGACTTAACACTTATCAAGTTGCCTAACATTCCAGCTTTGGACAACTATCCTGAACTCTAAAATCTCACAACATTTCTGAGATTTTTACTTAAGCATTCTACTTACTCAAGTGTCCTGAGACAACTTGACTGAACTAGACTTGAGCATATCTCAACTAATCTGAACATCATCAATCAGGGGTTTTGGTATCTAAATCAAAATCATTTTATTCCCAACAATTTCCCCCTTTTTGATGATGCCAAAACCTATTACAAAGGGAACTTGACTTATACTAGACTTTACCTTCAGGGTGAGTGATCTGGTCAACTTTCCTGAAAGAAACTGTTAGCACAATAAATCAAGTAAATATGTCATGTTAGGTTAGTTGAGATAATGAGTTGTTATCTCTTGATAGAAACATAGTGATCCTTTTATATATGACATGGAGCATTACAGTACAGAAAAACAAAGAGGACTCACTAGACTTGATACAAATGAAAACAGGATAACAACAGGAAATAAAATCATAGAAAGATAGGGAAGGAGTGAACTTATGCTTCAGAGAGTTCCATCATCTTGAGGAGCAATGCCATACTGAGCCCAGACCCTCTTCTTCAGCTCCCAGATCTCCTTGTTGGATCCTTTAGGGCCAGGCTTCATCTTCTCCATCCTCATGATAGAGATGAACTCTTCCAGAATCTTTCCTTCATCAATTAAGTTCCCATTGAACTTAGGTGGCATGTACAGAATAGGACCAGGGGCCTTGAACTCAACTCTTGCCATCTCAGCTGCTGCAAACAACTTCTGGTATAGGTCCCTATGGTTCTCAAACATGAACTGCACAAAGACTTCATCTACACTCTCTTCAAGCCATTTCCCTATGACATAGAAGTCATACACAAAGCTTCTCTTGGCCTCCTCCCATGCATCATTCAGTGAGATTGACACCCACTTATCATGGTGAGGGTACTGAGTGTCCCATCTTTGCAGCATCTGTGGTTTGAGTCTTCTGTAAGAAGCCCTCCTTCTTGGAGCTTTGAAGTTTGCCCTTCTCATATCCCTTGCTTTGTTGGCCTCAACCAACTGATCCATCCTTTCCTTAGCTCTTTGAAGAGCTAGCTTCTCCTGTGTTTCTGGATCCTTTCCAAATCCTTCTTCAAACAGCTTAGAAGGATCATCAGCAAGCTTGGGCAGTCTCACTTCAGGCTCTCTGTCCTGTACTTCTTCTTCAATATCTTCTTCTTCAATAACAGGCAGCTTGGCTGCTTTCTTCAATCTCTTAGACTGTCTTAATGGAGTTGACTCTTCAGACTGGAATTCAGATGGAAGAGTCAGGCTGGTTGGGAATTCGTTGAAGGCTTGTTCCTTTCTCTTTCTCTCAGATGCTCTTGTCACCTTCCCCCTTACTTCAGCAACCTTCTCCTTGGGGTCAAGTCCTACAGACTCACCACCAGGCCTTTGTTGCTTTCTTGCCTGACTTTCCATTGCAGACATCATTGACTCCTTGACAGCAATCTGGATTTGTTCTTCCTCAGTCAAATCTTCAATATTCATTGGGCCTTTGCCTTTCCCAATGTCTTCTACTTTCTTCCTCAGTCAAATCTTCAATATTCATTGGGCCTTTGCCTTTCCCAATGTCTTCAACTTCCTCCTCCTCAACTTCAGGGACCTTCTCCTTTCCTTTGGATTCACCAATCCTCAAGGTCCCCTTTGCTCTAGCTCTCTCTCTTTCCCCCTTTTTGGCATTATCAAAACATTGGGGCTTCAACTCACTAATAGTGACAGAGAGGTGTGAGTGAGCATGAGAGAGGGACTTCAACTCTTGCAGTAGATAAACATTCTCATCATGAATGTTTTGCATCTTGTCATCAGCCATACTCAGGAATGTGTGAACAGGCTTCATTTTCTGAGCAACAATGGCATCCAGTGTGGCTTTCAGTGATTGATCAAGTTTGGCTTGCAGTTGATCAGTGAGGTTGGCCACAACTTGATCAGACACTTTGGCCATTAGTTCAACTGTGAACTTTTCAGCTGCCTCCTTCACCATGGCAGCTTTCAACTCTTCAGCCTTCCTTCTCTGAGCTGCTGTCCTTTGCCTCAAAACTAAGAGTTTGTATGTGGCAAATTCCACCAAGATGACCAAGATCCAATGGAAATGTCTTAATGTGAAGTTCAAGAATAGCAAGAAGGGGCAAAGTAGAAGAGATAATGCTAAGCCAGCTGACAAATCAAAGGCAAAATTTATTGGCAAGAAGACATGCTATAAATGTCATAAGAAAGGACATTTCATTAGAGATTGTCCAGAGATGAAGAAGGCTACTGAAGCTCCTAAAAATGATGAAGCTGAGGCTAAAGATGGATATTAAAGTGTAGAAGTTATGAGCATAACAGAAAGTAAGTTGTACAATGAATAGGTACTTGACTCTAGATGTTCATTCCATATGTGTATGATTAGTGTGAAAATTGCTCGAAATTCTTGTATTTAATTTGCATAATTTTATAGGATTTCGTGCATTATTTACACTAAATTGACTAATTGCACTTGATTTGGAGAAATGGTGTAGTTTGCTATTTTTGTAGAAAAAACGAGGTGTTTTGAATCAAATCACGAAAAAATCAACTTATGGACATTTAAGGAGATATTTTTCCTTAATTCCATGTTTTATTGTTTATCTTTTATGAGTTTGATTTCAATTGTTAATTTAGTAATTGGCTAGTTTTATTGGTGTTTGGATTTATGATGGAATTAGATTTTTAACTTAATTTTGATTGTTTAATTTAATTGGAAGGTGTATTGATTAGGTTAATGGGTTTTAGTTGATCATTTGCTTGAATTCAATTATTAGATTATAATTTGACGCATGATTAGTGCAACGAGAGTTGGTTAGTCTTGACGATAGTATAATCGAGGGTTGGGAGTCGAGTGAATTGAGTTTATATTGGATTATCGCAACGAGAGTTGGGTAATTTTCATTAGAACCCCATTAATTTACACTAATTATTTGAATGTGAGTTTGGATAATTGGTGAGGAGACCATAGGAGCTTGGTTTCTAGTATTCAGGTGGAAAAACATGATTAGAGATTAGATTAGATTAGATTAGATTAGATTAGATTAGATTAGATTAATTTAGATAGAGTAGAACCCCATAATTGTGTGATTACCCGAGCAAGAACGACTTTATCCTTCCTCTCGATCTTATGTGCTTTATTAGATACATTCGTAGTGATTGCTCTTATCATACACCAACCAATGAATTAAACGTCCAAATTAAGCTTTAATCGATTTCTACATAATGAAGAACACCCGAACACTACTTCTCTCCATTTGATCTTGATCATCACTTTACTTGCTTTTCTTAGATAGTATTTAGCTTGTTGATTTTTACATTTAGTTTTTGTCGCTCACCCCCATGCTCTTTCACTATAATTACGTGACAACGTACAACACTAAGGCTACGCTAGCAGACTAGTCTCGTGATTCGATAATTTAACCGGGCACTTACTTTTACTACGAGGATCCTCTTACACTTGAGAGGCTAGTATTGAAAAATACGTGTCAATTTTTTGGCGCCGCTGCCGGGGATTAGTTTTACTTTTTGTGTAACTTAGTGTTAGTTTAGCATAATTACTAGTGATCTTTTTATTTATTTGATCTATTGTTATCTTGTGCTTGTGATACCTTGATCATTTGTGTAGGTGAGCTATATTGGAAGATGGACGGATATAACCAATATTCATGGAATCAATGCTTTGATCAATATGATATGGTTTATCCTCCTTATCAAGAAGAAGTTTGTTATGATAGTTGGGGGAACTACGATTACGATTGCCAAATGCAACAAGTTCCCACCCATTATCAAGATGATGAAAGAAATACTTGGAACATTTGCTAGCCGCTTTCATGACTCAATCCAATCAAGTTGTTGCTCACAACAATGCGAGATTGGAAAAGATGGATGAGCAAATGGTCTCACTTGCGAATCGAATGAAGAATATGACGTTCCAATTGAATCAAATGATTTCTTCAAGTGAGACTAGTTATGAAGGGTCAATCATGCCAATTGATGAAGAAGAGGGCTCAAGTGAAGAGGAGGATGAAAGTGGCACTCTTATTGAAGATAAGGATGAAGATGGAGAGAGATATTCATTCGAGGACATGAGCACGAGAGAGTTGGCTCTCAAGCTTACCAAAGATGAGATTGTTTTGGATACGCATGGTGCTATGAAGCATCATTTAGAAGACTATGAGTGTAAAACAATTAATGGTGTAGAGCCCTGTTTTCAAGAGACACTTCAAATGTCTTTTGTGCCTTACTTTCCTCGCATTCATGATAATCCTCTATTTGATATTGAGATTGACCATACTTCTCTTATTTGTGATGATGATAGGTACTTGATGGAGATTGAAGAAGATGAAGAGGAAGATGAATGTCCCTTGATGGATATGGTCAACAAAGAGCAAGAAGATCAAGAAGCATTACAAGACGAGTTGGAGAGCGAAATGAGCATTTCTAATCTTTTACACTCTTCAATTTTCACTTTAGATGATATTGATGCTTCTATTGATTTTATTTTACCTCTTTATCACTTCGACCCAAAGAAGGTAGTGGAGATGTGCTTGGGCATCCTTGGACTAAAAGGAAAGGAATGGGAAGAAAATATGGAGGAAGAGCAAGATGAGCTTCAATTGATGAAGATGCGCATGAAAGATGCAAGTAATTGGCCTACTATCCATGAGAGTCTCTTTGACTTTGAGGCCAAAAGATTGAAGTACAATGGCAAGGAGGACCGATATCCTTGGTCATTCCGATGAGCTTATTTTCTTCCGTCCAGCTTGAAGACGTTAAACTTAGCGCTAAATGGGAGGCAACTCATTCTTTTATTGTTTTTTTTTTTTTTTATATTTGTAGCTTGTTTGATCTTTTTGTTGAGTTTTTGCTTTGTAGGTTGAGTGTTATGTGGATGTCCAAGGATGAGAGATGTGCATGGTGAAGTTCAAGGTGGTGGTGCTTTGGTGCTAAGAAGTTCAATGGACAAAACGGTTGTGGTAGCTTGCTTCTTTGGTGGCAAATTTCCAAGGTAACACACTCATCTCCAAACTTTGCATTCAACTAGATAGTTTCATTTAAGTTTTGGGGGGAGATTTCGTGTGTTACCTTCATTTTTTATTGCACCATTTGTCCATATTTTGTTTAATTTTGGTGAATGAGAAATTTTGTGGAAGAAATTGTTTGGGCTTCATTGATGGTGATTGTTGGTTTTTGAGGTTTGATTGAGCTTGTGGTGTTGATTGATACTTGCTTGTTCATTTGATTGTGTGAAAATCTTTGTTTGGTTTGGTGCTCTTAATTCATGATAGACAAGCCCGTGAGCTTTAGAGCCTTTAGACTTTCATATATTTTGGTCTAATTTCCTTCTTGTGAGTATCATTCATACTCGTGTGCTCTAGAACTTGTCAATTGTCTTGTTTGAGACTACTTTTTGTGTGAGATTTGTGAAAGTGATATAAGGCCATCTTTGTTTTGAATAGTCACTTAGCCAAATTGTCCATACCAAATGATATTTTTCCGTAGTTAGCCACTTTGAGCCTATTGACTTACATTTTTTTTGGCAACCTACAAAATTTAGCCCATTTGTCCATCTTTTATGAGTCTATTTCCCTATGAATTAGTGGAGCTTGAATGTTGACAAACGAGGTTGAATTGAGCTTAAATGTGAATTTGGTGGTTGAGTTTGGTTTGAAAGTGAAAAAAATTGAAAATAAAAAAAAGAGAAAAGATGAATTGAAAGTTATACACAAAAAAAAGATTGAGTCGTAGAAAAGAAAAAAAAAAAGAAACTCTCTTGTGCACAATAATTTGGTAGAGCTTTTTGTTCAAAAGAGTTCAATAGTTTTGGTGGTGAAAAATGTGCTTTGAAAGAGTGAACAAATGAATTACGGGAGTTTGAGAATTTGGGTTGCAACTTGATCAATTGCAACTTCTCTCTTGAGAGTTTAGAGATGTTCGACGGGGCATTTTTACTTTTTGCTCCACTAGTTTGTGAGTCATTTTATCCAAATCTTCCTCACCCTAACCAAAGAGCCTACATTACAACCAAATGATAAGTCCTTGTTGATTCATGAATTGAGCACATAACATGTGGTGGAGGATTGAGACTTTTGGCAAGCATATGGTAGTGCACTTGTGTGATTTGATTTTGAGAGCATACACATCTTTGATACACTTTGTGTGATGACTGATACAATTACTTGTGAGAAAATTGTGAATTGAGCACTTAATCTTGTATTCATTTGATCATAGTTTGTGAACTTGTGTGTTAATGTCGCTACCTCTTGGCTTGACTAAATTGATTGAACTTGACAATCACTCATTCTATATTGTCTTGAATGAATTCCTTTGCAATTCTCCCAATTGTTCTATTTTTCTTTCGTTGTTCGGGGACGAGCAACACTTTAAGTTTGGGGGGGTTGATTAGTGTGAAAATTGCTCGAAATTCTTGTATTTAATTTGCATAATTTTATAGGATTTCGTGCATTATTTACACTAAATTGACTAATTGCACTTGATTTGGAGAAATGGTGTAGTTTGCTATTTTTGTAGAAAAAACGAGGTGTTTTGAATCAAATTACGAAAAAATCAACCGTTGGATCGAGTCCATAAGTTGACCACATGAAAGAATGTGAAGTGAGGGTCGAAACGAGACAAGAATCGAATCGATCAGACACCTGGATCAAAAGATATGAGCAAAATAAGAAGAGGTTGAAGGAAGGGCATGCTCGAGCACGAGGCTCGAGCTGGACATGCCCGATATAGTAACACACTGAAAGTAGGAATGCACGGCCGAGATGCCATGCACGGCCGAGCTCCAAAATACATGAATTGCTGGAATTAATTGCAGGCCCATTCCTTATTCTTTCTGTGGCCCAATGTGAAATACAAGCAAGCAGCTGGCATGGGCTCCAACTTTTTAATCAGCCAAGGCCCAGCATATTTTAACACACGCACACGGAGAGAGGGAATACGACGAATACAGAGCAGCTCATTGGAGGAACCCTCCTCCACTCCACTCCACTCCATTAATAGATTAGTTTAATTTCACTTTCTTAACTAGTTTTTAATGTAATATTTTATTTTATTGCAAGTATTTGGAGATTTGAAGATCATTTAAGGTATATTTTTCCTTAATTCTATGTTTTATTGTTTATCTTTTATGAGTTTGATTTCAATTGTTAATTTAGTTATTGGCTAGTTTTATTGGTGTTTGGATTTATGATGGAATTAGATTTTTAACTTAATTTTGATTGTTTAATTTAATTGGAAGGTGTATTGATTAGGTTAATGGGTTTTGGTTGATCATTTGCTTGAATTCAATTATTAGATTATAATTTGACACATGATTAGTGCAACGAGAGTTGGTTAGTCTTGACGATAGTATAATCGAGGGTTGAGAGTCGAGTGAATTGAGTTTATATTGGATTATCGCAACGAGAGTTGGGTAATTTTCATTAGAACCCCATTAATTTACACTAATTATATGAATGTGAGTTTGGGTAATTGGTGAGGAGACCATAGGAGCTTGGTTTCTAGTATTCAGGTGGAAAAGCATGATTAGTGTAACAGGCGCAATTTTTCAATTCCCATAAATTATTAAAAGTGCATAAGATGTTTTTTCTTAATATAAAATACATTATGAAAAATATTTGTTTAAAGATATTATTGAATATGGTATATTATTGATTTAATTAAAGTATATATAACTATAAATATATATATATATATATATATATATATATATATATATATATATAACTATATATGTATATAGATGCGTGAGTGGGGGTATAGTAATTAAGATTTGACACTATAGACTATTATAGCTTTAAAGTAGATGATTGAATTATGCATAATATCATTGGTAGAAAACAATATCTCCCCTCATCAAAACACGCCACCATACATTTTTTATTTCAATTGAATTATGCGTGAAATCATATTTCTTCAATTCACATATTATTCTCAAACGAAATTATCTCCTCATCTTTTATTTAAGAAGTCAATATTTGCACAATATCATTGGTAGAAAACAATATCTCCCCTCATCAAAACACGCCACCATACATTTTTTATTTCAATTGAAAGGTCATTCGTTCGAGCATTGGTCTAGAAGGTCGTTGTACTTCTCGTTTCTGGATTTGAAACAGTAATGTTTTCTCCCTTCTGTTGTAAATTTCAATTGTCTACTATTATGCCCTATCTTTTTATTTGTCGAGATGAATTGCATGGTCAGTTCTTTTTGAATAAATTTGGATTGACAAACATTTGCGTTACTAAGTCCTAATAGGTCTATATTAATAATTGTTAAACTCTTACAGCATATGGCCTAGATTATGAAGGGATTTATATTAAGCATTAAATTAATTTTGAATATTGATATTAATTTAAAGAATGACAATTTTTAATACCCAAGTTATTGAATGCTTCTGATATTGTGTGTGGCCTATGTTTAAAAGTATGTACTTACATTCCAAGTCTTTTATTTTTCAGAAATTAAAATAAATCGATAAATATCAATATTCATTTGATAAACTCTTCTTCATACAAAAGCCTCCTTGTAATATTAGTACTGTCGTTCCAGTTTTTACAGAATGTCTAGATTAGTTATTTAGAGTAATGATATATGTTAATAGTTTAATTAAGATTTATAATGAGAATACTAGATAGTCATTGTAATTTTAGTAGTAGTATTAAGACATGCTAATTCTTATTGTTTAGGTGACGAGAGACGCTCATGATAATTCAAGCTATATATTTACGAGACTAACCATGACATTTAAGGTGGGGTTTAATTGCTTTAATTCCTACAGTGGTTTGGTAGTGATTTATTGCACGTTTATTCTTTATTAAATGCTTTCAATAAATTTCGAGTTGTCTGCTATGTGAGTTGTTCCTATGTTATTCAAAGGGCAAAGTTTCTAATAGCCAGGGGCCAAATAAGGTCCGGGGCCGACGGGTCTTCGGGTTCTTCCCGCCGTGCTCCAATGCGAAGTTAAATTCTATGTGTGGAAATACCTAAGTCGTTAGACTCAGCTACAGGGAAGGTCCACAAACTCCACGTGTGGGAATACCTCAGTTCTTAGAACGAACTTTGGGAAGGTCCACAAACTCCACGTGTGGGAATACCTAAGTTCATAGAACGAACTTTGGAAAGGTCCATGACTTGTTCGTATTTTTGGATAAGTTTTCAACAACTATACGATCCCCACAAGCGTATGGGTTCGTTAGTAGTATGATAAGTATACCAAGTAATTATCGTCCAAGGACTTAATTGAGTGTAAGCGAATCCCTAAAGTTGCAAGTTATTATGCTATTGTAGTAACTAAATGATGTATGTTTGGATTTTCGGGAATAAGAACAAAGATATTAAACTAAATTAAATAAAGTAATGAGTAATAGTGACTACAAATAGTGAACTAACTTTCTTTTGGAAAGTGCAAGAGAATTGTATTGCCTCGGGTGTTTCCGTTTTGTTAAGAATCAATGAACTAGTGAAGCAATTGCATGAGCGAGATATGAATTCGGATTAAGCTAAAGGCTATCACATAAGTGTGCACACCCCCTCGAAAGGCATAGGCGAACATCGTGCATTGATTAGCAATTATAGGATCTAACCAAATACCATAAGCTCCTAGGATAGTGTTTCATAAGCACTTTCAACACGGTTACTAATGCTTATGAAACGCCCTCTCACCAAACTCCTAGACGACCTCTATTCGTTTAGTGTCTAAAGTTGTCGGTCTAGCCATTAACCTCCTCTCGGTTAGCTAATTACTAATTAACTTCTATTCAATTGACCAAAGCTCACACTCACACCCCAATCATGCAAACCCAACTCTCGTTGCAATCAACACAATCGAAAATGCTAGCTAATAGGGTTGATCAATCAAATGAATCAAACAAAATACAACTCTAGAAACATTCACACCCAAATCCTAAGTGAATCATGCAATTATTTCACAATTACACTAAATTCCCATCAAAACATCCACACCCAAGGCAATTGGGGATTAGCCCATGGTTCTAGAAGAGAATCCCATGGCTAGAACAACAAATAACATCAAACTCATAGTAAAATAGCAAGAGAAATGAGAAATTAAGAAAATACCAAATTGAATTGCAAAATAGAGTAATATCACCTTGATCATGAAAATGTAGCTACAAAACGATGTAATAGACGATGCCCGATGATAATCGTTGCTTGATTTGAAGTAAAAACCACTATTCTATCTAATCTAATGAAGAAATTAAACTAAAAATGAAGAACACTACTAACTATGTGTTTGTGTGTGTGGAAAGCTTGTAAAAGGAGTAAGACTCCCTTTTAAAACTCAAATTTGGTCTATTTATAGTTGGGGTAGAAGTCTTGGGTGAATTTTGCAATTATGCCCTTCAAAAATGGAGAAAATGGGGCAAAACCCCCGAAAATGAGTTGAAAACAGGTGGCCCGGCCGGGCTGGAAAGTGGCCCGGCCGGGCCAAAACTTCGTAAGTTTATTTGGGCCAAAATTACGCGCGGGGGTGAACTTAACAAAAAGTGTGGGTGCGCGAAATGGGCTGGAAGCAGGTGGCCCGGCCGGGCAGGAAAAGTGGCCCGGCCGGGCGGAACTTTCGTAAGTTGAAAATTGCAAAAATATGCGCAGTGGGTGAACTTAACAAAAAGTTGGGTGCAGATAATGTGGCCCGGTCGGGCGGGCGGGTCGGGCCGGTCGGGCGGATACTTCGGCCCAGATTTCGTCCTCTGTCTTCGTCCCTTCATATCTCGAGCTTCCGACCTCCGATTGAATTGATTCTTTTTTTCATTCCACTCCATTTTTCGAGACGAATCCAACGGTGCAATCCTCTCTTCAGTCCAGTGAGTGTAAATGATGATTGACCACTCATTTTTGCGATTTTAATGCGTAATTCACATTGTATTCCTACAAAACGAGCTCAAACACCTTTCTCAATCAAATCAAGCATATTAGTGTGAAAATGCATGAAAATCCCTCAAAGTTTATCACTAAAACACATGAAATCTTATGCAATTTACAACCGAATCACCCCCCCAAACTTACACTGTTGCTCGTCCCCGAGTAACGAAAGAATTAAAACAAGAGGTTGTACGATTGCAAATAGATAATCAATGAAAGATCCCACGTATCAAATGAAATGAAATGAATTCTTCTTCCTCAAGATACATTCTCAAAATGATCACAAGTTCACTATTGAAAATCAAACTAATTACCCACACATGCTCAACATACAACAACAAGTGATGGTGATGACAATATCAAAATGTTCAAGTTCAACTCACAAGATATAGAGTTTCTCTCAAACACTCAAACAAATTAAGGACAATAAATACTCATCAATCAAATCATGCATTGCAATTGCCATAAGCTTGCCCAAGCTCTACCATCTTTCCACCACAAACATGTTCAACCATGAGATCAATAGGTCTTAACAAAGGACGTAACGTTGGCTCTTTGGACGGGGTGTGATGAATATGGATGAAGTGACTCGTCTAGTGGAGAACGAAAGTTGTTTTTCAACACATCAAGCTTATGCTCATAAGGTTTACAAACCTCCATTCTCACTTTTCATTTAAATTTCTCACAAGCAATCATCTCCTCATCTTTTTGTAGCCAATTTATTTTCTTCTTAAGCACTTGGGGCTCATTGTCCCTCTTTTCTCTCTCAAATTTTTTTTTTATTTTCTCATTTTCTCATCACTTCCATCTTTTTCTTTCTTTTCACAACCTTGCCAATTTTTCTCTTCAAACCAAAGGCACTTAAGCATATGTTTTACCACTTTCTTTTTGTTCTCCACTAGAATTGGACATCAAAGGCTCAAAAAGCTAAATGGTTAAACATTGTAGGTTGCCAAGAGAATGGGAAATCAAGCTCAAACGGGCTAACTATGGAAGATTACTTTGGTTATTAGGAAATTTTTGGCTAAGTGACGTGTAGTACGAAAGATGGCCTACATCATATCTTAAAGTATCACACAAACATGATCTCAAGCAAGAACTTGGGCAAGTTCTAGAAAAGCAAGCAATGAATTGATTCACTCACAAATGAAATAAACCGGATTAATGCTCGGTTCAAAGCTCAACTCTCACCGGTTCATTCAAGACTCAAACATTCATCAATCACCACCACACATAACTCATTGTGCATGCAAAACATCCATAGGCAACAAGATGACAACAACACAAACAAGATGATTCATTCCAATCATGTACACATTCAAGGAATCAAATTCACAACAAATCACCATCAAATGTGTCTCAATGATCATTAAAGTTCAAATTACACACATACACAAGAGTGCACATTGGTGTCAATAGAAAATGTAAAAACGAACATACCCCCCCAAACTTTTTCATTGCAAAGCAATTAAAAGTTTGGAAAAATAGTGTTGCATTGATATTGCCACCAAGTGCTAACCATACAAATCTACACACATGGGCCACTATCCCATCAATTAACACTAAGAGTAGCTAAGCAATCAATGTCATGAACAAGAATATAAATTCCACTACCCCCCAAACTTAGTAATTGCTATGCAATTCCTAAGAATTGGGGTGGGCGTACCTCTTACGATTGCTATAGCTACACCTTCTTCTTAGCACAAAGTTCCACTTTCAATCCACTTGTCCATTCGATCCAAGCTTCTCCAACTACATCAAAACTCGCAAACACATCAAACTAAACTAACAAAGCAAATAAAATGAACAAAATTGAAATAAAGCAAGTAAAAAAATGGGTTGCCTCCCATTTAGCGCTAGGTTTAACGTCCTATGCCGGACGGAACTTAACAAGTT
The DNA here is from genome assembly GCA_963675135.1 of Galeopsis tetrahit. Taxonomy (NCBI): domain Eukaryota; kingdom Viridiplantae; phylum Streptophyta; class Magnoliopsida; order Lamiales; family Lamiaceae; genus Galeopsis; species Galeopsis tetrahit. Next base: position 51,616,168 of record OY776131.1, on the reverse strand, counting down.
CATACTTCCCTTTCTTTGAATGGAGGATGATAGTGCTTGACATTGTGCTCATCGGTGATGAACACTTCATCCTCCTCACTTTCCAACGCAATGCCTCCTCCATAGACCAATTTCTTCATGACCAACATTTTTCGTTCTTTGAGCTTCATCTTTCCAAGGACTTCCATCACTCCCAATGTGCCCCATACCACCGTATCTCCAATTTCAAATCTCTTCTCAATCTTTCTCTCCTTTGAACTCTTTCTTCTTCCCTCTTCATCTTCACTACCCTCAAGGAACTTATCAAAACTCTTCTCCTTATAAAACTCCCCCAAACTTGAGTTTTGCTCAAGTTTGGGAGTTTGCTTCAATTTGTTATCATCTCCCGGATCTTTCAATGGGATTTTTGGTAATGGCTCTTTCACATAAATGTCACATTCTTGGATGGAGGGGGGTTCCTTCTTTCTTGGGGAACTCTCAATTGAGCCATACTTGGAGAAAATCACTTTCTCTCCATTCACCTCCAATGTTACCTCCCCTTTTCTCAAATTGATGTTTGCTCCCCCCGTGGCAAGAAACGGCCTCCCAAGAATCAATGGGATATTTGCATCTTCTTTCATATCTAACACCACGAAGTCGGCCGGAATGATGAACTTGTCAATCTTCACCAATACATCTTCAATGATCCCTTTAGGATGGGTGATGGAACGATCCGCTAATTGGAGAGTAATTGATGTGGGCACTACTTCTCCAAGTCCCAAACGCTTGAAGATTGAAAGTGGCATCAAATTGATGCTAGCTCCCAAATCACAAAGAGCTTTCATCATGGGACCATCACCAATCTCACATGGGAGAGTGAAACTACCCGGATCCTTGAGCTTTTCGGGAGGAGTTCGTTGAAGGATGGCACTACACTCTTCGGTCAACTTGATCTTCTCATCATCCACTAGTTTCTTCTTGTTTGCTATTGCATCCTTTAGAAACTCCATGTAATGAGGTACTTGCTCTAAAGCATCCGAAAGTGGAAGATCAATGTGGATTTTCTTGAAGATATCCAAAAACTTCCCAAACTTCTCATCCATTTTCTTCATGTATCTTCCCGGGTATGGAAGTGGCTCATATGTAATGGGCACCTGACACGGGAGTGATACGTAGAAGACAAACGTCTTCTTACGAAAGAGTGAAAATGTTTTCTTAGAACTTGAAAATATGATTCAATGCTTTTCTGAATACAATATCACCTATATATAGGTGAGATTACAAGAGTGGTAAATTTCTAAATTCGTTGTATTCAAACTATGAATTAAATGTAATTAAAAGAACTTGAGGAAAAAGAGAAAAATGGGTGAATTTGACTATGGAAGGTGAATAGTCATGCATGTCCCACATCAGTCTCCCCCACTTGAAAAGAACTCGACCCCGAGTGATCTGGGTAGGATGAAGGTTCTTCAGGAAAGTAACGGTATAAATCACTTACGTTAAAAGTCTTCAAGATTCCCATCGAGTCTGGAAGACCCACCACATAAGCATTATCATTGATTTTATGAGTGATTTTGTAAGGTCCGTACCTCTTCAGCTCCCATCCTTTGATAGTTTCGTCAGCTACTGCAGCCAACCAAGGCGGCCATCCAGCTGCAATATGCTCCCCTTCAATAGCTCTTGGAATCGGGCCCACTCTCGGATGGGGCCGTTCAGCATATTCAGCTTTCTCTCTCTTCCTCTCAAAACTCTCTCCTTGTAATCTAACTGAACCATTGACTTGCTTATCCATATCCACAATATCACACATTACTTCATCTTTATAAAATTTTCCAATGGATAAGGGAACGCGACACCTCTCTTTTACTTTAACTCCTTCCCCTTTAGTAATCCACACAATACTATAAGGTTCGGGATGTTTCTCCACAGACAGTTCTAAAGTCCTAGCCAAGTTATGAGAAATAATATTTTCACAGCTCCCACTATCAATAATCAATTCAAAAATTTGATTAGAAATGGTACACCTGGTTCGAAACAATGTGTTTCGTTGGGAATCATCTCTCTTTGGCGCCAATAGGACCTTACGAACAACCATTGTTTGTTGTTCGTCATACTCCTCACCATCCGGCTCGCAGACTCCATCCTCCCCTTCCCATTCGTCATCATCATTTCCAGTATGCTCGATCATGTTGACCGGACGACGCTGGGGGCAATTGTTTGATCGGTGTCCAACCTCGTGACACCTATAGCATTTGTCACCCGTTGGTCTTGCGTATGGGTTTTCCGCCTTCTTTGCGGCCTCTCTCTCTACCCCACGCTTCATAGAACTAGAAGCCTCCAGGTTGGGCTCGTGATAGGGTTTCGGTGAATCAACGAAATTCTTACGAGGTTCCTCTCTCCTATAAAAATTTCGAAACCCCATAGATTCAGCTCGTTGCGCCATATTGATTGCCTCGCTGAGGGTTAGGACGATTTGACACCCGATCTTCTCATGAATCATGGGTTTGAGTCCATGGACATACCTTGCTACCTGCTGCCCCTCAGTCTCCATCAGGTTGTTACGCGAGGAGAGGCGTAAGAAATCTGAGGTATAGTCTGCCACCGATTTTTGTCCCTGAACTAATATCTGGTACTGCTGGAATAGAAATTGTTCATAATCTGGAGGGAGAAAACGTGCCATCATCATCCTCTTCATTTTGGTCCACAATCGGACCGGCTGCTTGCCCAATTGTCGTCGTTGGTTCTGGACTTGTTCCCACCACGATGATGCTCCTCCTTTCAAGCGATAGGCTACGAGCTTCACCTGCTTATTTTCTGATATTTCTGCAAAGTCGAAGAATCTCTCAACTTCAGCGACCCAATCAAGAAATCCCTCAATATTAAAATTTCCATTGAAGGAAGGGAGATCTGCCTTCAATCGAAATTCATCATGCATGTGTTGTCGATTGTCCCTACGATCAGGAATATTATGATTTCCCTGGAATATATTCGTTGCTTCTTCATCTGACGATTCCTCTTCATAGGTCTGTCCCCTGGGATTCTGTTGAGGAATTTCACGTTGAGGGCCACGAGCAAATCTCCTAGTTCCTTCATCGTTCTCTGGGTTGTCAAGATATTCTTCATGACCGCCCTGAATGTCCTCTATTTGTTCTACGCGAGTAGTTAACGTTTGGACTGCCGTAGTCAAACGCTGCATCTCTCTGATCACGTCAGCGAGGGTGGGTTCGCCGTTGTTAGCCATCACCAAGGAAAGCTTGGCTCTGAATACCAACTGACACGGGAGTGATACGTAGAAGACAAACGTCTTCTTACGAAAGAGTGAAAATGTTTTCTTAGAACTTGAAAATATGATTCAATGCTTTTCTGAATACAATATCACCTATATATAGGTGAGATTACAAGAGTGGTAAATTCCTAAATTCGTTGTATTCAAACTATGAATTAAATGTAATTAAAAGAACTTGAGGAAAAAGAGAAAAATGGGTGAATTTGACTATGGAAGGTGAATAGTCATGCATGTCCCACATCAGGCACCCCCCATTTATCACAAGGTACCTCAAGCTTCTTCTTCTTCAAATCTTTTGCAATTCTCCACTTTGGAATTCTTAGAGCAACCTCTTCACTTCCAACTTTCTCTATCCTCTTCTTTTCCTCTTCATCCCTTTCTTTTGCCTTCAACACTTCACCATCTTCCAATTCAATTGAAGAAACTCCATAATGTTCACCACTTGAAATTGTAATAGCATTACAATGCTCACGTGGGTTTACCTCGGTGTTTGAGGGCAATTTACCCTTTGTATGTTGAGATCCGATAGAAGTTGCCAATTGTCCCAATTGGAATTCCATCGCTTTTTGGTTACTCATGAGTTGGGCAAGGATGGAGTCGGATGCTTCGGATTTCTTCTCACTTGCCTCCATTCTCTTCATGAGGAGTGCAAGAAGCTCATCCGTGGAGGACTTCCCTTCTCCACTTGGGAGTTTTGCTCCGGGATCAAATCCGGGAGGAAATTGAATAGCACTTTTAGGATTGGAATAGGACAAATTCTCATTTCTCCGAAAATTCGGATTTTGAGGAGCTTGGTATTGAGGGGATGGTCCCCCTTGTCCTTGAGATGATGAAGATTGCCCTTGGAATCGGTTTTGAGGAGGAGCTTGATATCCTTGGCCACGATTTTGATATGGTGGTTGGCCTTGATATTGTCGATTCACTTGAAAATTTTGTGGATATCCTTGTTGACCCATGTATTGCACTTCTTCCATATGTCCAATTTGAGGATCTTCTTGCACAAAGGATAAATGATTATCTCTTGTTTGAGATAAAACATTTACCTTTTCAATGAGTGTAGTCATCATTGCTCTTATGCTATCATTAGCATCCACTTGGGCTACCCGATTTTGTGCTCCACAGTCTACTCTCATCTTGAAAGTATTGCTTGATATCCCCTCTATTATGTCATTGATCTCTTCCACCGATTTCATCCAAATTGAACCCCCCGCACAAGCATCAATGTGGTGTTGATCTTCCAATCGTAACCCACCAATGAACCAACATGTTGTTTGTTCTATTGGGAAACCATGATGGGGGCATGTGATGAGAAGACTCGTAAACCTTTCCCATGCTTCTTTGATTCCCTCATTTGGACCTTGTTGGAACATAGAGATCTTTTGCTTGACTTCCATCGTCTTTGAAGGAGGGTAGTACTTCAATAGAAATCTCTTCTTCAACTCTTCCCACGTCCTCACTTCTCCGGCGGGAATGCTTGATTGTAGCCAAGCTTTTGCTTTCCCCGACAATGTAAACGGAAATAGCCTCATCTTTTTAGCATCTTCCGACACTCCATTTTGCTTGAGAGTGTCGGCTATCTCCAAGAATTGAGCAAGATGTTCATTCGGGTCTTCCTCAAATCCTTCCTCCGTCCTTCCTTCAAATTGTCTCTCCCTCAACATCCTTAATAAAGAGGCACTAATCTCGAAGTTGTTTGCCTCCACCCTCGGTCTTGCCAACCCATCGTAATGCTCCCTAGGTTGAGGCTCAAAATATTCCCTCATTGGCCTTCCATGGTAAACACGTTGAGGCTCTTCCATATGTGGAGGAGGAGGGATGTATTCCTCTTGAATGTGTTGAGGTGGAGGATATTGGTAAGGTGGAGGGTAAGGGTGTTGAGGTGGTGGATATGGATGAGGTTGAGGTGGTGGATAGTAGGCTTGTTGTGGAGGTGGATAAGGGTAAGGATAGTATCCTTGATATGGAAGGTGGTTTTGAGGTGGATATTGTGGATTGGGATTATGGAGATTTGGTGGAGGGTTTGGAGGTGGATTCCCTCCAACTTGGTTTGCAACTTGGTTGTTCTCTCTTTGAGGATCATCATCTCCATTTGGTGGAGGATTCATCTCTTCAATGTTCTCCATCTCAAAATGCTCTACGACTCTTTGATGGTTTCTACCTCGATTTCTTCTCCTTGCGTGTGCCTCGATCTCAAGATCCAATGGTTCCAAATTTCCTCCACGAGATCTTGTGATCATACACCTACAAAAGACAAGTATCAAAGCCCACAAAGATGAATAAAAACAAAATAACAAAAAGAAATGCTACTACCAATAACACTTAACAAACTCTAAGTTTCACTAATAACACTCGCTTAAATCCCCGGCAGCGGCGCCATTGACTTGTTCGTATTTTTGGATAAGTTTTCAACAACTATACAATCCCCACAAGCGTATGGGTTCGTTAGTAGTATGATAAGTATACCAAGTAATTATCGTCCAAGGACTTAATTGAGTGTAAGCGAATCCCTAAAGTTGCAAGTTATTATGTTATTGTAGTAACTAAATGATGTATGTTTGGATTTTCGGGAATAAGAACAAAAATATTAAACTAAATTAAATAAAGTAATGAGTAATAGTGACTACAAATAGTGAACTAACTAACTTTCTTTTGGAAAGTGCAAGAGAATTGTATTGCCTCGGGTGTTTCCGTTTTGTTAAGAATCAATGAACTAGTGAAGCAATTGCATGAGCGAGATATGAATTCGGATTAAGCTAAAGGCTATCACATAAGTGTGCACACCCCCTCGAAAGGCATAGGCGAACATCGTGCATTGATTAGCAATTATAGGATCTAACCAAATACCATAAGCTCCTAGGATAGTGTTTCATAAGCACTTTCAACACGGTTACTAATGCTTATGAAACGCCCTCTCACCAAACTCCTAGACGACCTCTATTCGTTTAGTGTCTAAAGTTGTCGGTCTAGCCATTAACCTCCTCTCGGTTAGCTAATTACTAATTAACTTCTATTCAATTGACCAAAGCTCACACTCACACCCCAATCATGCAAACCCAACTCTCGTTGCAATCAACACAATCGAAAATGCTAGCTAATAGGGTTGATCAATCAAATGAATCAAACAAAATACAACTCTAGAAACATTCACACCCAAATCCTAAGTGAATCATGCAATTATTTCACAATTACACTAAATTCCCATCAAAACATCCACACCCAAGGCAATTGGGGATTAGCCCATGGTTCTAGAAGAGAATCCCATGGCTAGAACAACAAATAACATCAAACTCATAGTAAAATAGCAAGAGAAATGAGAAATTAAGAAAATACCAAATTGAATTGCAAAATAGAGTAATATCACCTTGATCATGAAAATGTAGCTACAAAACGATGTAATAGACGATGCCCGATGATAATCGTTGCTTGATTTGAAGTAAAAACCACTATTCTATCTAATCTAATGAAGAAATTAAACTAAAAATGAAGAACACTACTAACTATGTGTTTGTGTGTGTGGAAAGCTTGTAAAAGGAGTAAGACTCCCTTTTAAAACTCAAATTTGGTCTATTTATAGTTGGGGTAGAAGTCTTGGGTGAATTTTGCAATTAGACCCTTCAAAAATGGAGAAAATGGGGCAAAACCCCCGAAAATGAGTTGAAAACAGGTGGCCCGGCCGGGCCAAAACTTCGTAAGTTTATTTGGGCCAAAATTACGCGCGGGGGTGAACTTAACAAAAAGTGTGGGTGCGCGAAATGGGCTGGAAGCAGGTGGCCCGGCCGGGCGGAACTTTCGTAAGTTGAAAATTGCAAAAATATGCGCAGTGGGTGAACTTAACAAAAAGTTGGGTGCAGATAATGTGGCCCGGTCGGGCGGGCGGGTCGGCCCGGTCGGGCGGATACTTCGGCCCAGATTTCGTCCTCTGTCTTCGTCCCTTCATATCTCGAGCTTCCGACCTTCGATTGACTTGATTCTTTTTTTCATTCCACTCCATTTTTCGAGACGAATCCAATGGTGCAATCCTCTCTTCAGTCCAGTGAGTGTAAATGATGATTGACCACTCATTTTTGCGATTTTAATGCCTAATTCACATCGTATTCCTATAAAACGAGCTCAAACACCTTTCTCAATCAAATCAAGCATATTAGTGTGAAAATGCATGAAAATCCCTCAAAGTTTATCACTAAAACACATGAAATCTTATGCAATTTACAACCGAATCAGTCCACAATACTAAATGACAAGTATTAAAGACAAAGTGTGGCAAAGTGTCTATGACAAGGTTTATGTTGCAATGACCTAGAATATGTGATTGTTATTCAATTAGCATCGACATGTTGTTTATTTATTTTTAGTATTTAATTTAGAATAATTATGCCCCATTGAGTGTGCTTGCATACTCATCCCAACATTTAACATTTTCAGGTTGAAGAGCTGGTGAGGAGAGGTGGTGGGTGTCAATTAATTCGTCGCAATTTATTATAAGAACTTTATAAATTTTCGAGTGTTTCATTATTGTGACTTTTAGGAGATATTCTAGTTTAGACATGATTGATGTTTTAAATTAAATTCCTTTTGAGATGTTTATTTCATCGAGTCTTTCGCTTTATTCAAGTAATTTTATTAATAAATATGTTCTAAAATCTTATTTTTTTAGTTAAAATTTTAGTTCATGTCCCTTTACTTCGATTTAGCCTTGAATTTTTAAAAAATTTACATATATGAAAATTGGAGCGTGACAATTAGAGATTAGATTAGATTAATTTAGATAGAGTAGAACCCCCTAATTGTGTGATTACCCGAGCAAGAACGACTCTATCCTTCATCTCGATCCTAATTATGTGCTTTATTAGATACATTCGTAGTGATTGCTCTTATCATACACCAACCAGTGAATTAAACATCCAAGTTAAGCTTTAATTGATTTCCACATAATGAAGAACACCCGAACACTACTTCTCTCCATTTGATCTTGATCATCACTTTACTTGCTTTTCTTAGATAGTATTTAGCTTGTTGATTTTTACATTTAGTTTTTGTCGCTCACCCCATGCTCTTTCACTATAATTACGTGACAACGTACAACACTAAGGCTACGCTAGCAGACTAGTCCTGTGGTTCGATAATTTAACCGGGCACTTACTTTTACTACGAGGATCCTCTTACACTTGAGAGGCGAATATTGAAAAATACGTGTCAGTGTCCCACCAAATATTGGTTCCAGAACCTAGAGATGAGTGATGGTGGATCAGTGCTATTGGGAAATGATGAAAGTTGTACTGTTAAGGGCATTGGTACTGTAAGGATTAAGATGTTTAATGGAAGACATGTGATCATAACTAATGTCAGATATGTTCCAGACCTAAAGAGGAACCTGATATCTCTTGGCATACTGAATGCTTTGGGTTATGAATTCAGGACAAAAAGTAGTTGTCCGTTGGTTACCAGAGTTAAGAGGATAGTGATGCAAGGGAAGAAGGCAAATGGGTTATACTCTTTAATATGGGAGACAATTTCAGGGGCAGTTGATATAATCATAAGCATTGATGATGCAATGCTTTGGCATAAACGATTGGCACATATGGGGGAGAAGGGTCAGATGAAGTTGTCCAAGAAGGGGGTATTCTCTCAGAAGATAATTAAGAGTCTTGAGTTTTGTGAGTTGTGTGTTTTTGGCAAGACCAAGAAGAAGTCATTCCAGAAGGGTGAGCACACCACAACTCAGCTTCCGGAGTATGTTCATTCAAACATATAGGGGCCATCAAGAACTCAAACCCTTGGTGGAGGTAAGTACTTTATGTCCATTATATATGATTATTCTAGAAAAGTTTGGGTGCTCATTACCAAACAGAAGAGTGAGGCCTTTACAAAATTCAAAGAATGGCTTCTAGAGATAGAGAATAAGAGAGTAAAGTCCTTAAAAGTGTAAAGGACAGAAAATGGCCTCGAGTATCTATCTGAAGAATTCAATGAATTTTGCAAAGAAAAGGGCACCACTAGACATAAAATTGTCCCTTTAAATCCACAGCAAAATGGATTAGCTGAGAGGATGAACAGAACGGATCAGATGTATGTTAGCTGATGTCAATTTACTTAAAATCTTTTGGGGGAAGATGTGTGCACTGCTTGTTATTTGATAAACAGAACCCCATCATTTTCTTTAGAAGGTAAAACACCAAATGAGATCTGGTATGGCAAGCTGAGTGACTATTCAAAACTGAAAGTGTTTGGATGTCAAGCTTATGCACATATAAGACAGGATAATCTAGAGCCAAGGGCTCTGAAATGTATATTTCTAGGTTATCCGAAAGGTGTCAAGGGCTATAGATTATGGTGTCTTGAACTAGGTCATAAGAAACTTGTTATCAGTAGAGATGTTGATTTAATGAGAAGGTAATGGGATATCCTTAGAATGGGAATTCCCAAGACCTTGATGGGAGAATTGCAGATGAGTTAGAAGAGAGTTCCTCAACTGATGTGGAGTTTTTGGGATCAGATGAGGTAGCACCAGAGGATGTGGCTGACCTAACTGATGTGAATAACCCAAAAGGCAACACCCCAAATGAGGTTCTCCCAGAAGAAGTAGATGGTGGTGATCCAGAAGACATCACCATGGAGGACAACCTAGGTGATTAAAGGAATTATAGTCTTGTTAGAGATAGGCTCAGGAGGCAGATTCATCCCCCATCTAGGTTCGGCCAAGCTAATCTGGTGTCATATGCTCTGATCACAGCAGATGAGGTGGAACATTATTAGCCAAGAAACTATAGGGAAGCTATCACCAGTCCAGAGAAAGTGCAATGGATAAAAACTATGACAGAAGAGTTGCAATCCTTGGAGAATAACCAATCAACCAGAAGTTAGTCAACTGCAGGTGGCTATTCAAGAAGAAGCTTGAAGTTGGATCTGGTGGTGCAAAGGAGCACATCAGATTTAAGGCAAGGTTGGTAGCTAGAGGATTCACTAAAAGGGAAGGGATTGACTTCAATGAGGTATTCTCTCTTGTTGTTAAACATTGTTCAATATGATTATTTTTGTCTAAGGTTGCTCAAAATGATCTTGAGTTATATCAACTAGATGTCAAAACTGCATTTTTGCATGGTGATCTAGTTGAAACAATATACATACACCAACCAGAAGGGTTTTGTCATGCCTAAAAGTGCAAGTAAGGTTTGTCTACTTAAGAAGTTATTGTATGGACTTAAGCAAAGTCCCAGACAATTGTATAAAAAGTTGGATCAATTCATGCTTTCTATTGGTTTCTTAAGAAGAAAATATGACAGTTATGTGTATATTGGTAAACAAGATAATCTTGAGAACACCCATCTACTGATCTATGTGGATGATATGCTTATAACTAGCAAAAGTATGAAGATGATTACTCAGCTAAAGGACCAGATGAGTAACAAGTTTGAGATGAAGGACTTGGGTGAAGCAAAGAGGATATTAGGGATGGATATCTTAAAAAATAGGAAAGCAAGTAAGTTGTTCCTTTCCCAGAAGAGTTATGTTCAGAAGTTCTTAAGGAGGTTCCTTATGCATCAATCAAAGTCGGTGAGCACTTCATTTGGTCAACAATTCAAGTTATCAGTGAAGCATTCTCCTCAAATCGAAGATGAGAAGAAACAAATGTTTATGGTTCCTTATGCTAATGGAGTGGGTATTCTCATGTATGCCATGGTGTGCAGTAGGCCTGACCTGGCCTATGCAGTGAGTATGGTTAGTAGATTCATGGGAAACCCTGGGAAGCTACACTATGAGGCTTTCAAATGGATATTAAGGTATCTGAATGGATCAGAAGAGTTAGGTCTAGTGTTCGAGAGTCAGTTGCTTCTCTAATTTTGCTGGAAACATTGATACACGAAAGTCCCTATCTGGTTACGTATTTACTTTGTATGGCACTGCTATCACCTGGAGAGCAGCCTTACAATCAATGGTGACCTTATCCACAACAGAAATTGAATATATTGCCTTAACTGAAGCAGTTAAGAAAGCATTGTGGTTGAAGGGTATCTTGAGAGATTTTGGCATATACCAGAAGAGTGTTCCAGTTCTGTGTGATAATCAGAGTACCATTAGGGCTGAAAATCAAACCAAGCTATTCGATACTCTATTTGATATCGTTCGGTAAAAGCCCGTTTGAGCTCGGTTCGACATAGATATCAAACAAGCTTAAACATATATTTACGTTCGGTATGGTCCAAAGCTCAGCTCGAGCTCGATAAGTAAAAAAAGATAAATTTAGTGTAAAAATGTCAAACTACTTGAACTCGGCTCATGTTCGGCTCGAATAAAGCTCGTTCGAGCTCGGCTCGTTTAATTATCAAACAAGCTCAAACACTAATTTCAAAGCTCGATAATATTTCAAATAAACTTGAACTGCATCGCGTTCGGCTCAGCTCGACTCATTTACAACCCTAAGTACCATCCATCTAGCTAAGCATCAAGTGTTCCATGAGAGATCTAAACACATTGATGTGAAGTTGCATTTTGTGAGAGATGTCTTAGAGAAGGGCCCGGTAGAAGTTCAGAAAGTTGCTACTGATGAGAATGCAACACACATGCTGACTAAATGCTCTCTACCAAGCAATAAGTTCAAACATTGCATAGAGCTGGTAAACCTTAGAACTTGGGATGTTCACTAAGGAAAGTGAACAACAGACTTGAGGAGGGCTGGGAGGAGGAAATCTTGCATTAAGGTGGAGAATTGTTAGAAGTAATGTGTTGGTCCTGAAAGGAGCATATAACAAGTGTATGGGGGGGGGGGGGAATACACTTGTATGCAATTTTTTTCAAATAAACCAAGTATAACTTCAGCAAAGTTGTCCTGGACAACTCTGCTGATATGAATAACTTCTTAAAGATAACCAACCTACTAAGTACTATTGAGTACTTAGTTGAATGACTATCTAAGTGAGTTATAAGTGCGGAATTAGTGGTTGGCCCTTTGGTTTAAACTCCTTTTAAGTTCTGAAATCACTTTGTCAAATGTCCAGTTTTCAGGGAACTTGTCCAAATGTGTTTTGCACAGTCTAGAGTATAGGTTCTTTGAAAGTTCAGTTTGTGCAGTGTTGAATGAATGTTAATGCTTGAAAGTAAATCAACACAAGAATTTATAGTGGTTCAGAGACTCAAGCTCCTACATCCACTTTCCCTGATTTAACAGGATAATTCCTTCACTCTTGGAATTAACTTGTTTTAGAGTGCCAATGTGCACTTGATCAATAACACCACTCCTTGGTGAATTGATCCCTAGGATGTCAAGAGTCCTAGTACCCTTTCTCAACTCAGAACTGAACTGTTCTTCTCTCAACAGTCAGCTCCTTCCACTTCTACTACTACAACCTTCTAACTTTCTCTCTTGAAAGGTATAAGGATTGAAGTAAGGTTCCAACTAATGAGATGTCCTTTACAATGAGGTTCAGTGTATAAGGATAAGATATCTCTCTAAGCTTTGTATGAATATACAATTGAGTTCAGCTTAGAATGAAGTGTGTCAAAGACTAAGAATGTCTTTTAAGGACTTTGAAGCTTCAGAATAGTTTGATAGTTGGATGGACAGTGGATGCTTCAAATGGTCTTCACACTTCTGTATTTATAGACAAATTTGAGAATTTGCCCGTTGGAGAGGCAGTCCCAAATGTCCATAAATGTCTTCCTTGAGCTCTTCAAACTGGAAGACAGATTCTTGATAATGACATGTCCTTAATTTAGAAATAAACGGTTGTATCCACTTTGTCTTTATTCTGCAGCACTCTTCCCAATATCTGACTTCAAGATTCACTTGGTCAAACATGGACATTACTTCTGATGATTGGTCCTAAGATAAGGACAACATTCCTTATCACTTGGACAACTCTGCTTATCACTATCAGTAGACTTTGCTTATCAGCAGAGTTGGCTTGCTCTCTTCAGATGACTTGGCTCTTTCCCTTTGCATGTTCCCTTAGAATAGATCTTGTTCATTCATGACATAGAATGGGTGTCCTTGACCATATCAGCAAGGTTGGGATCACCTTGACATGGTTCTGGTACAAGTGTGTTGAGACAACTCTTCTGGACAAAACTCCTGAGCAAGGATGCCTTAGGGGGTTGTGTCTAGATGATGCATTTAGCATACCTGATCTTCAGAAATGTTGTTCCACAATCCATTTCCTCATGATCAGCATACTTGTCTATTCAGCAGACTTGAGACATATTCAGCTTGAGCCTTGAGGGGACTAGTTCTTGATAGACTTCAAAGCATGTGTTCCCCCTCAACTTGTGCATCTATAGATCTAAGAGCTGCCTAACATACCAGCTCATCAACTAGCCTTAAGCTATATGTTCTAATCATTCTTAGAACATAATCATCTTTGACTAAGGCATGTCTCAGGGGGTTTTGGTATTAAATCAAAACACTTCTCATTTTATTCCCAACATAATGCAATATTGAATATGTCAGTTGGTTCTAATGTCTAACAGAAGAGAAGCCACAGTCGTATGGTTGGATCAGATTAGCTGAGTAAGGTCAACTCAGTTGATAAAGCTAAGTCATCTGATCTTGGATCAACTTATCTAGTAGAGTGAGGACAACTCTACTGAGACTGTGTCATCTGATCTGTATTAGTTGTGTTGGCATATCAACTGAGTCAAGTTTGTTGATTTAGTTATTCTAGAGTTAGTTTCTAGCGTTTATTTTTGTTAGGTAGTTAGTTAGTTTGTGGCATTTCAAGTGGGCATATTATCTCTATAAATATACCACTTAGTGCATAGATGATAAATGACAACGACGTGTGATTAATCTTTGTGATTGAGTACTTGAGTGAATTAGTGAGTTAGCAAGTTATCTTTGTGATCAATACTTGTAAGTTGTAACATTTGTTCAAGTTTACTGAAGAGAGCCTCTATCCTCCGTGGACGTAGATCAATTGGATCGAACCACGTAAAATCTTGTATTTGTTCTTACTTGTTCATTTCACTACATTCTTGAGGTCTTGCATTATCATTTGAATTTGGAATAGCTTTGTGCAAATTTCATAACAGAGTCACTTTCTAAGCCAGTCGATATGCGCTTTTGTTGCTTGCTCTTGGAATATAAGTGAATTTGCACACTACCCCCTCAGTAGAATGGTGTAGCTGAGAGGATGAATCAGACACTACTTGAGAGAGTCAGGTGTATGTTGAACAACTCTGGTCTGCCAAAGGTGTTTTAGGGAGAAGCTGTGTCAACAACAACCTGTTTTATAAATATAAGTCCTTCAGTATAAAATCCCAGAAGAGTTATGGTCTGGCCATGCAATTGATTACAGTTATTTGAGGGTATTTGGATGTGCAGCATATGCCCATGTCAAGCAAGATAAACTTGAGTCTCGAGCATTGCGATGCGTGTTTGTTGGGTATGCTTCAGGTGTTAAAGGATACATTTTATGGTGTCTTGAAGCTGGGATGCAGAAGTGCATAGTCAACAGAGATGTTACTTTTGATGAGAACAGGATGCCTCTATCAAAAGAGACTAGTACGAGTACTAGTGCAACTAATAACCAACCAGACGAAGCACAAGTCGAGGTGGAGCATGTTGACAATAGAGGACCTGTTGAAGAGCATATTGATCGAGATGAGGAGGGGCGTTCCTCATAGTGAAAAATGAGCTTCAACACTATCAGCTGACACGGGACAGAACCAAAAGATAAGTCCACCCACCTCGAAGGTATGGTCAAGCTGGCATTGTATCATTTGCATTATGTGGAGCTCTTGAGGTGAGGTCTCTTGAGCCAAAAACTTACACTAAAGCCATCAACTGCCATGATAAGGAGACGTGGATAGTTGCAATGGAGGAGGAGTTGCAATCTCTTAACAAGAACCAGACCTGGGAGATTTTTGAGAGACCTCATAACAAGAAGCTTGTTGGGTGTAAGTGGATCTATAAGAAGAAGGTGGAGGCTTGATTTGTGTGAAAGTTGCTTGAAATTCTTATGTTAATTTGCATAATTTAATAGGATTTCATGCATTATTTACATTAATTTGACTAATTGCACTTGAAATGAGAAAGGTATGGTGTTTGCTATTTTTATAGGCGAAATGAGGATTTTTAGAGCAAAACACGTCTTGATAATATTGTAGAGTCGATCGAAAAAATAAATCGAGAAGGGAGTACTTAAAAAAAGAATTAGAGAAAGGAGAAAGAGTGGCAGCCCATGTAATTTATTATTGAGGCCTAGCAACTAATCATGCGACCCACTTGAATTGATTGGCAAAAGGGCGCAACTAAAGGCACACACGAATTCTATGAGGACATCCACGCGATGAGGACACACACAAAAGAGATGAAGACACCCACGCGGAAATCTAAAAAATAACATTCTCATTTCAAACCCTAATTAAATCATTTCTTCCCCCATTTCTCACATTTTCACACACAAAAGTGGTGCACCCACCTCCCCCTTCCTCCCAATCAGCGCCACCGCCCACCACCCCTCCCTCCCCAGCGGCGCCGCTGCCCACCACCCCTCCCTCCCCATTTTCGCCTCCTCTCTTTCCCTCCCACGAGCGGCGCCGTCACCCCCCCTCCCTCCTCTCGTCGTCGTCTTACCCTCTCCTTAGCGTCGGCGGCCTCCTCTCCTCTTGTCACCGTCACTTATTTAAAAAAAAAAATGCAACTCTCGTTGCCGGCGGCCTCCCATCGCACCCCCTCCCCTTCGCGGTCGCACCCCCTCCCCTCCCTTCCCCTTCGCGGTTGTTCGCTGCTGCAACCCCTCCCCCTACCGCCGTTCGCACCCCTCTCCTCTCCGCCACCATCTCCCGTCGCCGCCGCTTCAAGTAAGTTTACGAAAATTAGGTTTTTTAAAAAATGAAGGTTTTTTCAGTTTGTTAGGGATTATTTTCGAACTACTTGTATTTGTTCATGTAAAATTTTCGAACAATTTGTGTATGTTGGGGAAAAAATTTCGAACAACTTGATTTTGTTGGGTAAAAATTTTCGAACAAGGTTTTTTCAGTTTGTTAGGGTTTATTTTCGAACAACTTGTGTTTGTTCATGAAATTTTTTCGAACAATTTGTGTATGTTGGGGAAAAAATTTCGAACAACTTGATTTTGTTGGGTAAAAATTTTCGAACAAGATGTCCGATTTGTTTTTTCGAACAAATGAAAGTTGTTCATGAATTTCTTTCGAACACAGTTTGTTGGGTAAAAATTTTCGTTCATTAACTTTGGAGTTTTTTATGTTGAAGAATGGTGTTTTTATTTTTGTTGAAATTTTGGAGTTTTTTTTGTTGATGAATGGTGTTTGTTTTGGTGGTAGTGGTGGAGATAATTCTGTGAAATTGAATGGGTGGGTGTACTCATCTTCGTTTTTTTTATAAATTTTACACTAGGGGTATATGGGACATTTCACATGTTCTGAAAGATTAAAAAAAATGTTTGGTGAATGTTCTCATAGGATTCGTGTGTGCCTTTAGCCGCGCCCTTAGCGAAACCCATGTTCATTACTGCATGGGTCCAATTAAGAAAATAGAAAGAGTGGGTTCCTAGGTCTAATAGCCCATTAAAGGTTTGAGAAGGCAGATTTCAGAAAGAAAAGGCCCACGCCACTCAGTTCATTAAAATCTGCCAATACGCAAAGAATAGGAGGGGGGTCACTACATAGTAGCCAATTCAGCTGGGAGGGCACGAAAACAGAGCAAGTCTCCATTGGGGAGAAACCCTCATCATCTCCAAACACTTCACTCAATAAATTAGTTATTTCATTTATTAGAAAGATTTTAATTTAGTGTTTCATTATTATTAGCATTGAAGATTATTTGAAGACTAGAGGTGACATCTTTCTTTTAATTCAATGTTTTGTTGTTTATTTTTATGGATTTTCTTCCATTTGTTGTTTTAATGATGGTCTAAGTTTTGATTTCTTTGGGTGTTGGAATTATATGGGTAATTAGTGTATTTATGGATTAATTGCATATTTTAATCTATGTCTTGAATTGAATTGTTTCTATTGTTGTGATTTGTGTGGTTTAATTGGTTAATCAATCTTATTAGCTAGCATTTTCGATTATGTTAATTGTAACGAGAGTTGGGTTTGCATGATTGGGGTGCGAGTCTTGATTAATTAATTGAAGTTAAATAGTAATTAGCTTAACCGAGCTAGGGTTGATTGCTTAGATCGACAACATTAAACATTAATCGAATAGAGGTCGTCTAGGAGATTAGTGAGGGGTGAGTCGTAAACATTAGTAACCGTGTTGAAAGTGTTTACGGGTCACTATTCTAGGAGTTTATGGTACTAATTAGATCCTATAATTGTTAATTAGTGCACGTGTTCACCTAAGCCTCACGAGGGATTGGTCTATACACATATGTGATAGCCTTTAGCATAATTCAAGACATTAGGTTTAATTATTGTGATTAGTTCGTTAATTCATTAGTGATCCCACATAAGGAAGACACCCGAAGCAATTCTTCCACTTGCACTTTCGTCTTAAAAATTAGTTTTAGTTGTTTAGTTAGTGTTTCTTTTTCTTATTGATATTTGTTTTATCCTCGTGTTTAGCTTTTATAACATCATTTCGACTTATAGTTTTGAGGCTCCACTTCCATTCAACTTGGTCCTTGGAACGAAAAACTACTTGGTCGTGCTTCCATACTATACAATGGAACCCATACGCTTGTGGAGATCGTTTTGTTGTTTGAAGTGTACTAAAATACGATACAAGTTAAGGCTCAGAGAGGTGGCAAGCTTAGATACAAGGCGAGACTTGTAGCTAAGGGATTTACTTAGAAGGAAGGTATATATTACAATGAATTCTTCTCACCTGTTGTGAAGCATTGTAGCATCAGAATCTTGTTAGATATAGTTGCTCAATAGGAATTGGAGTTGCATCAGATGGATGTGACCACAACTTTCTTACATGGATCTCTAGATAAGAGGATCTAATAAAGTTACCAAAAGGGTTGGACATAAAAGAAGGGGAGGAAAAAGTGTGTCTACTGAAGAAGTCCCTCTATGGCCTGAAACAAAGCCCTAGACAATGGTACTTGAGATTTAATAAGTACATTTGCTCAACTGATTTTACAAGGAGCTTGTATGACAACTGTGTTTATTTCAGACGGGTTGGGAGTTATCTTACCTATCTTTTGTTGTATGTTGATGACATGTAAATAGCCGGAGAGTCTATTGACAGTGTTGATCAAGTTAAGGAGATCCTCAAACGGGAGTTTCAGATGAAAGATCTTAGTGAAGCCAAAATGATTCTTGGGATGGAGATCAGCAGAGTAGATGGAGCTATTCTACTAAGTCATCCTACTTATTTTCAGAAGGTGTTAGAGAGGTTCAGAATGCATCAAGTTAAGATTGTCTCTACTCCTATTAGCCAACATCAGAAGGTGTCCAATCAGTTGATTCCCAGGAACTGTCAAGAGCGAGCTCAGATGAGTAAGATACTTTATGCCAGTGTTGTAAGAACTTTAATGTATGTTATGGTGTGCTGTAGACCGGACTTGACTCATGCTATTAGTGTGATCAACAGATCTATGAGTGATCTAGGCTTAAGTCATTGGGAGACTGTTAAGTGGGTCATGAGATATGTTTTGGGGCCAGCTGGCAAAGGTCTGAAGTTTCAGAAGATGCCAAGTCAAAGAGATGCACTTGTGGGATACGTGGATGCAGATTATGCAGCCAATGTTGACACTCGAAAATCCTTAACAGGATATGTGTTCACTTTGTTTGGTACGGTTGTATCTTGGAGGTCTATTCACCAGTCTGTGGTTGCATTATCTACTACGGAAGCGGAGTACGTGGCCTTGACTAAAGTAGTTAAGGAACGCATGTGGCTAAAAGCGATTCTGAAAGAGTTTGGTTTATCTCAGAACAGTGTAACTGTCTTCTGTGATAATCAAAGCGCAATACATCTTGCAAAGCATCGGGGGTATCATGAGAGAACCAAACATATTGATGTGAAGTTGTACTTTGTAAGAGATATTGTGGAAAATGGTGTAATCCAAGTAGTTAAGGTAGCTATTGAGGAGAACCCTGTAGATGCATTCACTAAGGCATTACCAAAAGAGAAGTTTAGTTTATGTCTTAGGTTGGTTGATATGCATTAGTGTCCTCTAAGGAGAAGGTTGTTGTTCTTTTGGCAGGGAGCAGTGGTGGAGGTTGTCCTTTGAGAAGGATAGTTCGGAGTTGTTTAGTTCAAGGTGGAGATTTTGAGCTAAAGGTGGAGAATTGTGAGGTTTATCTCATAATCTCATATCAGCAGAGTTCTAGTATGCTGATGTACTCAGTTGTTGGGAGTATTAGTTGATGTACTCAGTTGTTGGGCGTATCAACTGGTGGAGTCAGGTAAGCTAACTTAGGCCTGATCAGATGATTTGGAGGTTTCTAGTCAGATGAAAAGGTGATGCTTAGAGTCTCATCAGATGAGGTGATCAGAAGAGGTCATGTCAGCTGAGTAGATGTCTAGTAGCAGAGTTAGTCTTTTGACTAAATGTTGGGATATCAGAAGAGTAAAATAGAAGAGGGAGGTCTTCTAGTCGTCTTTTGATCGATGTCATCTGTTACAAGAACAAGTGAAGGACATTGCGGTCAATTCAGATTGGGCAATGTTGGAAACGTGAGTTTGTTAGGAGGTTACAACAACCTGTCAGAGTCACGCAATCAACGCACGTTGCAGTCACCCTTGATCTCTATAAATATCCCATAGCTTGCATTTGTAAAAGATTAATGCGTACGAGCATTCGTTTTTTAGTAGTGAGTTCACGAGTGAAGTGAGGATAAATTCTCTTTTCGAGTGATGAGTGTGTAAACATTCTTTTATCAATCAATATTGAAGTCGTGTGTCCAGTGGATGTAGATCAATTTGATCAAACTATTAGGGATATTATGTATTAGAAATTAGAGTTTACTATTGTATATCTTGACCCACAAGTTAACCTAAAGCCCATCCATACTTCCTTCTATATCTTGGCCCACAAGTTAATTAATCTAAAACCCATGTTTATAGTTTAACCTAAAAGCCCATTATGTAATCTATATATACTCATTCACATTGTTAATAAAATCATCTTTCCATTCATACATTCTCTACATGGTATCAGAGCTTCTTTAGGCTAACGCCTCTTTTTCGATCCTCACGGTCACACCTCCATCTCCGAGATTTAGGAATATTTTCCCATCTCCCAGATCTTATTTTGTTTTTCTTCTTCAGGCTAATGCCTCTTTTTCGATCCTCACGATCACACCTCCATCTCCGAGATTCATAAATATTTTCCCATCTCCCAAATCCTTTTTTTTTCTTCTTCACGCTGCCGCCTCTTTTTCGATCCTCACGATCACACCTCCCTCTCCGAAATTCAGGAATATTTTCCCATCTCCCAGATCCTATTTTTTTCTTCTTCAAGCTAACGCCTCTTTTTTTATCCTCACGATCACACCTCTATCTCCAAGATTCAGGAATATTTTCCCATCTCCTAGATCCTATTTTTTTTTCTTCTACCTTTTCAAGATTAGGTCTATTTGATCTATTCTTCATTAAACCAATAAAAAAAAATCACACACATCCCTCCATACATCAACTCCATCTGTTGTTTGCCTTCGATACTAAGGCTTATGCCTCGTTTATTTTTCTTTTCTGATCTCGGGATCACCAAAATACACCAAGATTTGATTAGCAATACTGCTACCAATTCTTCTCCTCAAGTTGTTGCATACACCCAAGAGTTTCGCTCTCTTCTGCAACAACTCATCAAGAACGAGACCACGTTCTTTCAAACCCAAGAAAATGAATCTTTCTCCTCATAACCGCTTTTTTCATTGCCCGTCCTTCATCTCGATTCTTATAGTAGATCATGTGTCGTCTGCCGATCCCGTCCTCGTCTTCAACCACTTGTGAACAAGATTGAAATCACCAATGGTGCTTCATCTTGAGGGGGCGTATTAGGGATATTATGTATTAGAGATTAGGGTTTACTATTGTATATCTTGGCCCACAGGTTAATCTAAAACCCATGTTTATAGTTTAACCTAAAAGTCCATTATGTAATCTATATATACTCATTCTCATTGTTAATAAAATCATCTTTCCATCCATACATTCTCTACACAAACCACTTAAATTCTTGCGTGCTCAGTTTTCTGTTCTCGTATTTTATTTATGAATTGATATCTTTGTTGGATTGTTTGAGTTACTTGTGTTATGTATTGATTGGATACGTCTAATCTTGCAGATTACTTGACAAAACAATTCCTTCCAAATTTTGGGATCTATCGGGCCTGGTGTTTCTTGATTTGTCCTCAAACGATTTGAGTGGTCAAATTTCACCACGGATTGGAACCTGACAAGTTAGTCAGCTAGACTTGTCGTCTAATCAATTTACGGTTAACATTCCAAGCATGATTGGCGAACCCATTATAAATTTTTTTTTTAAATTAAAAATAATAAATATATTTTTTGAAAGATATAACACAAAATTTAAATTTGTATTGAATAAATAAATAAAATAGTTTTAAAAGTATGTTTATAAATTTATTTTTACATTATAAAGAAGTATATTGATATAAATTTTTAGGTGAAATATCATATTGTATTTGATATTATATTTTATCAATTTATATTAACCTAAAAATATATATATGAAGAATGTGTATATATTAATTAAACAATTTAAACCCAAACTCTACTTTGTGAGATAAAATAAAATATTCTAACAATAACAATCTCTGCGACCCTACACTTGCCTTGTCTCATGATTATTTGTACACTTTTTTTATTGGAACGTACTAAAATTATTTACACACTTTTAATATGAAAGTACCCCCACAAAATTAATACTCTCACAACATTATTTTATTTTCAAAATTATCACTCTTTTTTACATACATTTTACTTTAATACTCTCATCAAATCTACTTTACACCTCATCAAATCACCTAAAATACCCCTCTTTTATCTTACATCAACCACTAAATCATATTTTCTTTAAAATTGTGTCGATCAAACCTTGTAAATAATCGTGGGACAGAGGCAGTACTTAGTTGGTTGTTGATAGGGGCGGACAAGAATTTAGTGGTCAATAGAATTTTGTTAACATTATTATATAGTCCCTCCGTCTTAAAACTGTTTGCACCAATTTATGCACACAATTTTTTTAAAAAAAAAAGTGTAATGACTGGAGTGTTGAGGGGTAATTTTGTAAACTTTTATCAATAAAGTAAAATGAATGATTGGATAGAGGGTAAAAGTAATGACATTGTGTAAATATGTGAATATTGTAAAGGTGAGGTTTATGAAAAAAATTTCATTTTGAGATGTACAAATAATTGCGAGACAAACGAATAAGGAAAGAGGGCAAACAATCTGCCACTGTGTGTAAATAATCTTGAAACGATTCAATAAAAAAAAGTGTACAAGTAACAATGGACGAAAAAATTACTTCCGTGCACTGCAGCTTTCTGTTGACTTGGACTGCCACTTTCTGTTGACTTGGACTGTTGACTCCACACTTTGGATGCTTCCCATTCAATTTCTTCATTTTTTTTAATTTTATTTTAATTTTTATAACCAACCAGTTGTTGTCTGCCTCAAAATCACTAGCTCTTATCATCAAAAGAAAATATGGAAAGCTTGAGGATATGCATCATCTTTTTTTTGTTGCAATATTCAACGGCCTCTTCTTTGCTAAACTCACCACTCTGGGGAGCATTTCCCTCATTTCTCTGCAACTTGAGTGTGCTTAACGTTCTCAATTTGTCAGACAACAAACTCAGTGGAAATATTCCTGAATGCCTTGCTAATTTCAGCAATTCGCTCGAGGTACTCGACTTGAAGAGGAATGAGTTCCATGGAAAAATTCCAGCAACAATTGGAGCCATCCAGTATCTTGGATTGAATGGCAATCACTTGGAAGGGGCATTGCCTCCCTCTTTGGCCAATTGCACTGAGCTACAAGTCATTGACTTGGGAAATAACATGTTACAAGACATTTTTCCCTGGTGGCTTCACACCCTACCTAAGTTAAAGATCCTAATCTTGAAATCCAACAACTTCCACGGCTCCATCACTTCGCCAGCTTTCACCAATAATTCATTCAATTATTTGCAAATACTTGATTTATCCTACAATAATCTCACCGGCCTTTTACCAGAAAAATTCTTTGCAAGTCTCCAAGCCATCAAGCCCCAAACCCAAGCTTCACCATACGATGAGCTATACATGAGAGCTGGCATTAGTAAATACGAGTATTCATTGACATTATCAGTGAAGGGAACAGATCTGAAATACACCAAAGTGGTGAAATTTCTCACCACTATCGACTTATCCAGTAATAATTTCAACAACAGCATCCCAGATTCGCTCTCAAGTCTAACTTCACTCCGGCTGCTCAATCTCTCCCACAATAGCATCCACGGAAGCATTCCACCAACACTTGGCCGTATGACCAATCTCGAGCAGTTGGACCTTTCTAGCAATCAGCTTACGGGAGGCATTCCTCAAACTTTGACCATTCTCACATTTCTAGAAGATTTGAATCTTTCACACAATCATCTCGTTGGACCAATTCCACACAGTAATCAGTTCTTCACATTTTCAAATGACTCGTACGATGGAAACTCAGGATTATGCGGAGCTCCATTGACAAGAATTTGTGGGAATGAGAGAGAGCCTCCTCTAACAAGAGAATTTGAAGAAGAAGATGATGATGATGATGAAGAACCAGGATTCACTTGGAAGGAAGTGGTGATCGGGTATGGTTGTGGCATAGTGTTGGGATTCATATTGGGAAATGTCATGATCTCCGTGGAAAAGCCAAAGTGGCTTGTAAGATTTGTGTATGCAGAAGCACAAATTATTCTCAAGAGACGCAACAATAAACGTCGCAGGGTGCAAAGTAGGAGATCATGATTAAATTTGTGGTGATATATGGTTATTTTTCCTATTTTACTTTAATAATTATTCTTTTTTGCAACTAATATATATGTTTGTGCAAATAAAGCTCAATGATGAGGTTCTATATTAATATCCACTTTGATGTGTCACCCAGTATTGTAGTGGTTTGATGTATTTGGTGTTTAATATGTTATGTCAGTATTGAGTTAAGCTAACTAACATTTCATTGTGTAATATATATCATATATATGTACGTATCTTATCTTCAATCTTCAATACAGTAAAATATACTAATACTCAATGGATACAGTATATTGATTTATATTGGTTTCGCGAATTCACGATCGAGAGGCAAGGTATTGAGGAGACAAAGATATAGAGATTATAAGTCGTGATTTAAGTGATGTGCTCACTAATTAACTTGCACAATATAAAAAACTCCGTGCTATATATATATCTTGTAAACGATATATATACTTCCCGTAACCTTTCCTAACATAAATTAAGAAATTGAAAATTGGACGTACAATCATAGGAAAGGTTAGGATGCATGCTATGCAATGATCAAATTAATTTCAACATCAAACACACACAAAATCAGTTACTCCATTTTCTCCCAAAAAACCCAGAATTAAATCTCACAGGGGGATGTTTGTGTATCACTGATTAGTAAGAATACATATAAATTTAGTAGATTAAAAGGGTGTTGCTTCAAACAATCTCATATCTTATTTCATGAAAGGTCAATATTTGACCTAACATAAGACTCAAACCAATTCAATCCATTTTTTTTTCCTTTGTTAGTTACAACTACCTAAACATAGAAGTTACAATCAACAAAGATAACTACTCTAACTAATATTTTTTTCATTTGTTAGTTTGACCTATTATTCTTTACATATATATATAAAGTGTATCATTTTTAAAAAAAAAAAATTAGAAGTGATGTAAATTTCATCACTTTTTAAATAATATATGTGATTATGTGAAATATGTAAAATTTAAAAAAGTGATACACTTTACATTAAAAATTTATAATATATATAATATATTTAACATATATTTTTTGAAAATATCACACTGTGAAATAGTCTCACACAATTTTTTTAATTTGCCCCGAAACAATTGTCTTATCAAAATTATTCCATACCAAATTAAAATTAATAAGAATTTAAAAACAATTAATTTAAAAAAAAAAAAAAACACTCCTTTGAGGTATCAGTACAACACAGGTACTATAAATTTATTAATTCATGTAATTGTTGCTTAAAGGGCTGGGGGTTAATCTTGTAATTAATTGATTTTTGTCCTAAAGAATTAATCCAAAGACAGAACCATGAATAAATTGCATGCATGGCGTGTTAAAAAATAGTACTACTACATTACACACAGTTGGTGATGAGGATGAAATTAAGAAGAAAGATCGTGATTGAAGACTTAATTGTATTTTTTTTTTTTCTGTTTCAATTTTTCTTATTGCACGTTTTTTTTATTTTGGTAGATTGTCAAGAAAATCAATTTGTGTTACAATTTATCTATGTAGTCCGCTCCTATATATATGGAGTTTTTGACATGTAGATGATATAGAGAAGTTTTTGAATAATAAATTAAAGAATAAAGAACAGAGTTCTTTTGAATTGCATTTACGGTTTTCTTTTTGAATCAACGTATTTGAATTCTTGCCACTTTTTCGGGTATTATTAGAATCAACGAATTAGTGTGTGTTTTTCGTATTGTCATCTTTTTATACGCTTCCGCGATCTACATCAGTTGGCATAAGATGTAGAAAGACTTGCAAATATCGACAAACGCTACAAGACATAATGAATGGAAGGAGTTGATTTAACCGTGTATCTTGGAACTTTGTAGTGTGTTCCTCTTTAAATGTTAGGTTCGTAAAATTTTAACTTTAAACGGGGATTTTGTAAGTGAACGGTGGGATTGGTCCCCTCGATTTAGTCCGTCCTTGAACTGAATAAGGTGACATAAAAAAAAGACACAATGGATGGATATGACTCCGAAGACAAAGACGAAGACTTTCAGTATTTCCACCGATTTTCACGTTTTGACGAAGACTTTCTGACTTTCATTATTTCCGATCCACTAATTTCCACGTTTGGACAAAGACCTTCATTATTTCCGATCCACTAATTTCCACGTTTGGACGAAGACCTTCATTATTTCCGATCCACTAATTTCCACGTTTGGTTTAATAGTGAAACGTACATTACATACACTGACACAGTTGTCATAAGAAGAGAAAAACGTTGACTGGGTCAAGTATTGGTTTAATAGTAGGACCGATCGAAGAGACAAACGTTGACTGGGTCAAGTTACAAGACATTATTGATATGTGTTTTTTATTTTTAAAGAGGATATGCATATTACTATAAACACATCCATTTTAACAAACAATTAATCACAAAGACCTAACTCTCCTAACCATAAAAGAAAATTAAATGAAAATACGTACACACAATTGTCGCACTGTGAATCTAAAGTTCTCGACGAACAAAACTTATAAGTATATATTGGAAATTAATTGGCCTAATTTAATCAATAAAACTACAATTTTAAAATGAATGTAAAAAAAATAGTTGCATAACACAGCAACTTTCACATTTTTTAAAAAGTCCCAAAATAGATAATAAAAAAAAACGTGAAATCAGAGAAACAATTAATATACATGCTGGTTCAATTGGAGACTGATTAGATTTTTGCCCCAAATTATAAGAACCCTAGATTTTGGCCTATGCAATTCTCGCCGGAGTTGAAGAAATTAATGTCTCGTTGTGATGGAGAAAATTTTGTGCACTAAATCCATAATTAATGTAACAAATTTAGGCCATGGGTACATTTTATAGTATTTGAGTTAGTTGTAGTACAGTCAAACCTCTATAAATTAATACTCTATAAATTAATAACCTCTCTAAAATAATAAAATTTTCTGGGCCTTTGTAAAAAATCATCAAATTCGATAAGATAATAAAATAATAACTTTTCGAAAAATCTCTTTATAAATATTAGGTCCCATTAAAACTCTAAATTAATAATTCATAAATATTACAATTCATATTGAGATTTATATAGTATATGTTTCATTCATCATGCACGAATATATTTAATAGGCTATAATAGTTATTTAAGTGCAACGAATTAATGTAAACATGCATATTTACGTAATTCCAATGAATTGATACATGCATCCATGAATATAATAGTTAATTGTACACGTACAATGAATTGACATTATACATGAATATATGTAATTAGTTACAAAGAATTGGTTGATGCATGAATATATATAATCAATGAAACATAGTATATGAATTCATTTATTTTCAATACATATGTACTAAATTTGATGAATTTAAAAAGTCTCTCTTTTAATTAATAAAATATTAATTTATCGATAATTTAATATCTCTCTAAATTAATAAAATTGCATGGTCCCAAGGTTATTAATTTATAGAGGTTTTACTGTATATTGATTTTATAAGGAATACCACTAGTAGACTAGTAGTATGTAATTTGTATTCTTCGATTTGATGTACAGTATTGGAGGTAAATATAAGTATGCGGTCACTTGTATTATACGGAGTATGTTCATATTTGGATCGTTAATACGACGTATGAATTTTGTTTTATATGATTACATTTTGTATTATTGTGTATACTTAAAGTAACATTGCACTGCATTATCCAACTAATTAATTAAATTAATAAAAAAATGATAAAGTGATGAGTTAGGATTATTGTATATTTTTATATTTTAATTGAATAATTGATGTGGATTAAATTGCTATTTTTAGTGTATCTCTCCGGCTCACTATTTTGTGGTTTCAATTACTTGATATCTTAATTTCTTATTTAATTGAGATCAAATTGAAACATTTTAAAAGTACATACGAGTTTGTGTGAAGAGAAAGTGGCTCAACACTAAAGATTCCAATATTGGGCCATGACATGAATTTTCGGTCCAATTAAAGCCACCAATCTTGCTGGAATGAAGAAAGGGTGGGACTATTTACACCTCAATTTCGGTTTAGAACACCCCCTCAGAGTTTAATAATAAAATAATAGTGTAAAAAACCAAAAATACCCTTTAACTTATATTACACTACTAAATGCATCCCTATTACTAAGTGCACCCTCCTCCACCTTTAAACACTAATTCTAAGTTTGATTCCCTGCCGCCGCCGCCGCCGCCACCACCACCACCACCACCACCACCACCACCACCAAACAACAAACAACAAACAACAAACAACAAACTTTCTCCCCAAACAAAAAAAATCAAGAACTTAAAAAATTTCGACAAACCAGTGTCGACTATAGTGAATATGGTCGACACTGATTTGTCGAAACGAATAATACAAAAAAAACATAAAAAGTTCGACCTTCCTAAGTCGACCATATAAACTCTCGTCAACGATTTGTCGTCGACGAGAGGTTACATGGTCGACGATATGGTGTCGAAAATTAAAAAAAAAAAATTAAAAAAAAAAGGGTTTCTGCTGCAAATTACAGAAACCCTAAAACCTAAAACTTCAAAATTGCCGCCGACTGAACTTTACCAGACGGCGGCGGCGATACACTTACCTGAGGTGGGGATGGGCGGCATCTTCGATCGGGTTGAACAAAAATTAATTTGCAGAAATGAGAGAGGGAGGGGAAGGGGATGCCGTCGCGACGACGGGAGAGAGGGGAAGGTCGTCGCGGCCGCGGCTGAGGGAGAAGGAGGCGGCCGCGGATGAGGGTGAGGGAGATGGAGGCGGCCGCGGCTGAGGCTGAGGAAGAAGGAGGCGGCCGCGACTGAGGCTGAGGGGATGGAGGCGGCCGCGACTGAGGCTGAGGGGGATGAGGCGGCCGCGACTGAAGTTGAGGGAGAAGGAGGTGGCCGGCGGAGGCGGGCGGCGGCGAAAAGAGGCGGTGGGCGGCGGCAAGCAAAAAAGAAAGAGAAGTATGGTTTGAGGGAGGGTGTGATAAGTAAAGTTGTATTATATAGATAAAAATGAGAAAAGGGTAATTAAGACAATTTCATGGGGGGTCCATCTATTCTGACAAATTTCTGGGGGGTGCATCAATCGGGGGGAGTGTTCTCAACGCAAATGGAGGTGTAAATAGTCGGACCCATGAAGAAAAAGGGGAGATGGGCTGAATTTTGTGGGTGGATCATGAAGTATCAAGTTGGGCCCATTGTGATGGGCCAGGATTGTTTATGGGGATTTATCCCTTTTTTGAAGAAAAGAGAGCAGTGGCAAGGGATTTTTTTTTTTTTTTGTCCTATAATTTAAACATTTCAAAATAAATTCTTTAAATTTCAATTTTACAAAATACATTCCATATATTTTAATTTATTCCTTTTTTTATTCACTTTTAATTCTTTATCTTTAAAGTTAATTAAAATAATTAAAAAAAACTTCATGACCAAACTTAATTAAATTAATTCAAATAACGTAGGCATGCAGTCATTTTTAATTGACAAGTGGAATAAAATTTTATTTCAATATTTTTATTTTATTTTAATATTCCATAATATATTAATGTATATTACATTTTCATTAATTATCAATTGAGTTCGTATTGATAAAAATTGTTACAATACAACCAAAAATTGTTTATTTAAATTTTTTTAGTTTTCCATAATATTAATGTCTCATAATATTAAGTAAAAAATTATAATATAATTATAAAGAGGATATCATCAAAAATAACTATATAAAAAAAAAAGTAAATTTAAGATTAATATTAAACAAGAAAAGAAATTCCCGTTCTCTTACAGTTATATATATTTTATATACATACATGTAACTTATTTTTATTTAATATTTAAACTAATACTATAACATATATATGTAAATTAATACTATACTGCATTTAAACTAATGAGTTGGGGAAGTCGAAAACCATGAGTTGGGGGGCCATGGCCAACCTCCATGGCGCAGAAAAAAAAAAGAATGGAGGGAGAGGAGGCGAGAGGGAGAGGGAGAGGGGGAGGCGGCCATGGAGACCGACCGCGGGTGGGGGGTGGGCGGGCAGCTAGTGAAGGGGGATGGGATTAGGGTTTAGAAAGAAATGTGATGGAGGAGAAATAAGATTAAGGTTTTATATTTGGGGGAGTGTATATATAATTTAAATTTAATGGGCAAAAGGGTAGATTATGTATTTCGTGGGGAGTACATTTTTTAACGTGTGCCATATTTAAGTGGATACGAAAATCGAGGGTATATTTAACAAGACTAGAGGGGTATATATATAGCCAAACCCTTTTTTCGTTTTTTGACTGATTGAAGGACAAAGCTAATATATGACAATCTTGGATCGATTAACGAACAATCTATATCTATATATATATATAAAAACAAGATAGTCAAGTTCCCGCCAAATTGTTGTATTATTAAAATATTATTTTGTGAGGTCACGGTAAAAGTAGTAGTCCATAATTTTCGAATTCACATCATTTCAGGATTTTTAAAAATCTCTCTCCTCTCTCTGTCCTTTGGGTTCACGCTCCTGTTCAGTCTAGGATTTTCTTACAACAATTCTTTCTCCTCTTTCTTTCTACTAATGATGGTCTATTGTTCACACAGAAGAGGCCAACGCCGCTTGAAGTCTCACGACACCACCTCTCACTTGGGTCGCCGCTCACGCTTTCGCCTGAAGTCTGCAGCGACGCACACTTGCCCACCGTACAAGCTAGCAACACAGCCCACACTACCGTCGCAGTATTTCCCATTCTCCACTCTCCACGGCGCCGCCCATTCTCTAGCCCGGTTAGATATATATATATATATATTATATTTTGCAGAACAAAATCGATGATGGTGATGACCTAGGTTAGGGCTTAGATTTAATTGGTGACTTTGGGGATAGATTTTCTTAGGATATTGGCTACTATTCATATTTTGATGAGGGGTTGATTTAGCTTCCTGCTATATCGAAATCCTTTGTATATTTGTTCAGACAGATTATTTTTCTTGATCGGTAAAAGACTCCTTTTTATTTGATATAAGAAACAAATATACTATCAGGATCTCCTTTGTATATTTGTATACTATCAGGAACTCCTTTTCTTGATCGGTAAAATACTCATTTTTATTTGATATAAGAAACAAATATACTATCAGGATCTCCTTTGTATATTTGTATACTATCAGGAACTCCTTTGGCTACTGTTTATATTTTGATGAGGGGTTACTTTAGCTTCCTGCTATCTCGAGCTCCTTTCTATATTTAGATCTATTTCATGATTTTTTATTTTATATTTCTAAGATCTGCTTTCATTCGAGAATCTAGATTTCAGAAAATTATATAAAATATATATTTACTAATAATTTGTTGAAGATTAATTATCTTTTCTGTTTCTTTTAGGTGATTATGTTGAGGAGTATAAAGTACATCCAAATAAGATGAAGGGTCCCGATTTTTAGAGTTTTTCAACTGAAGTCGGATATGGATCTGAGAATGGGTTCAATAATTCCTTCGAATTTGGCTTCTTCTTCAATAGAGGTAATTGTTTTGATTTTTGAAATTTTACCGATTTTTTTTTGGCGAAAAATGAAACGCATTGAGTTTTAATATTCTAGGATTGAGGTTCAGAATTTTGCACATGTAATTCGTTTGGGTTTCATCACTTCTGTTTTTTTGTTAATTTTTTTGAATATGAGCAATTTCCAGAAATTGGGTTTCCAATTTTGCTGGATGGTGTATATGTTGATTTTCTATTCTTGATGAGACTGTTGTAGATGTTAGTGCGGATGCTCTCATCCAAAAGACAATTTGTGAAGAGTTTTGGTCATGCACAATGTTAATCATTGCTCATTGCTTAAACAATACTATTGATTGTGACAGAGTTCTGCTTGATGCTGGTCATGTATGAATCTTTTTCCCCTTGCATCTAAATAAGGGAATACATTTTGTATACTAAACACATTCAAAAGATTAGAGAGTAGAGAATTTATTAGACGGTTAGATCAAGTTCAATTAGGTTCCTTTCGATTGATATAGTTTAGCTTTGAGTATGAAGTCGGCGATCAAAAATTATTTTATGTTGCATTTAGATTGATGGATTTTAACCTTATTGATTTCGAATTCATACTAGCATTTCCTTGATTCATCATAATACAAACTGTTGAGTGTCGTTTTATAATAGATTTGAAATACATAAGTCCTCTACACTAAATTTTGCATGATTTTGAATCCTCCCTCAAATTCCTCTCCTCAAACCAAACACAAACATAGCAATTGCCATTTCATCGCTTCCAACAACTTACATGCTTCATTTTTCAGATTATCGAATTTGAACAAGTCGTACACGTCGCCTTTGTCGCTGGCCGCTATGTCTACACACTACCGTCCTCGCGCCTTCGCTGACGCTGTTCTCAATTTCTCCTCCCCTGGTAATTTACTAAATCATGTCTATCAATTTTATGAATTTCTTATTCAGTTTACTCATGGTTTTGTGTTTAATTGCACTAATTATGTTTGCAAATTTTGTGAAATTCTTTTATTGGAATGTTGGTTTTTCGTAATGCTTATAGGTGGAATGAAATTGAAGTTGGGTGGATGAAATTTGGATGAATAGTTGGTACTTGGAGAAAACTGGGCATTGTATACTCGAACCATGGAAAGGTAAATTATCTTTCTCATTCACAGTAAACTACTTGAACCCACTTTCTCAATTCTTAGGATTTTCTTTGTTTGGTCTCATTTGTGAAAATTTTATGTTCCAAACTCAATAAAACCGAACCGTTAATCTGAGAATTGGTGTCTGGAAGTTTTCATGATGAGGCATTTAATTGTAATATTTTTAGAAAATTTATTTTAATATTCCAGCAATGGAGTTCTATCTAGATTTTTTAATACTCCTATTAAACTGATTTCTTTTACCAATATAAGTAAACATGCTTATGTTATTTTGAGAATCGAGCATGCTTCTTGAAATTATAGTTGTTGCTTTGAACGAGTTGACTGTTGGAGTTTTTCATGTTTCCCAACCATTAAACTCAAATCTGTAAAAAAATGATTTTATTTTACAATATATATATGTTATAGTGGATTTGTTTTCAATGTTTTTGCCTGAATTATGCAGTAGATACATGTTCATAATGGCAAATAATATTTTTTATTCTCTGTTTTGGGGGGAAAATCAGCTGCTTTGGTTAGACCCATCTGATTCTCATAAGTTTTTGTTGAAATGGGATTTTGAATATTAATTTGTTGAGTATTTAATATTCTGTGAACATTACTTGATATGGATAGTTTCAATTTTTTATTAGTTTTCGATTTCAACTGATATGCTAATCTGATTTAGTTTTTATTTTTAACAAATTTGAATTTGTTATACAGTAATTGGATGTACAATTGTTCTTGCTTCCCATCAAATTAAAGGATGTTTCTAACAGTTGGACTGATTCTATTTTCGACGAATTCTAGATTCAGTTTTTGTTCTTAACTGTTCATCTGATAACTCGTTGCTTGTGATTTTTTAGGAATGTTTACAGCAGTGAACGGTTTCTTGGATTGGATCGTACTTCTTTTTTAATTGATACCAAAATTCATTCGGATACGATGATATATCATAAGCAACAGAGGCAGGGTCATAAAATCTCAAATATAACATTTCTATTGTTAGCATCTGTATATAAATTTTTTGCAATGAGAAATACAATAACATATCAATCCTTGCTCTAACATAAGTTTATATCACAGTAAATTGTAGGAACCTCGGTCATATGAGCTCCATTTACACCATTACAAAATACAACTCCCAATTATCAAAAGTTATGGATGTGTACAAAGTTAGCAGAAGAAGAAAAAGGGGACTAAAGATGGAGAATATTGTAGAATGAAAAATTAAAACAACCATTACATTTAGATCTTGCAGGAAATAACATTTTTAGTTGTCCATGTTAATATAAAATGTTTTGTATTTCAATCTTTTGCATATAGACTGTATTTTTTTATTTATAAAAATAAATATTTTAAAATCTATAATTTATTTATGTTATACATTTCTCATCCAGATTATTTAAGCTAAATATTTCTTAAATAAGTACTCCCTCCGTCCCTGAAAAGCTTTCATTTGATAGAACGAAGTTTAAGGAAAAAGTATAATAATTAGAGCCTTGAAGGTAATTTTGTAAACTTTTATATATAAAGTAAATAAAGTAGTTTGATTGAGTGCATGATGGACCCCAAAAGATATTGTATGAAGGGTAAATACATGTATATCGTGAGAGTGGCTATGAAAACTTTTCAGGGACGGAGGTAGTATTTTTTTTAAGTCATATTGAATTATACAATAAAATAATTTAACTACACCACATTATATTATACTCCATATCAATATATATATCTTAAAATAATAATTTAATATTAATTATATATTAATATAACACTACAAAAAACGCGCGTCATAGGGACGGACAAATGCCGACGGATTATAGTCCGTCGGCATTTTCGACGGATATGCTGACGGAATGCCGACGGATTGGAAAGTCAACATCAATGCTGACGGATTTCCGTTCCGTCAGCATTTACCGAGGGAAATGCTGACGGATTCCCGTTCCGTCAGCATTTACCGAGGGAAAATGCTGACGGATGTTTTGAAATATGAATGCCGACGGAAATGCCGACAGATAATTCGTCGGCATTTGACCCGTTGAATCCGCGCCGCCTCGTTTTCCAATAAGGTAACCGTTGGCATTAAAAGTGGGCGGTTACCGAGGGAAATGCCGACGGAATATCCGTCGGTATTTTTTTTTTATATAAGGGCCTCGATGATCAGAAGCGTTTTAGGAAAAAAAAACAGGGAGTGCGTGAGTGAGGATTCGGTGGGGAAGACGAAGACGAGGATGAGGCTATTGAAGCAAATTTCTCTGATTACATTGATACGATACGTTTTCTTAATTAGTTCTATTACTTAGTTTTAATACTTATATATGTTTATGCATGGATATATGTAAATATGAATAATTTAATGTTGATTTGCATGTTATATTGATTTAGTTAGTTGTTAAAATATTATGATCATGTTAGTACGTATGTTAGTTAATTTAATTTGTTGATTAAGAATAATTTTGATAGAGTAGTTTTTTAAGGTTAATTAATTAATTAATTGTTATATAGTTAATTACTAGTTTAATTTAATGGTGTAATTTTGATATAGAATATTTTTAATGTAGGTAGTGCATGTTTCAATCAATTGTTTAAATTAGTTTAGATATAGTGGTTCGACCGTTGGATCACGTTGTAATTAGGAATATGTTGATTAAATTAGGAATACGCTATATTAGTAAAAATTTTAAATTAGGAATATGTTCATTAAATTGATAATTATTGACCCGATTAGAAAATTATTATTTTAATTAGTTTTAGGTTTGTTAATTTAGGAATATATATGTTCAATTTTTTATTATTGATTAAGTTAGGTAGAAAAATAATAATTAGAAAAATAATAATTAAATTAGGTTATTGTTGATTAAATTAGGAATATGTTGATTAATTAAATTAGGAATATGCTATATTAGTAAAAAAAATTAAATTAGTAATATGTTCATTAAATTGATAATTAGAAAACTTCAATTAGAAAAGTATTATTTTAATTATGTTTAGATTTGTTATGTTAATTTAGAAATATTTTTAATGTAGGTGATGCATGTTTCAATCAATTGTTTAAATTATTAGTTAATTAGATGGTTCGACGGTGGTATCACGTTTTAATTAGGTTATATATATATTGTTTTGATTTAAATTAGGAATATGTTGATTAAATTAGGAATATGCTATATTAGTAAAATTTTTAAATTAGCAATATGTTCATTAAATTGATAATTAGTAAAATTATGTATTTTTTATTGATTGAAACAGATGAGTGAACAAGTACCGAATCAGGGTTCTGGTTAACGTAGGTCGTCATTTTGGTCACGTCGTTCAAGGAGGTCTCGGGATGAATCAGTACCTGTGGTGGCTCCTCCTCCTCCTCCTGTGGCAGTGTCGCCGCCGCCGCCGACTACGATGTCGGTTGGTTCGTCATCCTCTTCTCGTCAGCATCTTGTTCGAGACAAAAGGAAACCCATTGAAATCATTTCAGGAGCGTAAGTCAATAATTCTAATGTTTAACAGTATTCAATAACGATTAACTTTATTTATTTATTTATAATGTGTTAGTTTATAAATTTGTTAATAATTTTACAGGTTGGTGCCCGGTAATGAGGTGTCCAGGATCTGCACACAAGCCTTTAAGAAGTGCAAGATTTCTAAGGGTGCTATCACTTGGTTGATGGTGCCACAACCTAAAAAGGATGAATATTTCGAGGAGTTCCAGGTATATAATTACAATAATTAAAGTTTATTAAATAACTAATTATTCATATTATTTGATAAATATGTTGAATATTTGTATAGAAAAAGGCCCGTTGGGACACGGCGATCTACTCGGACGGCGCTATTTACGAGAAGTGGTACAATGTTTGTTCTACTCGGTACACGAACATGATGTACGACTGGAGAACGGCCTGGCGTGATAAAGACAGAAATCTTGTTCTGGGGGAGGAGGATGGTGTTGACCTGTGGGAGTCGTTGGTTGAGAAGTGGTTGGACCCGGCTTACCAAGAGAAGTGTGACAAAGCTCGGGCCAACCGCAGAACCGACGTTGGAGGCGGGATGGCAGTGCATCGGGGGGGAGCTCGGTCCGTCCTCGAGCAATCACTTGCTATCGTAAGTTTTAATTAATTTTAAAAAATTAAATAATTATAGTTAATTATTTTATATTAGTTATCTAAATTAATTTGTATATGTTTATTTGATACGTAATAGGAGCGGGAGACTGGACGTCCACACACCCACTTGGATCGGATGAGTCTTCTTCATCCGTTTAATGCCGATACACAGACGTCCACCTACGGGCGTACTACTGACCTCCACGTAAGTTTAATTAAATTTATGTATTAATTACATTATATATATATAGATAATTAAATTAATTTTAATTTTTTAATTATGTAGTTGAGCGTCCGACAGAGGATTGAAGAGGCCGAGACGCAAGCCGCCACGACTACTGCTGAATCCGGAAGCAGCGGTAACCCTCCGGCTGTTGACGTGGACCGGTGTTACCTTGACGTTGCCCCGACCTCCAAGGGAAGGGTCCTTGGCCTTGGTGGGATGAGCAACGCCGTGAGGACACCAAGTGGTCGGTCGGCCCGGAGTGCATCGCAGCCGTCCGTATCCTCCACTGCCGTCCCGGATCCAAACGTCATGGCAACATTCGAGAACTACTTCCGCCTCTGGAGTGCCAATGCGGGTCGGACGTTGGGGATGTCTGCTGAGCAGATCGAGGCCATCTATCAACAGACGATGGGGCAAGCACCGCCAGCTCCAGCTCCAGGTCCAGCTCCAGATCAAGCTGCAGGTCAAGATGCAGGTCAGGCCGACGGTGACGACGTCAACTTGAATGACGATGTGGAACAATTTTTTAGCAACTATCCTGACAACTATCCTGGTTGAACAATTTAATTTTGTGTTGAACTAATTTATTTTTCTGTTGAACTTATTTAATTTTCTGTTGAACTTATTTACTTTTCTGTTGAACTTATTTATCTTTATGTATATATTTATCTTTATGTTGAAATATATGTTGAACTATATATTGCAGTTTATTTGTGTAGTTTATTGGTGTATAGATGAAAATAGGGTGCATTCATTTATTTCATTGAGTACAAAATAATCTCATTTAGAGTGCATTCTAGATAGATTTAAACCACTTGAAGGTGGAAGTGAATTTTAGTACAAAATAGCCTCCTATAGAGTGCATTATACATATATTTAATCAAACCACTTGAAGGTGGTAGATGCAACCATGACAACTAGCACAATCAAAATGATTTTGTTCACTTTGATTAAATCCTTGATTTCTTCAGCCAAATTCTTGATCTCTGTAATCAATTTCTTCATCTCTTGAGTCATTTTCTTCATGTCTTCAGTTTCTTGGTCACTTTGATTAGATCCTTGATTCTTGTCAACACCACAGTTTTCTAGAGTATCAGCCCATACAAAGAAACCACATCCACCATCACTTAGGGAGTCAGGACAATTATGAAATATCCTCCCTTTACTTCTAGGTTGTTTAGAAGCATATGTACGACATGCCTTTCCACAATAACAAACAAGGCCTTGCTGAAATCGAATAGAAGATGAAGAAGACATGATATTTCTTTGCAAAATAGAAAAAAACCAATATGGTGTGTGTGAGCTTTGTGTTGCTATATATACAAAAAATTGAATTAATTAATTAAAAAAAAAACCCGCAAAATGCCGAAGGAATATATTTTCCGTCGGAATTCGGAATTTGATAAATGCCGACGGATATTCCGTCGGCATTTATGTTTACTGACGACATTTGGGCGGGTAAAATGCCGTCGGAATTAACCATTTGATAAGTGCCGACGGATAATCCGTCGGCATTTATCTTGACCGACGGAAATTTGGGCGGGTAAAATGCCGACGGAAAGATAAGTCCGTCGGCATTTCCGTCGGGAAATTTTACCCTAAAACTTTCTACTGCCTAATTTTTTTCCACTTCACTTTCGTATTGCAAATTTACACCAAAACTTTCTACTGCCTAATTTTTTATGCTCATGCTCGGGTATTCAGAAACATCAAATTACGGTACATTTTCTACCATTTTTAATTTACTCTATATATAAAATTCAATATAATGTAATTACATGTTTTATATATATCATAAGTTTTGTTTGAATTTATTATAAGTTTAGTTTAGTAATGTGTTGCTCCACTTAAATGTTTAGCAGATGGATTTGTCTGACCGTCGTTGGATGTACTGTACTCCTAGAATGATTAGAGGAAATGTGAATGTGGAATTTTATAATGAACTCGTGTTATTTGTTGAATTTGCAAAAAGCCAGCCACATTACATGAGTGGAAATTGCATTAGGTGTCCGTGTAATGCTAAGAAATGTCAGAATAAGCAATATAAAGAGATTGATGAGGTCCTAGTACATATTGTGAAGAATGGTTTCGTTGATAATTATTATAATTGGACTAGTCATGGCGAAACACGTTGGCCTTATAGATTTGATGAAGTGTTTTACTATTACACTGTTGGAATCTATCAACAAGAAGCAAATTTCGATCATGTTGGCACTAGTAACGAGGTAGAACAACGGTTTGGGGACGAAGAACAACAGTTTGGGGACGAAGAACAACAGTTTGGGGACGAAGAACCGAATATGTATCAAACAATGATCAAGGAAGCTGGTTTTTCAAACATGGAAGAGGAGCCGACGAATGAGGCATTTCGGTTTTATGAGATGCTCAAATTAGTCGAAGAAGATTTATATCCGGGTTGTGAATCTCACTCACAGTTGTCATTTAATGCACGACTCATGAACATTAAGACCGAGAACAAGCTTTCTAACAGGGCATATGAGCAAGTGACACAGTTATGCAGTGAAATTTGTCCTCAAAATAATAAGGTGCCTACGACGTTTCATCAAAGCAAACAAATGTTGAAGAATGTTGGTTTGCCGGTTGAGAAGATTGATTGTTGTGTGAAGGGTTGCATGTTATATTGGGGTGACGAAGATAGCAGTCTGAAGATGTGTAGATTGTGTGGCCATCCCCGGTACAAAGAGGCACGTCGAAAGGGACCTGGTGGTCAATCGAAGAAGACAAAGAAGAAAGTGCCATATAAGAAGATGTACTACCTTCCTATCATTCCTCGTTTGATGAGATTATATCAATCAAGTGCCACTGCACAACACATGACGTGGCATGCTACAGATTCCTCTTCGGCTGAGTCGAGGGAGATGCGACATCCGGCAGACTCAGAGGCCTGGAAACATCTTGACAACGTGTTTCCAGATTTTGCTTGTGAACCGAGGAATGTGAGATTAGGTTTGTGTACTGATGGTTTTGCACCGTTTGGGATGCATGGGAAGCAGTATTCTTTGTGGCCGGTGATACTGACTCCGTATAATCTTCCTCCGTGGATGTGCATGAAACCTCAAACAATGTTTCTGACTGTATTGGTGCCTGGACCAACGAATCCAAAGGACAAACTGGATGTTTATCTCCAACCTCTTATAAAAGACTTGATCTTCTTATGGGAGAATGGAGTCCAAACGTACGATGTTTTTAGAAAGCAGAACTTCACGATGCGTGCTGCTCTTTTATGGACCATTAGCGACTTTCCTGCATATGGTATGTTGTCCGGGTGGAGTACGGCCGGAAAGAAAGCATGTCCGTATTGTATGGAGAATTCTGAAGCTTTCAGTCTCCCGGTGAGTAGAAAAGTTTCATGGTTCGATAATCACCGTAGGTTCTTACCTCAAGGTCACCCGTTTCGAAGAAATAAGAAGAACTTCGTAAAGAACAGAGCAGTCACAAACAATCGACCTCCACTTCGAGATGGTATTTTATACATTTATTTAATGAGTATTAAACGTTTATTTATTTATTTATTGCTTTTAGTGTCACTTATAATTTACTCTCCGTACAGGACGTAGGTTGTTATATGAGATTCAGGTGACGGGGTTGAAAAAAAGTACTGAGGAAAATGCAGCGGAACACAACAGAGGAATTGAGGGTGGTTGGAACAAAAGGAGTATTTTTTGGGACTTACCATACTGGAGTTCACTATTGATACGACACAATTTGGATGT
Source organism: Galeopsis tetrahit (assembly GCA_963675135.1). Taxonomy (NCBI): domain Eukaryota; kingdom Viridiplantae; phylum Streptophyta; class Magnoliopsida; order Lamiales; family Lamiaceae; genus Galeopsis; species Galeopsis tetrahit. The sequence continues at coordinate 51,575,382 of OY776131.1, read as the reverse complement.
GATGCACATTGAAAAGAATGTGTTTGACAATGTGTTCCACACAATCATGAACACCGAAGGCAAGACGAAAGACACTCCAAAGTCTCGGGAGGATTTGGACACTCTTTGTCGCCGTCCAGAGTTGAAAAAGGATGAGCGTACAGGTAAATTTCCAAAGGCTAGCTACACACTGGATAAGCCACAAAAACAAAGATTGTGTAGGTGGATAAAGGAGTTGAACTTTCCGGACGGCTACGTGTCGAACTTGAGTCGATGCATAGACACAACAACGGGTAAGGTTGCAAGGATGAAGAGTCATGATTGTCATGTATTTATGCAACGCTTGATACCGATTGCGTTCAAGGAACTTCTTCCTCTCAATGTGTGGAGGGCTATCACTGAATTAAGTCTATTTTTTAGAGATTTAACGGCTACAACGATCACGATCGATGATATGATTTGTTTAGATGAAGACATTCCAGTGATTTTGTGTAAGTTGGAACAAATTTTTCCACCTAGTTTCTTTAACTCGATGGAACACTTACCCGTTCACTTAGCGTATGAAGCGAGAATTTGTGGTCCGGTGCAATACAGGTGGATGTACCCATTTGAAAGGTAAAATCTTACTTTTTTTATTTCATTACAATTACACATGCATTCTTATAAGTTTTTTATATATATATATATATATATATATATATATATATGTGTGTGTGTGTGTGTGTATATCAGGTATCTCCACAACTTGAAACGCAATGCTAAACAAAAGGCAAACGTTGAAGCATCGATTGTGAATGCTTATTTGAATGAAGAGGTTGGCATGTTTTGTTCTTATTACTTTGAAGACCACGTCAACACAAAGTTAAGAAGTGCTCCACGTAACTTCGGTGGTACATCCGCTGACGATATCAGTGAAGAGGTCGATGGAATGCTCTCCATATTCAAGTCTAAGGGACGACCAATAGGAAAACCCACGGAACGATATTGGGAGACGAACTCGGAGGCGGAAATAGCACAAACGTATGTGTTATTGAATTGTGATGAAGTTCAGCCATACATTGAGTAAGTATTTCATATATAAATCGTCTATTTAAATACCACTTCATTTATGTCATTTAATATTAACCAAGTTTTTGAATGTTGTGAATTAGGATGTACACTCAAGAACTACGACGAGCAGAACCAAACATCTCAGATGCATATATAGATGCTCGTATTCAACGTGAATTTTCCCGATGGTTCGAACGTTATGTGAGTACCATTTAATTAATTATGTTTTACGTAAATAACTTAATATTTATATTAATTAATTTTAAATTGAGCCGTATAGGGAAGAGATAACGCTCTAGACAGTCGATTCTTACGAGATCTCAGCAAGGGACCACTACGTCGTGTAAAGACTTACAACAGTTATATTGTGAAGGGCTACAGATTTCATACGTCTGGGTATGCATCGACAAAGGCAACTACCAACAGTGGCGTCTGCGTTAGCAGTGCGAATTACAATGCAGATGAAAGTGATTACTTTGGGGTGTTACGGGAAGTCGTCGAAGTAGAATATCCAGGATATCCAGCAAAGTCTGTAGTGTTGTTCAAGTGTCATTGGTTTGATTCAGGCCATCTAGGAACAAGAATTCACCCGGAGTACAAGCTCGTTGATGTTAGTTCGAAAAGGACGTATGTTGGGGATGATCCATTTGTATTTGCCCATCAAGTATCTCAAGTATACTACTGCACATATCCGGGAGCTCCACGTGGTTATGAATGGCACGCTGTTTGCAAAGTAAAGGCAAGGTCAATGGTAGAAGTCCCTAAAAAGGACAAAAATACTGAAGATGAATCTCCATTTCAAACACAACAAATAGAGACTCCAACTGAAGTCTTTACGGGAGATTTCAATCTTTCTGTACCCTTGACGACTGCAAATCCCCAATTAATCGAAATTGAAGGTGAAGAGGAGGGGGATGAAGAAGAGGATGAAGAGGAGAATGAAGAGGAGGATGAAGAGGAGAATGAAGAAGATGAGGATGAGGAGGAGGATGAGGATGAGGAAGATGATGATGAGGAGGAGGAGGAGGAGGATAAGGACGAAGAGGAGGATGAAGACGATGAAGATGAAAATTAATTCAATTAATGTAATATATTTATTTCTTATTTTATAAAAGTTAATTAATTATTTATCATTTAGGTACAAATTATAAAAATTAAATTTACTATAAATATAAGTCACAACCAATATATATATTAATATATGTGGAAGAAATGAATTTTGTGATTTTTTTAAAAAATATTTTGGTAATTTAGTAGGTCTAGTATATAGAAAAAATTGAATTATTTAAAAAAAAAATAAAAAAAAATCGCCAAAATGCTGACGGAATTAACTTTCCGTCGGTATTTACTTTTTGAAATATACCGACGGATTATCCGTCGGTATTTATACATGCCGACGGAAAATAACCCCTTATATAAAACCTCAACCTAGGGTTTTCTTTCCAAACTTTCCTCTCTACATTCCCCCCCACCTCGCTTCCCTCCAACTCTTCGGCCCCATTCCCCCCCATCTCGCCTCCCTCCACCACCTCAAAATCCTCAGAATCGGCGACAACTACCTCACCGGCCCTATTCCTGCCACCCTCGGCACTCTAACCAATCTTCCGCGCCGATTTCTCTCCACCGTGAAGCATGGCCGCCGCCCAATCTGTGCTCCTCCGGCGTTTTAATAAGTGGGCCGACTCCGACGTAAGTGATTTTAAGTTTAGATTGAAAATTTTTGAACTTCAACATCGATTTTTTTTTAATTTTTTTGTTGTTTCCTTGAAGTAGACGAAGTCGCCGCCCTTCGCCGGAGACTGGAAGAAGACGAAGCCACCGTCAGTTTCTGGAAGTACTAGATGATGATGATAATGATCAAGTAAGCTACTAATTAATTACTAGTATTAATTTGATTATAATATATTAAAGAAATTGGTTTAATTTGATCAATGTGATTGTACTACTGGTGCAGGTGGATGAATTGAAGAATACTTTTTGAAGCATGAGGATATGTAATAAAAACAATGCCAATTTCTTCACATTCCCAACATAATATTTCATGTAATATTATTGTTTCATTACATAATATTTTAATTTTTACATAATGACATTTTTTACGAAATTTCTTCACATTCCCAACCTCTCGGAAAATGTAATTCTGGTCGGAAAATGAAATTCTGGTCGGGGCCTCCCCGGCCACCCATATTTTTTTTATTAATATTTTGTTTTACTGACGGATATTCCGTCGGTAAAAGGCCGACGGATATTCCGTCGGTCAAACGCCGACGGATATTCCGTCGACATGTGAATTTCGAAATCATATTTTTTTTATTAATATTTTATTTTACTGACGGATATTCCGTCGGTAAAATGTCGACGGATATTCCGTCGGTCAAAAATTATTTTCTTTTATAATTATTTTAATTCATTCTAATTTCTTTTATAATTATTTTAATTCATTCTTTCCGACGGAATTACCGACGGAATGCTGACCCGGTTTGTTAAACGGGTTGTCCGGAATACCGACGGACATTCCGTCGGAAAAAGATGACGGCCATTTCCCTCGGTATTTCCGTCGGAAATGCCGACGGAATTCAAAAATCCGTCGGCAAAAAAAGTTGACGCCAAGAAAGGGGACGGCCGACTTTCCGTCGGTAAATCCGTCGATAACCTCGGCGGCCGACGGAAAATCCGTCGGAAAATTCGTCTCTAAAACACCCTTTTTTTGTAGTGTAATTATTAAACTTTTAGACCGTGCATCTCACGGTGAAATACTAGTTTGATATATAAATTGATAATAGATCTCTAATTCGTTGGAAAATGACTGAATTTTTGCAGGGAAGAAGGTGGAGGTAATTGACTTGAATGAATTGTTTAACTTAAATTGCAGTATATTATTGAATGAGCAAAGTTGAAGGTATAAAATTGACGGACTTTGGAAAAAAGACAATTTGATATATCATTGTACGTCGGGAAATGACAACTTCAACAGTGAAATGTGGTGAATTTTACATTTTGTGGGTTAGGGGCCGATTTATAACACTATTATAAAAACATAATAGATAAAAATAAATGTAACTCGACGTAACAATATATCTCATTCGTCCACATAATTAACTTTATTTATAAATAAACTATATTTCTTAAAATATGTGTAAAAAGAAACAAACACACTTTCGTTTTATTTCAGAGGAAGATTTTATTATTTCAGCTCAGAAGTGATGAAATAGTTTCAAAATTGTTAATAGTAGCCATATCAAAAACTAAGAAATAATTAATGATCAATTTTTTTCGTTTTGAAGGGTTTATTCTATTTTTTAAAAAATTAAAAGGGTAAAAATTGAAATAATATAGGAGCACCACAGTGGGAGGTAGAAGTCTCGCGTGGATTCCTACTTCTAACTCAAATTAAATAGTAATTCATGATTTTATATACTCCCTTCGTCCACCAAAAATATGTTCACTTTGTTTATTTGTAAACAGACAAAATTATAAAATTGAACACGTATAATATTATTATTTAAATATATATATATATATATATATGTAAAATTACTAAAATACCTTCCAATAATTTTACAAAATTAGTGGGGGGCTCAGTGCCCCGTTGCCCCAATGTGCATCCCCCGTCTAATCTAATGGGCATTTTTTCAAGTTCAAAAGCTCAAGATCCGAATCATCCATATCAACTGCAGATGATCCAATTCCTTGAGACCAACTAGTGACTCTGCCCAATGGCTAGTCAAAGTAACCAGTTGTTATTTGTACGTGTGTCAAACAACCTAAATTCGTAAGAATCATTGTACAACACCATGTCAATACTATTTTTTTTTTTTGAAGTCTCGGGTGTCCGGTCTTGAACTGACTAATCCCGGAGGACCATGTCAATACTAATGATTTCGATTTTTCTTGAGTATGGGATATCCACCCTGGATTCTTTCGAACTAACTGTACTTAAATAAATTCAAAGTTTGATTTATTCTACTTAATTAGTAATCTGAGAGTTTCTTGTCCCGTAATTATTTTGAATTTTTTTCATTTGCATAGTAACTTATTTTTCAAAGAGCAGAAGTAGAGGGATGATCGTCCAAATATCTGATCCTATCCACCCTTAGATATAAATTATCTACGAGAACGGAATATAATTTAAACGGGGATTATCCGTTGTTATAAATGAGACCTACAAGAACGGAGAATTTTCATTGTTATATATAAACTAAAATTTGTTGTAATAAATGAAATACAACAAAATTCCCCGTTATCGAAAAGTTTGAACCTACAATATATTTTTTTTTTGAACGGTGAAAACGATTTCATTAATCTACGAGTACTTGGAGTACTCACCCTTACATTTACAGCTATTGGCTATATTACAATTGACTAACCACCTTGTTCCTTCCTCCTCTTCCTACTTCCTCTCCTATTCATTAATGCATGATACAGGATCGCAAAACCACCCGGCTATCGACGAGTTCGACTTTAGTAATTGTTTTCCCCCTAGCCATGACCACAAGTGCAATTTAATATTTCCGCAGTCTTCTTAATATCGGGTCTTTTTCCTTTGAATCTCTTTGCATTTCTTGTGTTCCACAGTTCCTAGATTATTCCTGACCATAAGCTTGACATAATTTTCTTTCTCGCCTTATCGGGTCCCTGAACTTCGGAGTGTTGTATAAGATGCAGTTCGATGTTCCTGTAGGGAACCATATCCACATTGATCCATTTGTAGCAGTCCCACCATATTTCTGTCGCAAACTTGCATTCCACTAGCAGGTGTTGATTGCTTTCGGCTTCCTGCTCGCACATCTGGCATTTGGCGCCCTCCTCATCTATTTGTATACCTCTTCTTCTCAAATTGTCAATGGTCGCGAGCCTTTCTTTGATTGCCTTCCAAACGATGGTCTGGACTTTTCGGGGAGCATGGTTACTCCATAAATTCGTATATGCTGCTTTCGCTTCTGCCTTCTCGTCCTCTGCTTCCAGCTCCTCTTTCATCTTCGTGTACGCTGTGCTCGTCGAGTAGCTCCCCGTAGGTGCCATCGTCCAGCTCCAGAAGTCATTTTGCCCCTGTTTGATCCTATTCCTGTCCAAAACATCAAGCAATAGAGTTAGTTTTTCGGTTTCTCCATTGTTAAGGTCCCTCTCCCATTCCCATTCCCATTCCCATATCCAATCAACATTTGACCAACTCCCCATACTACTGATTTTTGCCCCTTTTTGTTTGCTGAGGTTGAATAGTTCCGGAAATCTCTCGCTAATGGTTCCTTCCCCTTCTGTCCAGTAATCCTTCCAAAAAAACGTGTTCTCTCCATTTTCCACAATTCTTTTTATTCTATGTGTGGCTTCTTTACCCCCTATCTTCTCATAAATCATTTCCAATTCCTTCCACCAGCTGGAGTCACTCGCGCCCCGTCTACCTCCTGATTAGTGTGAAAATTGCTCGAAATTCATGTGTTTAATTTGCATAATTTTATAGGATTTCGTGCATTATTTACACTAAATTGACTAATTACACTTGATTTGGAGAAAGGGTGTAGTTTGCTATTTTTGTAGGTAAATGAGCATTTTTAGAGCAAATTCACGTTTTGCTTATATTGTGGAGTCAATCGAAGAAATGAGACGAGAATGAAATCGAAAAGTTAATTATTTGGGCTTAGCAATTATTTTTGCTGTCTATTTAATCAAATTGTTTGAGTCCAAGAATTGAGTCCATCTTTATGGCCCATGATCAGTAGCCCAAGTTGAAGAAATAGAAATGGTATGCACTAGTTGTTAAGGCCCTGGCTATATACCCCTCCAGCTCTGTTAAGTATACTCCCCCGATACATACACCACCCACAAAATGACTTGCGTTAAATGTACTCCCCCACGAAATATCTAAAATACCCTTCTACACATTTAATTTATATTATAGATACACTCCCCTATTTAAATGTAAAACTCTAAACCTATTTCTTCTCTCCTCTCTCTCTCATATATTTCTCCCTTCTTCCCCAATTCACACCGCCACGCCGCCGTCGTCCCAACCTCCAATCGGCCGCCGCTACCTTCCCTCCCAGACAAACTCGCGGCCGGCCGCGGCCGCCTCACCTTCCTCCATTATCGCGGCCTCCCTCCACCCCCACAAATCGGTCGCCGCCTTCCCCTCCCCCTCTCCCTCCGTTCATGCTGCTGCCCCCACCCCAAAAATCGGCGCCGCCTTCCCCTCTCCCTCCGTTCTCGAGGCTGCCCCCGCGCCAGAAATTGGCTGTCGCCGCCCTCCCCTCCATTCTCGCGACGGCGGCCGCCTCCCCCTTTTATTCTCTCGACTTCGGCCACGCGCCTCTAACCCTCCCCCATCACGGCCGTCTCCCTTCGGTGTCCAGGTATGTTTTTTTTTTCAATCTCGACAAACCAGTGTCGAGTAGATACATTACTATCGACAAAAAGTTGTCCAAAATAGTGCATCTACTCGACACTGGTCTGTCGAAAGTTTTAAAAAAATTGATTTTTTTTTAAAATTGTTTCACAAATATGTGTCGATAGTATGCATTCCTGTCAACAAATTGTTGTCGACAGTAATGCATACCATCGTCACTGGTTTGTCGAAAATGTGCTTTAAATTTTTTTGAAAATTCTTTTGTCCGGATTAATTTTGAAATTTAGGTGAAATTTCTGTTGATTTGTGAGCAAAATTTTTGTGGGAGAAATGAATTTTATGTTAGTTTTGTTGATAAAATATTTTTTTTGGTTATGTTTGGGTGGGATTTGGGTGGTGGGTGGCTGCCGGAGACGGCGCCGGCGCCGGAGGTGATTGCCGGAGGGCTGCTGGTGTAATTAAGTGTGTAATTAAGTTAGGGTTTAAAATTGGGGGTGTATTTATTAGATTCCCTTTATTAAAAGGGTAATTTGGGTATTTTACATATTTATTAAATTAATAAATGAATGGAGGGAGTAGATTTAACAAAGCTGGAGGGGTATATAGCCAGGGCCGTTGTTAATTCAATTAATTCATTGGACCATTTGACATTTGAAAGCAGCGACAGAAAAGAATTGGCCCAAGCAAGCAGCTGAATTTCTATCCACGGCCCCACACACTATAAACCCATTTCCATTTTTTTCTTCGGGCCACTGAGTGATAAGAAGGGAAGGGCGCGGTTAAAGACACCCACCGTTGTATTGAGGACACCCACGAGATGAGGACACACACCGTTCGAATGAGGACACCCACACGGAAATTTCAAAAATACCCCTCTCATTTCAAACCCTAATTAAATCCTTATCCTCTCAATTTCTCACATTTTCACACAAAAGGCACCCACCTCCCCCTCCAATCCAATCGGCGCCGCCGCCGCCCACCTCCACTCCCAAGCGGCGTCGCCGCCCACTCTTCAGTCCGCGCTGCCGCTCGCCCCCGCCCCCACGGCGCCCTCCTCCCAACGGCGCGCTGTTCGCACCCCTCTTATGTCCTCCCTCCCAATCGGCGCCGCCGCCACCCACCTCCACTCCCAAGCGGCGCCGCTGCCCACCTCCCCTCCCTCCAGTCCGCGCTGCCGCCCGCCCCCTCCCCTCCCTCCAGTCGTCGCCCTCCTCCCAACGGCGCGCCGTTCGCACCCCTCTTCCGTCCTCTCCTCTCCGCCACCATCTCCCTCCCGTCGCCGCAGCGACGCCGCTGCTTTGAAGAAGGACGCGGCTGCCGTCGCTCTCCTCCCAGCGACGCGGCCGTTCGCACTCCTCCTCCTCGTTCCTCTCCGCCACCATCTCCCCTTGCCCGCCGCCGACGCCGCCGCTTCAGGTAAGGTTAGATTTCTGAAATTTTAGAAATTAGGGTTTTTTCAGTTTGTGATATTATTTTCGAACAACTCGTGTTTGTTCTTGAAAAAATTCTAAACAATTTGTATATGTTTGGGAAAAAATTTCGAACAATTTGTATATGTTGGGGAAAAAATTTCGAACAAGATGTCCGATTTTGTTTTTCGTACAAATGAAAATTGTTCATGATTTTTTTTCGTACATATTAAGTTTGTTGGGTAAAAATTTTCGAACATTTTAACTTTGTTTTGTTAATATTTTCGAACACCTTAAGAAATTTTTTATTTTATTTTTGTTGAAATTTTGTGTTTTTTTGGTTGAAGTATATTTTTGGGTTTGGTGTTGATGGTGGGGATGATTCTGTATGAAATGGAATGAGTGGGTGTACTCATCTTCCTTTTTTTTTAAATTTCACACGAGGGGTAAATGTGACATTTTACAAGTCCTGGAAGATGAAAAAAATGTTTGGTGGGTGTACTCAATAGATTGGTGGGTGCCTTTAACCGCGCCCTGATAAGAAATTGGAGTTGGCCCACTCCATTGGGCCCAATTGAGAAACAAAAGAGCTGGCCACACAGACGCGAGGGGCAGCAGCTGGGAGGTCATACACGCACGCAGAGGAGAAAACAGAGGACGCACATTTGGGAGAAACCCTCTCTCCCACACCATTCACTCACTCAATAGTTTAGTTTAATATTTTTTTTAGATAGATTTTAATGTAGTGTTTTATTTTATTGCAAGCATTTGGAGGATTTAAAGACATTTGAGGTGATACCTTTCTTAATTTAATGCTTTGTTATTTATGTTTTATGAATGTGTTTTTATTTGATAATTTAGTTATTGGCTAGGTTTATTGGTGTTTGGGTGTTTTGATTTATGAGGAATTTTGATTTTTAGTTTGATTTGGATTGTTTAATTTAATTGGAAGGTGTGTTGATTATGTTAATGGGTTTTGGTTGATCATTTACTTGAATTCAATTAATAGGTTGTATGTTGAAGCATGATTAGTGCAATGAGAGTTGGTTAGTCGTGATAGATCGTATAATCGAGGGTTGAGATTGAGTGGATTGAGTTAATATTGGGTTATCACAACGAGAGTTTGATAATTTCAATAGAACCCCATTAATTTACACTGATTATTTGAATGTGAGTTTGGGTAATTGGTAAGGAGACCATAGGAGCTTGGTTTCTAGTATTCAGGTGTAAAAGCATGATTATGGCTTAGATTAGATTAATTTAGATAGAGTAGAACCCCCTAATTGTGTGATTACCCGGGTAAGAACGACTCTATTCTTCCTCCCGATCTTAGGTGCTTTATTAGATACATTTTTAGTGATTGCTCTTATCATACACCAACCAATGAATTAAACGTCCAAGTTAATCTTTAATCGATTTCCACATAATGAAGAACACCCGAACACTACTTCTCCATTTGATCTTGATCATCATTTTACTTGTTTTTCCTAGTTAGTTTTTATCTTGTTGATTTTTGCATTTACTTTTAGTCGTTCACACTATGCTCTTTCACTATAATTACGTGACAACGTACAACACTAAGGCTACACAAGCTAACTAGTCCCGTGGTTCGATATTTTAACCGGGCACTTACTTTTATTACTATGACCCTCTTACCAGTGTTTTCATAACCGGACCGGAGACCAAACCGGATAAGGCACCGGTTCACAGTCCAACCGGTTGGACCGGTTGGATCGGCGGTCCAACCGGTAAAATAATTATATATATAATCTTAAAAAAATGCATTTATAAAAATTATATTAAAATAATGAATATTAAATTAAAATATTAGTAAAAAAAACAGTGATATGAGTGAACAATTAAAGGAAACAATGTTAGTAAGAAAACAAATATATTAGATTTATTTTTCACATGGAATAAAAAGTAAAGAAATAATATAAGAGAAAACAAATAAACATATGAAAAATATGAGAGAAAATCTTTATATATAAAAGGAGGTGATGTTTCTCCAGAGTTTGACATGTATGCATTTTTTATGCCTTCTCCTCTTGCCATGTGGCAGCCTCAGGGTTTCGGTTCTCATTTCGAAAGTGAAGGTCGGTTGATCTTCTTCTTCCTGCACCTTTCTTTTCTTTGTGTTCAGACTGTGACGGTTACTCTGCCCTTCTTTAATGAGCTAAACAGAGGGTCTTGCAGATAAGTTTTTTCTTCTTCTGCCATTAAAGCAGGAAAAAGAGAAAGTGTGGGTGCGTCTGAATCTTCTGGTAGTCATCAACTAATGAATTTCCCATTTCTCTGCAGAGTTTCCTTCTTCAATCCACTTGTCAAGTTTGGGCACAATCGAGGCTCCAAGACCGAATCGTCTGGTGAGGTAGGGAAGATTATATATGATTACATTTGATTGTGAGTGTAATTGAATTTTTTTAAATCGTTTGTTAAATTCTAAAATTTGTGATTCTTGATTTTTCTAATTTCTGCAAATTTTGTATACTGTGTGCACAAAGAGCAGCAAAAGTGAAGATAAAAAAAAATGAAGAGGCTCGGTTTCTGCAAAATGGATTCCCATTTTCTCCATTTGTTTCTTCTTCCTTGGCATGATGCTGAACAAGTATGCCTACTTCAAGAATTTCGTTTTTCTTTACAATTAAGCTTCTCGGGTTTTTTAATTTTATTTAATTAATACGAGATTTGAATTAGGTTCTGGGTTCCTGTGGAATCCAACAACCAGCTCTTAACTCAGAAAAGACGGGACCAAGAATTACATATCGTTTTTTAGGAATGCAAGGGGGAGATCAAGAAAAGGATGTAACGAAAGAGGTGTATAAAACGCATGAAGCAATTAAGTGAGTTCACCATTCTTTAGATTTTTGTTTGCCAAGTGTCTGATGAATTGAGTTTAAATGAAGGTGGAATTTATTGGGAGATTACTTATGTTAGGTCATTGGACAAGTCAATTTCAATGCTCCAGATGAGGTCATCATCATCTAGGAGAGCTGAGGAGAGAAGGAAAATTGATGTGGTTTCTTTGAATGAGGGGACTCCAAGGAAGAAAGCATTTATGGTGATTGGTATAACACGAATTTTTTAAAATCGTTTGTTAAATTCTAAAATTTGTGATTTATTATTCCAATGGATTTGCTTCTAATTCATATGCCTGAATGCAGGTAAAAAAGAGTATTCTTCTTATTGTTGTTATTATCATTAGAAAGTAATTTAAGCCCAATCAAGTGTTATTTTGAAGTGGCTCCACCGAGAAATTATTTGTTGCTGCTGTTATCAGGTGTGGGAACAAATGTCATTAGATATGATCAGTCTTCTGGGGTTAGTTTACTCATTTTCTACACATGAAGTTTCAACATCATTGTAAATTGGAATGGTAGATTGTGCAAACATTTAAATACAGCTTTTGTGAAATCTACTCATGAAGATTTAGTTGTTAAAACTATAAATAAATAGAAGTACATGTGTTGGTTTCATATGAATGGAGGGTTTTTTCTTCCCTTTCTTTCTACAAGTGATCATGCAGCTTCATAGGAGAAGTTGAGCACCGCAAAATCCAAGAGCTCAACAAAATCGTTGAATCCAAAGGCCAGTCGGGTCTCCTCCAATTCGGCTCCATCACCTCCAAGGTATACAGACTGTCATCGTCCATTATATTCCTAGGATTATTTCAATTGTAATTGGTCCACTACTATGGGTGTATGGATGTGTAGTTCTCTCCAGGTGTTGCCATGTGTCAATTTGAGGCCTCCTCCTTTCACCACGTGTCTTTTTTTAAGGAGTAAAGTATGCCCAAACGTTGCCAAGTGAAATGTCTAAACGTTACCTCTTAAGTCAGTCTAAGTGAAACGTCTACTTCTTAATTGGTATTAATCGCAGAAACCCACACCTGATTTCTCAAATTTTGTTGTTTTCACTAATGTTAGGGTTCATGATTCGGCAAAAGTTTCTGAAAATCCTGCTTCTCCTCCTCCTCCTCTTGCTGACAATAAAACTGTTAATTTCGTTTTCTTATTCATTCTTTTTCATAAGTTTAATGTATTAATATTGATTCTGATGTGCGTGTGCCCTCATTGATTTGTATCTATAATATTTGTTACTCCTGTTTGGGTATTTACTATTGGGGATTTTAATGTTTGGTGTGTGTAGGATTTTGTGGTTAGGTTTTCATCAGGATTAGATGTTCAATGAGGGCTTAGAAGTGGGGGTTTCTTAGGGTTAACATATGGGGATCAATTGTGATGGCTATCACAACTGAGACAAGGTGCAATATTTTGGAATTAGCTCGAAGATAGAGAGTATTTTAGAGCGTAATGATGTGGTAATAGTGTTGGTGATTTGTGGTGAGATTGCATGAATTTATAGTGTGAATATGCTTGAATTGTCGTATTAAGAGTGCAAAAGGTATGTAAAAATAGTTTGTTTATCGAATTATTGATACATGATTGTTTTGCATTGTTTTTAGGGAAAAAACGATGAGTTTTGAAGCAAATCACACGAAGGAATCAAACTGAGAAAATGTCAGATGAAAGAAGATGAAGAGAGAGTGCATATGCAAGAAGAATCGAGCTGATCGGAGCCACGGATTGGAATTGGTGCACAAAAGAATAAGGAAGAGGCAATTCGGCCGAGCTACACAATTCGGCCGAGTGCGAATTGAGTCCAGAATCTGGAAGATTGGACAACTCGACCGAGCTCCACAACTCGGCCGAGTGAAATATTGAAGGCAGAATCTGGAAGTCCAGCAGCTCGGCCGAGCTACTCTATCCGGCCGAGTGGGAAAGGTGCACAACTCGGCCGAGTCCCTCAACTCGGCCGAATGGAAGGTCGAATGCAGAATCTGGAAGTCGGGGTGATCCGGCCGAGCTGTACAATCCGGCCGAGTGAACTGAAAAGTCTAAGGAATTTGTCAAGGCATGATTCGGCCGAGCTACGCAATCCGGCCGAGTGGAATTTCATTCCAGAATCTGGAATGATTGGCAATCCGGCCGAGCTACGCAATCCGGCCGAGTTGCCTGAAAAAAGGGGAAAGACATTCTACGGCCCGACTCGGCCGAGCTACAGCATTCGGCCGAGTTGCTGAGTGAACAAAAAGGCAAAACACGTTTTTGGAAGTGCCCGACTCGGCCGAGCTACTCGATTCGGCCGTGTAACCTCTTATTTTCGCCTAAAATCGTGTTTCTACCTTAGGGCACATGCCAAACACTTTTGGAAGAGTATATAAGGCCCAAAGTTCGTTTTTGAAAGGGGATTCCACACATTGAGAAAACTCTACACATAGTTACACATAGTAATAGGTTTTGAAGCATTTTTCCTTATAGTTTTCCATAGATTAGCTTAGTATTTAGTTACTTTTTCATTTCAATCAAGGATTGTAAGTGGGCTTTGCTTATTCAATCATATTGTAGCTACAATTTCATGATCAAGGTGATATTACTCTATTTTGCAATTCAATTTGGTATTTTGTTAAATTCTCATTTCTATTGCTATTTCACCATGAGTTTGATGGCATTTGTTGTTATAGCCATGGGATTCTCTTCTAGGACCATGGGCTAATCTCCTATTGCCTTGGGTGTGGATGTTTTGATGAGAATTTAGTGTAATTGTGAAGTAATTGCATGATTAACTTAGGATTTAGGTGTTAATGTTTCTAGAGTTGTATTGTGATTGATTCATTTGGTTGATCAACCCTATTAGCGAGCATGTTCGATTGTGTTTATTGCAACGAGAGTTGGGTAGCATGATTGGGAGTGTGAGTGTGAGCTTTGGTCAATTGAATAGAAGTTAATTAGTAATTAGCTCACCCGAGAGGGGTGTTAATGGCTAGACCGACAACCTTAGACACTAAACGAGTAGAGGTCGTCTAGGAGTTTGGTGAGAGGGCGTTTCATAAGCATTAGTAACCGTGTTGAAAGTGCTTATGAAACACTATCTTAGGGGATTATGGTATTTGGTTAGATCCTATAATTGCTAATCAATGCACGATGTTTACCTATGCCTTTCGAGGGGGTTTGCACACTTATGTGATAGCCTTTAGCTTGACCCAAATTTGTAGCAAAATCATGTAATTGGTTCACTAGTTCACTTAATTGCTCACAAAACGGAAACACCCGAGGCAATACACTTTTCTTGCACTTTCCAAAAGAAAGTTAGATAGCTTATTATTTCTGGTCACTAGTTCTAATTACTTTAGTGAATCTAGCTTAATATTCTTGTGCTTATTCCCGAAAATCCAAACAACATCATTTAGTTACTACAATAGCATGATAACTTGCAACTTTAGGGACTCATTTTCACTCAATTAAGTCCTTGGAACGAAAATATACTTGGGAAAACTTATCCAAAAATACGAACAAGTCAATGGCGCCGCTGCCGGGGATTTAAGCGAGTGTTATTAGTGAAACTTAGAGTTTGTTGAGTGTTATTGATAGTAGCATTTCTTTTTCGTTATCTTGTTTTTCGTTTCTCTTTGTGGGCTTTGATACTTGTCTTTTGTAGGTGTATGATCACAAGATCTCGTGGAGGAAATTTGGAACCATTGGATCTTGAGATCGAGGCACACGCAAGGAGAAGAAATCGAGGTAGAAACCATCAAAGAGTAGTAGAGCATTTTGAGATGGAGAACATCGAAGAGATGAATCCTCCACCTAATGGAGATGATGATCCTCAAAGAGAGAACAACCAAGTTGCAAACCAAGTTGGAGGGAATCCACTTCCAAACCCTCCACCAAATCTCCAATTTCCCAATCCACAATATCCACCCCAAAACCACTTTCCATACCAAGGATACAATCCTTACCCCTATCCACCTCCACAACAAGCCTACTATCCACCACCTCAACCTCATCAATATCCACCACCTCAACACCCTTACCCTCCACCTTACCAATATCCTCCGCCTCAACACATTCAAGAGGAATACATTCCTCCTCCTCCACATATAGAAGAACCTCAACGTGTGTACCATGGAAGGCCAATGAGGGAATATTTTGAGCCTCAACCTAGGGAACATTACGATGGGTTGGCAAGACCAAGGGTGGAGGCGAACAACTTCGAGATTAGTGCCTCTCTATTAAGGATGTTGAGGGAGAGACAATTTGAAGGAAGGACGGAGGAAGGATTTGAGAAAGACCCGAATGAGCATCTTGCTCAATTTTTGGAGATAGCCGACACTCTCAAGCAAAACGGAGTGTCGGAAGATGCTAAAAAGATGAGGCTATTTCCATTTACATTGTCGGGGAAAGCAAAAGCGTGGCTACAATCAAGCATTCCCGCCGGAGAAGTGAGGACATGGGAAGATTTGAAGAAAAGATTCCTATTGAAGTACTACCCTCCTTCAAAGACGATGGAGGCCAAGCAAAAGATCTCTACGTTCAAACAAGGTCCAAATGAGGGAATCAAAGAAGCATGGGAAAGATTTACGAGTCTTCTCATCACATGCCCCCATCATGGTTTCCCAATAGAACAAACAACTTGTTGGTTCGTTGGTGGGTTACGATTGGAAGATCAACACCACATTGATGCTTGTGCGGGGGGTTCAATTTGGATGAAGTCGGTAGAGGAGATCAATGACATCATAGAGGGGATAGCAAGCAATACTTTCAAGACAAGAGTGGACCGTGGAGCACAAAATCGGGTAGCCCAAGTGGATGCTAATGATAGCATAAGAGCAATGATGTCTACACTCATTGAAAAGGTAAATGTTTTATCTCAAACAAGAGATAATCATTTATCCTTTGTGCAAGAAGATCCTCAATTGGGACATATGGAAGAAGTGCAATACATGGGTCAACAAGGGTATCCACAAAATTTTCAAGGGAACCGACAATATCAAGGCCAACCACCATATCAAAATCGTGGCCAAGGATATCAAGCTCCTCCTCAAAACCGATTCCAAGGACAATCTTCATCATCTCAAGGACAAGGGGGACCATCCCCTCAATACCAAGCCCCTCAAAACCCGAATTTTCGGAGGAATGAGAACTTGTCATATTCGAATCCTAAGGGTGCTATTCAATATCCTCCCGGATTTGATCCCGGAGCAAAACTCCCAAGTGGAGAAGGAAAGTCCCCCACGGATGAGCTTCTTGCACTCCTCATGAAGAGGATGGAGACAAGTGAGAAGAAATCCGAAGCATCCGACTCCATCCTTGCCCAACTTGTGAGTAACCAAAAATCAATGGAATCCATGATTGGCCAACTTGTGAGTAACCAAAAATCCACCGAATCGATGCTTGCTCAACTCACGAGTAACCAAAAATCAATGGAATTCCAAATGGGACAAATGGCAACTTCAATTGGATCTCAACCTAACAAAGGGAAATTTCCATCGACAACCGAAGTGAATCCGAAAGAGCATTGTAAAGCCATTAAGTTGAGGAGTGGCACTTCTTATGAAGGACCAAAAATGCCCACGGATGTTGATGATGAGAAAGTCGATGAAGAGATTGAGGAAGTTGAGGAAGGAAAGCAAGATGAGGAAGTGGAAGTTGAAGGAAGGAAGGATGATAAAGATGAAGAGAAAGAAAAGAAAGAGGAGGAAAGTGGGGATGAGGGAGCGAAGAGTCCAAGGACTCCAAAGTGGAAGATTGCTAAGGAGCTAAGAGAGAAGAAGCATGATGTACCATGTGACAAATGGGGAATTCCCATTACTCATGTACCACTTCCCTTTCCTCAAAGGTATATGAAGAAGAGGTTGAACGAGAAGTTTAGCAAGTTCATGGAAATCTTTAAGAAGATTCATATCAATCTCCCTCTTCTTGATGCCTTGGATCAAATGCCCCACTATATGAAGTTCCTCAAGGACTTGATTGCTAACAAGAAGAAGCTTGGAAGTCATCAAGCAATCAATCTTTCGGAGGAATGTAGTGCTCTACTCCAAAGAAGCCTACCCAAAAAGTTGGAAGATCCGGGGAGTTTCACCATTCCTTGTGAAATCGGGGGAAGTGAAGCAATATGGGCATTATGTGACCTTGGGGCGAGCATCAACCTCATGCCCTATTCAATTTACAAGAGATTGGATATGGGGGAGTTGTTACCAACGACCATGACCTTGCATCTAGCCGACCGATCGGTGAAGACACCAAGAGGGATCGTTGAGGATGTGTTGGTGAAAGTGGACCGATTTATATTTCCCGTGGATTTCGTCATCCTTGACATGGCGGAAGATGAGCATGTCCCGTTGATCTTGGGAAGACCTTTTCTTGCAACGGGGGAGGCAATGATCAATGTGAAGAAAGGGGAATTGAAATTGAGCTTCAATCATGAAGAAATCACATTTTCAATCTACAAGTCTTTGAAAGAGATTGGAGAAGTGGAGTCTTGCAATTTCCTAGATGTTGTGGACAACATGGTGCAAGATGAATGGGAAGATTTCTCTAACTCTTCTTTAACTCATTCCCTTTCTTCATTTTTATGTGATTCTTTGATTGTCTCTAATGATTTGTTGCCAAGCTCTCATAGGGATTCAATAGAAGAAGTGGATGCCATGGAGATGAGAAGGAGACCTCAAATCTTACCACTTCATACCCCCGTTGAAGGAGGACAAAGCCCGGAAGAAAAGAAGGAAAAGATGAAGCCATTACCGGAGCACCTCAAGTATGCTTACTTGGATAGCGAAATGAGGTACCCCGTTATCGTTTCCTCTTTGTTGAATGATGTTGAGTTAGAAAAATTGTTAGTTGTGCTTGCTAGGAATAAGAAAGCCTTAGGTTGGACCATCGATGATTTGAAGGGTATTAATCCATCTATATGCATGCATAGGATTAGGACCGAGAGTGATGTTAAGCCCATAGTCCAACCTCAAAGACGAGTAAATCCTATATTGCAAGAAGTTATTAGGAAAGAGGTTATCAAATTCTTAGATTCGGGCATGATTTTTCCCATAAGTGATAGTCCATGGGTTTCACCATTGCATGTTGTTTCTAAAAAGGGGGGTATGACGGTCATAAAAACCGATCAAAATGAGGTAATAGCTACAAGGGTAGCAACCGGGTGGAGAGTGTGTGTAGATTATAGGGAGTTGAACAAGGCTACATGTAAGGATCACTTTCCCCTCCCCTTCATGGATCAAATGCTTGATAGACTTGGTGGATTTGCTTATTATTGTTTCCTCGATGGTTATTCCGGGTACAATCAAATAATGATTGCTCCCGAGGACCAAGAGAAGACCACCTTCACATGTTCCTATGGAACGTTTGCTTGGAGACGCATGCCCTTTGGGTTATGTAATGCACCGGCAACATTCCAAAGGTGCATGATGTCGATTTTTCATGATTTAATTGAGAAGGTAATGGAAGTATTCATGGATGATTTTTCTGTTTTTGGTACCTCATTTGACACATGTTTGGAACATTTGGAGTTAGTGCTTAAACGATGCCAAGATACCAACCTTGTCCTTAATTGGGAAAAGTGCCATTTCATGGTCAAGGAGGGGGTGGTACTTGGTCATCATATATCTTCTTAAGGTTTGCAGGTTGATCGGGCAAAGATAGTGGCAATAGAGAAGCTTCCTCCTCCATCAAACGAGAGAGGAATTCGTTCATTCTTGGGGCATGCCGGCTTTTATAGACGGTTCATTAAGAATTTCTCTAATTTATCTAAGCCCCTTTCACACTTACTTGAGAAAGATGTTCCTTATGTTTTTGATGATGCTTGTTTGAATGCTTTTAGTGCCTTGAAGGAAGCGTTGATCAACACTCCCATCTTAGTAGCACCGGATTGGAAGGAACCGTTTACATTGATGTGTGATGCTAGTGACGTGGCAATGGGGGTATTTCTTGGCCAAGTAAGGGAGAAGATTTTTCGGGCTATATACTATGCATCCAAAACATTCAATGGAGCTCAATTGAATTACACCACTACGGAAAAGGAACTTCTAGCGGTGGTGTACGCTTTCGATAAGTTTCGACCCTACCTAGTAGGTGCGAAAACTATCGTTTACACGGACCACGCCGCTATCCGTTATCTCATGGGGAAGAAGGATGCAAAACCAAGATTAATCCGATGGATCCTACTTCTTCAAGAATTCGACATTGAGATCAAGGATAAGAAGGGGAGTGAAAATGTTATAGCCGACCATTTGTCTCGGATTGAGAGGGCTAAAGAGTCCAAAGAGGAGTTTGGAGATGTGAAAGAAGAGTTCCCGGATGAGCGTTTGTTCCGTGTCCAAGGATCATTTGTGGGAAAGATTCATGATGAAGGTCCTTGGTATGCGGATATTGCCAACTACTTGGCAAGTGGGAGCATACCATTTGGGGTAAACACTTATGAGAAAAAGAAGTTCTTGAAGGATGTTGAGAGCTACATTTGGGACGACCCCCATTTGTTGAGAAGGGGAGTCGATTCCATAATTAGAAAGTGTGTCCCGAAGGAGGAATGGGAAGATATCATGAATCATTGTCACTCGTCTCCATGTGGTGGACATTATGGGGGTGAAAAGACAGCTCTAAAGGTGCTCCAATCTGGATTTTATTGGCCATGGGTGTTCCGATCTTGTAAGGAGTTTGTACTCCGATGTGATAAATGTCAACGTAGTGGTGGGATTTCCAAGAAGAACGAGATGCCGTTGAACAACATCGTAGAGGTTGAGTTGTTTGACGTGTGGGGGATAGACTTCATGGGACCGTTTCCGTCTTCCAATGGTTTTACTTACATTTTACTGGGGGTTGACTATGTGTCAAAGTGGATTGAGGCCGTTGCTACAAGGGCTAACGATGCAAACACTGTGATGACCTTTTTGAAGGGAATCTTCACTCGATTTGGTGTTCCTAGAGCTCTCATAAGTGATGGGGGGAGTCATTTTGTAAATAAGATGATGGAGAGGCTTCTTGCAAAGTATGGTGTTACACACAAGGTAGCAACTCCATATCACCCCCAAACCAATGGGCTTGCCGAGGTTTCGAATCGGCATATCAAGAAGATTTTGGAAAGGACGGTGAGCACTAGCCGAAAAGATTGGGCAAGCAAGCTTCCGGATGCTCTTTGGGCATATAGGACGGCATATAAGACTCCACTTGGTATGTCTCCCTACCAATTAGTTTTTGGGAAGGCTTGTCATCTTCCCGTTGAGGTGGAGCATCAAGCACTTTGGGCTTTAAGGAAAGTTAACTTGGACAGCGATTTGTGTGGAGAGAAAAGGGTCCTTCAATTGCACGAACTTGAGGAGTTTCGTGAGGATGCCTATGCAAGTTCTCAATTATTTCGGGAGAAGACGAAACGATGGCATGATGCACGGCTATCCATGAAGATCTTTGAAGAGGGGGATGAAGTGTTACTCTACGATTCAAGGTTAAGTTTATTCCCCGGAAAGTTGAAATCAAAATGGAAAGGGCCATTCCGTGTAAAGAAAGTGTATCCTACGGGCTTCCTCGATCTTGAGAACGAAAAAGGAGAAGAATTCAAAGTGAATGGCCACCGAGTTAAGCATTACTACTCCCTTCCCGACAAGGGGGTAGTGCATGTAGTTGGCCTTCGTGACCCTTGAACTAAAGGAGTTCCGTCCGGCATAGGACGTTAAACCTAGCGCTAAATGGGAGGCAACCCATTGTTTTTCCTTGCTTTCGTAGTTAGTCTTTATTTCTAGTTGTTTGGTTATTTTTCTTATGATGTGTGTAGAGTTCTTAATTTGATAGGTCTATTCTTGTGGATGTGTGACCAACGAACGAGGAACTTGGTTTATGAGCATAGGATCGTGCACAAGAGGAGTCGATGATCACCATGAGGTACACCCCATCCTAAACTTGAGATTGCTTTGCAAAACTCAAGTTTGGGGGGGGTAAGGATATTTTCTTTTGATTGTTGTACTTGGATTATGTGAATGTTGAGCATAAGTCATTGGTGATATGATTTTGGTACATGTGTATGGCTTGTGCTTGATAAATATTTGCATGGTGATGATTGAACTCGTGATTAGTAGATTTTAAGTTAGTGCATAGAGATTGTTGCTTGTTGCAATTTCGTTTTATCACTCTTTTTCCAAACTTTTAATTGCTTGGCAATGAAAAAGTTTGGGGGGGTATGATCGTTTTCAAAGAAATTCTGCAACAAGCACATGAGCAATGTTGGTCACTTGTGTGCATTAATGGTTGTTTTGTTGGTGCAAACTAATTGATGTGGAATGAGCTAAAAATTTTGCAAATTCATGGAGTTGTGAGCTTTTGGAAACGAGAGAAAAGTCGAAAAATGGTGCTAGGGTGAAGCTTGGAGCTGGAAAAGACAAATTCGGTTTGATCGAACGAGTGCCCTGACTCGAATCGAACCGAAAAACAGGTTAGTATCGAAAAAGTGGAATTTTTGGGTAAAATCAGCAACTCGGCCGAGCTACATCATCCGGCCGAGCTGCTGCTTGTCACAGAAACTGGACAAGTTTGCAACTCGGCCGATCTCTTCAATCCGGCCGAGTTGCTGGGCGTAATTTGAGTTCTGGAACAGCTGCAATCCGGCCGAGCTCCACCATTCGGCCGAGTTGCTGGGGCGACATCGATTCTGGAACAATTGTGCCTCGGCCGAGCTACAGCATTCGGCCGAGCTATCTGCAAAACGAAGGTAAGAACTCGGCCGAGTTCCCAACTCGGCCGAGTTACTGTTCACGTGGATTAAATTGGTATAAATACCCTCTCTCCTCCATTTTTGCCTCATTTCTCAAAACCCTAGCCTCAAAATTCGCCTCCTTCCATTCCTCCACACAAAACTCACTCCAATCCTCATTCCTACACTAAAATCACCCACAATACTCCCAAACACCCAATAATTTCACCAAGGCTTTCATTATTTCAACCAAAATTTCAAGCTTTTGGAAGTTGAGGAAATTTCGAAAGTTTCAACAAATTTTGTGCACACTTTCAAGTTATTCCAAACAAAGGTATGTTTTCTTCTTTGATTTTGTCTAAAGTTGAAGACTTTTACTCAAGGTTGGGATTATTTGTTGGTATTATTGTGAAAAGTTGAAATTTTTGTGAATTGTTTTGCAAGAATTGTTATGGGATTGAATGTTTATGGTGAATGTTGGTGTTGGGTGATGTTTATGATAGCTTAGAACTCGATTTTGGTGTCAATTTTGCATGGGTAGGATGTTTAGGCCTTCAATTTTGTGATTCAATTTGTAATTTCATGGAAGCATTTAACAAACACTTGGGTTGCAATAATTTTGGGAATAAACATTTGAGATATGTTATGATATGACACAATTCATGATAGAAGTGGCTATATGGTTGGTTTTGCATGGAATAATTGTTTTGCATATATTGAGTTCATTATTGTTGGGTGAATTGGTTAAGATGCATTGTTTTGAAGGAATATTGAGTGGAAGTGTCTAAATGCATGTTGTTTTTGTAGGATAATGGATTCGGATAGTGATGTTGAGGTGATGGTAAACACGAGAAAAAGGAAGAGAACACCCGAAGGGTTAGGAATTCAGTTTACTCCGGAAGAGCAAGTGAGGCTACGCCCATTGTTCGACCGGATTGTGTGTGAAATCGGGTGCACTCGTTTTCCGGAGGAAAGGTGTATGGAGGCAATGGGCATAAAGGAGGATATGCATGCTATGTTTGGAAAAGTAGGAATGGGGGAATTCCTACAAAAAGATCCAAAAACCTATATACGGCTAACCGCGGAAGTGATTTGCACACTGAGGGTGGAAAAGGATGACAAGAATATCATCTCCGCGATTTCATTTAGGGCTATGAATGAACCCTACAGTTTGACATTGTCCGAAATCAACACCATCCTTGGAGCCCCTAGAGATAGGGATGGGAAGTTGATGAAACAAAAGAAGGGTTTTGAAAAAGAAAAGTTTTGGGAGCTCATTTCATCATCCACCATTCCCTACTCAGCCACAATTTCAAAGGCCTCGTTCATTAGGAACCCAATCGTGAGGTATGTCGAGAAAGTGCTCTCCAACACACTCTTGGCTAGGTCGGAGAGTGGCTCGGTGAATCAAGAGGAATTGTATATCATGTGGTGTTTGGTTTACGGGCACAAGTTCAACGCTGCCTACTACTTTGTGAATCAACTCAATAAGATAAGGAAGAGTGTAGCGGCGAAGTCAAGGGTGATGATAGGGGGAATGATCACCCTATTGTGTGAGCACGTGGGAATCGATATGTCGAGGTTGAAGGCTGTAGACGACGATGCTCTAGACATCTACACTATGAAGAAGATGAAAATTCTTTATGAGGAGAATGATCGTCTATGGATTTTATGGCAAGGGAGTCTGAAATTTCCACTCCCGAACACAAGATTGACCACCCTAATTGGAAGCAAGAAGAAAATCAAGGAGAATCTTCTCCTTAGTTCAAGAGCACACGAGCTGGCCATTGAAGAAGCTAAGGGGGGTAATGTAGAAGGTCAACAAGTGAGGGATGTGAGGATGATTGAAGCTCAAGGGAGAAACGAAGCTCAAGAAGAGGGTGAAGAAGAAGAAGAAGAAGAAGAAGGAGACGGCTCCGGACCATCTAACTCTCAATGGGAGAGATACTTGAAAGCTCAAGAGGACTTTGTTCAAAGTCAAAATGAAAGGTGGTTAGCCCATGAGAACTACTTACGTGAAGAAGAGTTGAGGCGACAAGCTGAAGAGGAATATCGTAGAGGGGAGGGTTTGAGATGGCAAGCAGCGGAGGACCATAGGAGGGCCGAAGTGGAACGATGGAGGTTGGAAGATGATTATAGGAGGGAACTCGATGGTCGTTGGAGAACCCAAGAAGATGTGAATTGGATGATCCGTGACATGAACGGGTGGCACATCAATGAGAACCATTTCAATCCTCGTGCACCTCCTTCGTGAGCCGAAAAGGGAGTTTACCTCTAAACTCTTGCTATCATCTGGTTTTAGTTCATTTGGATTCTATTTCGATTTGGTTGTACTCGTATTGATAATTCTGTCTCTCTCTCTCTCTTTCGCTCATTTGATACTTTGGTTCATATGTTAACATTTGTGGATGGTTTTATTTCATGTATTGGATGTTGACTTTTATCATTTGTGATGTTAGAATTGTGATGAGTTGAGTTATGGATGATTGTTTAGTAATGATTGTAGTTTTGTGAATTTTGATGTGAATTGTGAATTGATTGTGGATGAACTTACCATTTGAGTGTGTGTGGTGAGAATAACGAAGCTTAGGAGAGTACACGAATTCACATGATTGAAACCCGGTGAGAATTGATCTTTGAACAAATCATGACCCGGTTGTTGTTTGAGAGTGGATTGGTCATTATCTCTAGTGCTAGAACTTGCCATGAGTTTTGCTTAAAGCCAAAATTGTGTGAATCAAGAAGAAGTGATTTAGGCCATCTTTGATAATCATTAGTCACTAGCCAAATATTCCCTTACCAAAAGAATTCCCGTAGTTAGCCAAGTCGAGCCTTGAACTTGATCTTTTTGGTACCCTACGTTGTTTAACCTCTTTAACTTAATAAGCCTTTGCCTAACTAGTGGAGGACAAGTGAAGAATGGAAGAACATGAGCTTTAAATGGAGAATTGTGGAATGTTGAGCAAGTGGAAAAACAAGAAAGAGATGGAAAAACAAAAGAGAAAAAAATCATTGAATGAGAACCTCTTTGAAAAAAAAAAAAAAAAAAAAAAAAAGAGAAAAGAATACTTATGAATAAAATCAAAGAGGTGGTCTCATGATTTGAGTTTGAAAGAACAAAAGGGTATTTCTTGTAACAAAGAAAGGAGTAAATTCTTTGTGGGAAAATAGAAAAGTGAGGGAATGCATGAATAGTTTGAAAGAAACAAAGAAGTGATAAAGTGTTCATTGTTCCTCCACTAGTCTAGTCACTTTTATCCAAATGTTTCCCACCGTGTCCAAAGAGCCTACGTTACGTCCCTAGAAAAAGCCCTATTGATCTTGTTGTGAAACACAAAAGTGGTGGATAGAAGAAACTCATGGCAAGCTTATGGTAACTAGTTGATGTGAAGCAATTGATGAGTGATGCAAGTCCATAATTCCTTTGTGTGATTGAGTGATACACATCTTGTGAGGAATGTGGATTTAGTATTCGATTTTGCTTCGTTTGAATCACCCCGTGCATGATGGTGGTAAGAGAGTTCATGATTGAAGATCATTCTTTGAAAAGTTCATTTGCTTTTATCATTACTAGCATTGATTCCATGGTTCAAAAATTCATCACAATCACTCACCTTTGTTCTTTGATTCTTTGCTTGGGGACAAGCAAACCTTTAAGTTTGGGGGGGTGATTTGTGGTGAGATTGCATGAATTTATAGTGTGAATATGCTTGAATTGTCGTATTAAGAGTGCAAAAGGTATGTAAAAATAGTTTGTTTATCGAATTATTGATACATGATTGTTTTGCATTGTTTTTAGGGAAAAAACGATGAGTTTTGAAGCAAATCACACGAAGGAATCAAACTGAGAAAATGTCAGATGAAAGAAGATGAAGAGAGAGTGCATATGCAAGAAGAATCGAGCTGATCGGAGCCACGGATTGGAATTGGTGCACAAAAGAATAAGGAAGAGGCAATTCGGCCGAGCTACACAATTCGGCCGAGTGCGAATTGAGTCCAGAATCTGGAAGATTGGACAACTCGACCGAGCTCCACAACTCGGCCGAGTGAAATATTGAAGGCAGAATCTGGAAGTCCAGCAGCTCGGCCGAGCTACTCTATCCGGCCGAGTGGGAAAGGTGCACAACTCGGCCGAGTCCCTCAACTCGGCCGAATGGAAGGTCGAATGCAGAATCTGGAAGTCGGGGTGATCCGGCCGAGCTGTACAATCCGGCCGAGTGAACTGAAAAGTCTAAGGAATTTGTCAAGGCATGATTCGGCCGAGCTACGCAATCCGGCCGAGTGGAATTTCATTCCAGAATCTGGAATGATTGGCAATCCGGCCGAGCTACGCAATCCGGCCGAGTTGCCTGAAAAAAGGGGAAAGACATTCTACGGCCCGACTCGGCCGAGCTACAGCATTCGGCCGAGTTGCTGAGTGAACATAAAGGCAAAACACGTTTTTGGAAGTGCCCGACTCGGCCGAGCTACTCGATTCGGCCGTGTAACCTCTTATTTTCGCCTAAAATCGTGTTTCTACCTTAGGGCACATGCCAAACACTTTTGGAAGAGTATATAAGGCCCAAAGTTCGTTTTTGAAAGGGGATTCCACACATTGAGAAAACTCTACACATAGTTACACATAGTAATAGGTTTTGAAGCATTTTTCCTTATAGTTTTCCATAGATTAGCTTAGTATTTAGTTACTTTTTCATTTCAATCAAGGATTGTAAGTGGGCTTTGCTTATTCAATCATATTGTAGCTACAATTTCATGATCAAGGTGATATTACTCTATTTTGCAATTCAATTTGGTATTTTGTTAAATTCTCATTTCTATTGCTATTTCACCATGAGTTTGATGGCATTTGTTGTTATAGCCATGGGATTCTCTTCTAGGACCATGGGCTAATCTCCTATTGCCTTGGGTGTGGATGTTTTGATGAGAATTTAGTGTAATTGTGAAGTAATTGCATGATTAACTTAGGATTTAGGTGTTAATGTTTCTAGAGTTGTATTGTGATTGATTCATTTGGTTGATCAACCCTATTAGCGAGCATGTTCGATTGTGTTTATTGCAACGAGAGTTGGGTAGCATGATTGGGAGTGTGAGTGTGAGCTTTGGTCAATTGAATAGAAGTTAATTAGTAATTAGCTCACCCGAGAGGGGTGTTAATGGCTAGACCGACAACCTTAGACACTAAACGAGTAGAGGTCGTCTAGGAGTTTGGTGAGAGGGCGTTTCATAAGCATTAGTAACCGTGTTGAAAGTGCTTATGAAACACTATCTTAGGGGATTATGGTATTTGGTTAGATCCTATAATTGCTAATCAATGCACGATGTTTACCTATGCCTTTCGAGGGGGTTTGCACACTTATGTGATAGCCTTTAGCTTGACCCAAATTTGTAGCAAAATCATGTAATTGGTTCACTAGTTCACTTAATTGCTCACAAAACGGAAACACCCGAGGCAATACACTTTTCTTGCACTTTCCAAAAGAAAGTTAGATAGCTTATTATTTCTGGTCACTAGTTCTAATTACTTTAGTGAATCTAGCTTAATATTCTTGTGCTTATTCCCGAAAATCCAAACAACATCATTTAGTTACTACAATAGCATGATAACTTGCAACTTTAGGGACTCATTTTCACTCAATTAAGTCCTTGGAACGAAAATATACTTGGGAAAACTTATCCAAAAATACGAACAAGTCAGTTGTATAAATAATGAATTGGAAATTTCAATAAGAATGTGCAAATATCAAAATAAGAAACTTTTTATATTTAGGAGCTTACATTATATGGAAGGTGTAGTCAATCAGCATTTTATAAGGGAATTGAATTTCTAAGGAATAGTTATAAGTAAGAATTTGATATAGTTTTTTAGTTCTTTGTTACTATATTAGTATGTATCAGCAAAGGAACGAGCATTTGTTCCTTCCGCGTTGATGTGTTCTATATGACCAAGCCTTTCTTTTTTTTCATAATATTTTTATATATGTAATTATTTTATGGTTAATTAAAAGGAGAAGAGTTGTTTGTTTAAAATGTATTTTTGTCTTGAATTTTCTGAGCATTCGATGAACAACATATTCTTCAGTTTCCTTCAGTTTCGGCTAAATTCTTTTTGGTATATCCATAATATGGCAATGTAAATTTTGATTAAATGCAAGAAATATGTTCAGCGAAAGGCAAAAGCTATTTTTGAACACCAAAATCATATCTCAGCCATTGTAAACTGGGGACATATTATGATGAACATTGTATCAGCTTATTTTGTCTATAGGCATAAGTTGAGATGCATACTGAGGAAGTTTTCTCTAGCTTATTGTTTCTTGACCCACTGTAACTTCTCCTGCCTTGAAACATGATATATTACTGTGCACATCTTTTGCATGTCATAGAAGATGTATATCAACTTAGTTTGTATTTGATTGTAAAACTACTTTTGAATAGAAACAGCAGCAAATGAAGAAAAATGGAAGCGGTGGTGGTGTTGCACACACTGAAGCGGCTACTCCACATCGCTGCCTTTTCTTCCAAAGTCAATAGAAACCCCGTTCAGTACTTCCATGCCCACTTCAGCCACTCCTGCCCCCACGTTGCCTCAAGTTTACCTTTGTTTCCACTTCCACCATCTCCATCTATTAGAGAAATCAGTTTGAGAAAAAGGTATGGGCTCTTACATGATAACGAATTCGAAATTAAATAAATCAGTAACATTTTCATGATGCTTGGTAATTTAGAAAAAAAAATATGCACAACATAGAGCTGTTTTCCTATAGGACTATTGGGTTTGTGGAAAACTTATCCATTTCCTCACATGTTTATTTACATCTTGAATCAGATCTTAAGCATAACATATACTTCCTCTGTCTCGTGTAAAGATACATATTTACTCTTTGCACATGTTTTAAGAAATATATTATTTAATGTGTAGTGTTGGGGCATTGCCATTGAAGTAGAGAGAGATATGAAAGGGAAAATGTAAAGAGGGGTAGGAAAGAGAAAAGATAGAGAGAGATAGGGTGGTGTAGATAAAAGTGGAAATGAGTAACTTAACAAAGGATGCTCTGATTCGGGTGGAATTTACACGTTTTAGAGGCACATGTGAAGCATGTTTTGATGTGTATTTCATTGATTTATGCATTGATTATGATTGTTTGAGCCGAAATGAGAGAAATGTTGTGTTTTGTCGATTTTATAGGAAATACGATGGAATTTGGAGCAAAACACCAACCATACTTTACTGGATCAGGAAGTGGAGTGCACGGTTGGATTCATCTCGAAAAACGGAGTGGATTAGCCAAAATAATCGAGTCAATCCGACACCCGAGGCGAAAGATATGCACAAAACGAGAAAGGGCCGAAGTCGACCGAGCGAGAGCACGCCCGAGACGAGTGCTCGAGCAAGGGGTGCTCGAAACCGAAGGATTTTTGGCCGAGAGAGGGCACGGCCGAGCACCCTGCTCGGCCGAGCTGCTGCCAAGACAAAGTTGAAGGCCACGGTCGAGCTGCGCGCTCGAGCTAGCCGACCTCGAGACCGAGAAGTTAAGGCTACCACATGCCTCGGCCGAGCTGCCTGCTCGGCCGAGCTTCCCTCGATCCTCTGTCCACACGCCTCGACCGAGACAAGGCCACGGCCGAGCAACCCACGACCCCCTGTCCGCCCAGCCAGCTCGGTCGTGCACCTGCTCGCTTCATGTCCGTTTTGCACTACCGTGCTCCGTGCACGGCCGTATCAATCCCATTTTCGGTGCCTTTTCACCAATTTGGCCATTTTTTAGGGACCAACTTGCAATTTTGTCATCCAAACCCTACCCAAACACTATATAAACCCTCTTTCTTGAAATCCAAGCCATTCTCCCCCAATCCACACATAGTTACACATACTTGGAGGTGTTTTGGCCATTTCTCTCTCAATTCTTCATCAAATCAAGGAAGAAAGGATGCAATAGCTTTCAAATTTCATTCCACATCACATTCTAGACTAAGCTTTCTCTTTCTTTTCCTTTTTATTTAGTTATTTCATTTGGAATTTGTAATTGGATTATGCTAGTTAGTGGCTAAACACATTTGTGGTTCTAAGGCATTGTAGATATTTGGATTGAAGTTTATGATGAATTTCTTGCTTTAATTGGTGTTTACCTCTTATTTGTATGCTTAATTTTCCATTGCAAAGCATGTTGTTATTGGCCATGATGATTTGCTTAATTCATTGTTAATTGGGGTAAGATCGAAAGATTTATTCCATTTAATCGTATGCAAGCATGCAACCCGGTATTATTATGATCTCGAGAGAGGATTAATTATCGGAGAGGGAATTGAATGATCTTAGGAGCTATTTTAGGCGGTGTAACGTTTGTGATGTAGAGATACGAGCCTTTGTTGCATGCGCTTTTGGATTAATTGTATCGAGAGATCGCTTAATTCTTCTTGTGTGATCACCCTATATGAGATAACCTTAATGGCCATTTAAACGAGTTAACATTCATAAACGGATATCTAGGTGTTACAATTGCCTTGGAACCCACTTTTTCTCTTTGAGTTTTCATTCGTTTTACTCTCGTTCTTTGATTTGCATGGTATTCGATCGATTTTATAATTACTCTTTTAATTGTTTACTAGTGACAATTCGATAGATAATTTAGGGTAATTCACCACTTTCAATCTTTCGATCGCGTCTAAATAGAACCACGTTAACAAACTACACTTTTACGCTCAACCTCCTTGTGGGATCGACCTCGTGCTTATCACGCTACGATAGACACCGTACACTTGCGGTTGTTTATTTTAGTGTTGTATAACACGTGAATCATGCTCAAAAGGCTAAAATGGTTAACTTAGCGAGGACAGAAGGAGTATTATTAAAAGGTGTCAGGAAGAAGGAAAGAAACACAAGAAGAATGTCATGTAATGTAATGGAATGGAATGGAAACAGTCCGCGCTGACAAATAAAAGCTCCATAGGTTTCACTTTATGTTGGAGATTGTGGAAGAATGAAGTTAAAGGTTGCTTGTAATTTCTATAGCCTTCAAACAGAATAGAATGGTCAGTTTAAGTTTTTGTAGATTTTGGAATTTTGTTCGCAGAAATTTCAGATATGACCTTCTCATATGTCTATCTGATGAAAAAAACTTTTGTGAACTTGGTTCACACAAGTTTATGGTGAACACAGTAATACTGTTTAGCACACGAAGTATCACCATTAAATGATTTTGAGAAGAATAATATATTAAATCAAACATTTTTTAAAACGTGATTCTTCGTATTCTAAATAGAATTTCTTCGTATACTAATCAATAGTATTAGATTGAAGAAGAGAGATCACGTGATTCACAAGACTTACTCCTATCTGATAGTAGAAATATTATCTTTTTTTATTATTATATTTCAAAATGCAGGTTATCTTAGCACTCGTCGTAGCCGAGGCTGCATATGAATGTGAGTATCGAGATTTGCACTGGTTTATTTATTTACCATACCGCTCAATAATTGGACCATTTTACTAGAATTTTTGTACATCTAGGTGATTAGTTTGTTTTGTAAATTTTTCATGTGATGATATTTATAAGTAGTCACGTAGAAGATGAGACACCAATCAATATTAATGAACTTTTATCACTAAAAATATGTTATATGTTGTTATTTTTGTTGGGAAAGAATTACTATTCATTAGCTGTAAATTTTTAATCTTATTATTTTTAGAATCTAAATAAAAATGTAAAATCTGGTTTCTTTAACTTTTCTGTTGTCACAAGCATACGAAAAGTTATTTATATTTAAAACAATCATTGCTATATCAAAGAAGATTTGAATCACAGGATTTCATGGCTATATGATTCTGTAGTTGTGCTACTGCAAACCAATCCAACACGCATAACAATTATTCGGCAAGACCTCTTAAAACCAACTAAAGTATCCAAGTAAACGGTTATCCAAAGTAAACCGATGGAATTGGAAGGTGAGGCAAGAGGAATAAAATACTCATAATAATCAGTTGGCCATGAACTCAGATTTTGAGTCAAAAATGCTAAATAAATTATTTAGGGAGAAAATTGATTGGTGGAAATTATATTACACCATTTGGAATAATGTATCAAGTTCTAAATATAAATGTTCCTTGGAATATCAAATTCAGAACCAATATTGTACCTAAAAAATGACAAATGAGTGCAAAAAAATTATTTATATGTTCTACTAAATACTAAATTACAATAGACCCGTGCATCGCACGGGCAAAAACTAGTCATTATAAAAGCAATAATGTTAGTAACAAAAAAACATATGAATTTTATTATTTCCCACATCGAAAAAGTGGAAGAAGTATGAGAAAAAAATATTATAAAATTAATAGTGTTATAGTAACACAAAACAAAAAAAAAGATTATGTCCCACATTGAAAAGAGTGGAATAAACATAGGAGGAAAACATTATAAAAACAATAGTGTTAATAACAAACAAACTTATGAATTTTATTATGTCCACATCGAAAAAATGGAGGAAGTATGAGAAAAAAATATTATAAAAGTAGTAGTGTTATAGTAACAAACAAACATAAAAATTTATGTCCCACATCGAATAAGAATAAAAGAAACATGAGAGAAAACTATTATAAAAGCAATAGTGTTGGTATAAAAAACTTATTATGTCCCACATCGAAAAAGTGGAAGAAGTATAATAATTTTTTTCTATAAAAGTAATAGTGTTATAGTAACAAACAAATATAAAAATGTGTGTCCCACATCGAATAAGTGGAAGGAAACATGAGAGGAAAACATGATAAAAGAGGTCGGATGCACCAAATTTCATAAAATAGTTAAAAATTAAAAAAAAAAAAAGTTTTGAACCGGTCTGACCGGTTTACCGGTTTTTGGCCGGTTTGCTCGGTTCAACCGGTTTTTGATCGGTTTTGACCGGTCCAACCACTAAAACGGTTTTTAGGCCTTTTCCGGACCGGTTTCGTGACCGGTTCACGGTTGGACCGGTTGAACCGGCCGGTCCGGTTCGGTTCTGAAAACAGTGCCTCTTACACTTGAGAGGTGAGTATTGAAAAATACGTGTCACCTCCCCTAAGATTTGAGTTTTTTTCGTCCACTATTCGTCCATATCTAGATGTGAGAACTCTTGCCCATAGGTTGTTTTCCTCCGTGAGGAGTCGTCAGATCCACTTGCCCAAGAGAGCTAAGTTAAAGGTTTTAAGATCCCTTATTCCTAGCCCCCCTTTCTTTTTTCTCTACAGACTTCTCCCCATTCGACCCACGGAATTTTCTTTGTTTCCCCCGTCCCCCCACCCCATAGAAAATTCCTCTAGATTTACGTGACTCCGTTCAGTACCGAGACTGGAAGTTTGAAAAACGATAAATAATACGTCGGTATTGACGAGAGTACGGCCTGCACTAGGGTGGTTCGACCTCCCATGGAGATGCTTTTGTCCGACCATTTTGTTAGTCTTTCTTGAATCTTCTTAATCATCCCCGACCACAACTCAGTTTTATGATGGCCGATTGGCGACCCCCGATGAACCTACGATATATTGATTGCCTAGCTTGGGATTTTTTTACTTATATAAGCATTACATGTGTTATGACATGAATCTTATGATTAAATTAGTTGTGGTTTGGCTTGTTACTGTCACGCGTAGTCTAATTAAACAGTGTTAAGATTAATGCACACGTGGACGATCCTCTTAATTATATATGTGAGGAAAAAGACGCATAAATTAATCCAACTACATCAACCCTCCACTTTTTTTGTGCATTCATCGAATAATAAATAATAACGTTAGAAAGAAAATAAGAACAAATTACAAAGCATATATAAAACCCAAACTAAACATCACAAAATTAAAGGTGGTACCAAATTAACATTACTTTGCTAATACTAGAAACACCCCATGACATATGTGAGCTATCACAACTTCAAGGATTTGCAGCCGCACCAACACCGCCGCCAACGCCACCACCAGCTCCTCCGCCAACTCCTCCACCCACTCCGCCACCAACTCCACCACCAGCACCTCCGAAACCTCCAACACCTCCCAATCCTCCTCCAACACCTCCCAAACCTCCCGCGCCACCTCCAAGACCTCCTAAACCTCCGGCGCCACCTCCAAGACCTCCCAATCCACCGGCGCCACCTCCAAGGCCACCCAAACCTCCGGCGCCACCTCCAAGACCTCCCAATCCACCCGCGCCACCTCCAAGGCCTCCCAAACCTCCCGCGCCACCTCCAAGACCTCCCAACCCTCCTGCACCACCACCAAGGCCGCTACCACCTCCGAGGCCTCCACCACCACCAAGGCCGCCGCCACCTCCGAGGCCTCCACCACCTCCAAGGCCACCGCCACCGCTGGGTAAAGTTCCAACAACACCTCCAACGCCGCCGAAGCCATTGGTTCCACCTAAGCCACCTCCTCCGCCGACTCCGGCACCAACGCCTCCGTATGGTATGCCGTCGCCGCCTACGCCGGAGTAGCTTCCAACACCGCCAAAAGAGCCAAAGTTCTTCTGGTCACGAAGACCATCGTCACTGGGCAAAACCCTAGCAGCGATCTGATGCGCTGCAAGAAGAGCAACCACAAACATCATCCCCGACCTCGCCATTCAATTCTCTCTCTGCAAATTAAACCTTTTTTTTCTCTCTCAGTTTTGAATTAAGCTTCTTACTAGTAATATTCGAAATTGAATGACACCTCAAACAAAATTAGTGTCTCCTTTATAAAGATAGTGGCCGTAGCGATGGAGTAAATGGAGCAGTTGGGAACATTGAATGCATTACATATATAATTACTCCATCACACTTTTGTACAGAAATAATGTAATATTATACATCAAGTGTTAATATTAAGAATCATCTACTAATTTAGATCTATTCCATTATAGTCACCTATGTTTTTTCTTTTTTCAATTTTAATCCTTTCGACCAAAACTAAAATTGAAAACATACGTATATAAATACATGCAGGATCAAAATTTAAAATTGGACGTACAATTGAAAAAAGTAAAAAGACACGGAACCAAGATCGACACTGTACTAATGAAAACATTGAATTTGCGCTAGTCTAAAACTTTTTTGGTCAGTTGTCAAAGAAAAAAAAAACATTTTAATTTGGTCCCCATATTGTCACACTATTATTTAATGTATATGACATCTAGCTCGCTCTTAAAAGATCAGCCCGGTCGACCCGAAGCCCTAACCCTAGCTAAGCGATCGCAGGCATCATAAAAGCCATGAAATTAATCTTAAGCTAATTATTCCACTAATTAAAGGTGATATAATTAATATATAATAAGGGCCTGAAAATAAATTTCAATATGTGTGCATCTTTAATTAATATTTTGATCTAATTAAGGTATTACATTGCGAAGTGGCTAATTAATTAAAGTGATCATTGTATTTAAAAACGGATTAAGTTTCCGAATGAAGCTAAGGATATTATCCACTTATAGTATACATTATTAATTCCTAACTTATTGTAGAAATAATTGTTTGTAGTACTGTTAATTAACGTACTATATATGAGTACTATGTATGACTAGCTAGCTACTAGTGATCGATGGTCTTGGTGATAAATGAATGCACATTTACTGCTATCACATGTTTTTGCTGGCTACCCCCACCTACCACTCCCTTGTTGCATCCATCTCCCTTAACAAAATTAAAATGGAGTAAATAATTAGGCTTGCTCTTCATAATTCATGTAGGGGTCGTTAAAAAAAATCAGAGATCCGATAATTAGCTTTATATACTCCCTCCGTATCCTCATAAGCTTTTCTTTTTCCATGAAGATTAAAAAGTACGTCCTCTATCCATGAAAAATATATATGCTCCTTTTTTTTATATATATAATTAAAAAAAAAAAAAAAGTGTTGTAAAATTGTTGTGAGATAAATTAGGTACAACCGTACAATAATTATTTTCATAAAAAGGAAATTGACACTTTAATTTTGGTGAACAAATTACTCCAACAAATTAAATAGAGAGAGTGGCCACAGTTTTTATATGGACAAATCACCCCTATATACTAATACGGAGTTTAATTTTGCCACATGTCATCATATGGTTAAATGTGATGATGTGTCACATGGAGATTAAATTAATTTTTTTTTAAATTTAATGTGTAATTAAACTATTGGTTAATACATGTCATTGATATTAAAATGGAAAGTCTTACCTTAATTAAAATTATAAAAATAAATTAATATCTTATTTTGATTAAGTTCTCTTTTATGTTTTCTAAAAATATATCTATACATTTTATAGAATATATCAATTTAATTAATTAATAAAATAAATTCATTTGTATATAATTTTATCAGTAATTGAATATATATTATAAATTAATTGATAAAATAAATTTGCATCATACTAATTATACCTAAAAAAAGTATTCAAAATAAAAAATTATATAATAAAATTTTAAATTATAAAAAGTAAATTTATCTATTAAATTTTATAAGTGTATCTTTTAAAATATAAATTATACTATTTTAAATATTACTTCATAACTTTTATCAATATACCGCGTAATACGCGGGGAGTCATCTAGTAAAGTATTATATTGAAGTAGATTGTTGAGGTTGAATGAGAAAATAAAAAAAGTAGAGAGATAGTGATTTGTATACTTTGTTTCTAGCTTGCAACTTAGTTATGCACTATTTTTAAAAAATAAGAAGTATTATTTACACTATTTTATTTTCATCTTTTAACCATCACTTATTTACTTAAATTTATATTTATTTTATTTATAAACAATCATTTTATTTATAAGTGAACATAACTCATATATTTCATTATACCCAGAGACGGTGCGACGTTGGGCCAGGGGCATTGAGCCCCCACTACAATTCTGAATTTTTACTATATATATTGATATGTTCCTTAAATGTTACTCTCTCCGTCCCAAGATTACTTACACGGTTTGCCCAGCACGTTTTTTTAATAAAAGTGAATTTAGTGGTTGATGATGTAAGATAAAGGAGAGGTATTTTAGATGATTTGGTGAGATGTAAAGTAAAATGTACTCCGTAAAAAGATGGTGGCAATTTTGAAAATAAAATAATGTTGGAAGGGTATTAATTTTGTGGGGTATTTTCATATTAAGAGTGTGCAAGTAATTTTGGGACGTTCAAATAAAAAAGGTGTGCAAGTAATCACGGGACGGAGGGAATATATGTTTTAGTTTGGTCAAGTGATTTTCAATGGTATGTTATGTTCCTTGAATTTGGTTTTCAATTCCCATCATTTTTTCCAATGCTTATTGTTTCAATATTTGTTCTCCTTTTGTGTCCACTTTTTCAAAGCTATTACTTACTCCCTCTATTCCTCCGCTATAAATTTCTCTTTTTTTTTGGTTGTTTTGATTAAGAACTATGATTAAATAATAGATGTAGTACAAGTGATGTGATGGTGAGAGGGAAAATAATAGATGAATGTGAAATGAAGAATCATAAAATAATAGATAAAATATAAGTGATGTGATTGAAAGAGAGAAAATCATATGTCAAAAATGGGAAAAAATGAAATGAAAAACTTATATTTTAATATTTATTTTAGTAGTTAATTATTTGTTATGAGATTTTATTGTATAATCATTCCTAATACAAATATTTAAACATAATTAATAAATATTATTTTATTGATTTAAATTATCATTTATTTATTTTATTCATATAATTTTGAATTTGTTGAACAAATTTATTATGAGATTTGAATATTTAGTAGTGAAATATTTTAGAGTTATATTTTAAATCATTCAAGATTATTACTTATTTAATTAATTTTTAAGCATATCATTTGGATTTTTGTCATGAATATTTAGCTGTGAAACGATATTTCAAATGTTATATTTTGGACTGTTCTAGATTTTGCATATTTATATATAAAAATGCATATAGTACTGTATTTTATAAATTATAATATTAATATAGTTTAGAATGTGCATGTAATATAATGAAAAAAGGTTATTATTTTTATATTATTTCAATATTAAAGTAATGTTAATTGGGCCATTGCAAATTTTCTGGCTCAATATACCTCTAATTTTTTAACTTTATATATAAAATTAATTAATATTCATAAAAATATGTATTTAAATAAATGGACATTGATGAGATAGAGCGGGTAATTAATAAACAACTCAAATATATACTGTGATAATGTCGGTGAACATTACTTATTTTCAGTAAAATCATAAATCTTGAATCAATATTTATTATATGAGTCAAAAGATTTACGAAGCATATAACCAATAAGTACCAGTCACCACCTAACATGATGAATTCGATTTAATTATCGATCAAATTAAACAGTAGTATCATTCAGCATCGTCTCTTTCTTCTGCGTATGTATGTAAAACTTCCAGTTGGCTCTTTGAATGCTTTGCAGTTTTCCGACATGCGCATGCAGTACCAATTAAAACACTGTCAGGATGCAGTTGGCTTCTGCGCGCGTATAGCTGGATCGGATTTATACAAGTTCATAAATATTTTCTACTTAATAAAATTTATTCGATTTAGAAAAAACTTTATGTGATGCAAAGGAAAAAATACAGTTGTTCATGGGGAAATTGGTTTTGACCAATTAAATAGTAATTAATTGGAAATTAATTAATGATTTAACCAGAAATTTACTTAAAATTTATGTTCAGTTTAATAGGATTTCATGTATTATTTACACTAAATTGATTAATTGTACTTAATGACATGTAGTGTTTTGTTTAATTTTTCTAGATAATTGAGGATAATTAAAAGTAAAATATCCACCATTTATTTTTTAGAGCAAAACGAGTCATGATCGAAATAAGGAAAACAAATTAATGTAAAAAATTGGAGGCCCATTAGCTCACCAGCGTTGGGCCATTTCAGCCCATGAATTCCAATAGCAATTTGCTGCGTGAAGGCCCATTAGCAATGCGTGGACCCACGGCCACACCTCCTTTCCCTCAGATTTTAAGAAAACGTGTTTGGAGGCATAAGTCGTTGACAATTTTCACCGATTTCCGCTGGGATTAAAAGAGGCAGCAGCAGCTCACGAAAACAAAACATACTCAGATTCCATTCGAAGCTTGTCTACTTGGAGAAGAGGTAGGGGTTTGTCCCACAAGATGTCATTTAGGATTTATTCTTTTTATTTTTCTTGTATTTTTCATTAGTTAGCTTTGATGTTTATTTTCCAATTTGGATTGTAAAATCATGAGTTAAAATCTAGGGGTGTATTCAATTGAGATTCTATTGGATTTTTTTTAACTTTAAAAAGTATGTGGATTTATTAAAATCTACAGAGTCCATGCAGAGTTTGACTAACTTTTGTTTACTGATTTATATGGATTTTGGCACTGAAACTATTGATATGAAGATTTTTTTTTAATTAATATTATTTATATATATATATATATATAATATATATAGAGTACTGATATAGAACAAAACTTCTGGTTTTTATGGAACCATATTACGGACACTGACGTGTTAGGCCACATCATCATCCGCATCATTCTCATTAATATATTTTAAATCTAATTTAAAACAAATGTTATCCATTAAAATATATTTAATTTTTTTAATATCTAATCTCCCATTTAATCTGTTAGTAAAAATAAGAAAACATCTCCAAAGCAAATCAAACCAAATCAAAGCAAATTGTTGAGCTAATACTTTTTTTTAAGTAGTAGACACCTCCCGATGAGACCGTAGTAAATGAACTTTGCTCGGAGTTGTTAGACTATGATTGTGGCCCTCTACAAATGTTTTAACAGTCCAGCCATGTTTGTCTCTTGACAACTGTCATGCTTTGCAACCAACTCTAATCTCACCTCAATTTCTTTCCCAATAGGGGCCTACTATCTTTCAACATCTTTTGATATGCATCATTAGTTTGACCCTCCTTGTTACATGAGAAGTCTTTCCATATCATTTAATTGTTTCTTTATTTTTTTAGAAATCTTAATCTTAACACTAAACCCACTTTCCCGTGCATATTGAATGTAGAATAAATGCATTATCATGATTACTAAACTCTTGTTTGAACATAAGGTTTACAATTATCTGAAACTGAATGTAGATTTCCTCGTCTTCATCATTTGAAACTAAAAAATAAAAAAACAAATGGTTATAAAAAATTCATTATAACCATCTGTCTTCAAGTTGAGGAAAAATAAATCGTTGATGGGCATATGAAAGTTTTGATTTGATTTGCTTTGGATCGGAAATGTTTTCTTATTTTTACTAACGATTAAGTGGGAAATTAGATATTAAAAAATGAAAATATATTTTACTGAATAATATTTATTTTAAATTTAATTTAAAATATATTAATAAGAATGATGCGATGATGATGTAAAAAATCAGAAGGTTGGTTTTATATCAGTACTATATATATATATTCACGGGATATTATTTTACCAATAATATATATATTATTAATTTTTATATATATAAAGTTTATATATTAATTCAGAGATATTTGCGGGCCTGACCCGACCCATTCTCAATACGGGGCGGATCCTATCTGACCCA
The DNA here is from genome assembly GCA_963675135.1 of Galeopsis tetrahit. Taxonomy (NCBI): domain Eukaryota; kingdom Viridiplantae; phylum Streptophyta; class Magnoliopsida; order Lamiales; family Lamiaceae; genus Galeopsis; species Galeopsis tetrahit. Next base: position 51,534,580 of record OY776131.1, on the reverse strand, counting down.
AAACTCGTGGGGTGGGTCGAGTCAATATTGTCATTCTCACTTCTGATTTTTCGTCTTCAAAGTTTTCTGAGAGAATACGTTGAAATCTCTTGTTTTTAGAAGAGATTTTGAATAGTGTAATTTATTTATATTTTTAGAGGAGAATCCAACAAAATCAATAGAGTATTAAAATCTATAGACCGTTGAATACACAAAGATTTTTTAAAACTTTTTAAAATCCGTATTGAATATCTCCAGATTTTAAAAAACTTTTGAAAATTCGAATTGAATAACCCCAAACTTTGAAAGTTCAAAAAAATTCTACAGAATCCACAACCAATACACCCCCTAGTGTTCTTAGATTATGTGATGATTGCAAATATTTTATTTATGTTTTGAATTTATTTTGGTTCAATTTCTTGATTGATGATGATAATTGATGGGTTTTGCACGTTCGATCGAGTGATTAATACTCCCAGTTTTGTTCATATGTTGACGCATGATTAATACAACCGGTTTTGTTGAGTATTCATTGTTTATATGTATGTATATAGTCAGTTTTGATTGTTAAATTTAAGTTAATACTATTAGTTTGGATTTAGTAAATTCATCAGAATCTCATCAATTACCTCAATTACTTTGATCGAGAGTTTGAGTTATTGGTAAAGGGACTAGGGGAGTTTGAATGTATATTGTATACGAAGAGCATGATTACGAATTGTACATATAAGTAGAGTCTTTTATTCTATGATTACTCGAAGGGAATGGATTTAACCTATCAATCTTATGTGCTTATAAATTTGATAGGTTGATTTTAGGTTTATCTTGTAAGTGTTGACTTAATTAAGTGATTCTCCTCATCACTCAATTAAAAAATGAACTCGAATATTTCTTTTATTTATTCATTTGTTCAACAATATAAAAAAAAAAAAAAAAAAAAAATGTATAAGTGATGTTTTTGACAAAGTAACAATTGAAGAGTTAAATTGAAAAGGAGTTGAGAAGGTGAATGGTTCCCGTCGATTTGTTCTGGGCCTAAATTTGGTCGGAATAACATACCCTAAACCAAAAAAAAAGGCGTGAGGTATATACCCCTCAAGCTTTGTTCCATTTATTAATTATAAAATATAATGTAAAATGCCCTCTAACAAAAATTTTATAGATACATACACTCCCTTCTAAAACCCTAACCCTTTTTCTCATCTTCATCTTCCCCCTTCTCCTTCATCTTTCCCATTTTCACAAACAATTGCCCCTCCAACTCTCCCTCCGTCTCGCCCAACTCGCCCCCTCCACCCACGCTGCCAAGATCGTCCAGCGTTGCAATCGGCGGCGCCTCCCTTTTTTTATCCTTCTCTGTAAATCCACCCACTCCCCCCTCTGTCGCCCGACTCGCCCCCTCCCACCCACGGATGTCGCCCAGCGCCGCAACCGGCTACGAGCCTACGACTCTTTTTTTTTCCTTTCACCTTAGTAAATCCGCCCCACTCGCCCCTCCCTCCCAGAGCGTCGCTTCTCCTCCTCCCCCAGCGCCGCCGCCCTATTCATTTTTTTTTCTGCTGCAACAGGCGGCGGCGCCTCCTCCGTCCAGCAACGTCGCCGCCCCTTCCTCCCCCAGCCAGCCACGTTCCCTCCGCCTCCCTCCCACTTCCGCCGCCCCTAATCGACAAATTATTGTCGATGAGGGTGTTTATGGTCGAACCTTTATTGTCGAAAATTTCAATTTTTTTATTTTTTCAATAAATAAAATTCAACAATGTGTTACCGATGGGAATATTTTTGGTTGACAAATCAAAGTCGACGGGAATGTGTTTGGTCGACAAACCAGTGTCGACGAGAGTGTTTTTGGTCGACTCTGGTTTGTCAAAAATAAATTTTTTTGAATGAATTTCTTAGTTTTTGGTTTAGAGTTTAGGGTTTTGTTGTTGAGTTTTGTTAAGTTTGGGAACTAGTGGGATTTAATTTCTACGTTTTGTTGTTGAATTTTTCATTCTTTTTTTTAAACTTTTGTGGCTGCCGGAGAAGGTGTTTGTGGCTGTCGGAGGTGATGGTGGTGAAGGAGGAGGAGCGGCGACTGACTATCGGAGGAGTGGACTGCAAAATTAGGGTTAATTCATTACGGTTAGAGTTTTAAGTGAGGGAGTATATGTATCTATAATATTTTATTAAAAGGGAAAATATGGTATTTTACATACATATTTAATTACAGTAATACTAAATGAAAAGGGGGAGTGCATTATACAAAGCTGGAGGGGTATATACCCCCGCCCAAAAAAAACTGGAGATATATCTTAATGGGCTCAGCGATTGGTTCTGGACCTAGAATTGGGTTGTGATCACCCAATCATATATTTTCTTGAGACGAAAATGACTAATGATTGAATGAATTTGAGATCGAATGGAATGAATTAAAGTTTGAATGACCATTTTCATATTGATATTGACTGAAAATGGAAAAATGATTAATTAATTGATTTCATTCTTATAATTGGTATAATAACCTGAAATGCAAAATAATGTAAGTAGTTTATCTTAAATGATTAAAATACCATTTAATATATATTTTAGAGAAACATACTCCCTCCGTTTTTGTTATAAGATGTTTTAAAATAATTTATTAGAATTAAGAAAGGATATATTTTGACAAATATACCCTTAAATAATAAAGGAGGTTTTTAATTTCATTCCATAATACGCATTAAATATTTGCCAAATACTTCTACATCAAATTTACTTTTTTTTTTTTTAAATTCAAATTATCTCACCCATTCATTTAATTAGTTCACCTCTCAAATCATTTTTTTACTATGATTATCTGCACTTTCACATTTAATTAGTTCACCCTCAAAATTTTTTTAACCACGGTTATATGTACTCGCCCATTTTATGAGTTCACCCCCAAATCATTTTTTTACCATGATTATCTGCACCCGCTCATTTTATGAGTTCACTTCCAAATTATTGTTTTATCACGATTATCTGCACCCGCTCATTTTATGAGTTCACCCCAAAATAATTTTTAAAAAATAATCACATTTAAAAAAATTATATTATCTTTTTATTAATTTACACAAAATATAATAAAATAAACTCTAATTTATATATTTACAATATGTAGACGAGTTATTGTCGAGTTACCGTCGATTCACCACCAAGTCACCCATATTTTTTTTTAAAAATTGTAAAAATATAATTAATAAAAAACTATCGAAAATAGCCACAAATCTCGATTTTCCCCCTCCTCATTTCCTTTTTTCTTCAAATTTTCAATTTTCTTTTTCCAAATTTTTTATTTCTTCGTTTTTTTTCTTTTACTTTTTTTTTCCTGCCTTTGTTTTTCATTTTTTTCATGTGTATTTTTTTAATCTTAATACAAAATAATATTATAGGTATGATTTTATTATAGTCGGTCGACGGTGCACCTGAATTTCAATTTTAATTTGATGAGTAAAGGACCTGCCGAAAATTCATGTCGGTCGGTGGGTGACCCAGCCACCACCATATCCGACCACCCCTTCGACGGCGACGGCGGCGCTTCCGCCCCGGCCGCTGAAGCTCGAGACCCCTCCTCAAATCACAATCGTGATTCTTCAATTCCATGACAATCGACATCATCTTCCATCTCGGCCACGATCCATGGTGATTCGGGTGAAATTTACACTATTTAGATGCATATTTGAAGCTCATTTGATGTTGATTTCATTGAATTATTGATTGATTATCATTGTTTTGGTCAAAATAAGAGAAAGGTAGTGTTTTGTCGATTTTGTAGGAAAAACGATGTATTTTGGAAGCAAAACACCAACCATACTTCATTGGATCAAGAATAGAAGCTGACCATTAGATTCGTCTCGAAAAACGGAGTGGAATGAAAAAAAGAATCGAGTCAATCGGAGGTCGAAAGCTCGAGATACAACGGAACGAAAAATGACGAGGCCGGACAACATTTCTACCCGGCCGGGTTACTTCCACCCGGCCACAGTACTGTACACCCACGTTTTTTATTAGTTCACCCACCGAAGATTTTGCCCGGGTGGATTCTACTCGGGCAAGGTCAAATTGCTTGAAGGGTTCGTATTTAGGCCGGGTGGGATGCCCGGGTGGAATCCACCCGGCCGGGTGACATGATTCTCGGGGGTTTTGGCCCATTTTCTCCATTTTCGAGGGACCTAAGTGCAAATTTCATCCAAGACTTCTACCCCAACTATAAATAGCTCCAATTTGAGTTTTAGAAATAGTCTTACTCCTTTTACAAGCTTTCTTCACACACATTCATATAGTAGTAGGTGTTCTTCATAGATTAGTTTAATTTCTTCATTAGATTAGATAGAATAGTGGTTTTTACTTCGAATCAAGCTACGATTATCATTGGGCATCGTCTATTACATCGGTTTGTAGCTAAATTCTCATGATCAAGGTGATATTATTCTATTTTGCAATTCAATTTAGTATTTTCTTAATTTCTTCAATCTTTTGCTATTTTACCATTAGTTTGATGTTATTTGTTGTTGTAGCCATGGGATTCTATTCTAGAACCATGGGCTAAGCTCTTATTGCCTTGGGTGTGAATGTTTTGATGGGTGTTTAGTGTAATTATAGATTAATTGCATGATTAGCTTAGGAATTTGGTGTATATGTTTCTAGTGTTGTAATTTTCATGATTCAATTGATTAATTCACCCTATTAGCTAGCATTGTTAGTTTTGTCGACTTCAACGACCGTATTGGGTTTCATGATTAAGAGTGTGTGTATGAGCTTGAATTAATCAATTAGAATTAACATAGTAATTAGCTACACCGACTGGGGGTTGATTGCTTAGATCGACGACACTAGACAATAGTCGATTAGAGGTCGTCTATTAGATTAGTGAGAGGGCGTCTCATAAACATTAGTAACCGTGTTGAACGTGTTTATGAGACACTATCTTAGGAGCTTATGGTATTGATTAGACTATATAATTGCTAATCGATGCACGTGTTCACCTAAGCCTCACAAGGGATTGGTCTACACACACGAGTGATAGCCTTTAGCTTAATCCAAAACCATAGTTTAATTCATGCAATTGGTTCATTAACTCATTGAATTACCCACAAAATGGAAACACCTGAGGCAATACCCTTCTCTTGCACTTTCTCTCGAAAGTTAGATAGCTTATTATTACTTTTGTCTATTTCTTGTTTATCTTAGTTAATTTAGTTTAATACTTGTGTTTTAATTCCCAAAAATCTAACAAACACGTTTAGTTACTACAATAGCATGAAAACTTATAACTTTAGGGATTCACTTTCACTCAATTAGGTCCTTGGAACGAAAATCTACTTGGTCGTACTTGCGTACTACAATCGAACCCATACGCTTGTGGGGATCGTATTGTAAAGTGCTTTAAAAAGTGTAAAAATACGAGACAAGTCAATGGCGCCGCTGCCGGGGATTTAAGCGAGTGTTATTAGTGAAACTTAGAGTTTGTTGAGTGTTATTGATAGTAGCATTTCTTTTCGTTATTTTGTTTCAATTTTCTTTGTGGGCCTTAACATTTTTCTTTTGTAGGTGTGTGATCACAAGATCTCGTGGAGGCAATTTGGAACCATTGGATCTTGAGATCGAGGCACACGCAAGGAGAAGAAATCGAAGTAGAAGCCGTTAAAGAGTCATAGAAGAAAAACTTGTGATGGAGAACAATGAAGAGATGAATCCTCCACCAATGGAAAATGATGAGTATCCCCAAGTTGGGAATCAACAAGGAGGTAATCCACCTCAAAACCCTCCACAAAATCTCCATAATCCCAATCCACAATATCCACCTCAAAACCACCTTCCATATCAAGGATACTACCCTTACCCTTACCCTTATCCACCTCCACAACAAGCCTACTATCCACCACCTCTACCTCATCAATATCCACCACCTCAACACCCTTACCCTCCACCTTACCAATATCCTCCACCTCAACAAATTCAAGAGGAATACATCCCTCCGCCTCCACATATAGAAGAGCCTCAACGTGTGTACCATGGAAGGTCAATGAGGGAATATTTTGAGCCTCAACCTAGGGAGCACTACGATGGGTTGGCAAGACCAAGGGTGGAGGCAAACAATTTTGAGATTAGTGCCTCTTTATTAAAGATGTTGAGGGAGAGACAATTTGAAGGAAGGAAGGACTTGAGGAAGACCCGAATGAACATCTTGCTCAATTCTTGGAGATGGCCGACACTCTCAAGCAAAACGGAGTGTCGGAAGATGCTAAAAAGATGAGGTTATTTCCATTTACATTGTCGGGGAAAGCAAAAGCTTGGCTACAATCAAGCATTCCCGCCGGAGAAGTGAGGACGTGGGAAGAGTTGAAGAAGAGATTTCTATTGAAGTACTACCCTCCTTCAAAGACTATGGAAGCCAAACAAAAGATATCCACGTTCCAACAAGGTCCAAATGAGGGAATCAAAGAAGCATGTGAAAGGTTTACGAATCTTCTCATCACATGCCCCCATCATGGTTTCCCAATAGAACAAACAACATGTTGGTTCGTTGGTGGGTTACGAGTGGAAGATCAACACCACATTGATGCTTGTGCGGGGGGTTCAATTTGGATGAATCGGTGGAGGAGATCAATGACATAAAAGAAGGGATATCAAGCAATACTTTCAAGATGAGAGTAGACCGTGGAGCACGAAACCGGGTAGCTCAAGTGGATGACAATGATAGCATGAAGGCAATGATGGTCACACTCATAGAAAAGGTGAATGTTTTATCTCAATCGAGAGATAATCATTTACCCTTTCGTCAAGATGAGTCTCAAATGGGTCCTATTGAAGAGGTGCAATACATGGGTCAACAAGGATACCCACAAAATTCTCAAGGAAATCGACAATATCAAGGGCAACCACCATATCAAAATCGTGCTCAAGAATATCAAGCTCCTCCTCAAAACCGATTCCAAGGGGAATCTTCACCATCTCAAGGACAAGGGGGTCCATTTCCTCAATACCAAACTCCTCAAAACCCGAATTTTCGGAGGAATGAGAATTTGTCTTACTCTAATCCTAAAAGTGTTATTCAATATCCTCCCGGATTTGATCCCGGAGCAAAACTTCCAAGTGGAGAAGGGAAGTCCGCCACGGACGGGCTTCTTGCACTCCTCATGAATAAGATGGAGAAAAGTGAGAAGAAATCTGAAGCAAGCGACTCCATCCTTGCTCAACTTATGAGTAATCAAAAATCAAGCGACTCCATCATTGCTCAACTTGTAAGTAATCAAAAGTCAACCGACTCCATCCTTGATCAACTTATGAGTAATCAAAAAGCAATGAAATTCCAAATGGGACAATTGGCAACTTCAATCAGATCTCAACATACAAAAGGTAGATTGCCCTCAAATACCGAGGTAAACCCACGTGAACATTGTAATGCTATTATAATTTCAAGTGGTGAACAATATGGAGTTTCTTCAATGTCAAGTGAAGTGGAAGAAAATAAAGTGGTAAAGAGAAAATAAAGGGAGGAAGAGAAAAAAAAGGAGGTAGAAAAAGTTGGAAGTGGAGAGGTTGCTCCAAGAATTCCAAAGTGGAGAATTGCAAAAGATTTGAAGAAGAAGAAGCTTGAGGTACCTTGTGATAAATGGGGGGTTCCTGATTCGGGTGGAATTTACACGTTTTCAAGGCACATGTGAAGCGTATTTTGATGTGGATTTCATTGATTTATGCATTGATTATGATTGTTTAAGCCGAAATGAGAGAAAGGTTGTGTTTTGTCGATTTTGTAGGTAAAACGATGGAATTTGGAGCAAAACACATACCACAAGTGATCGGACCGGAAAGAGGAGTGCACGGTTGGATTTGTCTCAAAAAACGGAGTAGATTAGCCAAAGGAATCGAGTCAATCCGACACCCGAGGCGGAAGATATGCACGAAACGAGAAAAGGCCAAAATCGAAGAACAAGGCAACTCGGCCGAGTGAGTCAACTCGGCCAAATCTGCAACTTTTGGTTCTACTGCGCACTCGGCCGAGTGAGGTTACTCGGCCGAATCTGCAACTTTTAGTTCTACTGCGCACTCGGCCGAGTGAGGTTACTCGGCCGAATCTGCAACTTTGGACTCCACTGCGCACTCGGTCGAGTGACCCAACTCGGCCGAGTTGAATTGAAGGCTTTTAAGACCACTCGGCCGAGTGACCCCAACTCGGCCGAGTGACGCGCGACCCCTGTTTTTGTGATTCGATCAACTAACACCCCAACTCGACCGAGTTGTCCCACTCGGCCGAGTCACTCCCAAATTCGGTGCCAAACGCGAAATTTCTCCATTTTCAAGGGACCAACTTGCAAATATCACACCCAAACCCTACCCCAACACTATAAATACCCCACTTCTTGAATATCATACGATCTTACCCTTCCTTCAAGCATCAAAACACACAATCACACACACTTGGAGGTTTTCCATCATCCATCCTTCAATTCTCCACCAATTCATGCAAGGAGGCCACCACTAGCTTGGGAATTCAATTCCTCACCACACCATAGTCTAAGATTTCTTTTATTTTCACTTTTTATTGCTTTGATCTTAGTTTATTTGTAATTTGAACATGTGGTTGATTGGCTAAGAACACTTTTGGTTCTAGAGCCTTGTACATACTTTTGATGATATCTATGGATTAATGTTTGTTTAATTGGTGTTTGTGTGGCTTAATTCTATTTGGATGCTTGGTTTTTGTTGCAAAGCATGTCATTATGTGTACAATGGTGATGTGTTGATCATAGTTAGTTGAATTAGGTTGAGAAATCTAGTTTGATTAATTGATTGCAAGCATTTGACCTAATTTTATTGTGAGATTGAAAGATGATCAATGATTAGGAAGATGTGTGATGATCTTAGGAGCTTGATTGGGTTTTATTGTGCAATTTAGGTAGAGATACTAGATTTTGTGGTATTTCCTTTGAATTACTTGGATCGAAAGGACTTTTAATTCATTATGTTGTGATCAATCTTATAGACAAAGCATGACACCATTTGAATAGATATTTAACCATAGATGGATTCACTAGTAGTGCATGTGCTCTAGGACCTACCTTCTCTTAATTGAGTTACATCCATTTTTACTTTCGTTTCTTGAGTTGTATGCTAGTTGATCGATTTTCATTACTCTTTGTTACTTGTTTGTGACACTTTGATAGGTAATTTTAGAGTAATTCAATATCCAATCTATTCGATCACGTCTACTTAGAACTCGATTAGCAAACTACCACTTTTACGCTTAACCTTCTCGTGGGATCGACCTCGTGCTTATCACGCTACAATAGACGCCGTACACTTGCGGTTGTTTATTTAGTGTTGCATATCACGTGTATCAAGTTTATGGCGCCGTTGCCGGGGAGGTTTTATAGCTCTAGAGTGTAGGTTAAGAGAGTTTTAGTTTAGACATTTTACTTGCTTTCCTTAGTTCTCAAAAATCCAAAAATATTTGTTTGTTTTACCTTGATTTCACTTGTAATTCTTACTTTCTTTTGAACTTTTGTCTAGACATGGCATATGATCACCCGAGCTAGGAGAGATCAACATGTTTTGCTACCTCTAGACCCGTAAATCGAAGCTCGTTGTCGAAGACAAAACGCCGAAAGAAGAAGGATTGAATTGGAAGCCATGAATCGAAGGGAGAATCCTATTGTGGAAGAAGAAAGAAATCAAGAGGATATTGGAGGCATAGTAGAGCCAAATGGGAATGGTGGTAATCGACCACAAGGAGGCTTGAGAGATAACCTCAACCGGAGGAATGAAGGGAATGTCAATGTGGAAGGAGATGGAGAGCAACAGGAGGAAAACGGGAATCAAAGAGTCTTGAGAGACCACTTCCGTCCCATCCCTAGACCATATGGAGGAGCGGATAGGGAACCCATTGACGCTCATAACTTTGAGCTCAAACCGGCGTTGATCATGATGGTCCAAAACAACCAATTCGGAGGGTTGCCGAAGGAGGATCCCAACCTCCATTTATCTCAATTCTTAGAGATAAGTAGGACGGTGAAGATAAACCGAGTTCCTCAAGATTATATTCGTCTCCAATTGTTCCCCTTCTCACTCCGTGATCGTGCAAAACAATGGTACATGTCTCTTGATCTAAGGATGATTGAAAATTGGGCCGACCTTGTAGATGCCTTCCTTATGAAGTACTTTCCTCCAAGTAAGACCATCAAGATACGAGGAGAGATTTCTTCATTCATGCAAGATGACGATGAGTCATTAGCCGAGGCTTGGGAGCGTTTTAAAGACCTCATAAGAAGTTGTCCTCAACACGGGTTCTCAAGAGACCAATTGATTTGTTATTTCTACAACGGGATGGACCATCGTACGAGAGGAATGGTGGATGCCTCGGTCGGTGGAGGTTCTTTATTGGGAAAGACAACGGAAGAGGGTTATGTACTATAGGAAGAAATGGCAAAGAACGGGAACCAATGGCCATCCGAGAGGAGGTAAACCCGGAAAGTTGCTTCCACAAGAGAATCAGATGATTTTGCTACTCTATCCAACAAGGTGGACAAATTGACTTCGATGATGGCGGCCAAGTCATTAATGGGACCTAGTGACGATCAATATGAAGAGGCCCATTATATGAACAATCAAAGGGATCGTCAATTTCAAGAAAGAGGTTGGAATGAGAGACAAAACCCTCCTAATCCAAATCATTACCATCCCGGGTTGAGGCAACATGAGAACTTCTCCTATGCCAACACAAGGAATGCCATCATCCCACCTCCAAATTTCAATGTTAGAGATGGAGCTATTGTGGAGTCTTCATCAAAGTTGTCATTGGAGGACATGTTTGGTGCGTTTATGGGGGAAACCAAGAACTTCATGAGAGAGACTAGGGAGAATGCAAACATAACTCGGCAAAGACTTGATGAACAAGGGGAAATGATCAAGAATGTGGCAAACAACGTGAAAGTCATAGAAAAGCAAGTGAGCCAACTCTCTAATGTCATCGGTAGTCAACACACTCCGGGGCAATTTCCTTCAAACACGGAGTTCAACCCCAAGGAGCATTGCAAAGCTATAAAGCTAAGAAGTGGGACGAGCTACGAGGGGCCAAAGATGCCACAAGAGGAGGAAATGGTAATGGCACCCGAGGATGTCGACAAAGAAGATGGACAAGAGAAAGAAAGGCAAGAGTAGATAGTGAGGGAAGAAGAGAAAGTAGAGGAGAAAAAGAGTGAGGAGGCAATCCCTCCTCAAGACAAAGGCAAGAATGTGGTACCTCTCCCATACCCTCAAAGGTTGAAGAAGAAGGGATTGGACAACAAATTTGCCAAGTTTGTGGAGATGTTCAAGAAAATCCACATCAACATCCCCTTTGCCGAAGCTCTAGAACAAATGCCCCATTATTTCAAGTTCTTGAAAGAAAACATGTCAAACAAGAGGAAGATGGTGGAGTAAGAAACGGTGCACTTGACCGAGGAGTGTAGCTCAATCATTCAAGCAAAGCTACCTCAAAAGCTTAGAGATCCCGGATCCTTCACCTTACCATGTGTCATTGGAGATGGAGGTACATTTAAAGCTTTGTGTGATTTGGGAGCTAGCATTAATCTTATGCCTTTATCCATATTCAAGTCACTTGGTTTGGGTAAGCTTACACCAACCACAATGAGCCTTCAATTGGTGTATCGATCCATGACATACCCCTTGGGTATAGTAGAGGATGTGTTGGTTAAGATCGATAAGTTCATCTTCCCGGTGGATTTTGTAGTATTGGATATGGAGGAGGATAAGTATATTCCACTCATCTTGGAAAGACCATTTTTAACAACCGGTGGGGCCATCATTAATGTGAGGAAAGGGGAGTTGAAGCTCCAAGTGAACAATGAGAAAGTGTTGTTCAACATCTACAAGGCCATCAAGTTTAGGGATGATGAGGATGAGGTCTATGAGTGCAACATGATCAATAGTGTGCAATCTTGTGTGGATATGCACATGGAAAAGAGCAACTCAAAGGATCCACTTGACTTTTGCATAAGAAACTCTCTTAACTCACTCTCTTCTATTCCTTTTGATTTCAATTTTGATGAGCTTAATGATATAGAATTGTTTGAATACATGTCTTCTCTTGATGTTTTGAAGGAACTTCCAATCAAGAAGGAGGAGAAATTCATGGAGATACAACAAGAAGCCAAGTTTGGGGGGGTTTCACTTGAAGAGTGTCAAAGAGTTCCCAACAAGAATCTTGACACTTGGCCCTCATGTTACTCATTGGAAGCACCAAAGGAGGAAGCTAAAGAGAAACCAAAAGCTCAAGAGAAGGGGAAGAAGCTTGACTTGAAACCACTTCCGGATCACTTGAGATATGCTTATCTTGAACAAGGTGAACTATTTCCGGTTATTGTTTCTTCACACTTGAATGAGCTTGAATTAGAAAAATTGCTTAGGGTGCTTAGAACTTATAAATCGGCTATTGGTTGGGATATTTCGGATTTGAAGGGCATACCGGCTCATATTTGCATGCATAAAATTAGACTAGATGAGTCTATTAAGCCTAAAGCCCAAGGTCAAATAAGATTGAACCCCATTATGCAAGAGGTGGTAAGAAAAGAAGTGTTGAAGTGGTTAGATAATGATATAATTTTTCCCATAAGTGATAGTGAGTGGGTAAGCCCAACACAAGTGGTACCTAAGAAGGGAGGCATGACTATGATTACAACCGACGCCTTAGAGGCAATTGCCACTAGGACCATTGTGGGGTGGAGAGTATGCATTGATTATCGTGTATTGAATAGTGCCACTAGGAAAGATCATTTCCCTTTGCCTTTTATTGATCAAATGTTGGATAGGATGGCAGGATACGAGTATTATTGCTTTCTTGATGGTTACTCGGGATACAATCAAATTTTGATTGATCCTAAGGACCAAGAGAAATCAACTTTTACTTGTCCTTATGGTACTTTTGCTTTTAGGAGAATGCCATTTGGATTGTGCAATGCTCCCGCCACCTTCCAACGATGCATGATGGCTATATTTCATGGTATGATTGAAAACATAATGGAGGTGTTTATGGATGATTTTTCCGTATTTGATTATTTCTTTGATACATGTCTACGTAACCTCTCTTGTGTTTTACAAAGATGCATAGATACCAACTTGGTGCTTAATTGGGAGAAATGCCACTTCATGGTGAAGGAAGGGATTGTGCTTGGGCACAAGGTTTCGGCAAAAGGGCTTGAGGTGGATAGAGCAAAGATAGTGGCTATTGAGAGGCTACCCCCACCAACCGATGAGAAGGCGGTTAGGAGTTTTCTTGGGCATGCCGGGTTTTATAGAAGATTTATCAAGGATTTTTCAAAGATAGCCAAGCCCATGTGTGCATTGTTGGAGAAGGGAGCCACATTCATCTTTAGTGAAGAGTGTGTGAAGTCGTTTGAAATCTTGAAAGAGGCCTTGATCAAAGCTCCCGTGTTGGTGATACTCGATTGGAGCCAACCATTTGAGATCATGTGTGATGCTAGTGATTACGCCATTGGAGTTGCTTTGGGCCAAAAGAGAGACAAGTTATTTCGTGTGATCTACTATGCAAGCAAAACCTTGAATCCGGCTCAAAGGAACTACACCACAACGGAGAAGGAGATGCTAGCCGTGATCTATAGCTTCGACAAGTTTAGAGCCTATTTGGTTGGAGCTAAGACCATAGTGTACACGGATCAGACGGCTCTCAAGTACTTGATTGAGAAGAAAGAGGTTAAACCAAGGTTGATACGATGGGTGCTCCTTTTACAAGAGTTTGACGTGGAGATAAGGGATAGAAAATGGTGTGAAAACGTGGTGGCGGATCATCTCTCAAGACTTGAGAATGTGGAGGAAAAGGACATCCAAGTCCCTATCAAGGAGTGGTTTCCCGATGAGCAAATCCTTGCCATCAAGGAAGCATGTCCATGGTTCGCCGACTTCGTGAACTACATAGCCACCGGAACACCACCACCAAGCCTTTCATTCCATCAAAAGAAGAAGTTTTATCATGATGTCAAGTTCTATGTTTGGGAGGATCCATTCCTCTATAGATGGTGTTCGGACATGATCATGAGGAGGTGCCTAGGGGAAGATGAGTGGGAGAAAGTGATTGAGGAGTGTCATTCATCCCCTTATGGAGGTCACTTTGGAGCAAATCGGACGGCCCACAAAGTTCTTCAAAGTGGTTTCTATTGGCCATCCATCTTTAGAGATTGTGAAGCTTTTGTGAAGAAGTGTGATAAGTGTCAAAGGATGGGGAACATTTCAAAGAGGCATGAGATGCCTATGAAGAATGTGATTGAGGTGGAGCTCTTTGATGTGTGGGGGATAGATTTTATGGGGCCATTCCCTACCTCTCATGGATTTTCCTACATCCTTTTGGCCATAAATTATGTCTCTAGATGGATTGAGGCTATTCCAACCACTACAAATGATGCCAAGGTGGTCCTCAACTTTTTGAGGAAAAACATTTTCACTCGTTTTGGCACTCCAAGAGCATTAGTGAGTGATGGTGGTTCACACTTTTGCAACCGATGGCTAGATCAACTCTTGACAAAGTATGGAGTGAAGCATAGGGTGACCACACCTTATCACCCTCAAGCAAATGGACAAGCGGAGCTTGCCAATCGAGAAGTGAAGTAAATCTTGGAGAAGACCGTTGGGTTAAAGAGAAAGGATTGGGCTATCAAGTTGGATGATGCTCTTTGGGCATATCGAACCGCCTATAAGACACCTTTGGGCACATCTCCTTATCAACTTGTGTATGGAAAGTCTTGTCATCTACCCGTGGAAGTGGAGTTGAGAACTCGTTGGGCTATTAACAAGTTGAACCTTGATCTTAAGGCATCCGGAGAAAGAAGGAAGATGATGTTTAATGAGCTTGATGAGTTTAGGAATGGAGTTTTTGAGAATTCCAAAATTCACAAAGAAAGAGCTAAGAGGTTTCATGACAAGATGATTGAAAGGAGGGAGTTCCAAATTGGAGAACAAGTATTGTTGTTCAACTCAAGGTTGAGGCTATTTCCGGGCAAGTTGAAGTCAAAGTGGTCGGGACCCTTTGTGATTAAGAATGTAACGCCCATGGGAAATGTGGAACTCATTGGTAAAGATGGAACAACTTTTGTGGTGAACGGACAAAGAGTGAAGCACTACTTCGGAAATGAGCAACTTCGAATGGTGGAGTCACTTCGCTTGGATGAGGCTTGAAAGAAGAAGCAACCGTCCGGCATAGGACGTTAAAAATAGCGCTTCTTGGGAGGCAACCCAAGGTTTTATTGCTTTCTTGTTTTTATTGCTTTAGTAGTGTTGATAGCTTAGTGTCTTTGTAGGTATGGATGAGGAGAATTGTGGATACCTTGTCTTGGAGAATGAAGAAGAAGCAAAACCAACTTTGGAGAAAGAGAGCAAGTGGTGCAATGGTAATCTTTGAAGAAGCATTGGATGTGCAAGGAGGGAGGTAACAACTTGTAGCCCCAAACTTAGAATTTTTACATAGTAAAATTCTAAGTTTGGGGGAGTTATTTTTCTTTTACTTTTCTACTAAGTTGTTACCCTTGCACCGGTTCGTCATTCTACTTATGTCACATTTTACACCGGCGCACACTTGGCTTTCACATGCTTATATTGTTTAAGTTGGTTTTGATCACATGTTGGGTAGTAGATACTTGGTGAAATGTGAGCATGAATAGTCATTGGAGTCCATTGTTGAGTAGTTGTGGTGATGCCTATTTGCTTGAATGTATGCATGATTGGTGTTGGAGTGTAGTATCATGTTGTGTTCATATTTGTGATCTTTGATAGCATGGATGCATGATGTGTTGTTATTTGGGAACATTTGATGAATGTGAGAGTCCTATTGAATAAACCGGTGAGAATTGAGCCTTAAATCGAACATGTAATCTGGTTTAGTTCATTTGAGAGTGGACTATGTTATTGCTAGTGATCCTAGAACTTGCCCAAATTCTTGTTTGAAAGCATGATTGTGTGAGATGATGTGATATGATATAGGCCATCTTGTTCTAAAAGAGTCACTTAGCCAAAATTTCCCAAAACCGAAGTAATTTTCCGTAGTTAGCCCCTTGAGCTTAATTCCTCATTTTCTTGGAAAACTACAATGTTAATCACTTAGCCTTTTTGAGCCTTTGATACCTATATCTAGTGGGGGATAAAAGACAAAGTGGAAAACATGTGCTTGAATGAATATCTTTGGTGAAAAGAAAAGTTGGAAAAGTTGAAAGAAGAAAAAGAGAAAGATGAAAAGAAAATCAAGGAAAGGAAAAGAGGGACAAAGAGCCCCAAAAGCTTGAAAAGAAAAAAAAATGGTTCAAAAGATGAGGTGATGAATGCTTGAAAAAGAAAGGAAAAAGAAAAGTGAAGATGAAGTTTGTAAGCTTTGAAAGTGAAAGCACACATTGTAACAACAAGCTTTGTCCTCCACTAGAAGAGTCACAATTCCCAAATTCATCCTACCTTGTCCAAAGAGCCAATGTTACATCCTTGATTAAGTCCTATTGATCACATTGTTGAGCATTTGAGTGTGTATAGAAAGTAGAAGTTGGGCAAGCATATGGTGATTGCATAGCATAACTTGATTGATGAGTGCATTAATATCCTCAATTTGTTTATGTGTGTTTGAGAGAAACACTTTGTCATGTGAGTAGAAGACTTGAGCATTTGGATTATGTTTCCCATTCACAATGTGTTGTGTGTTTATGCATTCTTGGATCCATGAGTGTGAGTTGCAATAATGAGCCTATGACCTTCATTGAGAGATGCACTTTGAGAAAGAGACATCACTACATCTTACTTTGCATGTGTGAATTACATTGAATATTCCATTGTGATCATTCCACCCTCATTGCTTTAAGTGCTTAGTTGTTTAAGGACAAACAACATTTTAAGTTTGGGGGGGTTTGATTCGGGTGGAATTTACACGTTTTCAAGGCACATGTGAAGCGTATTTTGATGTGGATTTCATTGATTTATGCATTGATTATGATTGTTTAAGCCGAAATGAGAGAAAGGTTGTGTTTTGTCGATTTTGTAGGTAAAACGATGGAATTTGGAGCAAAACACATACCACAAGTGATCGGACCAAAAAGAGGAGTGCACGGTTGGATTTGTCTCGAAAAACGGAGTAGATTAGCCAAAGGAATCGAGTCAATCCGACACCCGAGGCGGAAGATATGCACGAAACGAGAAAAGGCCGAAATCGAAGAACAAGGCAACTCGGCCGAGTGAGTCAACTCGGCCGAATCTGCAACTTTTGGTTCTACTGCGCACTCGGCCGAGTGAGGTTACTCGGCCGAATCTGCAACTTTTGGTTCTACTGCGCACTCGGCCGAGTGAGGTTACTCGGCCGAATCTGCAACTTTGGACTCCATTGCGCACTCGACCGAGTGACCCAACTCGGCCGAGTTGAATTGAAGGCTTTGAAGACCACTCGGCCGAGTGACCCCAACTCAGCCGAGTGACGCGCGACCCCTGTTTTTGTGATTCGATCAACTAACACCCCAACTCGGCCGAGTCACTCCCAAATTCGGTGCCAAACGCGAAATTTCTCCATTTTCAAGGGACCAACTTGCAAATATCACACCCAAACCCTACCCCAACACTATAAATACCCCACTTCTTGAATTTCATACGATCTTACCCTTCCTTCAAGCATCAAAACACACAATCACACACACTTGGAGGTTTTCCATCATCCATCCTTCAATTCTCCACCAATTCATGCAAGGAGGCCACCACTAGCTTGGGAATTCAATTCCTCACCACACCATAGTCTAAGCTTTCTTTTATTTTCACTTTTTATTGCTTTGATCTTAGTTTATTTATAATTTGAACATGTGGTTGATTGGCTAAGAACACTTTTGGTTCTAGAGCCTTGTACATACTTTTGATGATATCTATGGATTAATGTTTGTTTAATTGGTGTTTGTGTGGCTTAATTCTATTTGGATGCTTGTTTTTTGTTGCAAAGCATGTCATTATGTGTACAATGGTGATGTGTTGATCATAGTTAGTTGAATTAGGTTGAGAAATCTAGTTTGATTAATTGATTGCAAGCATTTGACCTAATTTTATTGTGAGATTGAAAGATGATCAATGATTAGGAAGATGTGTGATGATCTTAGGAGCTTGATTGGGTTTTATTGTGCAATTTAGGTAGAGATACTAGATTGTGTGGTATTTCCTTTGAATTACTTGGATCAAAAGGACTTTTAATTCATTATGTTGTGATCAATCTTATAGACAAAGCATGACACCATTTGAATAGATATTTAACCATAGATGGATTCACTAGTAGTGCATGTGCTCTAGGACCTACCTTCTCTTAATTGAGTTACATCCATTTTTACTTTCGTTTCTTGAGTCGTATGCTAGTTGATCGATTTTCATTACTCTTTGTTACTTGTTTGTGACACTTTGATAGGTAATTTTAGAGTAATTCAATATCCAATCTATTCGATCACGTCTACATAGAACTTGATTAGCAAACTACCACTTTTACGCTTAACCTTCTCGTGGGATCGACCTCGTGCTTATCACGCTACAATAGACGCCGTACACTTGCGGTTGTTTATTTAGTGTTGCATATCACGTGTATCAGTTCCCATTACATATGAGCCGCTTCCATATCCGGGAAGATATATGAAGAAGATGGATGAAAAGTTTGGGAAGTTTTTGGATATCTTCAAGAAAATTCACATTGATCTTCCACTTTCGGATGCTTTAGAGCAAATACCTCACTACATGAAGTTTCTAAAGGATGCAATAGCAAACAAGAAGAAGCTAGTGGATGATGAGAAAATTAATTTGACCGAGGAGTGTAGTGTTATTCTTCAAAGAAATCCTCCCGAAAAGCTCAAGGATCCGGGTAGTTTCACTCTCCCATGTGAGATTGGTGATGGTCCCATGATGAAAGCTCTTTGTGATTTGGGAGCTAGCATCAATTTGATGCCACTCTCAATCTTCAAGCGTTTGGGACTTGGAGAAGTAATGCCCACATCAATTACTCTTCAATTAGCGGATTGTTCCATCACACATCCTAAAGGGATCATTGAAGATGTATTGGTGAAGATTGATAAATTCATCATTCCGGCCGACTTCGTAGTGCTTGATATGAAAGAGGATGCAAATATCCCATTGATTCTTGGGAGGCCGTTTCTTGCCACGGGGGGAGCAAATATCAATTTGAGAAAAGGGGAGGTAACATTGGAAGTGAATGGAGAGAAAGTGATTTTCTCCAAGGATGGCTCAATTGAGAGTTCCCCAAGAAAGAAGGAATCTTCCTCCATCAAAGAATGTGACATTTATGTGAAAGAGCCATTACCAAAAGTCCCATTGAAAGATCCGGGAGATGATAAAAAAATGAAGCAAACACCAAAACTTGAGCAAAACTCAAGTTTGGGGGAGTTTGATAAGGAGAAGAGTGTTGGTGAGTTCCAAGAGGGTAGTGAAGATGAAAAGGGAAGAAGTAAGAGTTCGAAGGAGAGAAAGATCGAAAAAGGTTTTGAAATTGGAGATAAGGTGGTATGGTGCACCTTGGGAGTGATGGAAGTCCTTGAAAAAATAAAGCTCAAGGAACGCAAAATGTTGGTCATGAAGAAATTGGCCTATGAAGGAGGCGTTGCATTGGAAAGTGATGAGGACGAAGTGTTCATTACCGATGAGCACAATGTCAAGCACTATCATCCTCCATTCAAAGAAAGGGAAGTATGAACTTGTAAAGTTCCGTCCGGCATAGGACGTTAAACCTAGCGCTAAATGGGAGGCAACCCATTTTTACTTGCTTTATTTCAATTTTGTTTCTTTTATTTGCTTTGTTAGTTTAGTTTGATGTGTTTGTGTGTTTTGATGTTAGTTGGAGAAGCTTGGATCGAATGGACAAGTGGATTGAAAGAGGAACCTTGTGCTTAGAAGAAGGTGTAGCTATAGCAATCGTAAGAGGTACGCCCACCCCAATTCTTAGGAATTGCATAGCAATTACTAAGTTTGGGGGGTAGTGGAATTTATATTCTTGTTCATAATATTGATTGCTTAGCTACTCTTAGTTTTAATTGTTGGGATAGTGGCCTATGTGTGTAGATTTGTATGGTTAGCACTTGGTGTCAATATCAATGCAACACTATTTTTTCAAACTTTTAATTGCTTTGCAATGAAAAAGTTTGGGGGGTATGTTCGTTTTTACATTTTCTATTGATACCAATGTGTACTCTTGTGTATGTGTGCAATTTGAGTTTTAATGATCATTGAGACATATTTGATGGTGATTTGTTGTGAATTTGATTCCTAATCATCTTGTTTGTGTTGTTGTCATCTTATTGCTTATGGATGTTTTGCTTGCACAATGAGTTATGTGTGGTGATGATGGATGAATGTTTGAGTCTTGAATGAACCGGTGAGAGTTGAACTTTGAACCGAGCATTAATTCGGTTTATTTCATTGTTGAGTGGATCAATTCATTGCTTGCTTTTCTAGAACTTTCCCAAGTTCTTGCTTGAGATCATGTTTGTGTGATACTTTGAGATATGATGTAGGCCATCTTTCGTATTACAAGTCACTTAGCCAAATTTTTCCTAATAACCAAAGTAATCTTCCGTAGTTAGCCCGTTTGAGCTTGATTTCCCATTCTATTGGCAACCTACAATGTTTAACACTTAGCCTTTTGAACCTTTGATGTCCAAATCTAGTGGAGAATAAAAAGAAAGTAGTAAAACATGTGCTTTAGTGCCTTTGGTTTGAAGAGAAAAATTGGCAAAGTTGTGGAAAGAGAAAAAGATGGAAGTGAAAAGAAAAATAATGATGAAAAGAAAAGAGGGACAATGAGCCCCAAAAGCTCAAAAGAAAAGAAATTGGCTAAAAAGATGAGAAGATGAATGCATTTGAGGAATTTATATGAAAAGTGAGAATGAAAGTTGTAAACCTTAAGAGCACGAGCTTGAATTGTTGAAAAACAACTTTCGTTCTCCACTAGACGAGTCATTTTTTCCATATTCATCTTACCCCGTCCAAAGAGCCAATGTTACGTCCTTGGTTAAGCCCTATTGATCCCATTGTTGAACATGTTTGTGGTGGAAAGATGGTAGAGTTTGGGCAAGCATATGGAAATTGTAATGCATGATTTGATTGATGAGTGCTTATTGTCCTTAATTTGTTTGAGTGTTTGAGAGAAACACTATATCTAGGGAGTTGAACTTGAACATTTTGATATTGTCATCACCATCACTTGTTGTTGTGTGTTGAGCATGTGTGAGTAATTAGTTGGATCTTCAATATTGAACTTGTAATCATTTTTTAGAATGTATCTTGAGGAAGAAGAATTCATTTCATGTCATTTGATACGTGGGATCTTTCATTGATCATCTAGTTGTAAAATTCACCCTCATGTTGTAATTCTTTCGTTGCTCGAGGACGAGCAACACTTTAAGTTTGGGGGAGTTGATTCGGGTGGAATTTACACTATTTAGATGCATATTTGAAGCTCATTTGATGTTGATTTCATTGAATTATTGATTGATTATCATTGTTTTGGTCAAAATAAGAGAAAGGTAGTGTTTTGTCAATTTTGTAGGAAAAACGATGTATTTTGGAAGCAAAACACCAACCATACTTCACTAGATCAAGAAGAGAAGCTGACCATTGGATTCGTCTCGAAAAACGGAATGGAATGAAAAAAAGAATCGAGTCAATCGGAGGTCAGAAACTCGAGATACAACGGAACGAAAAATGACGAGGCCGGACCACATTTCTACCCGGCCGGGTTACTTCCACCCGGCCACAGTACTGTACACCCACGTTTTTTATTAGTTCACCCACCGAAGATTTTGCCCGGGTGGATTCTACCCGGGCAAGGCCAAATTGCTTGAAGGTTCGTATTTAGGCCGGGTGGGATGCCCGGGTGGAATCCACCCGGCCGGGTGACATGATTCTCGGGGGTTTTGGCCCATTTTCTCCATTTTCGAGGGACCTAAGTGCAAATTTCATCCAAGACTTCTACCCCAACTATAAATAGCTCCAATTTCAGTTTTAGAAATAGTCTTACTCCTTTTACAAGTTTTCTTCACACACATTCACATAGTAGTAGGTGTTCTTCATAGATTAGTTTAATTTCTTCATTAGATTAGATAGAATAGTGGTTTTTACTTCGAATCAAGCTACGATTATCATCGGGCATCGTCTATTACATCGGTTTGTAGCTAAATTCTCATGATCAAGGTGATATTATTCTACTCCCTCCGTCCCACAATAACTTTCACACTTTCCTTTTTTGGACGTCCCACAATAACTTTCACACCCTTAAAATGGAAAATTCTTTATAAACTATACCCTCACAATATTCTCAATTTTACACAAATGCCATTACTTTTTCTCTACACATACACAAAAGTCAACTCATTTCTTTACTTTATACATAAAGGTTTACAAAATTACCCCTCAAAACTCCACTCATTATTACATTTTCTTAATATTTGTGCCCATCTACCTATGCAAATTAATATGGGACGGAGGGAGTATTTTGTAATTCAATTTAGTATTTTCTTAATTTCTTCAATCTTTTGCTATTTTACCATTAGTTTGATGTTATTTGTTGTTGTAGCCATGAGATTCTATTCTAGAACCATGGGCTAAGCTCTTATTGCCTTGGGTGTGAATGTTTTGATGGGTGTTTAGTGTAATTATAGATTAATTGCATGATTAGCTTAGGAATTTGGTGTATATGTTTCTAGTGTTGTAATTTTCATGATTCAATTGATTAATTCACCCTATTAGCTAGCATTGTTAGTTTTGTCGACTTCAACGACCGTATTGGGTTGCATGATTAAGAGTGTGTGTATGAGCTTGAATTAATCAATTAGAATTAACATAGTAATTAGCTACACCGACTGGGGGTTGATTGCTTAGATCGACGACGCTAGACACTAGTCGATTAGACGTCGTCTATTAGATTAGTGAGAGGGCGTCTCATAAACATTAGTAACTGTGTTGAACGTGTTTATGAGACACTATCTTAGGAGCTTATGGTATTGATTAGACTATATAATTGCTAATCGATGCACGTGTTCACCTAAGCCTCACAAGGGATTGGTCTACACACACGAGTGATAGCATTTAGCTTAATCCAAAACCATAGTTTAATTCATGCAATTGGTTCGTTAACTCATTGAATTACCCACAAAATGGAAACACCTGAGGCAATACCCTTCTCTTGCACTTTCTCTCGAAAGTTAGATAGCTTATTATTACTTTTGTCTATTTCTTGTTTATCTTAGTTAATTTAGTTTAATACTTGTGTTTTAATTCCCGAAAATCTAACAAACACGTTTAGTTACTACAATAGCATGAAAACTTATAACTTTAGGGATTCACTTTCACTCAATTAGGTCCTTGGAACGAAAATCTACTTGGTCGTACTTGCGTACTACAATCGAACCCATACGCTTGTGGGGATCGTATTGTAAAGTGCATTAAAAAGTGCAAAAATACGAGACAAGTCACATGGCGGCCGAAAACCTCTGCTCATTTCGACCACCAACGCGACTGCTTCGATCAATCTCATTTGTGTTCGCGATCCAGGAGCTTCTCCGGCATCAATGGCGCTCGCCTACAACACTTAGGTCGACGCCGCTTCGCTCTCGTTGTTCATCTTTGTCCAAATCGAAGCTACATTGCTTCGTCTTCTTCACCATGCTCCTGCGCAGCCTCTTCCTCCGGTTGACGACGGTCCGACGGAGGACTATGAGTATGTGGTCAATGGATCTCTGATCAGTCGGCACTCGGAGCCGGTGACCTTGTCGATGAAATCTCAAGCGGCGACTGCTGACCTAGGGTACCCTTCTATTTGGCTAGGGTTTTCTTCAATTGAGCTTGGTAATGTGCACCCCCTATTTTCTTCAGTACACCCCGATCTGCACTCCCCCCACTTTTTTATGGTATTATTGTTAGTGGTATTGGTATTACTAGTTATTTATTGTGTTATTACTATTAATATACTATTGAATTAATATTAATGATTATTGATTATTGTATTATTGATTATTAATTGTGGTATTACTAGTTATTGTTTGTGATATTACTGATTGTGTGGAATTATTTATTATTGCTTAAGACATTACTGATTATTATTATTATTGTTTATGATATTATATATTATTGTTTATGGTATTACTGATAATTGTTTTTGGTATTACTGAATATAATTGATGCGGCCTAAAAATGTCATCCGATAAGAAGTCGACACGTGTATAAAAGATAAGGTCAAAGTGAAAGGATTGGATTGTGTAATACTCCATGGATAGGGAATCCTCTCTAGAGGTCCCTCTGGAGAGAGCTTCGTCTGGAGAAGGGCAGCGAGAAGAATCAGTCTTGATATGAATTTATGGGTCGTAAATATAGGGGAATCCCACCATTTTCGGTCTAGACTCGATAAAAGGAAGACCTTATCCTCCTTTATCTTAGGGAACAAAGTCCACTAAGAAGGAGTGTCGCCGAGTCTTCAGGGAGTGGAGAGAAAAGAGGACTTCGTCCACTCTGCAGGGCCGAGTCTTCAGGGAGTGGAGAGAAAAGAGGACTTCGTCCACTCTGCAGGGCCGAGTCTTATGGGCAGCTCCGAAATAAGAGGAAGGCTTGACTTCCTCTCCAGAAAGTATCTCTATAAATAGGTAAATTCGGGGAGATTTTCAGGTTAGACAATTTTACATTACTGAACTTGATATACTTTAAACGAAATACACTTTTGAGATTCTTTGAGAACTTATTTGATACATTAAGGATCTTGAGATCCCTATGAGATATTGATAAGCCCTATACTGACTTAGGCATCGGAGTGTCCACGCCGGACCCCCCTCCGGCGTGTTCTTTGCAGGTTCTTGAAGATTTCGAGTGAAGGCAGCACGTTCGAAGCGATCATACGTGTTCGAAGAGTAGGACATTTAATCCCGAGGATACGCAATCCTCTCGTGCAAATTTTGGCACATCAACTGGCGCCGTCTGTGGGAAAGAGTTGAAAGATTTTCTCACGAATTTCTATCCGTTCGAGCAAATGGGTGGCGGAAATAAAACATCTACTTCTGGAAAGAAGAATCTTCCGGGGGAAAATTCCCCTTTGCCAACTGATCCCTCACCGAGGGGAGCCCGAGGGAAGGATCCAGTTCATACTCCTTCTGGAGCAAATCCACCAGTGACGCCTAATACAGGCTTGGGAGAGGAAAACCATCCCCTCCCAATCGAAGAGGGAACCACAGGGAACATTGAAGCCCCAGAGTCCCAGACCGCGGATCCTCAGCGAGAGGATATTCCAGATTCAGGGCCACTTCTGATCTCTTCCGATCAATTGAATGCCCTCATCAAGCAAGCTGTAGAGAGAGCCTTCGTGGCTCAAAGAGATCGAGTTCCCAGAGCTGCACCAGGGAATCTGGAGATACCTACCCCGAGACTCCAGGAAGAGGCACCTGGAGCCTCCCAAGTGCTGTCCAAAGAAATGGGGATGCGGGCAGAAGAAGACGATAAGGTGCCCTCCCGAGCGGAAAGAAGCATTCCCCTTCGGAATACAAGAAGGAATGCAGATTTGGCACCCCGAGAGACAGAGCTCCCTGAAGCAGAAGAAAGCACCGACGATACCTACGGAGGGCCAGTTAGCGACCAAATACTAACCCTACAGAAGGAGATGAGAGATATGAGAAAAAAAATGAATAATCGAGCGAGTAGATCCTCTTATGTTTCTGGATGTCATTTCTCTCCTAACATATAACAGGATGAACTACCATTCAATTTTAAGCCCCTCAATTTTGAGTACGATGGTACGGCAGACCCCTATGAACACCTAATAAGGTTCGAGAGCGCCGCGTTATTACACCGCTACGGAGAGGGAGTCAAGTGCAGGGTGTTCCTGACCACCCTAGCAAAAGCGGCACATCAGTGGTTCACTCAATTGGAACCCAATACAATCCGATCCTGGGAGGAATTCAGTGAGTTATTTCTCCATCAATTTGCAAGTGCTCGGAGGCAGCCGCGGGCCACTTTGACCCTCTTCAATCGGAGGCAGGGGGAGAACGAAAGTTTAAAAGCTTTTCTCCGGAGGTTCGATCAGGCAGCTCTGGAGGTCCCTACAGCCTCTCCGGAGATGAAGATCAACACTCTTACTAACGGATTAAGGGATGGAGACTTCTTCTCCTCCCTAGCTAAGAAGCCGGTTAAGAACTTTGATGAGTTGCTACATAGAGCAGAGAAGTACCTCACCCTGGAGGAGGTTCGGAAAGCCAAGAGATTGGAGACTAGGCCCCCAGATCGAGAGAGAAGAAGAGAGGGCCCCTCCAGACGTTCCAGTCCAGAGGTCTCTCAGACCTCCGGGTCACCAAGAGATAGTAATCCATCTGGAGGTATGAGGCAGAGTATTCAGGACCCCGAGGTCCAGAATCAGAACTTGGAGGTACGAGGCAGAGTATTCAGGACCCCGAGGTCCAGAATCAGAACTTGGAGGTATGAGGAAGAGTATTTAGGGCCTCGAGGTCCAAAATCTAAACGTGGGAGTACGAAGCAGAGATATGATAAATGCATTGGTACTACAGGTTAGTACATGTGTTTGATAGAGTCTAAAGTATTAGATCTTTTATAGTAATTTGATATTGCTATGAGCATATTTTAATGATATTGACATATATGACATAAACTTTTCCAATGAATTAAGCATGATTCTCCTAAGCTTACATGATTGATACTCTAGAAACAATTTTAGAATTGAGAATTACTTGAAATCGTAGAAGCATGGGTAAGCAATTCACATGTTGAGTCTTTTTATTACTTTATGTGGTAGAATTAACGATTAGACGTTGATGATGATTAATGATTAGATGCGGACGATGATTATGATTTTGCACACGATTGACATGTTTCCATATTTTAGATATAATTTCATATTACAGACCGAACCTATCCAAGTTCTGGAGGACCTCTGGTAGGTTCAGAAGATTTCAGATTACAGATTAAGTCTACCCAAGTTCTGGAGGACCTCCGGGTAGGTTCAGAAGATTTCAGATTACAGATTAAGTCTACCCAAGTTCTGGAGGACCTCTGGGTAGGTTCAGAAGATTTCAGATTACAGATTAAGTCTACCCAAGTTCTGGAGGACCTCTGAGTAGGTTCAGAAGATTTCAGATTACAGATTAAGTCTACCCAAGTTCTGGAGGACCTCTGGGTAGGTTCAGAAGATTTCAGATTACAGATTAAGTTTATCCAAGTTCTGGAGGACCTCTGAGTAGGTTCAGAAGATTTCAGATTACAGATTAAGTCTACCCAAGTTCTGGAGGACCTCTGGGTAGGTTCAGAAGATTTCAGATTACAGATTAAGTCTACCCAAGTTCTGGAGGACCTCTGGGTAGGTTCAGAAGATTTCAGATTACAGATTAAGTCTATCCAAGCTCTGGAGGATCTCTGGATAGGTTCAGAAGATTTCAGATTACAGATTAAGTCTATCCAAGCTCTGGAGGATCTCTGGATAGGTTCAGAAGATTTCAGATTATAGGTTGATTCTATCCAAGTCCTGGAGGATTTCGGGATAAGCTCGGAAATGGAAAGTGAAGATTAAGCCTATTTAGGTCCCTGAGATTAAGGCCAATAGCCCTAAACAGACAAAATGATAAGTCCGAAAACTAGAGTGGGTGAGAGGAGGATTGATTACCTGAAGCGGGTAGAGAATTTGAGAATCTTCAGAGCCGAAAAATATCTCACCCTCGAAGAGGTGAGGCAATCCAAGAAGCTGGAGGTAAAACCAGCTAGTGGAGAGAGGAAGAGAGAATCTACAGCAGGGAGGTCCAGCCCAGAAGCTCCCCGCAACTCTGGAGGAACAGGAAACCGCAATGCTGCGGGAGGATACCGATCTGGGCCTCGAGGGAGGTTTTAGAAATATACCCAACTGAGATTGGAACCTACAGAGGTCTTGGAGGTTGCTGGAGATCATCCAGATCTGAAATTCCCTTATTTCATATTTAAATTATATAATTGAGGCTTATGAAGCTTATTTGAGCACTCGAAAGCCTGTGTTGGAGGCCCCTTTTTCTTTTTGGTGTATCTTTACAGGATCAATTCGGGATTGATATACGAGTAAACCTGGAGAACCTAGAGGTCCTGGAGGAGCCCGAAAGAGCAGGGAACTATGGAGAACCAAACGAGTAGCTGGATTATGATACTCAGCCTGCTATGGTGCTGACTCTCAAATATCGATACCACCGGTTAGTACAAAATTTGATAAAGCTAAAAAAGGTTAGATCTTTTATGCTAACGTGATTTTATAATGAGTATGTCATGATGAGTGTGACATGAATAAGCTATGATATTCGTTGATTCGATATTGTTATAAGTATGTCATTATGAGATTGATATGCGTATCATACTTTGTTTTCCCTAAATCAAGTACGACCCTCCTACTTTTACATGATTATTATGTCTAGACGCTCTAGATGTGATGTTAAAATTTGAAAATTGACTTGAGATACTAGAGAGCATGAGTAGCAGGTTGAGTTTATGTGGTTACTATATGCTCTAGAATCCATGACTAGGGATTAATAATGATTCGTGACTTCAGAATGTGGGGCTAACATACTTATCTATGAATTTTGTATGATTGACATGCCTCGATATTCTAGATGTGACTTCAGATTTCAGATTAAGCTTGTATGATTGAAGCTCCACCGAGCCTAGCTGCTGAAGCTGACCAAACCCTCCCCAGGGTGCTGAAATTTGATATTCAAAAGTTGAGAAGAGCTGAATAAAGGACCAGCCCCTGCAGCTTCTGGAGAAGCTCGAGCTTTGCGGTTAAGATACTACATCTTGGGTGGCCAATTATACAAACGATCGTTGACCCATCCCTATCTAAGATGTCTCCCGAAGGAGATTACGTGATAAAAGAAATCCATGAAGGATGAGCTGGTAGTCATGAGGGCTACAAGGCTACTGTAAAGAAGGATATACCCAAGAGTCGATCTATTAGGTGATTAAGATCATCTAGGGTGTTGAGATGCGATATTTGGAGACGAGCATGATGACGGACCTTGCAAATACCTTACACTTCGATGCTTAAAGGGGGTGATGAAGGGTCTAGGCCTACTACCTCCGAGATGATGATATGAAGCCACGTAAGTGAAAAATGTATATTTTACTTTTTTACTTTGTAAAATGATATGAGTTACCTAGACGTAGTTGTTTAGAGCATAAAACCTCGAAGCATATGAGCATTTGCTAAAGCTTCAGAAATGATTGATTTGAGAAATGCTAAGGTAATTACTTAGGAGAATTTCGTGATTGAATCGAGAGAATGATTGAGAATTTAGGCATGGTTAAGAACGTGTTTTTGATTAGTGATGAGCCTAGTTTTTTCTAAATTATGTTAAAAGGTATGTTTATCTTTGATGAATATTTGAAGATTTTATGAGATGTGATGAAAACATTTGGAGATTTTTGGAAACTTGTATGAGCACATATTTCCTAACAATTTAAGATATGATTCATAAGCATACTTTGAGCATCCTGAAACGCGTGAGGGCTAACCACCCTGAGTAGCCGGATGGCTAAGTTTGAAAATTAGGAGTGATGAAATGATGAAGGATCTGTAGATCACTGAGCATATATGAGGTATGAGAATTCAAAAGTGAGAAACAATTAAAGGCCACGAGGTCAAGGGAAGCTAAAAAGTTCCTCATCCTACTCGAGACCCAAGTGGGTTACTGAAATGAGAAGATTTTTTGAATTAAAATCTTTTAAGAATAAGAGTGAGAAACACTCAGAGGCCTAGAGGCCGAGGTGCTGCAGAGAGCCCTCACAATATTCGAGACCCAAGTGGGTTACTGAAATGAGAAGATTTTTTGAATTAAAATCTTTTAAGAATAAGAGTGAGAAACACTCAGAGGCCTAGAGGCCGAGGTGCTCCAGAGAGCACTCATCCTACTCGAGACCCAAGTGGGTTACTGAAATGAGAAGATTTTTTGAATTAAAATCTTTTAAGAATAAGAGTGAGAAACACTCAGAGGCCTAGAGGCCGAGGTGCTCCAGAGAACCCTCATCCTACTCGAGACCCAAGTGGGTTACTGAAATGAGAAGATTTTTTGAATTATAATCTTTTAAGAATAAGAGTGAGAAACACTCAGAGGCCTAGAGGTCGAGGTGCTCCAGAGAGCCCTCATCCTACTCGAGACCCAAGTGGGTTACTGAAATGAGAAGATTTTTTGAATTAAAATCTTTTAAGAATAAGAGTGAGAAACACTCAGAGGCCTAGAGGCCGAGGTGCTCCAAAGAGCCCTCACAATATTCGAGACCCAAGTGGGTTACTGAAATGAGAAGATTTTTTGAATTAAAATCTTTTAAGAATAAGAGTGAGAAACACTCAGAGGCCTAGAGGCCGAGGTGCTCCAGAGAGCCCTCATCCTACTCGAGACCCAAGTGGGTTACTGAAATGAGAAGATTTTTTTTTTTCTTTTAGGAATGAGAGTGACAAACATTCAGAGGCCTAGAGGCCGAGGAGCTCCAGAGAGCCCTCACCATGCTTGAAACCCAAAAGGGTTAGTCAATGAAATGAGAAGATTTTATGAATCAAAATCTTTTAAGAACGAGAGTGAGAAACACTCAGAGGCCTAGAGGCCGAAGAGCTTCAGAGAGCCCTCACCATGTGTGAAACCCAAAAGGGTTAATCAATGAAATGAGAAGATTTTATGAATCAAAATCTTTTAAACGAAAGTAAGAGACAAGTAGAGGCTCAGAGGCCAAGGAGAACTGGGGAGCATCCCCCCATAACAAAGACCCAAGATGGATACTTAGAAAACAAAAATTTCGCTTGAAGGTTCGTATTTAGGCCGGGTGGGATGCCCGGGTGGAATCCACCCGGCCGGGTGACATGATTCTCGGGGGTTTTGGCCCATTTTCTCCATTTTCGAGGGACCTAAGTGCAAATTTCATCCAAGACTTCTACCCCAACTATAAATAGCTCCAATTTCAGTTTTAGAAATAGTCTTACTCCTTTTACAAGTTTTCTTCACACACATTCACATAGTAGTAGGTGTTCTTCATAGATTAGTTTAATTTCTTCATTAGATTAGATAGAATAGTGGTTTTTACTTCGAATCAAGCTACGATTATCATCGGGCATCGTCTATTACATCGGTTTGTAGCTAAATTCTCATGATCAAGGTGATATTATTCTACTCCCTCCGTCCCACAATAACTTTCACACTTTCCTTTTTTGGACGTCCCACAATAACTTTCACACCCTTAAAATGGAAAATTCTTTATAAACTATACCCTCACAATATTCTCAATTTTACACAAATGCCATTACTTTTTCTCTACACATACACAAAAGTCAACTCATTTCTTTACTTTATACATAAAGGTTTACAAAATTACCCCTCAAAACTCCACTCATTATTACATTTTCTTAATATTTGTGCCCATCTACCTATGCAAATTAATATGGGACGGAGGGAGTATTTTGTAATTCAATTTAGTATTTTCTTAATTTCTTCAATCTTTTGCTATTTTACCATTAGTTTGATGTTATTTGTTGTTGTAGCCATGAGATTCTATTCTAGAACCATGGGCTAAGCTCTTATTGCCTTGGGTGTGAATGTTTTGATGGGTGTTTAGTGTAATTATAGATTAATTGCATGATTAGCTTAGGAATTTGGTGTATATGTTTCTAGTGTTGTAATTTTCATGATTCAATTGATTAATTCACCCTATTAGCTAGCATTGTTAGTTTTGTCGACTTCAACGACCGTATTGGGTTGCATGATTAAGAGTGTGTGTATGAGCTTGAATTAATCAATTAGAATTAACATAGTAATTAGCTACACCGACTGGGGGTTGATTGCTTAGATCGACGACGCTAGACACTAGTCGATTAGACGTCGTCTATTAGATTAGTGAGAGGGCGTCTCATAAACATTAGTAACCGTGTTGAACGTGTTTATGAGACACTATCTTAGGAGCTTATGGTATTGATTAGACTATATAATTGCTAATCGATGCACGTGTTCACCTAAGACTCACAAGGGATTGGTCTACACACACGAGTGATAGCCTTTAGCTTAATCCAAAACCATAGTTTAATTCATGCAATTGGTTCGTTAACTCATTGAATTACCCACAAAATGGAAACACCTGAGGCAATACCCTTCTCTTGCACTTTCTCTCGAAAGTTAGATAGCTTATTATTACTTTTGTCTATTTCTTGTTTATCTTAGTTAATTTAGTTTAATACTTGTGTTTTAATTCCAGAAAATCTAACAAACACGTTTAGTTACTACAATAGCATGAAAACTTATAACTTTAGGGATTCACTTTCACTCAATTAGGTCATTGGAACGAAAATCTACTTGGTCGTACTTGCGTACTACAATCGAACCCATACGCTTGTGGGGATCGTATTGTAAAGTGCATTAAAAAGTGCAAAAATACGAGACAAGTCACATGGCGGCCGAAAACCTCTGCTCATTTCGACCACCAACGCGACTGCTTCGATCAATCTCATTTGTGTTCGCGATCCAGGAGCTTCTCCGGCATCAATGGCGCTCGCCTACAACACTTAGGTCGACGCCGCTTCGCTCTCGTTGTTCATCTTTGTCCAAATCGAAGCTACATTGCTTCGTCTTCTTCACCATGCTCCTGCGCAGCCTCTTCCTCCGGTTGACGACGGTCCGACGGAGGACTATGAGTATGTGGTCAATGGATCTCTGATCAGTCGGCACTCGGAGCCGGTGACCTTGTCGATGAAATCTCAAGCGGCGACTGCTGACCTAGGGTACCCTTCTATTTGGCTAGGGTTTTCTTCAATTGAGCTTGGTAATGTGCACCCCCTATTTTCTTCAGTACACCCCGATCTGCACTCCCCCCACTTTTTTATGGTATTATTGTTAGTGGTATTGGTATTACTAGTTATTTATTGTGTTATTACTATTAATATACTATTGAATTAATATTAATGATTATTGATTACTGTATTATTGATTATTAATTGTGGTATTACTAGTTATTGTTTGTGATATTACTGATTGTGTGGAATTATTTATTATTGCTTAAGACATTACTGATTATTATTGTTATTGTTTATGATATTATATATTATTGTTTATGGTATTACTGATAATTGTTTTTGGTATTACTGAATATAATTGATGCGGCCTAAAAATGTCATCCGATAAGAAGTCGACACGTGTATAAAAGATAAGGTCAAAGTGAAAGGATTGGATTGTGTAATACTCCCTGGATAGGGAATCCTCTCTAGAGGTCCCTCTGGAGAGAGCTTCGTCTGGAGAAGGGCAGCGAGAAGAATCAGTCTTGATATGAATTTATGGGCCGTAAATATAGGGGAATCCCACCATTTTCGGTCTAGACTCGATAAAAGGAAGACCTTATCCTCCTTTATCTTAGGGAACAAAGTCCACTAAGAAGGAGTGTCGCCGAGTCTTCAGGGAGTGGAGAGAAAAGAGGACTTCGTCCACTCTGCAGGGCCGAGTCTTCAGGGAGTGGAGAGAAAAGAGGACTTCGTCCACTCTGCAGGGCCGAGTCTTATGGGCAGCTCCGAAATAAGAGGAAGGCTTGACTTCCTCTCCAGAAAGTATCTCTATAAATAGGTAAATTCGGGGAGATTTTCAGGTTAGACAATTTTACATTACTGAACTTGATATACTTTAAACGAAATACACTTTTGAGATTCTTTGAGAACTGATTTGATACATTAAGGATCTTGAGATCCCTATGAGATATTGATAAGCCCTATACTGACTTAGGCATCGGAGTGTCCACGCCGGACCCCCCTCCGGCGTGTTCTTTGCAGGTTCTTGAAGATTTCGAGTGAAGGCAGCACGTTCGAAGCGATCATACGTGTTCGAAGAGTAGGACATTTAATCCCGAGGATACGCAATCCTCTCGTGCAAATTTTGGCACATCAATAATTTAATTTGTGAAATTATTTGTTATTGTATAAAATATTAATGATCAATGTTCATGGTATTACTAATTACTGTTCATGCCTTCATGGTATACTGATAATTATTTTTTGGTATTACTTTATATAATTAAATGTGTGAAATTATTTGTTATTGTATAAAATTTTACTAATTAATATTAATGGTATTACTGATTATTGTTCGTGTTATTACTAATAATTATTTTTGGTATTATTGAATATAATTAGATGTGTGCAATTATTTGTTATTGTATAAGATATTACTGATTATTATTTATGGTATTATTGGTTATTACTTATTTTATTAGCAACTATAATAAAATTATACATATAATATTATTTTATATTAAAATTTTAAAAAATACTAAAGAAAAAAAAAGCAGGAAAAAAAATGAAGAAATAAAAAGTTTGAAATAAAAACTGAAAATAGAAAAAAAATTAAAAAGAAAAAAAATTGAGATTTGTGACTAATTTCGATAGTTTTTTTAATTATGTTTTTACGATTTTATTTTTAAAAATATGGGTGATTTAGTGGTAAATCGACGGTAACTCGGCTGCAAATTGTAAATGTATAAATTAGGGTTGATTTTATTATATTTTGTGTAAATTAATAAAAAGATAATATAGTTTTTTAAATGTAATTATTTTTTTAAAAAAATTTAGAGGGTGAACTCATAAAATGAGCGGGTGTAGATAATTTGGGGGCGAACTCATAAAGTTAGTGGGTGCAGATAACTGTAGTATAAATATAATTTGGGGGTGAACTCATAAAATGAGCGGGTGCAGATAATTGTGGTAAAAAAATAATTTGGGGTGAACTCATAAAATGAGCTGGTGTAGTTGTAAAAAAAATGATTTGGGGTGAATTCATAAAATGAGTGGGTGCAGATAACTGTAATAAAAATATGATTTAAGGGTGAACTCATTAAATTAGTGGGTATAGGTAAAATATAAATAAAAAATTAAAATTAAGGGGTACGGTGCATTCGAATGCACACAAGTGTTACCCTAAATATTTTACATACATGGCAAGTTTGTATAGAAAAAAGATTTGACTTGAAGATTAGTTAATTAGAGTAATTTAGAAATTATGATTGTTTCCAAAGTTGGAGGGCATAATTGGAATAAACATTGTAAAAAATCTAAAACATCTTATATTTATGCACACAAAAAAAGGTCTAAAACATCTCATAAAAAAAAGGGAGGAACTATTAAATTATAGAATATATTATATATATTCTATATATCTCCTTTGCATTGGTTATATATATAAGGGTCTGGCTCTATTTTAAAAAATGGGTAAGATCAACAATATAAATAAAATGCTTGATAAATATGTATGTTAATTAATGTAGCTTAAACAGCATACTGTATTTTAAGTTGAGGTAAGTTAATTCAATTTCTTATAAGGAATTGATTCTATGTAAGATCAATCTTATATATAATTAATTAAGAATTTTTATAAAAAAGGTCATTCATCTATATATATATATATAATTTGCATTCATCTCATATATATATATACTACATTCATATATTTCTTTGTCTAGAGAATCAACGATCAAATTTAATTACCTTGTCCGTATTTTCTTCATCGTATAATAGAGAAGATACATTAGAATTGTCCAACCAGTTCCCACAACTAACAATTCATTTTAAAAATACAGTTGAATTGCTGTTGATTACGATTTTCTGTCAATTTATATATAATTCAATACTCCTTTTATTTCCCTGCCCAAAAAAAAAAATACTCTTATTTCAATAATAATCGACTATATTTTTTTGGGAGGATATTCTAAATATATATTTCAGTGGGAAGTTTACAGACGGACGGACCAAAATGGTAAAATGGGAAGCTTATAGACGGAGGGAGGGAGGGAGGAAGTATATGTCTAAAATTTTCATATTTAATCGTAAAATTAAACTTGAGGTCAAAAATATCGTAAATTAAACTCATATTTGTAAAGTTATGTAAATGTTAAAGGCCGAATGTTAATCGCATAAGCTGTAAAACGCGCTTCTACTTTCCGGCACGTGTAACTGGGACGATTCTCTCTCCCTTGCACTCCATTAATCCGATTATATTTTCTCAACAGAGGGCTCCGATGGAAATTTCTCCGGCTGATCGGAATTCTTCACCATCTTCCTCAAATCCTAGGAATCTTCGGCGTCCAATTCGGTATTTCTACTGCAGCTGCTTCAGACGCTGTTGTCGCTGCTTTTGCTGCTTCTACTCATACCCTTGACTTATGCAATCACTCGTTACTCACAGATAAATGCCTTTGTATTCTAATACAATGTATTATTTAAACCTAATTTCAATTAACCTGTTGTTATCTATGATCGTGGCAGTTTTAGTAGCTTACTAGTACCTTTTGTTATGTTAATTCTGATATTTAATTGGTTAGAATTAGCTTCTACTGTGCCTAAAATGCGGGTGGTGTAAATTTTAGTATTTTTAAATCAGCAATTGAGAAATTTACATGCCTGTGAGAGCCTTAAATTATGATATTTTGCTGGTCGATTGGTAACATAAGAAAATGGGAAAAATTAGGAAGGTGGTTTATGTGTAAGTCCAAATTTGAGGCTTAGCCAGTTCATAGGATTGGAAATGTTTTAGTTTGCTAACTTTAGTTAGATATGCTATGCTCTGTCAATGAAATAGAAAAAGTTGTTGGAATCAATTTCCTGATTGAAACTGTGGTAGATTTTAAGCAGGCAGGGGTCCAGAGTATATGTTGTGTACTGCTTACAATTATCGATTGGTTCTGGTTTCTGTGAATTTTATAAGATGATTTTGACATGTTAGCTGTTGCTCTTTTTTCTTGTTCCGATTTCTGAAGACCATCTTGTGAATTGTGATATGAGAACCTTTGATCTTGCGTTTATTTTTATGTGTTATTGTTGCAGAAAACACTTTGTTTATTTATCTTATTATCATTTCCCTGGACTTCTTAATATTTTGCCTCTACTAGACCATCTAGTATTCTGGACCTCAAAAAAGACAACTGAAGAGTAATAGGAGCTAGTGATTGAAATACTCCTCAATAGAAAACAAGCCACCAATCGACCTTAGCCTACGCAATGATTAATTAAAGATAACA
This sequence comes from Galeopsis tetrahit, assembly GCA_963675135.1. Lineage (NCBI taxonomy): Eukaryota > Viridiplantae > Streptophyta > Magnoliopsida > Lamiales > Lamiaceae > Galeopsis > Galeopsis tetrahit. The sequence goes on along the minus strand of OY776131.1, from coordinate 51,497,566 downwards.
GAAAATTTCAGTTCAATTGTGCTTTTACATGATGCAAGATGCTTGGTATAAACCTGTTTATTTATGCTCATCTTGGGGTTTGAGATCATTCCATGATTTATGTGTTAAGTTCAAATGTATACAATTGATTCCTCAGTTTTCGGAGTCTTTGTTTAAACGCATCACAACAAAAGTCTTTTTGCCTCAGCTTATACATAACTCTTCAATTCGAAGCACAGCTAAGAATTTCTGATGCCTGATGATTCCTATGCTTTTGAATGCTAATCCAGGTGCATGATGATTTTATTTATAATTCCTATGTGCAAATTCTACATGTTACCAAGCCTGAAAATGGAAAATCATATTAGGATCAAGGAAAAGTAGCCAATTTCTTTTAAATGTATTTGAAGCAACTATGCAATTCAGTCTAACACAATGGAAAGATATGACCCGTATTGTCGACCGTGTGGTTAAGAAAGTCCGTGTTTTGAAACCTCAGTAGATCAAGAATGTAAAATCTGGAAAAGAACGGGAATAGTCGAAAATTAGCTATAGATGATGAGGTGTTTTTGGCACTCATGTTCTTCTGATGTTGTTTGTTAAATGTTGATGCTTTTAACTTTTTCAGAGTTTGAGCATGATATGTATGCATCATTGTGCTTCAAATGCTTTTATCTCCCAGGCCTCTGCAACTCTCTGTTTCTGTTGCATGTAATTTTAAGTTTCTAGCTGTAAAATACATGAAGATATGATTATCAACAGGAAAGTGTTGGAACACAAATATGTTGGCCAAATCACCAGCACTGTCCATCATTTGGAGTTATCTCCTATGTTACCATTTTTGGACACAAGGAATCTAGGATTATGCATAAATTTATTACATGATCTTTTTTTTTTTAATAAAAAAAAATCCCTTAAAGCAGGTATTGCATGAATTTCTGGCAAAGGGACAAAAGGCATAAGATCAGATTAGCAGGTGGAGAAAGGGACTCCAAAATCTTTCATATTTGTGTTGCCTTCCACAGTCCACCCTAAAAAGAGGAAGAAAATCTCTACTAGAGAACAAATACAAGAGTCTTGGAATTGATGTGTGTGGATGTATGAGAGAGAGAGAATGATAAATTTTTCATCATCAAATCCATTGCTGTCAAAGGGAACTGAATCAGACAAAAGCTTCACATTAAAAGCCAAATCCAGGAATCTCACAGACCTTAATTTTCATCATTTTTATTCTACTGGAATGATCAGTAAGTGTCACAGCAATCAAGCTATTAGTAAAATAATGCAATAAAATAATTTAAAGATATGAATCAAAGATTTGACCTTTTTGTCTCCCCTTGTTTGTGTAATTAGAAGTTTCACTTCACTTTTCACTGCTTTTCTTTCATAAAAGAAAAACAGAAACAGAGGAAACTACTTTTTTGGCTTGGTTGAAAATTGAAATCTCTTTGCATTATAGCTTCTTGTTGTCATTTCATGTCTATACTTTTTCTTTTTGGTGCCCATTGTTTTCTCATGCTTAAATCTTGATTACCTGAAAACCATGTTTTGTCTGAATTACTATTTTCTTTGAGAATTTTCCTCTTTAGGTCTTTTCAAAGAAAGAATTGTATCCCCTTAATTTAGTCACTAGCACTTATTTCATATCATCATTGTAGTGAAATGTGAAATCAAAATACATAAAGATAGGAGAATATTGTACTATAAAACACAGGGGGTAGAGAAGGAAAATAGTTCAAAAGACTAAACAGGGATAGGAAGATTAAAAAATAAAAACTAGAAATTACAAAAAGTTGCAATAGGACAACTACTAAATTCTTTTTTTTTTTTTTCTTTTTTGCAATTTCTTGAAATAAAAAAGGTTTGATTTGTTCTCTACCTATGACTACGAGTATGACTGCAGAAATCCAAGAGCTTCTTCCTTCCTTCAACAATTTCATCAAAGAAATCATCAAGCTGCCCTATTATATTCTCAGTTCCACCTCTCAAAATCCCAAAACATCCCTTCAAATTCTCCACTCTTTCTCTTATCCCAACCTCTGATTCCCACTCCACACTCCCCTGTGAGCATCTCTTCTCAAGCTCTGCCCTCACCTCATCCATGGCAGCTTTTGATCTTCTAAACTCGTACACAAGAACTCCGGGCCGCCCCGTTATTCGGTTGATCTCTGAACTCACCCTCTGCTGCAGCCTTGCTGTTGAGATCATCAAAGTTGATCCAAAAAACAGGCACTCTTGGTATCCATTTTCCGAAGAATTCGATTCAGGCCAGCAGTAGACTAATCCATGGAGCAGAATCATCAGCACCAGTGAACTAACATTCCTCATTGCATACAGCACGCCCCTGAATCCATTGAATCCGTTAAGCTTTGATTCGATTGAGACTTTCTCATCGAATTTCAATGAAAGAGTCTCAATTCTTGTTTCTGTTAAAGCCCTGTTTTCTGCCTCTAATCCCACAGCTTCTCTTCTGCATCCTGATATCGCGCGGATCACCTGTTTGATCAAATGCCCCAACCAAAAAAAAATGATCAGAACCATATAATCTTCACGGCTATATATCTATATATATATATAGAATCTGTATGAATATATACCTGGCGTGAAAGCTGAGGACTCAAATGGCGATGGCCGTCGAGAGATGAAGTGATGTTGATTCCTGCAGAGTAGTAATTCTCCATGCCTGAAATACCAGTTTTAAGGATTTGGCAAACTTCCCAAAGGTTAGAACTCTCATCCATGTACTCATCGAGCCATTTTTCACCTACAGGCAAGTGCAGCTTCTGAACTAAAAGGATCATCTGATTGTGGGATGATCGTAGAAGAGAGAGGGCTCTTTGCAGGAACTGAATCGACATGAAGTTGGTCGATAAGAAGACGCATTCGAGATCGTCGATGCCTCGAGTTAGGAAGCTGTAGAAGCCGCTAACAGAGTTTGTAGATGAAGCATCCATCATAGGATAGGATGTAAGAAGAAACAAGAGAAAAGGGATGAAGTGGAATAAGGAAGAAAGAATGTGATATTTAAATTGTGAATGGAATGAATGGAAGGAATATCAAATCTTGGAAGGTTTCAAAGGTTGAAAAGGATTGTTGGGGGCAATGATGAGTGTTTCCTACTGAGGAGAAAGGATGATTGGTAATCTGCCATTTTCATTGTTTATTGAGCAAAAAGAAAAATGAGAGAGAGAGAAAGAGAAGGGAAATTTGAGGGAGATGAATTGGTTATGAGCTAAAAATTGGAATTTCTTGCTTTTCTTTTACTGCGAAAAGGACTTTCCTTTATGCAAATGCAACAAAGGGGTGTATCATTATGTGGACATGGGAGGAAACAAAAAAGAAAAAGAAGAGAAATTTGTGTAGTATTATTTGTGTTTCTATGTATAAATCTTGCCTTTTTTTTCAAATGTTTATTAATGATGTTAGATTGAGATCACTGTGTTGTAAGAATTAACATTATTTTGACTTTAGATTGGGATTGGCCATGTTCTTTCTTTCTACTTGGATTTTACTTTTTAGTCTATGGGCACATAATTAAGAATTCATGCCTCTTTTGATTTTACTATTCATATATTATTATACTTCATGAATTTTGAATTTATTTAAATGAATGGTAGATGTGTTGTAACTTGTAAATAATTATGTCAACATACAAAAAAAGATTTTAAAGTTATTTGACCTCATCTTTCCTCATTTTCTTCCTCGAGCAACTGAGTTTGTTCCTTTAATCCCCTCTATTCTTATTGAAAATTGTGGGGTTTTGTTTTATCCTAGATTTATACTCTTTGCCATGCACCTTCTTGTTTTCTATTGTTTCTTTTAAAGGGGATTTTGGAATGATGGGATTCTTTGTATTTGCATTCTCTACCTTTCAACTATGTATGGAGAAAATCATTCTTTTTATGCCACCCAAACTCTTTTTTACTAATTTGTTTTCTTTTTAAAATATCTTTGAAATTTATAGTAGTATTTATTTTCCCCATCCTATAATCTTCTCATTTTTTGGTCACGCAATGTATAATGCTCCCCCTAGACCATACAATGAACAAACCACATGATTTTTGAAGCACACCATTTGATTAGTGGCCCTTTCCATACATCAATCATCTTATGGGGTCCTAGTCCATCCCCTATTGCAATGAATTTTTACTTCACTCGTGGAAAATCTACTATAGTATGTTCACATAAAGTATTTCATAATTATAAAAGAAAAAAAATTATTTATTTGTGAAAACAATAACTAGAGATAATAGTTTCGATCAAAATATTAGAGTAGAGCAACTAGTTGATGCACTCCGAACAGTAGAATTAATGATATTCAATTAATAACATACTTCTATAAAAGAATATATTCCTTTTATACAAATAATTATTAATATTAAATAAATTTTTTAATTGGTGTGAAACAAAAGAATGACAATTAAAGTAGACCTAATGAAGTATTAAATATGAAAAAAAAATTATAGATTTAAAATATTTCAAAAAATAATATTTTCTCCTTTTTACAAATGTATACATTTGACTTTACTCACAGATTTAAAAAATTAATAAATATGATCAAGTTTAGTTAATATGTTTATTTTACCCTTAATATTCTATAAATCTTGTATAAATTTCAAAATAGTTGAGACTTAATCACTCTTAATGAGTAATTATAAAATAAGTGTAATTATGAGTAAAATGTCAATAAAACATTTAATACTTAATTAAAAGAGGAAACATAGTTACAATTACGTCTGGAAAAAAAAAAAATGTCCCCATCTTTATGGAATGGATGAAGTAATGGATTATAGGAATTCCCTCTAATTTGTATTTGACCTAGCTAATCTTGGAGGCAGGGGAACAAGCAATCTTGAATTATTAATTGTTGGGATGATGCAATTTAATTGGTGGAGTATTTTATTTTATTTAATTAGTATAAGGAAACTCCTTTTTAGAAGAGGGTGGTCGTGGGTTTTTGGAGAATGGGACATTTGGGAGGATGTTGGTTTGGTCTTTCTTTACAGATTTCATTGGAAACTCTAAATTAGCAACTCCAATATTCATTTTTTTAACTTTGCCGCCCAACTCTAATTATACCATTACTTCCCTTTCCCCCATTGTTTTTTAATCACTCTTTAAAATAAATTTAAATTGTAACAATTGCACCATGAAATTGGCGTATACAAATTTTTAACATGTATTTTAAACATATGCATCCAACAAATCAATTTGGGTGCCCATTAGTTCAAATTTATTTTTGAACTATTTTCAAAACCTAAATTTGGGTTTAAGATCATGTTTGTCTAATATTATAAGTTCCTTATAGCAACTTATAAATTGTTTAGGAGTTTATAAGTTTCCTAAAAATATCAGGTAAAAAAATTATCAGTTTATAAAATTTTAAAAAGGGTTTTTACAACTTATAAAGCTATACTTGGAAAAAAAAACTCACCCCACCTCAACACTAAAACTATTGGAATAATTAACTAGCAAACAACGATATATAAATAAATTGTGTTTGCTTTCTCCACCAACCCAAACACCACGTACTTAATAACAATCTTTAATTTTTTATTACATAATATTAATATATATATTACCTAAGTCACATAAATGATAATTAATTTGGCCACCATCCTTTTCCATCCTATGAGGATACCATGCTCTATAAATTTGTTGAAGAAGAATGTTTCATTTTCTTCTTAATGAACCCTAGATGGATCCAACTGTATCTCCTCACCACTGAAAACGATCTAATTATGTTATGTGTGAATGAAATAAAATATTGAAAATAACATCCTAGCTAATTATTCAAACAAAGCAAAAAATGAAAAACAATTCCACATAGCATATATTTATGTGTGCGAATATATTAATTGTCAATAAGAACTTTAATTTCCCTAAAAAATATTGCCATAAAAATGCTTATTAGGGACCACAGATTATAATGTAGATAATAATGGGATAGAGAATTATTACAGGATTAATTAAAGGCTACTTTAAGTTGATTTATATATATATATATGATGCGCGTGGGTAATTAGTGTTAAGTGTTAATGGGTCATGCACAACTGGTTTGTGTTAAGCATCGAAGATATGAACTAATTAACCCAATTAGGTACGGTTGATACCTGTCTTAGTCACGAGATTAGTGTTCAATCTTCTCGCCTTTAATTATTCCAATTTTATTTTTTGGGGGAGAAAAAGGGAAAAAGAAGCAGGAGCGCCACAAATAATTTAATTAATAAATTATTTGATTCACAAAAATAATCGAACTATATATGTTAATGCGTTTTAATATATGAACTACTCATTACCTTCACCAAAACTATACCCAAACTTTTTGGCACATATTTAAAAAAAAATACTGATAAAATTAATCAGGTAGGGTATTGTGGAGTTTGTGTGTGTATGTAAGCAAGTATAATGACCATTTGAGTTTTAAATGAATGTGTTGTTGGAGAAATTGGGTTTTTATTCAATTTTTTAATATTTAATTGATTTTAATTAATCAATTATTTGAGGGTATGAATATTTAATTTTCGAAGAATTAAATATTGTAGGATCGTTCTACTCTCCGAGTAGATGATCGTAGTATATTTAAAATCTCAAAACCGAATTTCGATGAGTGAGAAATTAATGTACCAAGTTTAAGACAAAGTGATGCATTGGGAGTAGTTTTAATAACTATCTCACATTGATAAATGTGAGAATTAACTACCTCCTTATTAATAGGAGTTAGTTAAGAATGTTCAAATTGTAGTGACTATTGAACCATTCAATTAGCCACACGCGCGCGCGCGTGCCGCCCGCCCGTCCGGCTGTGCCGAGCCGGGTCCGGGTCCGTGGTCCTGGGCCTTGGCCACGGGCCCCAGGTCCAAGCCCAAAGTCCACCCAAAATCCCCCACATGAGTGAAAATTACTACCCATAATCATGTAGACTCGCAATCCAGTTCAAGACACTGTTGCATCCGGAAAGGTGGCTTGTGACCTTGAACCTTCCGTAGTCAAACACTATCGAGTACACTGGCGGCTTAGTGGACGCGATGCCTTGAACTATCCTTAGTGTGTACTGAGACAACGGTGCTGACACAACAACATCTCAAACGTGTTTCGTTCTCACGTTTTTGTCCATTTCAGCCATGGACACCCTTTGAGTTCATAAGTGCTTTTCGTGAAGCGGCCCCACTTCTCACTAACATAGGTGGACTCCCATATTGAGTATCCCGCAATACTCTACCTCCCGGAGGTCTTTGGGAACCATTAAAAGTCATAGACTTAGCCTTACCACAAATCTTACGGGACAACACTTGGTGTTGTGCTTTTCTAAGGAATGGTTTGAATATCCAAGTGTTCCAACTCAACATTCACAGCTTAGTTTTCCCATTGAACCAAGTTCTTGGGATCTCCAGTCAACATGGTTGGGTTACCACTGTTTCAGCTGTTATTTTGTGGGTTTTAGACCCATTCCTTCTAGCAACTTATTCATCTGATCTCGGTTAATTCCTTTCGTAAGCGGATCCGCTATATTGTCTTTTGACCTTACATAGTCAATTGACATCACACCACTCGAGATCAGATGTCTAACGGAGTTATGTCGACGACGTATGTGTCTCGACTTTCCGTTATACATGTCGTTCAAAGCCCTGCCAATTGTGGCTTGACAGTCACAATGTACCATCACAGTAGCCAGTAGGCACGGGTTTGTTCCAACATGGAATGTCCTCGAGGAAATTTCGAAGCCACTCGGCTTCTTCACCAGCTTTATCCAAAGCTATGAGTTCTGATTCCATCGTGGACCGGGCAATACACGTCTGTTTCGTTGATCTCCACGATACAGCAGCACCTCCAATAGTGAACACATATCCACTAGTGGAAAATGACTCATTCGTGTCAGAGATCCAATTGGCGTCACTGTACCCTTCAAGTACCGCCGGAAACCTTGTGTAGTGAAGCCCGTAGTCAATAGTGTACTTTAAGTACCTAAGGACCCTTCTGAGAGCCTTCCAGTGCTCTTTATTTAGATTGCTAGTGAATCTACTCAATTTGTTCACTGCACAGGCAAGATCCGGGCGTGTACAGTTTGTAATATACATCACACTTCCAATGATTCTTGCATATTCAAGTTGTGCAACCGGATCGCCTCGATTCTTGCTCAAGTGTACATTGAGCTCCATGGGCGTCTTGGCAGGTGGATCATTAAAGGCATTGAATTTCTTTAACACACTCTCAACATAGTGAGATTGTGTCAAGTAGATTCCATTAGACTTTCTCTCGATCTTGATTCCTAGAATCACATCAGCCAATCCCATGTCTTTCATGTCAAAACTACGTTTTAACATAGCCTTTGTTTCCATAATCATGGCATTGTTGCTGCCCATGATCAACATGTCGTCCACATAAAGACACATGATAACAAATTCTTTTGGTGTATTTTTCACATACACACATTTGTCACATTCGTTTATCTTGAAACCATTGGACAACATAGTTTCATCAAACTTCAGATGCCACTGTTTTGGAGCTTGTTTGAGTCCATACAGTGAACGAACGAGTCTACACACCTTTTTCTCGTTGCCAGGTGCTATAAACCCTTCAGGTTGATCCATGTATATTTCTTCAACTAATTCTCCATTCAAGAACGCAGTCTTGACATCCATTTGGTGAATCTCGAGATTGTGCAAAGCAGCAATCGCAATTAACACACGAATGGATGTAATCCTCGTTACTGGGGAGTAAGTATCAAAGAAATCATACCCTTCTTTTTGTCTAAAGCCCTTTGCTACCAAACGAGCTTTATACTTATCAATTGATCCATCTGCTTTATATTTTCTTCTAAGGATCCACTTGCATCCTAAGGTCTTACAACCTCTAGGGAGATCAACCAACTTCCACATATTGTTCTGCAGAATAGAATCAATTTCGCTATTGATAGCTTCTTGCCAGAATGATGCATCTGGTCTTGACAGAGCTTCCTTGATAGACTTAGGTTCATCTTCAATCACAAAAGTGATGAAGTCAGGACCGTAAGTTTTTGCAATTTTTGCTCTTTTGCTGCGTCTCGGTTCTTCATGCTCTTGAGCTGAAGAACTAACAGCCTCTGCTTCTACGTGAGCCCTCTTATTTTCAGGTCTCACCTCATCCTTATCTTTATTTGAAAAGATATTTTCAAAGAATATTGCATTCCTTGATTCTATCATAGTGCCTTCTGACATGTCGGGTATTTCTGATTTGTGAATCAGAAACCTATATGCACTACTGTTGAGTGCATATCCTACAAAAATACAATCGACCGTTTTAGGGCCAATTCTAACTTGTTTAGGAGCAGGCACTTCAACCTTTGCAAGACACCCCCACACTTTGAGGTACTTGTAGGATGGTTTCCGTTTTTTCCACATTTCATAAGGTGTCAGATCCTTTGTTTTGTGTGGAATTTTGTTCAAAATGTGGTTAGCCGATAGTATAGCTTCCCCCCACAGATTTTGCGGTAAACCCGAGCTGATTAACATTGCGTTCATCATCTCCTTTAGTGATCGGTTCTTTCTCTCCGCAACACCATTAGACTGAGGTGAGTAAGGGGCAGTAGTTTGATGTATGATGCTAGACTCAGCACATAACTTTTCAAAAGGTGCTACGTATTCCCCACCTCTATCACTTCGAATCACCTTAATTCGAGTGCTAAGTTGATTTTCTACTTCATTCTTGTAAAGTTTAAAAGCTTCAATAGCTTCATCTTTACTTCGCAAGAGATAAACGTAGCAAAATCTTGTGCAATCATCAATAAAAGTAATGAAATACTTTTTGCCACCTCTAGTTTGCACAAACTTTAAATCACATACATCCGTATGGATTAAGTCTAGAGGAGCAGTGTCCCTTTCCACAGAAGTAAATGGCAACTTTGTCATTTTAGCTTCAACACATATCTCACACTTTTTAGGTGTTTCAATATTGTTCATTTTAAGTAAATCAAGATTTACTAAACGCTTTATAGATTTTAGATTTACATGTCCTAATCTTAAATGCCATAAAGAGGAACACTCCACGATGTAAGAGGAAGTAGAAACGTTTTCATTGATAACTTTCTTGCCTTTACGGCTTACAACCATTACACTCATTTTGAACAGACCATTCTCGAGATAACCTTGACCAAGGAACTGTCCAAACTTGCTAAGTACAACTTTATCAGACTCAAAAACTAGTTTAAACTGATGACTAACTAGAAGAGAGCCGGAGATCAGATTCTTGCGGATGTCCGGGACATGCAGCACATCCTTCAGCTTGAGCTCTTTGCCAGAAGTGAGCTTGAGCACAACAGTTCCAACACCAGCCACATCAGACGAGGCATGGTTTCCCATATGGAGCTTTCTCCCATCAACAATCGTAAAACAAACAAAAGAAAAGGAAAAAAAAAAGGATACCACAATGGCATCTGACGGAAATGGCTCTGACAACACCCCTGTCGACAACAACCCTGTTGAGAACACCTCGAACCCAACTCCAAACGTTGTCCCTAATAACACGTTTTTACCCCCCATGTTTTTTCCACCCTCTGAAACTCGCAATTTCATGGTGCATGGGGAAAAACCCGAGAAGTTCTCGGGTACTGATTTTAAGAAGTGGCAACAAAAGATGTTGTTCATAAAGGGGATTTGTATACTTTTAATAGGGGAATAAATAAAAATAAGTGAATATATTTTTGATAAACGGATAAATAAAATAACATATTTTTAATGAACAATATCTGTTTCAAAAGTAATACTCAGAAAAAGAAAAAGAAAAAAGAAGGCATATGCTTTTATTTAAAATTGTGTTTTTATCTATATTATTTTGTAAATACTGAAATTTTATTAAATTTAAATGGTGTCATCTATATTGTGTAAATTCTTATTCTGAAGATAAGAAAAAATGGTATAAGATAATATCTGAATTGAGATTATCTTTTATTTTATCTCATTTTAGAATATCATTTTTTTGTTCTCTAAGTCATTCATGTTTTATAAGTAATAGTGCCAAAATAGAGTTTCAAGTGTCAAAAGTTACAAACGGACTCCATCAACTCTATCTTACTAGAAGAAAACACATTGATTTGCAATGGAAACTCGGGTTGATCCTAGCTCGAGTCCGGCCAAACACAACCCGAAACACAAATGACTCCATCAACTCCCACTTCCAGTACAAGAAAACACATTGATTTGCTATGGAAACCCGGGTTCAACCTAACTCGAGCTCGACCCAACATGTCCCATAACATTTTAGTAATTTAATTTCCAACCATTGAGTATGGAACCCAAAACCTCAAGGCATTTGTATGGCCTTAAGAGACTTGGCTAAAAGTTCTATTGTTTATTTATTTATTGATTGATATAAGTTTTATATATACGTGTTAAAAAAAATAAACCATCACAAAATTCGTAGCAAATTGTAGATCAAATCTTTCTACTAAATTGTGGTTAAAATCGAAAGAAATAGTTGAGACCTTGATATCACAAATCAAGTTCATATCTTTTGATAGATGAATCAATAGATCAATAAGAGTTGTAACCCACAATTTTTAATGAAAACATGTTTATCTGGTTTTTCTCGTTTTTTTGTATGTGAAGAAAGTTTCAAATGTTTAGTGTGCACGAATAGAAGATCCATGCACACAACCCGACCCGCTCTAGAATTTCGTGGGTCACGGCTAACTCAATTTAGAATCTCATAGGTCACCTTATACTTAACTACAAAATGACTTATAATACATAACTGAAAAGTGCAAGTATATACTTTTCAAAAAATTTAACTGATTGAAGATGGTATATAAAGTATTGACGATCCAAATTGACTAACTAAATTAGTGATAGTGTCTGCTTCATATTATGGTGGTGACCCGAATTGATTAAATTGATTAGTGTGCACAGTGCATATTAAATACAATAAACCAATTATTTATATATTTATTTGGGCAGTGACGGAGCCAGAAAATTATGATTGGGGGGGCCCGATTTGTATAAGAAGTTTTGATAGTTTCGACTTAAAATGAAGCGAAACAATTTAAAAATTGCTTAATTATTAATACCGTTAAATTTTTTTAAAATCATTTTCTTTCTTCAGTTATAATTTAATCATCAAGTGAAACAATATAATACTTTTAAATATAAATCTACAAAAAATTTAAAACACTATTTAAAAAAAAAACATCAATAATATTGTTCAATTTTAAGAATATTTTTGTGAGTTTAGCAAAAATTTAGACAATAATCTCAAACACACCATCAATCTATTGACTCGGTCTATTAAAAAAAAATATTTTTTAAAGTATTATGAAATAAATTTAAGAAGAAAATACATGAAGAAAAAAAAAACTTCTTCCTTCTAAACTTTGTAGGTAAGCATTCAATTTTTTGTTCGTCTAAACTTAATAGGTATGTCTTAAAATGAAAATAATATTTTTATTTATATATAATAAAAATAATTACCAAAATAATACATATATAATTATTTTAAAAAAAATTAGTATATATAAAAAAATAAAAATAAAAAGTGGTGGGGGGCCACTGGCCCCTCTGGGCCCAGTGTGCTCCGTCCTTGTATTTGGGTGTTGAATTTTTTTTTATTTCCACATATCAATTTTTAATACCAATATAAACTTGTCATTTTTCTTCCAACAATAACCCATACACCACACACCTATTTCTCATTCCTCAACTTTATACCTCGAACTAAATTTTCTATTTTCTTTGAGATTAGGAATTCTTTCTCTTCATATTTGTTAGAAGACCTCTCGAACTACAAATGAAATAAACAAACAAAAGAAAAATGCCCAGACTTGGTTTATTAATCATTTATCAAATCAAATAAAAATTATAAGAAAATCAAGCTTAAAATACAGATTAATTTTTGGTTTATTTTTCAGCATGGTAGCGACTTAACATATAGTTGTGGCTGCAAACTAAAACAAGTAAAGCGATTTTCATAGAAATAGGCAACCTGGTCAAAGTGTATTTGGGGCCCTTTTCCTGTATTAGAATATTTAGTCAAATTCAAGAACAAAAAGGGCAAACTCAATTGATTATGGAATTGTTAAAGCAAACATTACCATAATTGTATCGTATTACTGAGTTTTAAAGAATGACGTGTTTAATTAGATTTGCACGCCTAATTACATATTAGTACTATAATTCATGTGTAATTTGCTGTAAAGGGCTAATAACAAGTTGGACTATTGCACCCTCATCTCATGGCCATCATTAATTGTGCAATGCATGTATGATCGAATTAAAAGTTTAAAGAACCAAAAAATAAAATTATTTTCCTCTTTTATATTTTTCTAAATGTCCACTTTAATCAAATTCTGGTAGTTAAAATGAAACTTTTGTCACATATGGATTGCTTTATTAATATATAGAGCTACATCACCATAATACTCTAAATGCACCCTATAATTTTAAAGACAAATATATAGGAGTAGTATATAAAATGACTAAATAATCTAAAGTAATTTTAAAAAATTTAAAAACAAGCTAAAATTAAAATTTAAAAATATTTTTAAAAATCAACTAAATCTTTAAAATAATTAATTTAAATAAATCAATTAAAAAGGTTGAAAAAAATCTAAGAAATTAAAAAAAAAAAATCTAAAGATATTTAAAATAAATAAAATAAAATAATAAATTAAAATCCTAAAAATATTAAAAATATTTTATTAATTGTCAAAAATAATTAAATAAAAAAATACAAATTAATTGAAAGATATAACTAAAATCTAAAAAAAATCACCTACATCAACATAAAAAAATTATTGATAAAAAAATTAATTAATTTTGAAATTTTAATTGGTTTTTTAATATTTTTAAAATATATTTAGCTTTAATTTATTTTTTAAATTTAATAAGTTCGAAGATTGAGTTGCTTTTTCTTATATTTTTATGATTTTATTTAGTTTTTCAAAATTTTAATAGATTTTTTTATTTAATTATTTTTTTTCTTTTTTATTATTTTTTTCAATTTAATTATTTTTAAAATTTTATATAGGATGTGATATGATCGATAGAAAAAAAATGGGGTGAGTTTAAATTTAATGTAAATTAATACTCCATTCGTCCCAAAATAAAATAAAATTGAACACTCCAAAAAATGAAACATTTTTAATTATAACCATCTTCATCAAGATATTGATTTTTAGCAACATTTTATGAAATGTAAATTTAATAATGATTTTTAGTAATGTAAATTGATGGGTGTGTATAACCTTTTATTTTATGAGATGTTAGTAGTCTCTCACTAATATTTATTTTTCTTAATGTGTCTCTACCTTTTTTATCTAGTGCATTATTAATTAATTCCCTAAAATTATTTTGGTTGTTCCACGAGTTCAAGGAATTATAATCCCTAGTATAATTTTTTTTCCTTTCGATTCAATTAATTATGTTGTTTCTCCCTAGTGTAAATCAATGTAACGAGCCTTCATTTTATTTGTAAAGTGAAAAATTACTGACAAACTACTTGTTTTATGTTTTAACGTGTTAATCTTTTTTTTTTTTCCTTCAGTTTTTTTAATACCTTAAATATATAAGCTTTTATTAAAATCAAGATTAGACTCCATAATAACTTGAAAAAATTGTTAGTGTAATGAAAAAAAATGCTTAAATGCAATAATGCATTTTTAGGTATTAAATAAAGAATTTTGAAGAGGATATATAGTAATGTATTATTTAATGAAGTATAACATGTAGTACAAATTTTACTATGCATTATAAATATTTAATCTATTGTACATTAAATTCTGGTCACTCCGTTTTTTGCTCCCATTCATGCTCAAACGAAAAGTCGAAAAGCATGTAATTATTATTTGGTACCTTAGATGGAAAAATTGAGGTCTTAATTATTAATTTCATTATTTGTTTATTTTGGGGAAGGGTCCACTTTATTTAAGAGCTCTAGAGAAACAATTTTATTTTTAAAAGCAGAAATAATTTTTCAAAAGGGGTGTTTTATTCATAAACAAGACATTACACCAAACTGATTCTCTAATAAAAAAAAATCTCAAACCGAAATGGAAAAAATGGCATGATAATCATCACAATTCACGTTAAAACAACACAACACAGATCATTATTAATTTGTTGTCATACGACTACTTGCACAGTCAACAAGAATAAGATCTTACTATGTGTGAACGATTTCATGATCTTAAATTAATTTGACATGTTAAACATGAAATTGAAACTTCTTATAAGAACTTTGCATAAACTTACAAATGCACAAAGAGCAAAAAAACAAGAAAAATGAAATTAAAATCCAAAAAAAGGGAAGAGAACACTAAACTCACTATGGAAAAGAAAAACGCAATTAACGTGCAAATATTTTCACATAAAAAAAATAACTACGGATGAGAGTGTGTATATTCTTTTTGGGGAGCAAAATATGAAGTTTTTTTAGAGATTTTTTTTTTTTTTTAGAAAATGGAAAATATTCCAATAAAGACTGAAAATGCATAATTAAAATGAATGCAAGCTAAGAATCGTACTTAAAGAGTTTTTGGAATTGTCATTTCAGTTACAGTAAATTGATTCAAACAGGTGCAATTTCAGGATAGGCATTGTCTCATTTTGGGCAGGCAAATTATAATGACTAAAAATCCAGCACTTAATAATGCTATTTGAATTAATAATAAGATTCTGCTACTCATGCAATAAAGAGAGAGAATTTAATAAGTTGGTGCAGCAGTATAATTTTGTGTAGTTAATCATTGTGAGTCTGGGAATATCTCTCGACTTATTACAAAAAAAATCTTGCCCAAGTGTCGCACTATCTCTTTCTTTGAGTAGACAAAAATTTATAGAGTTCATTACTTTTCAACATAAATTTATCCATTTATATAATGTAGTGGTCACTTTATAAACGTTTACCTTAAAATGATACACTTTACTTTTTTTTATTTTTTAAAAAGTGATATGGAGAACATTTTTTAGAAAAATGATACAGTAATATTTAATTATAAAGTGATGTCGATCTTACAATGGTGAGATAGTATTATATAAGACTTGTTCTTCTTTATAATTCACTCGATTTCATTTTTTTAATAAAATTTATTTAAATGTAAAGGAATATATTCCTAATAATGACACTTTCTAAAAAACGCAGATCATAAGTTAAAACACGGTTGTCCAAAAAATTTACGATTGCAAACATGTAATTTATTATAAGATCAAAGTAAGTTACTATAACACCAAAATATATATATGACATTATAAGGCTAAAAATATATTGCAAAAACACTAACTAATTTTTTTAATAAATTCTCTTGTCGCAAGACCAAAAGTATTAGAAGGCAAAAAATATAGTATTACTTTAAGGACAATTTGTGCTAGTAAGTTTTTGATCCACGAAATATTCATTCAAAAAAATTAAGTTTGAGTTATTATTCTTAACAGTATATTATGATCTTGCAGTATTATATTTTGATAGTATTATATTTTGATCTTGTAGTATCATATTTTTGGTCTTATAGTAACATATTTGGCTTTGTAATAAGACAATACTTGAGAACGAAAAAACATATTTCAATTAGGGGGTGTATTCAATTGAGATTTTATTGGATTTTTTTTACTTTAAAAAGTCTGTGAATTTAGAAAATTCATAGATTTCATGTAGAGTTTGACTGACTTTTTTTTATTGATTTATATGAATTTTCATAAACTTGACAGAATTGTGAAATATACTTTTTTTTATTGATTTACATAAATTTTCATAAATTTCGGCGCTAAAACTATTTATGTAAATGTATATGGAACACACTTGTATATGCCCCGGACCCGCCCCGCGTCCCGTACGGGTCCTAGATAGTCGCCCCGTGAGGATCGGGGCAGACCCGTCCCATTTTTACATATCATGTTGAATTTATTTAAGTTGTTTCTCACAATTGAAAACAATATTGAAAGTGTGTGCATGCGAAATCAGAGGTGTTGTTAGTTGTGTTGGCACTATCCTGACAACATTAAGCAGCGGAAATTAAAATGCACTTTGCAAAAATGGAAGTATTCAAAATTTGCGTAAATTATAAAATAATCTACACGGTTCACTATATTAAATATAGTGAAGCTTGATTACAACCTCTTAGAGGTGTACGTAAAAACAATAACTCGTATGAGTTTGAAAATTTACTAGATCCTATGAAACTATCTCCCTCATAGATCTATACATATAACCTAACAAATAAGATCACGATGAACATACAATTGTTCGGCTTTACAATAGTATGCTAATCTACAAGAAGAAACAAGAATATTCCTAATTAGAAGCATATGTGCATTCAATAGACTAGTAATCAAGATTTAACTTTTTTTCTTGTGTATCTTGTGTTGAGGCAGCTACGGTATGATCATCACAACCGTTAGATCAAGCGATTTGAAACTTCTCTTCACATCTCCTTGAATGTACGAACTTGGCTTAGTAACTTCTCACTCCTATACAACTGCATGACTTGGGTGTTGTCCACGTCTTCTAACCGCATTAGGGACATTATTAAGCAACAAGTGTAAGATCGAGTTAGTGAGAAAAGAAAGGGCAAATTCTGATGTTGTAATAAGTGTTGGGAACATTAGTTACAACACTCGACTATAAGTGTTGGATCATTATACAAAACACTTATTCCAACATCAACAAATATTTTTTATGCATATATACATTGAAACAATTCACAATAATATAAATATTTTATATAAAGTTTATATAATAATTCGGGTTAGGTCGGATACTTGTGGGTTGTACATAAGATCCAAACCCGACCTGTTCTCAATACGGGGCGAGGCAGACCGACCCGTTCTCAATATGGGGCGAATCCGACCTGACCCAAAGCTCGCGGGGCGGGTACCCACGCGTTGGGTCAATATTGTCATCCCTACTTCTGAACTTTTGTATTCAGAGTTCTATGAGAGAATCTGTTGAAATCTCTGATTTTTAGAAGAGATTTTGGATAGTGTAATTTATTTATATTTTTGAAGGAGAAGACTTTTTAAAATTCGTATTGAATACTTCATAATTTTTAAAGACTTTTAAAAATTCGAATTGAATACCCCTAAATTTTGAAAATCTAAAAAAATCCTACAAAATCCACAATCAATACACCCCTTTAAGTTTGATGTACGTTGATTTGGGTTTGACCCGTAAATTTTTGTACTAATTTATCTTAATTAATAATATTTCATACTTCCTCTATTTTTATTTTTATTATGTGTCTTTTAAAAATAAATTAAGATTATATATTCATACCAATATTACCCTTATTTAATGATAGTTAGATTAAGATGGGACTCAATTAAAAAAGATTTTTAAATTATGGGGAAGAGAGTTGTGGGAAAGATTTATAAAAAAAATTAATAAGGTTAAAATTGAGATATTTTAAGAAAAATATATAAAAAGACAGGTATTATGAAAATAGTGATAAATGCAAAAAAGAATTGTAATAAAAAAAAAAGGGAGTATAAGTTTTTTTTGTAAGCGTAAGCTACTTTATTTTTTATGGTATTATATTGGTTATTGTAAGTTGTAACATTAGAAAGTAATTAAGTTTTCTGCTTTGATATTTTGGACCACGGTATGTTTGGATGGATTTCAAATACTTAGATTTGTGTTAACACACTTTTTAATTAAAACTGAGAGAGATTTCAAATTCTCACTAAAACCATGTCATTTGAAATCCATGCATTTTTAATTCATTTCATTTGAAATGCCTACTCAAATCAAATCCCCCCATCCAAACACGAACTCAAAGTTTTTCATACTTGTTTCTTTATATAATTATCTTCTAAATTTGTCTTATATAAACTTTACTCTATAATGTTATTTAATTTTATTTTTATACTTTACTTTTTTGTCTATATAAATTACATCATTTAAACTATATCATGCTCAAAAGCACTCAAAAGTAAAAATTTATTGATGGACAAAGGAAATATATAGATGATGCCATACCTTTATGATATATTGGGAGTGCAATCGAACATGACCTCAATGATATTTGTTGAACTATAGTCTTTTTATTTTGGACTTATTTCCAAAATCTAGTTTTCAATTAGGGAGTATGTATATTGTATATTTAATGTTAATCTACGATTAATACTCATGATAAAATGAAATTACATATTCTGTTCATAGACGTACAGTATTTAGTCAGTGAATCATGTAATTTTTTTTATGAGTATTTTTTTGTTTTTCTTGCACCTATTAACAAATTTCCTCTTAAAATGATTAGAATTTTATACAATAATGAATAATCTAAATATAAATATATATGCCAACAAAATAAAAACTCTTCGTGTGTGTTACTTTTATCCTGGCATCTTAAAAGTAATTTAGCTTGTTTAATTCGGCCCTAATTTATACTGGACATATATTGCTGCTCATTTAGGGCCTCAGAGAGGTTTTACTATGACTATGACATATACACTCGTTGTCTCGATCTATTTTCACTTTTTTTTAAAAACTATTTAACATTAATTTTTAGACTTAAAAACAATCATAGCTTTTATCCTTAATTTTTTTTTTTTGGAGATCAATGTGAAAACTGCAACGGAAGAACTATTTTTTTTTAAAAAAATTTTTGAGACATGACATATAGTTCATTAATTAAATAAAATAAATTTAAAAAATCCGAGTGCAGGTCCACTTTGAGATTCCTTCCCATGGCCCCGACTCCATTTCGTACCCCGTCTCATCATACCAAATTCATTATGTTATGTTGGGTTTTTATTTTTTATTTTTATTATTTCAATATATATATATATATGAAAAGAAATTAAAAAATACCTTGAGGAAAGCATTTATATTAAATTTAGTACCGCAAAGTGGTTGTAGGCTTTAATACTATAATGACACCAAGGATACCACGCATACGATACGAGATGCCTTTTCCATGGTGTGAGACTGTTCTTTTGTATGTGGTGTTTACCAATTAAAATTTAAAGACTAACTCAATATAAAATAAAAAATTAAGACGATTCCTAAAATTTACCAGTCACAAGTAAGATATTTGGCTTAGTTAACTTTTTTTCAGGGTCACAAGCAACTGATTTCAGATATGTGTTACTATAAGATTAAAATATGTTAATATAGAGACAAAATAATTAATTAATTTTTTTGTTAATTTTCTTAAATGTTCTTTAAATCTGATATTTTTTCACATATATATATATATATATTTTTTGTTTATTCTCCATCTCTTTTATCTGGAGTATTTTATTCACGCTCATTAATGATGTTTTGTTCATACAATAATATACATTTTTCCTAGTTAGTAACACATTTTGTTACTATAGGAATAGTAACACACATTTGTCTTTGTAGTCATTCACACTTACATATAGTAATACAAAATTTGCCTATATAAGATCTTTTGAAAAATTTATTTGACTCGCTTAAAATTTGTGAATTTTTATCACATTTATTTTAGTTAGTGATATTTCACATATGAGATATTTCATTTTTTATTTTTGCGAAATTAAAAATGGATGTCCCATCGTGCTACTGTTGTTTGTATACTATTGAATAAAATTTAAATTTATTAGTATGATCGAGGGTTCTCATGTTGATCAAAATAAAACAATATAACACTATATATATGTGGAGTAGAAATTAGATCATCAAAGATTTAATTATAAATTTTGTCTTGATGCCCATTGTAAACGTGTACAAGGTTATAATAATATTAATTTATATATTCTAAAATTATAATACATAATTAACAGGTCACAATAATAAATAAAATCAGTGATTTCAAGTTTATATTAATGTTAGGAAAACAACATCGAGTATAATATTTTTTTATATACACACATAAATATATTAGATATGGTATGCAATATCTTTTGATAAGTATAAATTAAAAGATTAAGAGGTTGAAGACTTGAAGTGTAATATATAAAACCTCGTACCAATTTTTGGCAATTGGCTAGGCCATTAATAATTCCCCATACTAATGTTTAGAAATGTATTTAGTAAAGAGAGGTGAAAAATAAGAATTACAAAATTGTTCATTTAATTTTTTTTAAAATTGATTTTTATTGGGCAAATATAAAATATAAGGCCAATTGAAGTGGTTGAAATGATATGTGACCAACCGTACCGATTGGATAATTAGATGTTGCAATATTCTTACCATCTTATTCTTGTGGCTTAGTTTTTGGGACTAGTCCCATCCATCCCAAATATATATAATAACCTCACAAATAATGTATTTTCTTACACATTTTATTTATTTTATCTAAAATATCTTAATCACGCCCCATCTTTGAAGAATGTCTACACACGTGTGCTTGGAATGATTTGTGGCCATCACTTCTTTTAGAATTGATTGCTAAAGATAAGGGTTTTGTATATACAACCAAGAGAGATTTTACTAATGTTTTCTGATTGTTTATTATCAAGAGAGAGTTGATTGCTATTTTTTTTTCTGGACTTGAATTATATGTTCTGATTATTTTTTTATTAAAAGAGACTAAATCGATATTTCTAAACTTTTTTTTATCAAGAGAGACATGATGGAGATTTTTAATTTTTTTCAAAACAGGTGAAAACATTATCCAGGATCGTTTATTTAGGGGCGATATTTTGATAACTTTTTTTTTTTCTGAGAATAGTCATTTCTATAAATGATCATTTGGGCATTTTGATATTGTATTTAGAAATTTGAGGTCCCCAATGAGTTGCATTTTCTTGGAGCCAAAATTTGGACCTACTGAATAAATACACACAAGAAAATATGGCCAAGAGAGCAAGGTATGGGCATCTCTTATTCAAAGTACAATGTGGACCAGTTTGTTAGTTTGTCAATGAGCAATAGGCTTTTCTATAGCTATGTATTATTTGTTCAATTAAAGGATAAATTATTTATATATTATTTTTTGGGGGGGAAATTCAACCTTAGAATTTTGACTGCATACCTAATTTCGGAAGAAAATGGTATTGGGCTTTCTCACAAACGGCCCATGAGTATAGCCCACACAAGATAAAAAATGGGTCTGACTATATGCACCTCCGTTTCGGAGGGATGCACTCCCCCTTTTAATTTATTAATAAAATAATAGAGTAAAAAGTCAAAAATACCCTTCATTAAAATACTGCGTACTAGATGCACTCCCTTTACTAAACGCACCCTCTACTTATCCTTTCTTTCACCTTATCCCTAACCCAAAATTCCGGCACCATCACCATTTTTTCCGGTCACAAGAAATAAAAAAACAAAAATTTCAACAAATCAACCATATTCATCCACAAATTACCATTATCAAACCCATTAACAAACACCATTATCAAAACTTAGAAAACTAACATTTTTTAAAAAAAATTCATCAAAACAAACATATTATCAAAACTTAGAAAACTAACATATTTTTTTTAAAAAATTCGTCAAACCAGTGCCATACATATATCTTCTCGTCGACCACATTTCGTCGACCATATATCTTCCTGTCGACCGCATTTTGTCGACGGAAGAATACATGGTCGACCAACAAATGTCGATCGACACTGTAATGTCGACCATATAAACTCTCGTCGACATTATTATGTCGACGAAAGTGTACATGGTCGACATTACAGTGTTGAAGTAAAAAATAAATCTGGTGTTTAATGTCGGCGAATCGGGGTGGGCTAACGCCGGTGAAGAGAGGGAGAGAAGAGAGAGGTAGAGGCGGCCGCGGCCTGCCGATGGACGGGGGCGGCCCTGAAACTTTTTTTTACAGACCGGGGTGGTGTTTGGAGGGGGGGAATGGAGGGGAGAGGGCGGCCGCTGTATTTTTTTTTTTTTTTACAGATCAGCGATTCCGGCGGCGGGGGAAATGGAGGGGAGAGAAGAGATCGGGGGAGGGGGGGAGGAAGGAGGGGGAGGGGGGCAAACCTGGGGGGCGGCCGCGGCGGCCGATGGACGGGGTGGCCGCGCGGCCGCCAATCTGTATATATTTTTTTTAACAGGAGGCAAGGCGGAGGCGGGGGTGGCCGGGAGTGGTTGGGGCGGCCGCGGCGAGGCGAGGGTGGCCGCGGCGAGGCGAGGCGAGGCGGGGGTGGCCGCGGCGAGGTGAGGCGTGGGTGGCCGGCGACGGGGTGGAGGGAGGGGAGGGGGGGTGGGGTGGGGAAGATGAAGAATGAATTTAGGGTTGGGTGTTGATAGTAATAGGTATTTTATGAAGGGAGGGGTATTTATGACATTTGAGGCGGGTGTGACCTAAATTTCAGGGTGTGTATAAATCGGGGGAGTGCATCTCTCCGAAATGGAGGTGCATATAGTCAGACCCTAAAAAATAAAAATAAAAATCGGAAGAAAATGGTATTGGGCTTTCTCACAAATGGCCCATGAGTATAGCCCACACAAGATAAAAAATAAAATAAAAAAAATGATCACGCCCAGTGGGACTCGAACCCACAATCGCTTGATTAGAAGTCAAGCGCCTTATCCATTAGGCCATGGGCGCTTATTGATATAGTTTCAGATATCATACTATACATTGTAATATATCATAATAGTAATTGTGAGATTATTTAGTTTAAATTGGTTTAATTGAACAAATTGCATCAAATTTACATAAGTTGTAATGTATTCCCTTCATTTCATTTCTTTGTCACTTATGTTCTTAAATTTTGTTTTAAAACAAATTAATATTTTAGCACAAAAACTTGAATGCAATATTGCATACGTGTAATATTAATCAATTAAAGTAAATTTAGGTCAAAATTCGTGTTTCAAACGCGGGTCAACTTTAATTAAAATATTTATTTTCGCTCTCAATTACTACATGATCAAAACTATGTTACTACAATACCAAAATTTTATCAATATAAGGTCAAAAGTGTATTTTAATACAAGTCCAAAAATATTATGTACACTTAATTTTTTGGGTGAATTTGTTAGAATATTTTTAGACATATAATAGTAAACTTTTAGCTTTGTAGTGGTAATAATTTGGTCTTATAGTAACAATATTTTGATCATGTAGTAAACCGCTTATTTGCGACCCGTGAATATTTTGGACAACCCGAATATAGGCTTATGACCTGCGAATTTTTTAAAATTATCTTAATTAGACATATTTCATGTGTAAAATACTTCACATAATTGTTTCCATTATTTTAGCAATGTTTACCATATTTCTCCCCTAAACTACCTCTGTGCACATTTCTACAATTTTTTATTTTAATCGAAAATATATCTTATGTATATCTACTTTCCCTCTCTTTCTTTCAAGACAATAGAGGTAAGTTGATGTACCATTTTATTTACCCACTTTTTATCTTGATATTTTAGAGTGATTATGAAAGACAGAAAATAGTGGAAAAAGAAAGTGGAGAAAGATATAGGCGAGATAAAAATGTGTAAAAAAATATTTTAATTAATTCTATACAAACAACAAAAATGACAAATATTATAAAATAAATGGAGTATTAAATAAATCAAACTCTTTAAAAAAATGAGTTAATAACTTTACTTATTTTCTCTATTTCCCGATATTTATTTTAGCTTCACAATATAGTTTCAAAATCTCAATATTTAGAATGATCCCACACAAGAAATGCATTCAAAGCAATTTTGTCACATTTGCACTTTCAAATTAAAAGTTAGTGGAAATTTCTATCGTAGGATGAGAGTTAGCCCTTCATAACCACATGTAATCTATTAAAAATTGACACGTAGTCCAACTTTGTAATAGTGCGATATGTATTTATCATTGATGAAATAATTAATTTTTTAAATAAAATATATAAAATTACAAAAATACCCTTATAATATTTACCTTCTTTTAAAAAAATTAAAATTTCACATTTTTATAAATGATATATATAATTTCCTTTATGCCCCATAATTTAAATCTAAATCATTTTAATTTTTTTAAATATTCTCTTTTTAAAGTCCAATTTATACTATTGTGCACTTATAATATGGAAAAAATAATTAGCAAGTGGGCTCTCGTGACCAATTTAGATTAATAAAAGGCGAGAATTCCTAAATTGTTTCTTTCTTTTCGTCGATGAAGAGTCGTCAGAAAGTGGGCTCTCGTGACCAATTTAGATTCTTGAACCCAACCATCGATCACTATTTTATAATGGAAGAGAGAAATCAATATGGGATTTATGAATCGGGGTAACAATGTATAGATCAAGTATAAACAAGAATTTTTTTTTCCAGATACTTAATTTGGGGAGTTGCAGTCTTTCAGATAAAATGAATGTCGTGAGCTTTGATTTGGGGAGGAAGGTGGGTTTTTTTTAAGCTTAAAAATTGATAGTGGTTTTTTTTTAAAAAAATAAATTATTTTTACTTATTTAAATTTAAAGGATATTTTTGTAATTTTACATTTATTAATTTAAATTTTTAGTGGGGCAAAGCAGTGCGATTACACATTACATAGAGCAAACACACTATTGCAAAGTGCAATCATATAAGATCAATCTCATGCGTTGGATCAATGATCCAACGTTATTTAATGAGTTTCCTGTTATTAGGAAGGGCGAAGCCTTCCTGACCGTAGAAAGACCCAAGTTAGTGTTAATTGATATATACGCACACACATCAATTATGATATTTTTAATTAGGGTTCGAAAAAGACATTTTCGAATTAGGGATGCATTCAACATTCTGTGTAAATTCAGATAGGTAAAGTCTAGTATGCACTCGAGTGCATGTTGTGCACCCTAGTCCATGTGCACTTTTCAGTTTACTGACTTACACTTTTTGGTAAATGGTGTTGCACTTTTCAATTATTACTTATACAGTTTAATAATTGAAAAGTGCAATACCATTTACCAAAAAGTGTAAGTCAGTAACTGAAAAGTGCAACATGGACTAGGGTGCACAACATGCACTCGAGTCCATAGCAGACCAACTCATTCAGATAATTGAAATTTGAGATAAGTAGGTAAAAATGAGTTCAACAAATTCCAATTTAGAATCTTGCTCTTGACAAAAGGGGTTTTACAAATCTGAATTCTCAGCTTCCAAACATACTTTCCTAGATCGTAAAGGCCACGCCTGATTCGAAATATCATCTGAAATTCCATTAAAACTATTCGTAGCCCTATATTGAGTTTCTAAAAAATTAGGGTGTGTAATTCAAGACCGTCCACAGAACCCATGGTATTTTGTATGTTCTGTATCACGTCTGTTGCCTGAAGCAGCACTAGCTTCGTTTTGGATCCTTGTAGCATATCAGAGGAAGTTTGTCCACGAGTTGAAGATGGCTGCTAGGCAATTTTTTTTAAGCACCCAACGTGCAATTATGGAGGGGGGGGAGCTAATGATAACCGTGAGAACTGAGTTTGAGTTTCTTGAAATAATAGAAATAAAAGAGATCTCTGAGTATGAATAAGAACCGAGTATAAGATAAGAATATTTATCCCATTATGAAGAATGTTTTTAATTGAAAAAGAAATTTGGTTGAAATTATTGAAAATAAAAGAAGGTTAAGTTTGTAAATTTATATGTATTTTTAAAATAATATTGTAAGGACATTTTGGTAATTTTATAAAAAAATTTTTATAAAATTTAAATATTTTATATCATTGCGAAGAGCGATCGCCCATAACAAAGTAAAATGACGTGTCAAAATTTCATTGAACATCTTTTATAAGATAGGACGAAGAAATACCCATCTTTATTTTAAATTGTTAGTACCTTCTTAATCTTTAATTTTATTTAAAAATCAAAAACACCCCAAGTAACCTTTACAATATCTTTTAGTTTTGAAACTTCACACGATTCTAAGTCATAAGCTGGATAATACTAATTTATATATAAAGTCAATGCTGCATACAGTTCACCCCTTGGATGTCATCACCTTCACATATAAGTTCGCCCCCTTTATTTTCTAAAATTATTCTTCTTACTCATAAACTCTAATTTTCTCCCTCCTCACGCCTTCCCCACCCCACACACACACACCTTTTTTTCGGCCGCACACCAAAGTCTTCAAGCTTTCCTCACTACTCACTACTCAATATATGTGTAGTGTATTTCATTTTCGATTTTTTTTTTACAAAAATCGTATCTTGCAAAAACTAAGCATTGGTTCGCCGAGTTTTGTGAGATTTTTCGGAAAAAAAGTTCCACGTTTTGGATCAAAACTCGGCCAACTTTTCCACATTTTGATTCAGCACTGGTTTGCTGAGTTTTGAATCAAAATGTGGAAAAGTTGGCCAAGTTTTGAATCAAAACGTGGAAAAGTTGGCCGAGTTTTGATCCAAAATGTGGAACTTTTTTTCGAAAAATCTCACAAAACTCGGCGAACCAGTGTTAAGTTTTTACAAAATGCGATTTTTGTAAAAGAAAATTCGAAAATGAAATACGCTGCACATATATTCATTACAATTATACAATCATGCAATAATATGATCAAATAAAACAATAATAACATGAATAATAGTACTAATTAATTACAAAGAAATACTATGTTTTGAGTAGGGAAGGGATGCGAAAAAAATTGTTTTTTATTTAGGGTGGGGATGAACTCAGCACACAAGGGATAGTATAATCTTTTTACCTATTAGTTCAAAATATAAATTAGGGTGGGGTGAATACATAATATGTGGGGGTCATTTATCCGTGGCCTTTGTAAGGAGTTGGAGGCCCAATAAATTCTATAAAATCAGGCCCATTTGGTCCAATTAATATAGCAGATTCTAAAGGGTCTGACTATATGCACCTCCATTTCGGAATACTGTATTGAAGGTTGCTTCAAGAGTATGAAGAGAATCTCCTCTCAAAAAAAAAGGTATGAAGAGAATCCACCAATTTCAACTTTGCCCATACATCATACATCAGCAATATTGCACCATGTTCAATGTTGTTAAAAGATATATATTTAATTTAACTCTTCATATTTATATTAAAATTTAGTCGAGTGAAACAGCCATTCATCGTACAATAATTCTCAAACTACACGAAAAAAATCACACCATGCAAGTCAAATTATATAGTGGAGTAATATTTTTATTAATGTTTGGCAGATGAAATTGATTTTTTTCTTCCCTTTATGTCAATGCAAAATATTTCCAGCCACATGAAAGGCACACTTTATATTTACATAAGGGAATGTTTTTTAAATTTCCATAAATTTCGAGGTTGTCCACTATGTATTAATTTGAATAAATAAATATAACAAAATAGGTTTCAAGAAAGTGACAGAGGTGTTAAAAAAATAAAAAGTGTGAAAGCAAAGGGAACCATTCATAGATGATTAGGTCAAAGTGATATGGTCAATTATGGGCAATTTGTGTTTGTTAATGTGCAAGTTGCAGTGCTGCTACAGGATCAGACAGTTGAAAATTGAAATAGCCCAACTGAAAAAATGGAAGCAAGAGAAAATAAATATTTGACCGCATCAATAAAAATTAGAGGACAAATGAGGAATTTCGCTTCTTCTTTTTTTCGTTTCTTTTTTTAAATACTACTCCCTCCATTCCAATTTTCACAAGTGTTTGCACCAAAAAATGGCACACTTTTTAAGAAAAAAGTATAATGAGTGTGGAATGTTAGAACAATAATTTTGTAAAGTTATATGGATAAAGTAAAAAAGTGATTGAAAAGAGAGTAAACTGTAAAAGTAATGACATTTTGTGTAAATATGTGAATATTGTGAAGATGAGTTTATGAGAGAATTTCCTTTTATGGGTGTGTAAACAATTATGAGACATACAAATAAAGTAAGTGTATAAACAGTTGTAGAAAAGAAGGGGTATGAAGTTTAATAATTTGATGATCGCTCGACATTCTTGAAATCAAGTGATCCACTAATAGAAGGATATATAGTTAGTAACTTGGACATAAACGGGTCTAGTGAGCAAATTGAATAAAATATTTTAACAAATGACATTAAAACATACGGAGTATTAAAATTCAAAATAGCTATGATATAAACATGACATAATTCACATAATAATAATATAATTCATTTATTGTTAATTGCATTCAATTACATCAACCAAATGTTAAAAAAATCAGACGTTAATGACGAGATAATAACTATTTAATATTCAACCTCACTGTCACTCAACATTTTTGTTCATATTTAAATAAAATGTTAACTTCTAAAGCATTTCGATTAAAATATGTATAATTAATAATAAAATTATATATATTAAAAATATTAAATAGGCTGGTGCACTAGTCCTAACTCAATATATTAGGGTTTTGAATTAAATGGTCCGAGCCAAAATGGCTTGGATATAAACGGGCTATGGAAAATAGGACAAACTCTTGAATTGAGTGTATGTATAAACTTCAAAAGTAATACAATAATATTTTGTATAAATATGTAAATAATTATGATGATAAAATTTATACCAAAGTCATTTTTTAGTTTGTAAAGTATTTGGAAACGTTGTAAATATGTGTTTAGATCATTTCTCCCTTTTACGGAGTGACTGATGGACACCGAAGAATGGCCGATCTCAAAAATGGTTTAATTAATTTATTTTGCATGATACTCTAGGACATTCGACTTCATTACAATTTAAATAATATTGACATGTATCCATTTGTATCTTTGATATTGATTTACAATTTAATATCTGTGTAGTAATATTACATCTCGTTGACAAAACTAAAAAAAAAATCTCAATTCATATCCAAGTTGTCTAAGTTCTTCTTCTAGCATGAACATTGCCAGCTTGATCCCGGGCAGCACGGATTACTATTACATCACAAGATTTTATAAATAATAAATCAAAATTATACTCCGTACTACCTTTGTCTTTTACTAAATTGTCAATTTTTTATTTTGGTTCGTCCCATAATAAATTGTTCCTTTTTAAAATAGTAAAAAAACAATTTTACTTTTTTCAATCACCTCATTTAAATATTTTCAAATTACAAGAATTTTAACGTTAAATTTACTCAATTTAATCATTAACTCAACATTTGACACAATTTATTAGAGTCAAATTTCAATTGTATAAGTGCAATCAATTGTACCAAAATATCACTATTTTAAAATTACGGCAAATGACACTACTTTTTCACACATTATTTTTTAATTCTCTTCAATTGTCTAATACACCTTCAACAAAAAATTATTTTAGTTTTTATAATATTAATAAATAATTTTTACATTAAATTTTGTATCAAAGTTAAATGGACAATCCATGTAAAATGAGAAGAGAATTGAATTTAATAGGTAAACACACATACTCCATATTTAATAGCATTTGACATTTATATTTATGTGAAAAAAATGAATAAATATAAAATGAATTTATATGAACCTAAATAGGAGTAATAGTTAGGGATAAAAGCCAATTTAGTCCCGTAACTTTTTACCTTTTCTGAAATGGTCCCAAAATAGTTAAATGTACCAATTTAGTCCCAATTTTTCGAAATTTGTTTTATTTTGGTCCCATTTTCGCCGGAAAGATGACTGTACATTTGTATTCCACCGAAAAATGCTGAGTGTGTAAATAAAAAATAATTTTGAATTATTTTAAAGCCCAAAATCCATGTCATTATTTTATTAAAAAAATTATTATATTATTAAATTAAAATTAATTATTTCATAAATATAAAAACTATATATCCTAGTTATCTTCCCCAAATTGCATAATTAATCATAATGAATAATTAGCAGCGGAGCAATAAAGAATATAAAAGAATTGAATGATGTAACAAAGGAGGAAGGTTCTAGAGAATCTCTCTCCTAGAGGTCAGGCGGCGTAGCTATTCTGCGAACGCCGGATGTTCGACTGCCGATTACTCCGATCGAGATTCCGGCCTTTTCCCCTCCGTTCATGCCACCTGAAATTGAATCATCCTCTGTGGTCAAATCACCAGCAGTCGTTCGAACATCGTATTCGTGGCCGACATCTGCAGCCACATCTGGTGCCGGAGACGAGAGATGTTATCTGCAGCAGCCACATCTGGCGCCGGAGACGGAGATATGTTGTCTTCCGCTGGAGAAGGAGAGAGATCTGATGGAGGAGGCGACGGGGGAGAGTGACTCACTAAAGCCTTAACGAGACTCGGCTCGGCTCGACTCGTTAAGGCTCGATAAAGCTCGACTCGTTTAGCTTAACGAGCCGAGCTCGAGCTCGTTAAATACTCGATTTACTAACGAGCCGGCTCGAGCTCGACTTGTTAGGCTCGATAACTAATTTTTTGTAAAAAATTCCAGTAGGCTCGTTAGGCTCGGCTCGACTCGATATGCTCGATAGACTCGTTAACGAGTCGAGCTCAATTTTTAACTCGGCAATGTTATCGAGCCGAGCTCGGCTCGGCTCGATAAGAGCTCGAGTCGAGTTCGAACCTCAAATACTCGGCTCGACTCGGCTCGGCTCGAATAACAGCTCTAAGAGTGAGCAAGGGAAGGGGAAGGTGACATAACTCCCGGCGACGGAGAAGGGGATATCGCTTCCGGTGACAGAGAAGGGGAGACAACTTCCGGCAGTTATTGAATCATCCGCCTTTTTTATGTTTCTGAAATAATTAATTTTAGTTTAATAATATAATAATTTTATTTTTATAAAATAATGACATGGATTTTGGACTTTAAAATAATTTAAAATTATTTTTTATTTATACACTCAGCACCTTCCGGCGGAATACAACTGTCCAGTCATCTTTCCGGCGAAAATGAGACCAAAACAAAACAAATTTCGAAAAATTGGGACTAAATTGGTACATCTAACTATTTTGGGACCATTTCAGAAAAGTTAAAAAGTTACGGGACTAAATTGGCTTTTTTCCCTAATAGTTATTAGAGCATCGACAATGGGGGGTAGAAGTCCCATGTGGATTTCTACTCCTACCTCAAATGTAGGGTAGAAGGGGTTGTGGGAGTGCTTATGTGGAGGAGAGATGAGGAATTGGGTAGAAGTTCTTCTACCCAGGTAGAAATAAAAAATTAGGAAAAAAGAGAGTGGGATAGAGGGAGAGTGTACAACACATGAGAAAAAAATAGAACAATTTGGAGAGTGTAACTCACTTGCGAGAGTGGGCTTTAATGTGGTCCCAACTATTTTTTATTTGTATTATTTTTTTGGGGTAGAATGCATTGGAGGGGGTAGAAGTTTTTTGAGATAGGAGTAGAAATTTTTTGAGGTGACACACATGTGGCAAACTTAAAACCCGAAAATTCTCACTAGCACTGTGGATGCCCTTAAGGTTGAGAATCTAAGACACAACCTTTTTTGATATGAAACAACATTTATTGGAGCGACTGGTCTTAGAATGCGAGGATTGATCTGTGACGGTGAAAGTGCTCTATGAACAGCTTTCGAAGTTTTGCAGTCAATGTAAAGTGGTTGGACACATGTCTGCACGTTGTTCTAAGGGACATGCACCGCCACCCTCGGACCCACAATCACCTCCTCGTGACGATCACCGTGGCAGGACTCACCACAGAAGACGGTCGAGGCCTTCCCCTTCGGACCTCCGACCTAGACCGCCCCCACAGGATCCCACCTCGGCTAGTGGAGTCGATCCGGTCCCAATAAGCAACTCCTTCTCCAGCCTCGATGCTCCATGCACGGATGAGCCCTCAAACATTTTTCTAGAGCCTGTGGCTGAGGCAGTCAACAACACTCAGGATTTGGAGGCTGCTGCATCATTGAAGACGCCGGCCAACAACGCCCCCTGCCCCTGCTTGTGCGGCCTCAAAACGCTCCATAGAGAAAATCAAAAGCCACAAGGTACCTAGGGGGAGCGTATTCCATCAACAAATTTTGGACAGAGCTATCGATGATTTCGAGGCTAGAGCCCGCGTAGACTAGACTGTCACCTCTTCGGCAGGGCTCGACAATGACATGATTCGTGTCTCCAAGTTCAAAGACAGATGGAGCGATGCTTTTGATCCACCATGAATCCTTCATCTTGTCTCGAGATTCTCATTTTGATCGGTTCTTTCGAACTCTTTAATCATTTTACTTATTGGGTGATTTTCAGGAGTGTACCAATTTTGATGCGACTTTTAACTTTTTTTTTTTTCCTTTTATTTTGAAAACCTTTTATTGTCTAAGACACCACCTAAGATGATGGGATAAAAAACCTTTTATTGTCTAAGACACCACCTAAGATGATGACGTTTTATCCCATCAACACTAAAGCAATCGAGAAATATCCATTTGGAATGTGCCTTTCTTATGTTTCAAGCACTGTTTCTTTTATAACCACCGCCAAAACAAAAAGGAAAAGATTCTCATACTAGCAAATAAAATAAAATAAAAATTATTAAAATGATTAAAATTATATTAAAAATAAAGATTTTTAGAAAAATAAATATCACGAGAATGGTCAAAATTGGAGTGGATAATTCGAGAAAGATTCTTTGATTTATTTATTAGTGTGCTCACCTAGATTAAATATGTTTTATTTATTGTGGAAGTTCCACGAATTGTTAACATCAATTTTCAGTAAAAAAAAAAAAAAAACTATTGCGGAAGTTTCACGAATTCCAAATATGTTAGTTTTTTCTTTTTATTTTACCTCAAAAGTTCTGGAAACAAAATTATTTTTGTGAGGGGAACTGGGGAAGGAATGGGGGTGAACTTGTAATTGTAGCGGATGCGCCTAGTAAACGCGACAAACTTGGTCCAAAACGCGTATACTATTTATTAAATCTCATATATCCAATTGTTGCCCCTTGTCTTCATTTTATGTTTTCCCCTAGCTTCCAATTCTTAATAACTGTTAAAAAAAAACTTTTTTCATTTGATTATTACTTATTTATTAATTGAACATTTAGGAGGGTGTATTCAACTGAGATTCTGTTGGATTTTTTTGGACTTTAAAAAGTCCGTGGATTTAGAAAATTCATAGACTCTGTGCAGAGTTTGACTGACTTTTTTATTGATTTATATGGATTTTTATAGATTTGACAGGATTCTGAAATACACATTTTTTTATTAATTTACATGGATTTCCATAAACTACGCCCCTGACTAGTTAAAAAAAAAATTATTATTCATCATTATTATTCTCATCTTCATTTCCATCACGGTTATACCTGGCCTCATTTTTCATATAGATACTAGTTCTCCATGCATTAGCTTCAGTTGAGAAAGCAATTCCAAATTTTCCATTTTTCTCTTCTCTTCCACGTTGAGATGTGGTAAATCTTGATCTTCTTTATATTCCATAGATACTAGTTCTCCATGCATTAGCTTCAGTTCTAATTGGCTTTGAGAAAGCATTTCCAAATTTTCTATTTTTCTCTTCTCTTCCACGTTGAGATGTGGTGAATCTTGATCTTCTTTATATTCACCTTAAAATTCATCAGAGCGCGACATTCTTTCCGAAAAAAGTTCCGAAAAAAAGTTATGTAATCCAGCACGAGTCAATACTAACTCTGCTTGTGTTTGAAATGGGAACTTGTGAATCGATTGCAATTTGAAAATACCAAAAATTTGAAAATACCAAAAAAAAAATCGATTGAATAATTGCATTTCTGGGGTGACGACCTTGACCACCAAAATCTTTTAGATATATCGATAATGTGGGGAATTGACGTCGATTAGATAACGGTTTCTGTATACTATAATTTTTAAAGAAAGAATATAATTTTAAAATATAGAGATGTAATCTTTTTCACGATAATAATGATGGTGAAGAATCTGTGATGCTTATCGAAGAACATAGTTAACAAAAGTTTTTTTTCTCTTCTCTTTAAGTCTTCTAAGAGAATCCATTGAAATCTCTACTTTTTAGAAGAGATTTTGAATAGTGAAATTTATTTATATTTTTGAAAGAGAATCCAACGAAATCCATAGAACGGATTGAATACCCCAGATTTTAAAAGTCCAACAAAATCCAACAAAATCTCAATTGAATACACCCCCCTTAATGTTTACATAAATTTTAATGTAAAAATTGTGTATTGTTATTAAAAATGATAAAACAATTTTTATAAAAAATATAATGAATAATTTAATTTTATTGGAGAAATAATTTTTAATTAGTTTGTAAAATATAATAATATATGGTGTAAATAAAAGATTTTTTATAAATTTTTAATTACGTGTGTGTGTGTCAAGGAAGAATAACTCAATATTAGACAAACAAATCGATAGTTAATTTTCAACCTAACATATAAACCCTATCCAACTCAAAGCATGAGGAGTAAAGAAAGGTTTCGTCGAAAATCAAGAAAAAGTGTAACCTGTGATACACTAAATTGACATTGGACCCCATGTGTTTAATTTCTAACTTTGTCACTGCTCACACTTTCAATGCGTTCAAATCGATGTCTTTTCGATGTATTAACTTGACTAACAAAAATGTCCCAAGCACATAGAAAGCCGCCCAAAACAGTTCAACATCCATCCAAACCTACTAATCGACCTTCAAATTAATACTAAAAAGTAAAGAAACCCTGCCATTAGGAGAAACCGCTAATGACGAGGAGAGTTTCACAATAAAGAACCTAGAGGAAATGAGAAAAGCCTAAAAGCTATATATCTAGAAAATAGAAAAATAAACAAATTTAATGGATTGACCTTTCCAATCAGTTGATTCTTTATTCTGACAACATCTAGGGTTATCTTGTCACTAGCTAAATGTATTGTGTAAATTCGAGTACTACCTAAGAAACAGGAAGCGCATTCTCTGGTCCAGTTAGGCGCAGACTCTATCACTTCACGTGATTTAAGTGGATTAGTTGTTGGGCCCTGCTATTTCAAGATTCACTGTTATTTGGATTCATCCAATCAAATTTGTTAAGTATTTAAGGTTTGGATTTGGAAATTTATAGGGTTATTTTATACGATTGTGTCCTTCCTACGAAATTTAGATTACAACTTCAAACATCGGTGGTTTTGGGTTTTTCATTCAATCAGGTTTTATATTAACTGAAATATTTTGTTGTAAGCAGGGGATGGTTGTAGATTTTAGACGTTTTTAGTATTGTCCCTAATTCAAATATCTGAAGTAGTCAACCGAAACAATTAGATTGTTCGATATGATTTCTTGTGGGGTAGTTAAAGATTCTTCAATCTTTCCTTTTTTCCTTCAGATAAAATCCTGTATCTTGTGATTGCGATTTTTAATCACCAGTGTTATTTTTGTTTCCGTTTATGTTCTTGATTTTCCTGCTTCCCATTTCAGTTTCAGATAAACTTGTTTAACACATCGTGCAGGCTGAAAAGTGAATCAAACGTAATATGTGCCATTATTGTGGTGCAAATTTTGCAAAATCAAATAACTGCACAGAGCAGGACAATGGGCATTCTACAGGACTGAATCGTGGGCATTCTATTTCTATACAGTGTTGTGAGTTTTGTGGTAAAAAGATCGATAAAGACGCCTCAAATCAGGAGAATTCAATGTCACTAATAAGTTCTGCATCAAACTGCAGTATGTTTCCTCTTTAATTTTCTTCGATCTGATTATATCTGCTGTTGTTTTCTGTACATTCCTTCACCTGTGTTTTATTTTCAGGTGATGTTTCTGTAGATGCAAACTTTTACGAAAGGTATAATGCTCATTTCTTTCTGTTAATTTGTATGGAGGAATAATCATATTAGAAGATAGCTCACCTTCTGTTTATTTCCAATCAGGAGACATGTAGAAGACAACGCGACAGACAATAGTCAAGAAGATTCCACTTCCTCATCAAAAGGGAACATGGAAGACTCCAGTTCGATAGCTACTTCAAATGGTTTTCACCAAGCTGATAACCTGGTGAAAGATGAAACTAATCAAGTTAGTAATGCTTATAGTTTGAAGCCTACAGAAAGTGAAGAAGGAGAAAGATCGGATTCTTTTCTTGATGAAGCATCTGAAACATCTTCTTTGAACGATGAAATGGATGCTGAATTTTGGATTCCTCCAGATGCAGAAGACAAAGAAGATGATGTGATAGGGAGTGTAGGAAACTACGACGACGATGACGACGAGTGTGGTGATAGTGGGGCCTGGGCTAAGTCTGCTTCTGTAAGCTACTTTGGAGAAGAAGGCAATGGGAGTTATAGGTCCAAAGAAGAAAAGCTCAAAGCTATGAATGATGTTAAGAATGGGAAGTTTAAGGCTCTTGTTAGTCAACTAGTGAAGTCAATGAGTGTTGAATCTGGTGAAGATTGGGTTGATATAGTGACTTCTTTATCGTGGGAGGCTGCTGCTTTTGTGAAGCCTGATGCACACGAGGGTAAGGCGATGGATCCTGATGGATATGTGAAGATTAAATGTATTGCAACTGGTTCACGCACACAAAGGTAAACAAATTGTTACTGCTTTATTTGTGTTTGATAATTTATACCCCTAAGTTGGATAATTTGGCACTATGGATTTGAGTATAATTTCACCGGAATTTCTTATCGAGCAAGTTCTTATGTTGTATAAGTAGTAATGGTGTGTGTACATGCTTACAAAAACTGTTTAATTCAAGATAAGCATTTGTTTGGTGAATCTGAGTATTCTTATTTTGATTCTGTAGCCAACTGATCAAAGGGCTAGTCTTCAAAAAGCATGCTGCTCATAAACACATGCCAACAAAGTATAAAAACCCAAGACTGCTGTTGATCCATGGCGCACTTGATCTTTCTTCTGGTGGTTTGTCATCATTCCAATCAATGCAGCAGGTTCAGGTGAAATTAAGAGGAACAACCCGTGTTTTTTCAATTCCAACATGTGAAAATCCATTTATCGTTCCTGATCATATGTTCAATTGACAGGAAAACGACAATTTGAAATCAATTGTTGAGATGATAGACATGTACCATCCTAATGTGATCTTGGTTGAGAAATCAGTTTCTCGTGATATACAAGAGTCTATTCTTGCAAAAGGAATAACACTGGTTTTTGATATGAAACTCAATCGCCTGGAGAGAGTTGCTAGCTGCATTGGCTCACCGATCTTGACCTCAGATGTTGCAATTGCTCAAAAACTCAGGCAGTGTGATTCTTTTCGCATCGAGAAGTTTGTTGAAGAACATGTTGTTTCCACGGAGGGCGGGAAAAAACAAAGTAAAACATTAATGTTTCTCGAGGGCGCTCCTTCTCGACTCGGATGCACAGTAAGTTTTTTAATTAGGTTTGAATTTTAAGTTCTAAATTGGAAAATTGCTTTTATATATGACCTCGATCTTCGAATATTGTGCAGATTCTGCTGATGGGAGCAAACAGCGACGAATTGAAGCTAATTAAATGTGTAATGCGATGTGCAGTTGTTATGGCGTATCATTTGATGCTCGAGACTTCTTTCCTTCTCGATCAAACTGCAATGTTCTCCACGATTTCTCCCAATGAAGTGGTGGATCTAGCACTTACGAATGGAAATTCAATCATGGATGTAACTGATGATGAGGCAACAAATTCAGACCAGAAGCATTCTGATGAAGAAGCAGATCCACATGATATTCACATTTCTAACGGTTTCCGTGAAATTGAATCGCAGAATCAAATTTCATCATCCGAAGGCAATTCTCCATTGTCGTTTGAAGCATACAATGCTTCGACGTTTCCTGGATTTTCTATTTCAACATCTATTCAAAGAGTTATGGACGACAGTTTTCCTCTTTTCTCCGACTCTTTGGATGAAAGAAATCAGAAGGATAATGCTGAAAATGGTATTCAGATCGAGAATGTTGATGATGATAAGGTGAAAGAGGGAGAGAATTTACTCAACAATGAGCAGAACCTTCCAGATTCTTCAAATACTGGGGACAATAATGACGTTGCTGGAGATCAAATGCAGCGAAAGGATGAAATCAATTCAGTTTTGGATTCTGAGAGTATTTTGGTTTTGATGTCTAGCCGTAATGGCTTAAAAGGGACTATTTGTGAACACGGTCATTTTTCCCACATTAAGTTCTACCGGAGTTTCGACGTTCCTCTTGGAGAATTTCTGCAGGATAACTTACTCAATCAGGTGCTTTGGACCACTTTCATTCTACAGGCTTTGTACCATTATTTCCAACCTTTCATTATGAAATCCAATTTACCTACCGAGTAGTGCTACTTTACAATATGCTCAAAACTCTTATCTTTTAGTAGGTTCACATGAACTCTTTTTTTCAAAGTAATATTGTTTACCATACGCAGTATCACGTTTTAAAAAATGCTCGATTCTATTCTTCTCAAAATCACTAAGTTGTGATACTTTGTATGCTAAACATTATTATTTCATATACTAAACAATATTACGAAATCACCATAAAACTTCTGTGAACCAAGTTCATACAAGTTTTTTCCCTTATCTTTTCACCATTGGCTCTTTATCTTTTCATCCATTTCAAATGTTGTATTACTTTGACGGTTGATGAAATCACTTATGCACGTGTGGGACCTAACAGATAATCTTTGTGTTTGCAGAGACTTGAGTGCAAGACATGTGGGGAGCACCCTGAGGCACATTTCTTCTACTATGCACATCATAACAAGCAACTCACAATCCAAGTTAGACATCTTCCTGCAAGAAAAAGTCTTCCAGGGGAAGCTGATGGAAGGCTTTGGATGTGGAGTCGTTGTGGTCGCTGTAAACTCCGCTCAAAATCTACAAAAAGGGTATTGATATCCACTGCTGCTCGTGGGTTATCGTTCGGAAAGTTTTTGGAACTAAGCTTTTCAAACCATTCTTCATTCGCTAGTCCATCCAGCTGTGGTCATTCTTACCACAAGGATTTCCTCTACTTCTTTGGGTATGCCATATTTAACTTATTAGTATTACTACCCCCATTCACATCACATGAGCTATATAATGCATGTTATCCCATTTTCAAATTGAATGCTCTTAGGTCTCAGTTTGGAGAAATGCTTTCGAATATGTATCTAATAGTTGGTGTATATCTTGCTAATATAGATAAAAATACAGTATGTATTACGATCCAGATTCTAAATCAATATGTATCTCGGTTCATATCAATTACTCCCTCCGTCCACCAAAAGTGTGCTCATTTCTCTTTTTTGGGTCCACAAAAAACATGTGCTTATTCTATTTAAATAATTAACTTTTGAATATATTTTCTACTTTATTAACAATATTGAGTATTTTCTAACAATATTCTTTATTCGTTACCCCACATATATTTTTTATAATTAAAATATGATTTTTTTAAAAATATGTATAAAAAAAAGTGAGCACACTTTTGATGGGCAGAGGGAGTACTACTTTATAAAAGAAAAGAATGCCATAATAAGGTTTTTGAATAAGACGACCTTTTGAATTTTCATTTTATTCATTGAAAAAGTAATATATCAGTCGGTGCTGCTTTCTACTAATCAAGATTGCATTTTCCCCCTTTCTGAAAAAATACTCCCTCCATTCCTAATTATCTGTCTGATTTTATCCATTCAC
This sequence comes from Galeopsis tetrahit, assembly GCA_963675135.1. NCBI lineage: Eukaryota > Viridiplantae > Streptophyta > Magnoliopsida > Lamiales > Lamiaceae > Galeopsis > Galeopsis tetrahit. The sequence continues at coordinate 51,457,364 of OY776131.1, read as the reverse complement.
ACAAACCAATTTTTCATTAATTAGGATATCAAATGACTATTATACCCTTATTAGGGGTATTGGTAGAAAAAAGGGTTAACTTTTTGTTGATATATTATTAGCAAAGTGACATATAATTAGGAACACAATTTTGGATATAATCAAACAGATAATTAGCAACGGGGTTAGTAATACTTAGTCTTTTATAGGTAATATTGTTAGTGCCTTTGTGTGAGGTGAGCTGTTACTGCCCTCTCTATCCCCATATTAGGTTCATAGGCTGTATGCTTGTCTATTCCGTGGTACTTCATTTACCATTTCTCATTTCCATTTAGTTTTTACTCTCTCATTTTGTGTTATCATTTTGAAGTAATGCTAATGGCATCTTTGGGGGTAACATGCAGATTAGGGCCAATGGTTGCAATGTTTAAGTACTCTATAGTTGTGACTTATTCAGTTTCTCTTCCACCTCAGAAGATGGAGTTCAACTATTCAGTCGGAGGAGAGTTTATTAAGAAGATCGAAGAAACACTTGGTAGTATTATCGAAAAGATCAAAGTCTTATTTCTTGGGACTTAAAGCCACAAGAACACACTACTCGAAGAGAAGTGTAATAAGAATTTCACAACTGGGTTTGTGAGAGTGGATGTAGACAAGTTGTCGAACCACTATAAAATTCTGTGTTGATTTACTTTACTGTTTTATTTGTGTTTGATTGATTACTTATTTAATTGATTAATCTGCGACAAAGTGTGATAGCTCACGTGGTTAGAGCACCACTACCTAGGCTTTAGCTCCTGGGTTTGAGTCATGGGGAGGGGATATGGGATGGATTGATTAATATGCCGCATTGTGTATTCTGATATATTGAAAGATTTTGAAAAGTTATTTTTGGCAAATCTTAATTATATTATTGTGACGCTTATTTTTTAAATAAAATATTAAAATTAATGGTCCAAAAAAAAATCTTATACTATTGTATGTATATAAAGAATCGTTTATTAACATCACACTGTTTATATAAATTTATTAATTTATAAATTGTGCATCGCACGGGAGAATACTAGTATATATAATAACCTCACAAATAATGTATTTTCTTACACATTTCATTTATTTTATCTAAAATATCTTAATCACGCCCCATCTTTGAAGAATGTCTACACACGTGTGCTTGGAATGATTTGTGGCCATCACTTCTTTTAGAATTGATTGCTAAAGATAAGGGTTTTGTATATACAACCAAGAGAGATTTTACTAATGTTTTCTGATTGTTTATTATCAAGATAGACTTGATTGCTAGAATTTTTTTTCTAGACTTGAATTATATGTTCTGATTATTTTTTATTAAAAGAGATTAAATAGATATTTCTAAACTCTTTTTTTATCGAGAGAGACATGATGGAGATTTTTAATTTTTTCATAACAACGATTAACTTGAGAGTGTCAGACTGTACAATGTGAAAACATTCTCGAGGATCCGTTTATTTAGCGGCGATATTTTGATAACTTTTTTTTTTTCTGAGAATAGTCATTTCTATAAATCATCATTTGGGCATTTTGATATTGTATTTAGAAATTTGAGGTCCCCAATGAGTTGCATTTTCTTGGAGCCAAAATTTGGACCTACTGAATAAATATTAAATACACACAAAAAAATATGGCCAAGAGAGCAAGGTATGGGCATCTCTTATTCAAAGTACAATGTGGACGAGTTTTTTTAGAGTGTCCACATTGGTGGAGGGGTTATAACTCCCCTCTCTCCTCCACCTCACTGCCATATCATCATTCTTCCATTAATAATTCAATCCCACTAACTCCTACAACCATTCCAAAAGTTATAACTCACATTTGTGGGACCCACTTTTCAATCACATTTCTTTTTAATTCTTTATTTTTCATTTAATTAATATATGTAAAATTCAACATGTGTAAAAAAAATTAATACCGAGTATATAAATATATTAAAATTATTTAGTTAATTATTTTAGAGTATCAATTAATATATTTTACAAATTGAAATAAATATTTAATACTAACTCATTTCATTAACTAATAAAGATTATTATTATTTTGATCAAGTGAAAATAGAGTACAACATATTCAACATTAAGAAAACAATTCAACTAAATTAATTAAAAATTTGAATGTTTTGAAACGACAAATAAACGCATTATATTTTTTTTGGGGGGGGGGGGGAGCAATAGGCTAGTAATATTTCATAATAGTGAATAGTGAGATTATCTATATCTATATATCTATATATATATATATAAAAACAGAATTGGGCTTCTTCGACAAGTTACCGCCAAAATCTCTGAAATAATAAAATATTATTACAGTGGGCCTCTCATTGGGCCTTCCATTGTAAAATATTAGTCCAGCAAACTAAATTACATTCTAGAATGCGTCTTTTGAAGTATTAGGGGAAACCGGGAAAGGAAGCATTCTTTGGCCACTCTCATTGACGTTCTTCTTCAAATCACATTTTTTTTCATTGTATTCATCCCTGAATCGCTGTCACTACATCGCATAGAGCACACAAAAACTTGGTCGTCACCTCCCCTTCCACTCTCCAGTCGCGCGCACATGCCGAGGAAATTAGGGATTTGTCTACAAAGGAGACCGATTCAGCCACCCTGCAGGCCGTTGCCCCCCCTCCCCCCCGCCGCAGCCACTACCTCGAGAGTGATCACCTTCGCCCGTGAGTTTCCCGTTTATAATTTTACATTTGTGTATTTGCGATTTTGTGACCAATTTCAATTTCAATGGCAGATTTGTGGCTTCAATTTTAATTTTGATTATTGTAGAATTTTTTGAATTTCCATTGCTTGATATTGTTAGTTAACGATTGACTAGATTTGTGAGTTACAAATTTTGATAAACAATAATCATATTTAATGGTTCAGTATTTCTCTTCATTCTTTGTGTTCTCTTCTCTCCCAAGCTCTCCATTCTTTTTCTTTCGATGCAAACTGGGATTTTCTCTTCGACGAGATTATGATTCATTAGCCCACCCGTAGTTGTTCTATGCGACAAAGTAGATGCGAGAAAATTTATCTTCCAAGTTTATCATATTTTGTTTCATCAAAATATTAAAGTGTGATTCTTTTTAGCACTAAACATCTTGATTTTCCAGTTTCGTTGTCATGCTTGGTTTATTTTCTAATGAGGATATTTGATGGAGAAGAAAAGTCGTTGGAAGCTGAGGGTAATGAGGAAAGAAACGTGTGAATGGGCCGTTGTTATTAACTGTTGAGTCTTTGTTTTAATTGATTGTTCTAGATGGGCTTTTAGTAACAACCTTAGTTTTGTATTAAGTGGCCCATCTAAGTAGTTGCAAACTGGAAGGAATAGTATACTGTATACATACATCTCCTTTAATAATTTGTAAGACAGTTTTTTAGTTTTAAATGAAAATTGGTTGCGTGGGTTTATAGAAAATAAGAGAGTTGCAATGTTTGCGTTCCTGTTCTTAGTTACGTTCTTGATCGCATTAGCTTCCGCTACATCAGATATATAAATTTATTGTCGGGGATAACTTTCTGGGCCAACTCTTGATTGAGCAAAATTATGACACCATAGTTTCGCTTGGGTTGACAATCTAGAATCACAAGTATTGTTCTATTTTTATATCTCTTCTCTTTCTTTATCTCATTGTGGGGTTAATTGTGATTTTTTTCTTCCTATTTGGTATGTGGTTATCATTATATACATGGGTCATTTGAAGATGTCTGCTTAAATTAATCGAGGCAACGTGTGTTTCCGCCCATTTTAGAAAAATTTACAACAAATTATTGCTTTTGTTTTATTATGCATATGTACCTTATATTTAGTTCTCAATTTAGTTGTGAATATTTTTACCATCAATACGAAACAACTTATGATATTTATGTCTCTATGTGCATTTATACAGGTTTGCTGTTCTGAGAGTTTCAGAATAGGTATGCAGCACTCACTGAGAAAAATGAAGGCATGTCACGTTATACTTAATGATCTCCCCACTTAGGCATGTCACATTATACTTAATATCTCCCCACTTTTTGTTTTTCAATTTAATTCTGCAACTTGATATTCTAGGTGATTTCTTAGGATAATGCCACATTATATGCAAAAGCTCAATTTATTATATTATTTGTATAGTTGAAAGCACTACTCATACTAAGTCGGTTGATGAAGTCATCTGTGAGGTTTATATGATAGTTTATGTTCATTCCTTCTTTTATGAACCCACACAACCAACTTTCATTTACCTTTTGACATATGCATTATATTGTAAAACTATTGAATGAATATACTCAAGCAAAACATTAAAAAGCTTCTCAAATGATGTCAAAAGGTAAATTCAAGTTTCCATGTCCCATACTGGTCGGGATGTCAAAAGGTAAATTCAAGTCAGGTTAGTAGTGCTCTTTCAAGGACGGGTTCATAAATTGGTGGTGCACTTCTCACTCAGGTCAACTGAACTCTGTCAAGTGCCACTTAGTATTTGGTCGTGTTCTTGAGTTAGTTTCATTGAAGAAAATATAACTTTTATTATGTGAATAATTACGTTGGTGTTGTATGTGCTATTTTTTGTTTCTTAGAAACGTGACAGATTTATTTGATAGGTTTTATGACTAAAAATGAGTTAATGATTTTTCTAAACTTTCTTATATTCTTGTGATTAGCTGCAGTTGATCTTGGAATTTAGTTGCTATTCTGATTGTGCTTAGGATCCTTACCTGCATTCACTTTTTTCATTTAAATTTTATAAATTCATTTTATTGTGTATTGATTATTTTTCATATTTCAATTTAGTTGAAATGATCTTTGATTCAGGAGTAATTAAAAAGCAAAAGAATATGTTTTGCGTAATAATACGAAGAGTTATAAGAAGATTTATTCACATTCCTTGAATCATGGGGTGCATAATATAGGTATTTTTGAATTAATAGTAGCATAATATTTATTATTTATGACTCCATAGTAATATTCATAACCGTGCATCGCACGGGTGAAATACTAGTATATATAAAAACAACATAGTTGACTCCTGGTCAATTCCCGCTCAAATTGATGTGGGTCCAACTTTTCTCTCTCTCTTTTTTTTTTTTTTTTTTTATTAAAGCCCATTTTAATTTTTGGGTTATATCACTCCTTAAGTCTTTTTTTTTTCTTTTCACAGTCCAATTACAAATTAATTATTAAAAAACATTTGTAATTAAGTATACCTTTATAAATTTTAATTATTAAAAAATATATATAATTAATTTATGTATATTTGTACATATACTTTTGTTTCCCAAGATTATATATAGATTTTAATTACTACTCCTATAAGTTAAAATTTGTATGAGATAGTTTCATGAATCTATTTCGTAAAATTGAATTTTAATTAATTACAGTACTTTATTTCGTCAGAAGCTTCCATCTTTTCATTTAGATGTCTCACAAAAAAAAATTATCATTTTATTTTTGTGTATACATTGTGACCCCACCTCTTTTACTCTTAAATTATTTTACACTTCATTTTATTCCCTCTCTTCAATCATATCAATTTTACTACACCTCATTTTATATTAATGCTTTTCAAATTCGGTGATAATTAGACGGATGGAGTAATATTCCATCAATAATTATAAGTGAAAATCAATTTTAAAAAATGTAATTTAAGCTTCATTCACAAGATGAAATCAATGATATGGTTTCACATAGTATTATTGTTCTTCAAATTCTGTAAAATTTAACCATTGAAAATTTTAAATCGTACAAATGTATTCTATAAATAATTAATTAAAATTTATTAATAATCAATCTGATGTGCAACGCACGGGAGAATTACTAGTTTAGTTTAAATCGGTTTAATTGATCAAATTTACATAAGTTGTAATGTATTCCCTCCATTTCACTTCTTTGTCTGTTCTTAAATTTTGTTTTAAAAAAATTATTATTTTAGCCCAAAAACTTATACTCCCTCCGTTTTTTATTAAGTGTCATTTTGCCTTTTTTAATATTTTCAAAATAAGTGTCATTCTACACCTTTTTCTTTAAATTTGACAATTTTACCCTTATACATTAAACTCCCTCCATTTTCTTTACCTTGATTTAAGTCTTTTCCCTTTTGAATATAGTACTATAGCATAAATCATGGATAAACTTTAATTATTGTATACATGAATATCATCTACATTATTGACCACATTTATTACTAAACATAAATTTAATATTAAAATTATTTATCATTAATGAAGGGTAAAATGGTCCATGGTTATATATCTTAATTTGTTGAAAATTGTTAAAATGACACTTAATTAAAAGTGGAGGGAGTATGTAATATTGTATACATATAATATTGATCAATTAAAGTAAATTTAGATTAAAATTCATGCCCCAAACGCGGGTCAACCTTAATTAAAATATTTATTTTCGCTCTCAATTACTGCATGACCAAAATTATGTTACTATATTACCAAAATTTTGTCAACACAAGGCCAAAAGTGTATTTAATACAAGCTCAAAAATATTCTGGACACTTAGTTTTTTTGGTGAATTTGTCAGAATATTTTTAGACATATATTAGTAAACTTTTAGCCTTGTAGTGGTAATAATTTGACCTTGTAGTAACAATATTTTGATCATGTAGTAAACCGCCTGTTTGCGACCCGTGAATTTTCTGAACAACCCGGATATAAGCTTATGACCTGCAAATTTTTTAAAATTGTCTTAATTAAACATATTTCATGTGTGAAATACTTCACACCATTGTTTCCCTTATTTTAGCAATGTTTACCATATTTCACCCTAAACTACCTCTATGCACATTTCTACAATTTCTCATTTTAATTGAAAATATATTTTATGTATACCTATTTTCCCTCTCTTTCTTTCAAGACAATAGAGGTCAGTTGATGTACCATTTTATTTACCCACTTTTTATCTTGATATTTTAGAGTGATTATGAAAGACAGAAAATAGTTGGAAAAGAAAGTGAAGAAATAGACAAGATAAAAATGTGTAAAAAAATATGTTACTTAACTTTATATAAACAACAAAAATTGACAAATATTATGAAATAAATTAAGTATTAAATAATCAAACTCTTTAAAAAAATGAGTTAATAATTTTATTTATTTTCTCTATTTCTCGATATTTGTTTTAGCATCACAATATAGTTTCAAAATCTCAATATTTAGAATGATCCCACACAAGAAATACATTCAAAGCAATTTTGTCACATTTGCACTTTTAAATCAAAAGTTAGTGGGAATTTTTTATTGTCGGAATGAGAGTTCGCCCTTCCTAACAACAGGTAATCTATTAAAAATTGACATATAGTTCACCTTCGCAATAGTGCGATATATGTTTGTTATTGATGAAATAATTAATTTTTTAAATAAAATATACTCCCTCCGTCCCGAAGGAACTTGCACCCTTTGACCGGCACACATTTTAAGAAATGTGTAAGAAAATGTGTAATGATTGATGTTTTGAAGGGTAGTTTTGTAAACTTTTATGAATAAAGTAAAATAAAAAGTAGATTGAGTGTGGAAAAGTAATGGCATATGGGTAAATATGAGTATATTTCAGGGGTGAGGGTTGTGAAGATATTTCCTTTTATGGAGTGTGCAAATTGGTATGGGACATCCATATATGGAAAGTGTGCAAATTCCTGTGGGACGGAGGGAGTATAAAATTACAAAAATACCCTTATATTATTTACCTTCTTTTAAAAAATTAAAATTTCACATTTTTATAAATGAGATATATAATTTCCTTTATGCCCCATAATTTAAATCTAAATCATTTTAATTTTTTTAAATATTCAATTTTTAAAGTTCAATTTACACTATTGTGCAATTATAATATGAAAAAATTAATTAGCAATTCTTTTTTTCTTTGAGAAATTAATTAACAATTATATCACCTTCTCGCCCCTGCTTTTTGCTCCATCGCCGCTCTTGCTTTTCACCAGCTGCCGCCACCATGACACCATCCTTTTGCTTTACCGCCACACCCCATATAATTTCAAGCAAGCTTACAAAAAAACACTAGTACGACTATACGAAATTTGAATTTGGCCACAAAATTGGTAGAGGTTACTGGTCTCTAAGCCCTCATAGCCGGAATTTAAGGACGCAGCCCCCTTTAATTTGATGACGCCATTTTTCAGCTTAGAGATTTTTTCATCGGAAATGAATTTGTACAGAGAAATAATTTGGACATGGTTCTTACCGTCTCGAATCGAAGGCTAGAATTCCTAAATTGTTTCTTTCTTTTCGTCGATGGAGAGTCGTCGGAAAGTAGGCTCTCGTGACCAATTGAGATTCTTGAACCCAACCATCGATCACTATTTTATAATGGAAGAGAGAAATCAATATGGGATTTATGAATCAGGGGTAACAATGTATAGATAAAGTATAAACAAGAATTTTTTTTTCTAGATACTTAATTTGGGGAGTTGCAGTCTTGCAGATAAAATGAATGTCGTGAGCTTTGATTTGGGGAAGAAGGTGGGGTTTTTTAAGGTTAAAAATTGATTAAAATTGATAGTGGGGTTTTTTTTTTTTTTTTTTAAAAAAACTATTTTTACTTATTTAAATTTAAAGGATATTTTTGTAATTTTACATTTATTAATTTAAATTTTTAGTGGGGCGAAGCAGTGCGATTGCACATTGCATAAAGCAAACACATTATTGCGAAGTGCAATCATATAAGATCAATATCATGCGTTGGATCAATGATCCAACGTTATTTAATGAGTTTCCTTTTATCAGGAAGGGCAAAACCTTCCTTACCGTAAAAAGACCCAAATTAGTGTTAATTGATATATATATATATATATATACACATCAATTATGATATATTTAATTAGAGATCGATAAAGACATTTTCGAATTAGGGATGCATTCAACATTCTGTGTAAATTCAAATAATTGAAATTTGAGACAAGTATGTAAAAATGAGTTCAACAAATCCCAATTTAGAATCTTGCTCTTGACAAAAGGGGTTTTACAAATCTGAATTCTCACCTTCCAAACATACTTTCCTAGATCGTAAAGGCCACGTCTGATTCGAAATATCATCTGAAATGCCATTAAAACTATTCGCAACGTACCCTATATTGAGTTTCTGAAAAAATTTGGGTGTGCAATTCAAGACCGTCCACAGAACCCATGGTGTTTTGTACTGTATGTTCTTTATCACGTCTGTTGCCTGAAGCAGCACTAGCTTCGTTTTGGATCCTTGTAGCATATTAGAGGAAGTCTGTCCACAAGTTGAAGATGGCTGCTAGGCAATTTTTTTAAGCACCCAACGTGCAATTATGGAGAAAGGACACGGGGGAGGGGGGGAGCTAAAGATAATTGTAAGAATTGAGTTTGAGTTTCTTGAAAGAGGGATGAATAAGAGAAACAAAAGAGATCTCTGATTATGAATAAGAGCCGAGTATAAGTTAAGAATATTTATCCCATTATGAAGAATGTTTTTAATTGAAAAAGAAATTTGGTTGAAATTATTCAAAATAAAAGAAGTTAAGTTTGTAAATTTATATGTATTTTTAGAATAATATTATAAGGATATTTCGATAATTTTATATTTTTTTTTTTAAATTTAAATATTTTATATCATTGCGAAGAGCGATCGCCCATAACGAAGTAAAATGACGTGTCAAAATTTCATTAGACGTCCTTTATAAGATAGGGCGAACCTCCTTTCTCACGGTAGAAATACCCTTCTTTATTTTAAGGTAAAGTCTAGTATGCACTCGAGTGTATGTTCTGCACTCTGGTCTAAAGAAAAGTGTATGTTATTAAACTGAAAAGTACAACACAATATTACTAAAAAAATGTAAGTCACTATGACTAAAAATATTATTATACAGTTTAATAATTGAAAAGTGCAACACCATTTACCAAAAAGTGTAAATCATTAAAACAAAGTGCAACATGGATTAGGGTGCACAACATGCACTCGAGTCCATAGCAGACCAACCCTTATTTTAAATTGTTAGTACTTTCTTAATCTTTAATTTTATTTAAAATTTAAAAACACCCCAAGTAACCTTTACAATATCTTTTAGTTTTGAAACTTCACACGATTCTAAGTCATAAGCGGGATAATACTAATTTATATATAAAGTCAATGTATGCTGCTGCATACAGTTACGATTAGATCTGCAGAGTCAACGCAAACCACTAGGTATTTAACTTCCATAAAAAAAAAAATACTTTCCCGATTCATAGGGTCATTATGCATCATAAACCAACGCCATTTTTAGGAAGGCCACGGTTATACACATACAGGGTTATTGAGGACACCCATCAAACGTTTTTTTCCATGGACATGCGACATGTCCAATATAATCCTCTACTGAAATTTAAGAAAAACGAAAGATAAGTATACCCCCATTATATTTCTCGATAAAATCGTTACCATCACCACCACCCCAAAAATCTCCCCACCATCACCACCACCCCAAAAATCTCCCCACCATCACCACCACCACAAAAATCTTCCCCCACCACCACCATAATGTCCAAATTCCAAAAAAAAAAAAAAAAAAAAGGAAACAAAAACATTTTAAAATATTTTTTTAAAAAAAATACTCAAACAAAATAAAAACTCACAAAATTAAAGTAAAATAATAAAACAAATCATTCTAACTCACTAATTTCAAGCAAAAAAAAAAAAAGGATTCGACAAAAACTTTCGGACAAACACAACGATTTTGAAAAAAGTAATTTGTTTCGGCAAAATTTTTGGACAAATACAAAAATTCGAAAAAAATAATTGGATTTGGCAAAAAATTTCGAACAAACATAAAAAATTCGTATTTTTTTTTATCTGAAACTTGTAAGAATCAAAACCCTAAACACTAAACTTATCGGAAACGGGGCGACGTGGTCGGCTTGGGAGGGAGAGGGGCGGACGCGGCAGGACGGGGAGGGGGTGCGAACGACCGACGATGGCTTGGACGCGTGTGAGCGGCGACGACGAGGGTTGCAGAGACTTTTTTTTTTTTTAAAAATGGAGGGGAGGCGAGGGGAAGCCGACGATATTGGGGAGGGAGGATGAGGGAAGGGGAGTTGAAGTTTTTAGGGTTTTGAAAAAATGGAGTGGGTGTTGAAATTTATTGAAGAAGGGGTATTTTGAGAATTTTCACGTGGGTGTCCTCATCTTACGGTGTGTGTATCTAGCCAGTGGGTGTCCTCAATAACCCTGTGTGTAAAACCGTGGCCTTTTAGGAACAAGAAGTCCATTTGTAAGGGGCCACGGATAAATGCCCCCCTAATTATTATGTCTTCACCCTTTGATGTCATCACCCTCACATATGAGTTCACCCATCCCTTATTTTCTAAAATTACTCTCCTTACTCATAAACCCTAATTTTTCTCCCTCCTCACGCTCCCCTCCCCCCTTTTCGGACGCACACCAAAGTCTTCAAGCTTTCGTCACTACTCAATATATGTGTAGTGTATTTCGTTTCCAAATTTTTTTACAAAAATCGTGTCTTGCAAAAATCAAGCACTGGTTCGCCGAGTTTTGTGAAATTTTTCGGAAAAAAGTTCCACATTTTGGATCAAAATTCGGCCAACTTTTCCACATTTTGATTCAGCACTGGTTTGCTGAGTTTTGAATCAAAATGTGGAAAAGTTGACCGAGTTTTGATCCAAAACGTGGAATTTTTTTGCAAAAAATCTCACAAAACTCGACGAACCAGTGTTGAGTTTTTGAAAAATGCGATTTTTGTAAAAAAAAAAAAAAAATCGAAAACGAAATACACTGCACATATATTCATTACAACTACACAATCATACAACAATATGATCAAATAAAGCAATAATAACATGAAGAATAATAAATTGCAAAGAAATACTATGTTTTGGGTAGGGGAGGGATGCAAAAAAGTTTATTTTTTATTTAGGGTAGGGTAGGGTGGGGTGAACTCAGGACACAGAGGATAGTATAGTCCTTTTACGTATTAGTTCAGAATATAAATTAGGGTAGGGGGTGAATACATAATATGTGGGGGTTATTTATCCGTAGCCTTTGTAAGGAGTTGGAGGCCCAATAAATTCTATAAAATCAGGCCCATTTGGTCCAATTAATATAGCTGATTCTAAAGGGTCTGACTATATGCACCTCCATTTCGGAGAGATGCACTCCCCCGATAGATGCACCCCCAAAATTTGTCAAAATAGAGACACTCTCCCAGTAAATTGTCCTAAATACCCCTCTCTTCTATTTTTCTATAAAATACCCAATTACTGCACCCATCCTCCCAAACCCTAATTCTATCTTCCTCCCCATTCCGCCGCCGCCGCACCACCATTCGCCGGCAGTTGTCCCATTTCGCAGGCAGCCTCCCTCTCCCTCGAGTTCGCCGGCGCGAGGACTCTCCTCCATTTTCTTCCCCGTCCACCCCGATCTGTAACAAAAAAAAAAAATTGTCAGCGGCCGCCCCCTCCCCCGTCAGCCTCCCTTTCCCTCGAGGTCGCCGGCGCGAGGACTTCCCTCTATTTTTCCCCGGCCCACCCCGATCTGTAAAAAAAAAAAAGTTATGTCAGCGGCCGCGCGCGGCTGCCCCCGTCCATCGGCCGCCGCGGCCGCCCCCTCCCTGTCCATCCGACGCCGTCAGCCCCAGCTGCCGCGGTCCGTCGTCGCCCCTTTTTTTTTTCTTTTTTCTGTGTTTTTTTTCTGTCTCGATCACTCCTCTCCTCCGCCGCCGCGGCCTCCGTCCCACACCAGTAATTTTTTTTTTTTTTTAATTCGGCCCTGTGTTGTCGACTATATACACTCCCGTCGACAATAGGGTGTCGACGAGAGTGTATATGGTCGACAACACAATGTCGATCGACCTTTGTTGGTCGACCACATATCCTTCCGTCGACAACATTTTGTCGACGGGAGGATATATGGTCGGCACTGGTTTGACGAAATTTTTAAAAAAAATTGTTAGTTTTTCTAAGTTTTGATAATGGTGTTTTAGGGAGAATATGGTTGATTTGTTGAAATTTTTTATTTTTTTTTATTTCTTGCTACCGGAAAAAATGACGACGGCGGTCGGAAATTTAATTTAGGGATAAGGTGAAAGAAGGGGGTGCGTACAGTAGGAGGGGTGCATCTAGTACCCTTTATTTTATTGAATGGTATTTTTTATTTTTTACCCCACTATTTTATTAATAAATTAAAGGGGGAGTGCATCTCTCCGAAATGGAGGTGCATATAGTCAAACCCGATCCTAAATACTGTATTGAAGGTTGCTTCAAGAGTATGAAGAGAATCTCCTCTCAAAAAAAAAGGTATGAAGAGAATCCACCAATTTCAACTTTGCCCATACATCATACATCAGCAATATTGCACCATGTTCAATGTTGTTAAAGATATATATTTAATTTAACTCTACATATTTATATTAAAAATTAGTCGAGTGAAACAGCCATTCATCGTACAATAATTCTCAAACTACACGAAAAAAATCACACCATGCAAGTCAAATTATATAGTGGAGTAATATTTTTATTAATGTTTGGCAGATGAAATTGATTTTTTTCTTCCCTTTATGTCAATGCAAAATATTTCCAGCCACATGAAAGGCACACTTTATATTTACATAAGGGAATGTTTTTTAAATTTCCATAAATTTCGAGGTTGTCCACTATGTATTAATTTGAATAAATAAATATAACAAAATAGGTTTCAAGAAAGTGACAGAGGTGTTAAAAAAATAAAAAGTGTGAAAGCAAAGGGAACCATTCATAGATGATTAGGTCAAAGTGATATGGTCAATTATGGGCAATTTGTGTTTGTTAATGTGCAAGTTGCAGTGCTGCTACAGGATCAGACAGTTGAAAATTGAAATAGCCCAACTGAAAAAATGGAAGCAAGAGAAAATAAATATTTGACCGCATCAATAAAAATTAGAGGACAAATGAGGAATTTCGCTTCTTCTTTTTTTAAATACTACTCCCTCCATTCTATAAGTGTTTGCACCATAAAATGGGGGGAGAATTACACTATAGGACATTTCACCCTAATCTTTGTAAATCAAGGAAATTTTTATTGCAGTTACAAATCAAGACAAATTAACCAATTGAAGTACAATTATACCCCTACTGTGTTGATAAGAATTTCAATTTCGAAATAATTAGATTTAAATAATTTAATTAATGGAAAGTCAACTAAAATCAAACACATTAATAAAAATCTGGAAGATTTTTTTGCTCCATAATCGCGCATGATTCTTAATTCAAAAAACTTTCCTAATATCTTAGCCAACATTAATCCCTAAAACATTGATCATTCTCTCTCCATTGAAGCTGAAAGAAGAAAACGGAAAGCAAGAAGAACCCTTGTGCCGAGAATCCTTCAAGGTATTTAGTGTAAAAATCATCTCATGTAAAACGAGAAAAACTATTTCATTAATTAATACATAATTTTTTCAAATTAAATATTCGGTATACACAATCATATGGATAAATACGAAAATTATTATCCACAATGAATATATAGTTCTTTTAAATAAAATTATTTAGAAACATAAAAATGTATATACATTATTATTGTTTTAGTATAATTAAATATGCACAAGAAAAGAAACGTAGGGGTACATAACATATGCACAACGTAGTGCATATAAAATATAGCATGCGATAATGTTGTGCATATAGCTGAAATATATGCATAGAAATATACATATATTATATAATATGCAATACTACTATACATAAAAAGATTGAATATATATACTTTAATTTAATAGTTTCGGTATTGTTATTTGGAAATACAAACAATACTTATAATATATAATATGCATAACTATTATAGACAAAGTAGTGCATATGTAATATAATATGCGATAATGTAGTGCATATAGCTGAAATATATGCATAACTCTATCATCCCCAATAAATCTAAATCAGATTCTAAACAACATTTATTAATGTCACCAACTGAGTATAAAATTGTCGAATTACCTGAAGATATATGAGGTCATGATGCAGTAATTTGATCAACAATCTCCTGGAAAGAGGATCCGACGGTGACAAGAATCATTTTACACTTTTCTTCGAAATCAACCTTCAGTAACACATTATAATCCATGGCAGATGGGCTTGAAATTGATAAGACAATTGATGCTATATGATGACGTAACCGTGTGAATTGATTATCCCCAAATTTTAACAGAAATGCATGAGGATGATAGAGGTTATCATTGATTCATGGAGATAAACGCTGAAATTGATTGCAGATTTTTGGAAACGAAAAACGAGATGAATTGATTACAGTAGTAATGAAAAAATGGAAATGAGTGATTCAATTGGAAATAAACGGTATAAGGAAAGATTAGTTATAATTAAGAGAGACTTATTCAATTTTAATATTAATTGTCTAGCTAAATAATATTAATTCGTTTAATATATTGGGTTGAGGGCATATTAGGAATGTAAAATATAGATTTGTCTTAAGTTGTAATATCCAGAATTTTTGCCTTGATTTAAAAGATGGGCTTGGATCTTAGTCTATATTGTTAATAAACTCTAAAATGGGCACATTTTTTAAGAAAAAAGTGTAATGAGTGGAATGTTGAAAGGTAATTTTGTAAAGTTATATGGATAAAGTAAAAAAATGATTAAAAAGAGAGTAAACTGTAAAAGTAATGACATTTTGTGTAAATATGTGAATATTGTGAGAGTGAGTTTATGAGAGAATTTTCTTTTATGGATGTGTAAACAATTATGTGATAGACAAATAAGGTAAGTGTGTAAACAATTGTAGAACAAAGGGATTATGTAGTTTAATAATTTGATGATCGCTCGACATTCTTGAAATCAGGTGATCCACAAATAGAAGGATATATAGTTAGTAACTTGGACATAAACGGGTCTAGTGAGCAAATTGAATAAAATATTTTAACAAATGACATTAAAAATATTCGGAGTATTAAAATTCAAAATAGCTATGATATAAACATGACATAATTCACATAATAATAATATAATTCATTTATTGTTAATTGCATTCAATTACATCAACCAAATGTTAAAAAAATCAGACGTTAATGACGAGATAATATCTATTTAATATTCAACCTCACTGTCACTCAACATTTTTATTCATATTTAAATAAAATGTTAACTTCTAAAGCATTTCGATTAAAATATGTATAATTAATAATAATTATATATATTAAAAATATTAAATAGGCTGGTGCACTAGTCCTAACTCAATTAATTAAATGGTCCGAGCCAAAATGGCTGATATGGAAAATAGGACAAACTCTTAAATTGAGTGTATGTATAAACTTCAAAAGCAATACAATAATATTTGAGATTATATTTTTTTTTAGTCCGTTAAGTTACCACCATTTTGAATTTAGTCCATCAGGTTACTATTTTTTGAATTTAGTCCATTAAATTTCGATTTATTTTGATTTTGGTTCAGTTATCTGCTACAGCAGGTTTAACAGGTCATTTTATAAAACACACCCCATAAAATGTTATACACACCCCAAATGTTAAACACACCACACTAAAATTTAAAAATAATTTTTTATTACAATACACACCCCAACTATTTTCTAATTAATAAATTGTCAAAAATAATTAAATTAAAAAAATAAGAATTTAAATTAATATGTAAAATGTAAATAAAATCTATAAAAAATCGCCAAAATCTTCAAAAATTAAAGGAAAATTATTTCCAGTAACCCTTTTCACTTAAAATTTTGTTTAAATAGCCTTTGACTAATATTAATAAGAAGTCCCCCTAAATTCCCCTCACAAGACAACGCAAAATACCGCCAATTATTTAAAAAGAGGGCCATTTAAATAAAAAATTAAGAAGGAAGACCTTTTAAATGAGGTTTTATGTTGACTAAACCCTTTATTTAAAGGGTCCCAAAATTAAACAAAGCTAAAAAAAATTAATTAATTTAACTAGTTTTGAAAAATTAGTTGATTTTCTACTATTTTTAAATTTTATTTAGCCTTATTTTAGACTTTTTTTATAAAAGTTAAAACGCAAATAAAACATTAATAAAGCAATAGAATTTTATTTTTTTTAAATATTTCTTTTATATTACATAAACCTACTAACACCCCATAAATTTTATATACACTCCAAACGTTAAACATAAAAATTCAAAAATCAAATATAGTTAAATAAAATCGTAAAGATATTTAATAAATATCAAAAATAATTTAATTAAAAAAATAAAAATTCAAATTAATATGAAAAATATGAATAAAATCTATAAAAATACATAAATCTTCAAAATTTTAATAAAGCTAAAAAATTAATTAATTTAATTAGTTTTAAAATTTTAGTTGATTTTTAATACTTTTAAAGATTTTTTTTATTTAATTTATTAATTTTTTCAAGTTCATTTTTTTTAATTTATTAAAAATCATAAAAAAATAGTAAAAAAAATTAATTAAATCTTCAAAACTAATTAAATTAATTAATGTTTTTGGCTTTGTTTAATTTTTTAAGATTTTAGTAATTTTTTATAGGTTTTATTTATATTTTTTATATTAATTTGAATTCTTACTTTTTTTAATTTAATTATTTTTAGCAATTAATTAAATATATTTATGATTTTATTTAACTATATTTGATTTTTGAATTTTTGTGTTTAACGTTTGGAGTGTATATAAAATGTATGGGGTGTTACTAGGTTCATGTAATATAAAATAAATATTTAAAAGAAAAATAAAATAAAATAAATTTAAAACTCCCATTGCTTTATTAATGTTTTATTTGCGTTCTAACTTCTATAAAAAAGTCGAAAATAAGGCTAAATAAAATTTAAAAATAGTAGAAAAGCAACTAAATCTTCAAAACTAATTAAATTAATTTTTAAAGATTTAGGCGATTTTTTATAGGTTTTATTTATATTTTTCATATTAATTTGAATTCTTATTTTTTTAATTTAATTATTTTTGATAATTTATTAAATAGGAAATAGTTGGGGGTGTGTATAGTAATAAAAAATGATTTTTAAATTTTAGTGTGGTGGGTTTAATATTTGGGGTGTGTATAACATTTTATGGGGTGTATTTTAAAAAATGACATGTTAAACCTGTTGTAGCAGGTAATTGGACCAAAATCAAAATAAATCGAAACTTAATGGACTAAATTCAAAAAGTGGTAACCTGATAGACTAAATTCAAAATTGTGGTAACTTAATGGACTAAAAAAAATATAATCCCATAATATTTTGTAGGCCAAATTATCAATTTTAGCCCATACTTTTCATTTTTATCAAATCTAGCACATATTTTTCTTTGGGAAAATTGCACTTTTAGTTCTGTAGGATTTTTTCAAAATCACTTTTGGTCCTGAAATTTGTAAATGATCCTGTTTATTGCAGATTTGGTCCTGTAAAATAGTTTATGGATTGAAACCGTTAGTTTTTGGATGGAAACCGTTATGGAAACCGTTAGTTGACCAAAAAAATATTCGTACAAAAGTAATTATAATTAAAAAAAATACAAAAATATTATTAAAACTAATAATAAATTATACTTATAGAATTAAAATTTAAATAAAATTAATAGAATTTAGAATATTAATTTTTTTACTATAAATGACGAAATCTAACTAAGTTATATAATCTAAATATATTTTTTTTAATTCAAGGATTTGAATATAATTAAGAATTACTAAAAAAAATTATGTAATTTAAATTTAAATAACTTTTGAATTAATTTCTTGTATTAAAACTGAAATATACAAAAAAAAAAAAAAGTAAAAGTAAATTTTGAAAAATAATTTGAATATACAAAAATATAAAATTAAAAATATACACTGTATATTCAAATATAATCTTCAAATTTAAATTAATTTTTAACCCCATATAATTTGGATATAATTTGAAAATACAAAAATCAAAATCAAAATCAAGCAAAATAGTACTACTTTTTATTTTTTTTGCATTGATTTGAGATTGGTTTTAGATTTAATTTTAATTTTATATATAATTGATTGAATTTTTAGATCGTAAAATTATTTTAAGTAAATTTATCAATTTTAAATAATTATTTAAATAAATTATTAAAATACATTTGGTAGTTTTATAATTTTAGTGATATTACCAAAATTTTAATTCCATATTAAGCTTTTGGTTGTGTTTTAAGGGATATGTGACTTTCAAGTAATTTTCTTCCATTAAAATAAACATAAAATTATTATGAGACTAAAAGTGTATGAAAAATTTTCGAAAGTGATTTAATCTTATTCTTTCAGGACCAAAAGTGAAATATTTAACGGTTTATGCAATTTTCATCCGTTAAAACTAACGAAAATAAACTACAGGACCAAAAGTGCATGATAAAGGACCAAAAGTGATTTGAACTCATTCTTACAGGACCAAAAGTACAATTTTCCCATTTTTCTTTTTAAACAAATTATGCATATACTTTTTATTTTTCCTCAAATTTAGCACATAGTACTTTTTTCTTAATCAAATTATACTTATGCTTTTCATTTTTTTTTCAAATTTAGCACATACTCCTTTTTTACTCTAACTTATCCAATTTATACCCATACTTTTTTATAAATATAATTAAATTAATTAATTAATAAATATACCTTACTTTATAAAAAAAATCTAAAATTATATAGATTTTTTTTAAATCTAGAAAATATAAAAAAATAAAAATTATTTAAAGAATCTGATAGCATTATTTAATATTTTTAATATATATAATTTTATTTCAATTACTGTATTTTTTATATATATTTTGTAAATCTCTTTTTAATTCAATAATTTTAGATAATTTCAATTCTCAATTATTTTTTAAATTTATAATTGGTAGATTTTAAATTGAATTTTTTTAATTTAAATATATTTAAGATATTTTTTTTCTTTTTTGTTATTAGATAATTTTTACATTTTTTTATATTTTAAATTAATTGATAAAAATATGTGCTAAAATTGGTAAACCATAAAAAATATGTGCTACATTTAATTAAAAATGAAAAGTATGGGTATAATAGAAAAGATTTGTGCTAAATTTGATAACAAAATGAAAAGTATGAGTATAATTTAGTTAAAAAGAAAAGTATGGGTTGAATTTAATCGAAAGTGGAAAGTATCGACTAAAATTTATGATGATAAAATTTATACCAATTAAAGTCATTTTTTAATTAGTTTGTAAAGTATATATTGGGAAACGTTGTAAATATGTGTTAGATCATTTCTCCCTTTTACGGAGTGACTGATGGACATTCGACTTCATTACAATTTAAATAATATTGACATGTATCCATTTGCATCTTTGATATTGATTTACAATTTAATATACTGTATGTGTAGTAATATTACATCTCGTTGACAAAACTCAAAAAAAAAAAAAAAAAAAAAAAAAATCTCAATTCGTATCCAAGTTGTCTAAGTTCTACTTCTAGCATCAACATTGGACCAGCTCACCAGCTTGATCCCGGGCAGCACGGATTACTATTACATCACAAGATTTTATAAATAATGAATCAAAATTATACTCCATACTACCTTTGTCTTTTACTAAATTGTCAATTTTTTTATTTTGGTTAGTCCCATAATAAACTGTTCCTTTTTAAAATAGCAAAAAATTTTTTTACTTTTTTCAATCACCTCATTTAAATATTTTTAAATTACAAATTCTTTTGATTAGTGTATAGATACGCTTTAATTTTAATGTTAAATTTACTCAATTTAATCATTAACTCAACATTTGACACAACTTATTATAGTCAAATTTCAATGGTATAAATGCAATCAATTATACCAAAATATCACTATTTTAAAATTACGGCAAATGACACTACTTTTTCACGTATATATTTTTTTAATTCTCTTCAATTGTCTAATACACCTTCAACAAAAAATTATTTTAGTTTTTATAATATTAATAAATAATTCTCACATTAAATTTTGTATCAAAATTAAATGGACAATCCATGTAAAATGAGAAGATAATTGAATTTGATAGGTAAACACACATACTCCATATTTAATAGCATTTGACATTTATAATCGCGTATGAAAAAATGAATAAATATAAAATGAATTTATATAAATCTAAATAGGTGTAGTAGTTATTAAGGTTGAGAATCTAAGACAACCTTTTTTTTGGATATGAAACAACATTTATTGGAGCGATTGGTCTTAGAATGCGAGGATTGATCTGTGACGGTGAAAGTGCTCTATGAACAATTTTTGGAGTTTTGCAGCCAATGTAAGGTGGTTGGACACATATCTGCACGTTGTTCTAAGGGACATGCACCGCCACCCTCGAACCCACAACCACCTCCTCGTGACGATCACCGTGGCAGGACTCACCACAGAAGACGGTCGAGGCCTTCCCCTTCGGACCTCCGACCTAGACCGCCCCCACAGGATCCCACCTCGGCTAGTGGAGTCGATTCGGTCCCAATAAGCAACTCCTTCTCCAGCCTCGATGCTCCATGCACGGATGAGCCCTCAAACATTTTTCTAGAGCCTGTGGCTGAGACAGTCAACAACACTCAGGATTTGGAGGCTGCTGCATCATTGAAGACGCCGGCCAACAACGCCCCCTGCCCCTGCTCGTGCGGCCTCGAAACGCTCCATAGAGAAAATCAAAAGCCACAAGGTACCTAGGGGGAGCGTATTCCATCAACAAATTTCGGACAGAGCTATCGATGATTTCGAGGCTAGAGCCCGCGTAGACTAGACTGTCACCTCTTCGGCAGGGCTCGACAATGACATGATCCGTGTCTCCAAGTTCAAGGACAGATGGAGCGATGCTTTTGATCCACCATGAATCCTTCATCTTGTCTCGAGATTCTCATTTTGATCGGTTCTTTCGAACTCTTTAATCATTTTACTTAATGGGTGATTTTCAGGAGTGTACCAATTTTGATGCGACTTTTAACTTCTTTTTTTTTCCTTTTATTTTGACAACCTTTTATTGTCTAAGACACCACCTAAGATGATGGGATAAAAAACCTTTTATTGTCTAAGACACCACCTAAGATGATGACGTTTTATCCCATCAACACTAAAGCAATCGAGAAATATCCATTTGGAATGTGCCTTTCTTATGTTTCAAGCACTGTTTCTTTTATAACCACCGCCAAAACAAAAAGGAAAAGATTCTCATACTAGCAAATAAAATAAAATAAAAATTATTAAAATGATTAAAATTATATTAAAAATAAAGATTTTTAGAAAAATAAATATCACGAGAATGGTCAAAATTGGAGTGGATAATTCGAGAAAGATTCTTTGATTTATTTATTAGTGTGCTCACCTAGATTAAATATGTTTTATTTATTGTGGAAGTTCCACGAATTGTTAACATCAATTTTCAGTAAAAAAAAAAAAAAAACTATTGCGGAAGTTTCACGAATTCCAAATATGTTAGTTTTTTCTTTTTATTTTACCTCAAAAGTTCTGGAAACAAAATTATTTTTGTGAGGGGAACTGGGGAAGGAATGGGGGTGAACTTGTAATTGTAGCGGATGCGCCTAGTAAACGCGACAAACTTGGTCCAAAACGCGTATACTATTTATTAAATCTCATATATCCAATTGTTGCCCCTTGTCTTCATTTTATGTTTTCCCCTAGCTTCCAATTCTTAATAACTGTTAAAAAAAAACTTTTTTCATTCGATTATTTTATTAATGTTTACATAAATTTTAATGTAAAAATTGTGTATTGTTATTAAAGATGATAAAACAATTTTTATAAAAAATATAATGAATAATTTAATTTTATTGGAGAAATAATTTTTAATTAGTTTGTAAAATATAATAATATATGGTGTAAATAAAAGATTTTTTATAAATTTTTAATTACGTGTGTGTGTGTCAAGGAAGAATAACTCAATATTAGACAAACAAATCGATAGTTAATTTTCAACCTAACATATAAACCCTATCCAACTCAAAGCATGAGGAGTAAAGAAAGGTTTCGTCGAAAATCAAGAAAAAGTGTAACCTGTGATACACTAAATTGACATTGGACCCCGTGTGTTTAATTTCTAACTTCGTCACTGCTCACACTTTCAATGCGTTCAAATCGATGCCTTTTCGATGTATTAACTTGACTAACAAAAATGTCCCAAGCACATAGAAAGCCGTCCAAAACAGTTCAACATCCATCCAAACCTACTAATCGACCTTTAAATTAATATTAAAAAGTAAAGAAATCCTGCCATTAGGAGAAACCGTTCAAGACGAAGAGAGTTTCACAATAAAGAACCTAGAGGAAATGAGAAAACTAAAAACTAAAGCCTAAAAGCTATATATCTAGAAAATAGAAAAATAAACATATTTAATGGATTGACCTTCCAATAAATTGATTCTTTATTTCGACAACATCTACGGTTATCTTGTCACTGGCTAACGAATTTGTAGTATGTAAATTCGAGTACTACCCAAGAAACGATCTTCAGGAAGCGCATTCTCTGGTCCAATTAGGCGCGGACTCTACCACTTTACGTGATTGAAGTGGAGTAATGGTTGGTATAGCAGGAGTAATACACCCCCAATGATTATTTTTAACTCCTGTAATACAAGCAATATATGATACATATGATAAATATATGATACATATTAAACAAACATGTAGTAACTTCAAATCCTGAGATTAATCGTACTCTGACGACTTTACATAAGACATAGTTCGGCTTTTGAGAGTGATGGTGAAAAAGTTGACAGATAAGTCACCCTTACTGCCACTCTAGAAAACCACATGAGATTTTCACCTCATACGACTTCTCGTTCAATTCTTTCAAATTAATTCATTGGATCATTTTTCGCGTTTGAGAATCCCCTCCCCTCTTCCACAATGTTCCAAATAGTAACTAATAATAAGAATTAATATACAAGAATTAATTTCACACATCTCTACAAGTTCGAATTTTTAGATAAGACATAATTTTTTATTGGTATCAGACTGCTGAAAGCAATTCCACACATTTAAATTGTCCGCTCGATTCGTCCCTTCGATAAGTTCAGACTTTTAAATTAAAAGAAATTATTTCTAACTAACACCAATTTAAGTCACGTCATCCATAAATTTAAGAATAGAATGGGTGACATTGTGTCGGTTGCTGGTAGCAAGACACCATCTTGTTCTCTCATATCAAGTGATTTTATTTTTATTATCCCTAATTTGTTCGCTCATTATGAGATACCTAATTCATATTTTAAGTATATATTTTTAATTAGTATATAATATAGCCGGATAAGAATTTCGAAAGTGCATTTTTGGCCGCGATCATTTTTTATTATCATCTAATTTTTTAATGTATTTTTTTAATTAAAAAAGATTGCACCGCACCAATGTGTGCTTCATTTGTCGTGTATTCATAACTAACCGATGGTATAATAATATTTAAAACTAAATAAACAAATTGCCGTTTTACTTAAACAATCTTTGACGTCAACACCATAAAACAAAAGATCAAATATTTTAATTGTTTTTTATTAGATTATTTATTTTTTCCCTAAATAATTGTCAAAAAGTCTCAAATGCCCTCTAAACCAAAAATAAAATATCCACACTTACTTTTTTTTTACTGAGTATGGACCAATCCATCTCCAGAATCTCAAGGGTTACGCTCAATCCGATTAAGAATATCCGCTTTGGGAAGAATGTTCATTCCACTAGTTCGATATCTTTCTTGTGTGAATCTCACATTTTTTTGCTATATATTAAAACGAGTAGTCCAATGAAAAAAAAAAAATTAGAGACCAACTCCAAACTTATTTACAGACCTCACGACTCTTCTATCAATTTGTGTGCATTTCGTATTAGGTCATCTGCCTCATTCATAGTATTCCCAAATTGGACACACAATCTTAAGAGAATAGTTGTGGCACAACTTCATTGATGCACATTTTACTTAGAAGTATAGATATTACATCATTTTCCTCATTTAGTTTATAAGCGACAATAATAATATATATATATATAATCAAAATAAGTGCAATAAAACTTTTATATTTAAACACCTGATAAAATGAATAGCATCTGTGATCATATACTGATATATTAATCTCTTCTTACGTTTGTTTTGAACTTAAATGAGTTTGAGAAGTTTTAATTAATTAAAAAAAAAAATTGATTTTAAAAAATTGATAAATAGCAACAATGCACCATATATTTATTTTGAAATTATTGTGCATGATTTCATTGATGTCACATAAATTGTGAAACTTTGAACAAATTTTACAGCTCGATCCGTCCTAAAGAAAAAAAATATTCTGTAATTTCCTTTATTGCATACTTACAATTCAAACGGCATGATTATTAATTTACCAAAATATGGATAAAGAGCAATTATGATAAAATCATACACACCAAATTTATGAAACTTTTCCAGAAAGAAAAAAAATCTCACAGCTAAGATCGACTGGAACCCATAAAAGATGCTGAATTTATTGCAAGATTTATTTCCATATATCAAAATTACTTTTTTTTTTTTTTTATATATTGTATATGAGTTTTTGTGTCACTTTAAATAAATAAAACACATACTTGGTTGGTTTTCTACATATTTTTTTTACCATATGCTCAAGCTTAATTTTATTAAGACAACAAATATCTTGTAAGAGACAAAATATTAGTATCATTACTCATTTCGTTCAATTGAAAGCTTCCAATGAAAATTACCCATTCTTTTTTATTTTAGTAAATTACTTCCTCTCACATTTTATTATATTATTATCTCTATTAATCGTGTTTAAAGTTTATGGGTAACTTTTATCGAGACAAATATGATATATTTATATAATTTGCTCACATTTTATTATATTATTATCTCTATTAATCGTGTTTAAAGTTTATGGGTAACTTTTATCGAGACAAATATGATATATTTATATAATTTGTAGATTCGTTGATAATTAAGGTTCAAATTTATTTAAAAAATCAGTAATATTCAAATAGTGACATCCTCGATTCAATTCTAAGCATTCTTCACCTTACATTAAACACTAATATTAATATTATAATAATTAAAGCACGTGTATATATAACATAAATACTATATAATATCGAATTAAAATATCAATTTACAACGAATTTAATAAAAACTAAAGTAGATATTTTTCTTTGATTACTCAAATGCCGTATATCTTCTCACTACTATATATGCAGTGTATATATTTTACTTACGCATGCAGTGTATACACATTATTGGTGGATAGAAATTTCATCTAAAAGAAAATTTTGACATTTCAAGCAAAATTGAAAACTTGAAAACATCCATTTGGCTTTGTGTCACTGCCACCTAAATATGGGAGAAAAAAAAAAAATTGAATCTTGATTTTTTTTTAGAGCATTAAGCACAAAGCGCTGGTGGGTCCCAGTTTGGGGACAAAAATTTCTTGGTTGCTTTTTTATTTCTTACCATTCATCCCAAACTTTCCTGCATTCAGTCATAAATTCTCTGCTCTTTCACCCCCTTTTCTCCTACTTGTTTTATTGAATGTCCAAAATTTTCAAATCCTTGCTTCTTGAAGAGAGAAATATCATCTGGGCTCTCAAGATTGGTTACGCCGATAACTTTCTGAGTTGGGATTTCAGGGGCATGATCACTTGTTCCTTGGATTTGTTGAACTGTGAGTAATCTTTTCAATTTTTTCTGTTTTTTTTTTAAAAAAAAAATTGAATTATATTATTGTTTGGAGCCTAAATTAGGAGAGTTCTCTGGAGTTGTACAGCTGTGATCTTGTTTGATAGTGCCTGATTTCATTCTGTTCCCTATTCTTAAAGAACACGGTATTATGATTTACTGGATATTATGTTGACTTGGGAGTCAACAGATCAACTTTTCGTGATTTCTTGATTTCTGCTGCTCATTTCAAGATTTGGCGTGTTCGACAATTATTGGGCCCTCCTATTTCAAGATTCACTGTTATTTGGATTCATCCAATCAAAATTTGTTAAGTATTTAAGGTTTGGATTTGGAAATTTATAGGGTTATTTTATACGATTGTGTCCTTCCTACGAAATTTAGATTACAACTTCAAACATCGGTGGTTTTGGGTTTTTCATTCAATCAGGTTTTATATTAACTGAAATATTTTGTTGTAAGCAGGGGATGGTTGTAGATTTTAGACGTTTTTAGTATTGTCCCTAATTCAAATATCTGAAGTAGTCAACCGAAACAATTAGATTGTTCGATATGATTTCTTGTGGGGTAGTTAAAGATTCTTCAATCTTTCCTTTTTTCCTTCAGATAAAATCCTGTATCTTGTGATTGCGATTTTTAATCACCACTGTTATTTTTTGTTTCCGTTTATTTTCTTGATTTTCCTGCTTCCCACATCGTGCAGGCTGAAAAGTGAATCGAACGTAATATGTGCCATTATTGTGGTGCAAATTTTGCAAAATCAAATAACTGCACAGAGCAGGACAATGGACATTCTACAGGACTGAATCGTGGGCATTCTATTTCTATACAGTGTTGTGAGTTTTGTGGTAAAAAGATCGATAAAGACCCCTCAAATCAGGAGAATTCAATGTCACTAATAAGTTCTGCATCAAACTGCAGTATGTTTCCACTTTAATTTTCTTCGATCTGATCTGATTATATCTGCTGTTGTTTTCTTTACATTCCTTCACTTGTGTTTTATTTTCAGGTGATGTTTCTGTAGATGCAAACTTTTACGAAAGGTATAATGCTCATTTCTTTCTGTTAATTTGTATGGAGGAATAATCATATTAGAAGATAGCTCACCTTCTGTTTATTTCCGATCAGGAGACATGTAGAAGACAACGCGACAGACAATAGTCAAGAAGATTCCACTTCCTCATCAAAAGGGAACATGGAAGACTCCAGTTCGATAGCTACTTCAAATGGTTTTCACCAAGCTGATAACCTGTTGAAAGATGAAACTGATCAAGTTAGCAAAAATATAGGAGTTACAGAAAGTGAAGAAGGAGAAAGATCGGATTCTTTTCTTGATGAAGCATCTGAAACATCTTCTTTGAACGATGAAATGGATGCTGAATTTTGGATTCCTCCAGATGCAGAAGACAAAGAAGATGATGTGATAGGGAGTGTAGGAAACTACGACGACGATGACGACGAGTGTGGTGATAGTGGGGCCTGGGCTAAGTCTGCTTCTGTAAGCTACTTTGGAGAAGAAGGCAATGGGAGTTATAGGTTCAAAGAAGAAAAGCTCAAAGCTATGAATGATGTTAAGTATGGGAAGTTTAAGGCTCTTGTTAGTCAACTAGTGAAGTCAATGAGTGTTGCATCTGGTGAAGATTGGGTTGATATAGTGACTTCTTTATCGTGGGAGGCTGCTGCTTTTGTGAAGCCTGATGCACACGAGGGTAAGGCGATGGATCCTGATGGATATGTGAAGATTAAATGTATTGCAACTGGTTCACGCACACAAAGGTAAACAAATTGTTACTGCTTTATTTGTGTTTGATAATTTATAATCCTAAGTTGGATAATTTAGCTCTATGGATTTGAGTATAATTTCACCGGAATTTCTTATCGAGCAAGTTCTTATATTGTATAAGTAGTAATGGTGTTTGTTTGTTTTGGAATTAAATAGGACAGGGTTCAACTTTATGCCAAATCGATGTGTTAAGAGTTTGTTTATTGACCCAAAACTAGCATTGCCTAGTTTTGGTCAATAGGACTCCTTTTTATAACACTGAGGCTAAAGAATAGCATGTCAATCACATGCTTACAATTTTTTTACTCTTTATGAATAGGTAACTGTTTAATGAATCTGAGTATTCTTATTTTGATTCTGTAGCCAACTGATCAAAGGGCTAGTCTTCAAAAAGCATGCTGCTCATAAACACATGCCAACAAAGTATAAAAACCCAAGACTGCTGTTGATCCATGGCGCACTTGATCTCTCTTCTGGTGGTTTGTCATCATTCCAGTCAATGCAGCAGGTTCAGGTGAAATTAAGATGAACAACCGGTGTTTTTGCAATTCCAACATGTGAAAATCCATTTATCGTTCCTGATCATATGTTCAATTGACAGGAAAACGACAATTTGAAATCAATTGTTGAGATGATAGACATGTACCATCCTAATGTGATCTTGGTTGAGAAATCAGTTTCTCGTGATATACAAGAGTCTATTCTTGCAAAAGGAATAACACTGGTTTTTGATATGAAACTCAATCGCCTGGAGAGAGTTGCTAGTTGCATTGGCTCACCGATCT
Source organism: Galeopsis tetrahit (assembly GCA_963675135.1). Classification (NCBI taxonomy): domain Eukaryota; kingdom Viridiplantae; phylum Streptophyta; class Magnoliopsida; order Lamiales; family Lamiaceae; genus Galeopsis; species Galeopsis tetrahit. The sequence goes on along the minus strand of OY776131.1, from coordinate 51,428,223 downwards.
TGACCTCAGATGTTGCAATTGCTCAAAAACTCAGGCAGTGTGATTCTTTTCGCATCGAGAAGTTTGTTGAAGAACATGTTGTTTCCACGGAGGGCGGGAAAAAACAAAGTAAAACATTAATGTTTCTCGAGGGCGCTCCTTCTCGACTTGGATGCACAGTAAGTTTTTTAATTAGGTTTGAATTTTAAGTTCTAAATTGGAAAATTGTTTTTATATATGACCTCGATCTTCGAATATTGTGCAGATTCTGCTGATGGGAGCAAACAGCGACGAATTGAAGCTAATTAAATGTGTAATGCGATGTGCAGTTGTTATGGCTTATCATTTGATGCTCGAGACTTCTTTCCTTCTCGATCAAACTGCAATGTTCTCCACGATTTCTCCCAATGAAGTGGTGGATCTAGCACTTACGAATGGAAATTCAATCATGGATGTAACTGATGATGAGGCAACAAATTCAGACCAGAAGCATTCTGATGAAGAAGCAGATCCACATGATATTCACATTTCTAACGGTTTCCCGCAGAATCAAATTTCATCATCCGAAGGCAATTCTCCATTGTCGTTTGAAGCATACAATGCTTCGACGTTTCCTGGATTTTCTATTTCAACATCTATTCAAAGAGTTATGGACGACAGTTTTCCTCTTTTCTCCGACTCTTTGGATGAAAGAAATCAGAAGGATAATGCTGAAAATAGTATTCAGATCGAGAATGTTGATGATGATAAGGTGAAAGAGGGAGAGAATTTACTCAGCAATGAGCAGAACCTTCCAGATTCTTCAAATACTGGGGACAATAATGATGTTGCTGGAGACCAAATGCAGCGAAAGGATGAAATCAATTCAGTTTTGGATTCTGAGAGTATTTTGGTTTTGATGTCTAGCCGTAATGGCTTAAAAGGGACTATTTGTGAACACCGTCATTTTTCCCACATTAAGTTCTACCGGAGTTTCGACGTTCCTCTTGGAGAATTTCTGCAGGATAACTTACTCAATCAGGTGCTTTGGACCACTTTCATTCTACAGGCTTTGTACCATTATTTCCAACCTTTCATTATGAAATCCAATTTACCTACCGAGTACTGCTACTTTACAATATGCTCAAAACTCTTATCTTTTAGTAGGTTCACATGAACTCTTTTCTTCAAAGTAATATTGTTTACCGTACGCAGTATCACGTTTTAAAAAATGCTCGATTCTATTCTTCTCAAAATCACTAAGTTGTGATACTTTGTATGCTAAACATTATTATTTCGTATACTAAACAATATTACGAAATCACCATAAAACTTCTGTGAACCAAATTCATACAAGTTTTTTCCCTTATCTTTTCACCATTGGCTCCATTTCAAATGTTGTATTACTTTGACGGTTGATGAAATCACTTATGCACGTGTGGGACCTAACAGATAATCTTTGTGTTTGCAGAGACTTGAGTGCAAGACATGTGGGGAGCACCCTGAGGCACATTTCTTCTACTATGCACATCATAACAAGCAACTCACAATCCAAGTTAGACATCTTCCTGCAAGAAAAAGTCTTCCAGGGGAAGCTGACGGCAGGCTCTGGATGTGGAGTCGTTGTGGTCGCTGTAAACTCCGCTCAAAATCTACAAAAAGGGTATTGATATCCACTGCTGCTCGTGGGTTATCGTTTGGAAAGTTTTTGGAACTAAGCTTTTCAAACCATTCTTCATTCGCTAGTCCATCCAGCTGTGGTCATTCTTACCACAAGGATTTCCTCTACTTCTTTGGGTATGCCATATTTAACTTATTAGTATTACTACCCCCATTCACATCATATGAGCTATAATGCATGTTATCCCATTTTCAAATTGAATGCTCTTAGGTCTCAGTTTGGAGAAATGCTTTCGAATATGTATCTAATAGTTGGTGTATATCTTGCTAATATAGATAAAAATATGTATTACGATCCAGATTCTAAATCAATATGTATCTCGGTTCATATCAATTACTCCCTCCGTCCACCAAAAGTGTGCTCATTTCTTTTTTTGGGTCCACAAAAAACATATGCTTATTCTATTTAAATAATTAACTTTTGAATATTTTTTCTACTTTATTAACAACATTGAGTATTTACCAACAATATTCTTTACTCATTACCCCACGTATATTTTTTTATAATTAAAATATAATTTTTTTGAAAACATGTATAAAAAAAAGTGAGCACACTTTTGATGGGCAGAGGGAGTACTACTTTATAAAAGAAAAGAATGCCATAATAAGGTTTTTGAATAAGACGACCTTTTGAATTTTCATTTTATTCATTGAAAAAGTAATATATCAGTCGGTGCTGCTTTCTACTAATCAAGATTGCATTTTCTTCCTTTCTGAAAAAATACTCCCTCCATTCCTAATTATCTGTCTGATTTTATCCATTCACACAAACCAATTTTTCATTAATTAGGATATCAAATGACTATTATACCCTTATTAGGGGTATTGGTAGAGAAAAGGGTTAACTTTTTGTTGATATATTATTAGCAAAGTGACATATAATTAGGAACACAATTTTGGATATAATCAAACAGATAATTAGCAACGGGGTTAGTAATACTTAGTCTTTTATAGGTAATATTGTTAGTGCCTTTGTGTGAGGTGAGCTGTTACTGCCCTCCCTATCCCCATATTAGGTTCATAGGCTGTATGCTTGTCTATTCCGTGGTACTTCATTTACCATTTCTCATTCCCATTTAGTTTTTACTCTGTAATTTTGTGTTATCATTTTGAAGTAATGCTAATGGCATCTTTGGGGGTAACATGCAGATTAGGGCCAATGGTTGCAATGTTTAAGTACTCTACGGTTGTGACTTATTCAGTTTCTCTTCCACCTCAGAAGATGGAGTTCAACTATTCAGTCGGAGGAGAGTTTATTAAGAAAGACTCTGATAATGTATGCATTCGTATACATATTTAACAAATGCATTTTTGCTATTTTGTTGCTATTTGGTGAATGAAACATTAATCTATCATAGAAGCAACTGTGTGTACCTTTTTTCTTCTGATTGACATAGTTGTTTTCCTCTCTTTAAGGTGTATTGGAAAGGGATGTCAATGTTCCTTGAGATTGAAAAATCTTTGATGGACCTTAGAAATCGGTATGTTGGGGTAACCCTGAACATTCAAGGTTCAGATATGGAGTTTTCCGATATTGTGGAGATGCTGAAGCAGGAAAAGTCTCAATTTGAGGTTAGATACTGTATGGTAATGCATTTTTCTTCTATTGTTTATTTTTAGTAAGATTAAATCAACTTCTTAATTTTGTTCTCTTATTAAACTTGCAAAAATAGGTGACTAGACTGTTTGTGTAAAAACTAGAAATGCTCATAGTCCACATTACATTGAATAATGTTTCTATATATTTTCTTTAAGTGATGCTATTGTAATTCAAACGTCCTGGAAATAGAGCGTTGGACTTTTGTTATTATAAATTTCACTGACGGACCACAATATATGTTATTTTCCAAGTTTCAAATTTCTAAGGAACTCAGTTAACCGTACTTAATAGTTTGATTAATTTCTACTTTGTGGTGAAATTTATTTATGGTTATGATATTATTTATGTTTTGTTCATATAAAAGTCGGCATTTATATGTGGTTTTCGACTACAATTGTATTTGAAGCATTAAATTCTCAATATTCTTCGTTTCCTGATAATATATTACCAGGTTGAAATTCAGAATTCTGTCAAGAATGGAAGTGAAGGTGGTACTATATGTAAGCTTCTAGGCTTGAATAGAGCACGCTTGGATCTTCTACTGGAATCATGCATATGGGATCGAAGACTACAAGCATTACTCTCATCAGATTTTAAGGTGATCAGTTCTGATTCAGTAGATGGAGCTCTAGAAAATCCTTCTGGAGATGAAATGAATCAGGATTCATTTATAGAAAATAGCGATTTTCCAATTAAAGAAATTCCTATTGATGGGCATGCTGAAGGATCTACTGATGATCAATCAAGTTCTACACTAACAGTCAATGATGATGATGTAAGGCTCAACATTGAAAATGGATCTGAATTCCATGATTTCTCTGTGAAACCTACTCCAGAAGATTGTTTCGATGCTGCTGAAGGGGATTCTCAACAGGATAATGTCGACCCGTCTGTGGAATTGCAATCAGGTCGGATAATACCCATATCTACAGATGTTGAAGGGGATACTTCTGACTCAAACAATTCCCTTAGACCTAAGCACCTTTTGTCTGTGTTCTCTAACCTGGAAAACGAGAAAGGATGGATCTGGGGGCCGTTTACAGACATCAGACGTGAATACATCGAGGATCTCCAGAGAGGAAATTTGCCAAAATTTGAATCTTGTAGTAGCTATGCTGCAGAATCTATGCCTCAAAAACTGATTTCAGACGAGGGATCAAGACTACACATTCCGCTCGGTTCTAATGACTACATTGTGTCTGATTACGAAGATGAATTCTCGAGCATCATAGCTTGTGCTCTTGCCTTATTAAAGGATGCAGCAATTGCAACCGAAGATCTTTCAGAGGATTCTCAGAGAGAAAAAGGAATGGATGCAAAGAATGAGAGTTCTCAGAGCCTACCACGAATGTTTTCTTTAGCTTCTCCTAATTGGTCTTCATTCGGTTCTTTGGATACTGATTCTATGCAATCTCTACCTAACAGTAACTTGCAAGACCTACATTCATCAAGCTTTGACGGATTAAATTTGTTGGAATCACTTGTTTCATACGGGGCTAGCCACCCAGAGGTCTCGATGGGTTTGGGGAAAAATCAGGCAACTCGTAAGTACTCTGTTGTGTGTGTTCATGCAAGCCAGTTCCGTCAGTTACGTGATCGATGTTGCCCTTCAGAAGTTGATTACATTGCTTCCCTAAGCCGTTGTAGGAATTGGGATGCGAAAGGTGGAAAGAGTAAATCCTTCTTTGCTAAAACACTCGATGACAGGTTTATCATAAAGGAAATCAAGAGAACTGAATTCGATGCGTTCATGAAATTCGCCCCACATTACTTTGAATACATGAATCAGTGCTATGAGAAGGGAAATCAGACATGTCTTGCTAAGATTCTTGGTATCTACCAGGTTAGTATATCTACATATGTCCTCGTTTCTTGCTTTTGTTAAGGTGTGTGTTCAGTATTTTGAGTGATTCTTTATCTTTTTAGGTTGTCATTAGAGCAACAAAGAATGGGAAGGAATCCAGGCATGACCTCCTGGTGATGGAGAATCTTTCATTTGGTCGACAAATATCAAGACAGTATGATCTCAAGGGGGCTTTGCATGCTCGATTGAAGACTGCTGGCAATGATTCAGAAGATGTTCTTCTGGATCAAAATTTTGTGAACGATATGAACATTTCACCTCTTTATGTCAGTAGGAAGTCGAAGCGAAATCTCCAACGGGCTGTGTATAATGATACTAATTTCCTCAATGTGAGTTTCTCTATATCTTCTTTTAAGCTTGTTTGGATTACTGGATTTGAAACAAACTGTATCAAATTCATTGGTCCTTGTTTGGATTGATGTGAATTTCAAACCTAAATATATTCTTAATTTAAAATTTTCAGATGATCAATGTGATGGACTATTCTCTTCTGGTGGGAGTTGATACTCAACGTCGGGAACTGGTATGCGGTATCATTGACTATCTTCGTCAGTATACATGGGACAAACAACTCGAAAATTGGGTCAAGTCTTCACTCGTTGTTCCCAAAAACCAGTTGCCAACTATCATCTCTCCTAAAGAGTACAAGAAAAGATTCAGAAAGTTCATAGATACACACTTTTTGAGTGTTCCCGATCATTGGTGTTCCCGAAGATCTTCTAATCCTTGCAAGCTCTGCGGTCCTGAGAAAACCGGTTCAAAATCTCCGCATAATGGTGAACAACATGGCCTCTTTGCTTAAGATCAGTTATAAGCATCACCAGTAAGCCGTTTTCTGTTATTGAATTTTTATATGATAGTAGTGTATAGTTGATTGATGCTGTATATCCGCCCCTCTCCCTGCTATTATTTTTACAGCAAAGTTACGAGGGTATTTTGGTATTCTATAGTTCAGGATATGTAGGTTGCACATATTTGATATACGTATACCTCGAGGAAATGTGAAAATAACGTTGTGCAGTTCATTTGATGTGTATTTGTTATTGCAATGAAAGAAAATTTGCAATTTCTCCACAGGCTATGTATGTTATGCATGGTAATATCTAGGAAGATACTGTTATTCTTGAGGCATATAATGAGATTAGTATGATTCTTGTTTAAGCTAGCGCAAGCATGAATATGGAAACATTGAAAGAAGCTTTAAACATGCTGTTAATGTAGATGCAGAAACAGAACATACCTGGTTTTGTTGTTGATAGAATATCCTTGCAATTTTGGTTGGCCTATCCACTGTGCATAGCCGAATTGTGGGGTGTTTAAAGCTATTATCTTTGTGAAAATCAGGGTCATATATGCATGAATGTTCACGGGTATCATGTTGATTGAAAAGTTATTTATTCTGAGGCTGCTGCTACTTTTCTACTCAACATGCCCCTGCTTTATGAATTGTAACTTGTGATTCTTATAATTGGTGATTACGAGATAGTCATGAATCAAATTAATTGACTCTGATTCCCATTTAAAATAATGTTTTTGTTGGATATTTATTTGAGTCGAGTGCAATTTATCTCTTGACTTTTATGCTTATTCTTCAGTGTATTCTTCTGTTAAAGAGCTTGAAAATCAACTGAAAGGCATCAATCAGGAATAGAAAGAAAGAAAATTACTCCTTGTTGAGGCCCTATTGTTTCATGTCTTTTTATCTAATTTGAAATTTGATTAATATGAAAAGATGGTTTAATTGAACGGAGAGGGTACATTACAATAACTAGTTTTAAAGAAAAACTTGAAATACTCCGTGCTCCATTCATCTTTTTATTGAAAAAAAGTAGGAGTAGTATTTTCTAACTATATTATTTTTAATGAAAAAGCATATTGGGGATCGTGTATGTGGTTCATTTACGTGCATGTCAAGTTGTCAACCCTCACACTATATCTTATACTCCACCCAACTTTTTCTTCTTTCAAAGCACTTATATAACATTTTTTTTTCTTTTTAAATGTCGTCCACTCGCCCTAGTCATTTTATTAGTCAAACTCTTATTATTGATTTTTATTAAAAAAAAAAAATTTCTTTCTACTCCATAAGATTTTTGGGATTTCAATTTAACATCTTTACTTTTAATCTCGACTGTTTCTATTTAGTTAAATTATTAATTATTTCACCTAAAATATTTTTTCTCGACACATTAAAACAATTATAATGTTGGTAAAAGATATTTGTTGCAAGTCTTTTTTTATTTTTATTTATTAACTTAAATTAATATTGAAGATTACTTCATTTATAGTACGGAGTATAATTAGTATTATAATATATTATTCAATTTCTTGTTTAAACTAAAGTTACTGAGCTAGATACTTTTATTTGATGAAGCTAATCTATTTTTTTTTTTTAATATATTGGTTATTATTGCTTAGAAAAGAAAATCAATAATAAGATGCAAGATTTGTTAGTATAATGAAAAAAATTGTTTAAAACTAAGTTGATACTTGGTAAACATATGTACACTTTTAAATGATTTTGTTACGTTAATTATTTTGACCTTTTTAAATTTTGGTCCCCCTTAATTCGGATGCTATTCCATCCATGAGAGTATACAATCAAGAAAAAGAAAAAATGCATATTTTTTCAATAAAAACATGGAGACCAAAGTTCCCAAAATCAAATGTTTGATTTAAGATTCGCCAAATTATTTCAGCTCCTTTATTTGATCGATAACGTTTAGATAAATGTATTTAAACAAATTTAAAAAATATATCGGTAGATTTAATAAACTATTAAACTTGAGAGAAAATTTGAATATATTGCAGCCTTTATACCTTTTTTTCCTGCAGAAAAACCATGATGAAGAGAAAGGAATGCCTTCTCCCAAACATCTCAACTAGGAATCTCTTTTCACAAAACTCACCTATATCAACCCTCCTCTCACACATTATAATCAAATTCTATCTCACAAAACTTGTAATAGACAACACCCTTCATTATGTCCGACAACATCGAGCAAAATCTGATACAAAGCGTAGACCCCGAGAACAATTGCCACGTACCAGACGATCACAATGATGGTCATAGCAAGGACGATCAAGAAGACGACGTGGATAACTCCAACTACATCTACGTCGTCAACACCATCTTGAGTGGCACTGCTCGTCTCAACGTCCTTCTCCCCACCGCCACCATTCTCGCCTTTACCATTTTTGCCCCCCTACTAACAAACGATGGCAAATGCACCACCGTTGACAACTGGCTGATGGGTTTCTTCCTCGTTTTATCAGCTAGTTCATGTGTGTTCTTTTCGTTAACTGATAGCTTTCGAACAAGCAGTGGCAAGTTGTACTATGGGCTTGCTACGCTCCACGGGATAAGGAACTTTGGCGGAGGGCGGGCTCGACCCCGCATGGCATCCAATTACAGGCTGAGATGGAGTGATATGTTTCATTCATCACTCTCCTTGATTGCCTTTCTTACCTTTGCCCTTTTGCACAATGATGTTCTCACCTGTTATCACCTTGTTTTGCCGAGAAAATTTGTCAATACGGTTCCTCTGGTGATCGGGTTCGTGATAAGTCTTCTCTTCGTGTTGTTTCCTTCGAAAAGAAGAGGGATCGGTTACCCTTTCTTGCTGCAGAGTGAGAATTTTCACATCAGAAAATGAGAAACATGCAACTAAAAGAGTTAATTGCATAAAAAGCTACCAACTCTTCAAGTTTTTTTCAATTACAACATACGTATCTATAATTTACAATTCGATACACAACGACCTTTATTTATAATTTCAATTTAATCACAATCTTTTACTTTTCTTGCAATTTCATACACTGTCAATAGGACTTGCCAGAAAATCGCATATGATAGAATTGCAATAACCTAAAAGGCCATGTATCAAATTACAAATTAAAAAAAAAAAAAGCAAAACATATATTGTAATTGAAAAAACGTGAAAAGGTGACAATTCGTATTGCAATTAACCCTAACTAAAAACATATATACATCGCAGAGAGTACTCGATTAAACGTACCTTCAAAGAAGTAAATCTTGCATCTTCTGTCTCTTGTATTTGAGGGATGCCACATGCCAGAGACATATGACAGTATATGAAGTAAACAGATTTATTATCCACATAACATGCATATAAGTGATAAGTGAAGCATAAGGAATGCGTAAAAGTTCATATGGCATTCAAATACATGAAATCATGTGGTTTAGTAGATCTTTTTAAAATGGTATACACTTATATTGATTGAATCAAAAATGAAATACAAAATTTACGTAAGGTGAAGTAAAAAAGAATCAAGCTCATAAAAATACGACACATTCAAGTGCAATGACAACGAAGTGGAACCAAAACTCCCGGGGGTTTTCTCCTCTCCCGTGTTACAGCTTCTCTTATCACAGGCAGTTTCTGATGAACTTTTTCCCAAATGTGGTTCACAGCCCCGTCTGGAGGTATTGGACCAATGCCACCTGGATAATCGTTATCATACTGAAATATCGGTTGAACTACAGCCATGTTCTTACGCAGTCTATCCTTGTGTTCACTTGAATAACTTTTAAGATGACTCACTAGCCAGTTCGGTCTCAAAGCATCACTAACTGCAACAAAAAGTGAGAATTCTGAATAATCCACCATTCCTTCGAATGGAAGCTCTATGTTGTCGCTAACTATGACCGGTATGCATAGGCTTTGGATGGCATCGAAAAGTCTACATGAAGTGGGGGTATCCCCTGCTGGATGTAAACAGAACTCGGATGTCCTCATTCCCTTTATTGATTGCTCCTTTCCAGTGGCATTGGGAAACCCTTCTTCCATAACAACTCCAGGCTCGTTGATCAATAAATCCCATAATTTTTCTCGAATGAGACCGCCCTATTGGTAAGGAAAGATAGAAATTACGAAGCAGTATAATTGAATGAAGTCAATGATATGGAAAATAATTGTTTTAGGAGTAACACTACATCGCACCAGTTGCACAATTTTGACTAAAAAAATTTCAACCAAGCTGTCTTTTTATATTCCTTTTCATGACTCATAGAAAAGTATTACTCTGTAGTTCATATGATGAAAAGTATTAGTTCTATACTGAAACTAATATTGTTCATCCTACAAACTACTAGTAATATTTTTTCATATGAACTTCATTATACATTTTAGTTTTTTTTTTTTTAGAAACTTTGGTCAAATGGCACCAATTGCGTAGATTTTGTTGCCTAGTTTTAGAACTTCAATCAGCACATGAGATCATTATCAGCCCATAAGAAATTTGCAGCAACAACAATGAAAGTAAATACAATGATATTTGACACTTTAAAAGACAAATCTTAAGCAGATTTAACTATAGAAAGTATAGTAAATATGATAAAGTTCAGGAAAATAACATATTCTATGAGCGAAATTTCACACTCAGCTACATTTGCTAGATAATAGAATACTGACCCGATGCCTATGTTTTGCTCCTTTGAAGTAAAGAAGGGTGTGCCGCTTCTGATTTTCTGATATGTGCAGCCTAGGAAGTAAATGTGTGTAGGGCACAATGACATCTTTCAACAGCGAAACTTGAGTGTGATGTATCATCAAGTCAGATGAATTACCATTGGATGTTTTGGAGTCGAGCCTAAACCAGCCACCGAAATCCACTACAAGGAGAATGGCAGGGGCAAGCTCATCTTTAACATGCCACATTGCAACAGGGTCTGCCAAACAATGCTTCAAGTTTTAACATAACCTGGCAATCCAGAGACTAAAATATAAGCAATTAACACATGCAACACTTATTCCAGTTTCTCTAAGTTGGTAATTTACTATGATATTACATGTAAGGATCTTCAAGGCTAGATAACTTTTTTTATAAGTTAATTGCAGGGAATTGATAATCACGAGAATAAGATAATTGGTGATTTTTATTAAGGTTGAATCTGCTATATCACACAAATACGAAAACTATTATTAACAAAATAGCAACTTCCATTTTATAAGTTCATGCGTCACAGTTCTTTCAAACATGAACTCCCCATCACTTTGTTTGTTACTTACATTCAGTTTTCAGTTTCACTAATTCTTTTTTTTCACCACAGTCAACACTTATTACATTCCCCAAGAAGTTGCCCACTATATTTTCAACAAAAGTATCAGAATAAAGGCTAAAATACTGTCATTTATCATCCAAGTGTTAGCTAGAACAATACTCTTCCTGAGCAGAAGGAACAAAAGTTTCTTTATGACAAACAAGCATAAAACTAGCTACCATTTTGAGAAAAATAATCTCCACTCAATAGATTACAAAGCTAATCAAGATTCTGCAAGTAATACCAAAATCAAATTCTTTTATTTTCTTCCATATGAAATATGAATGAACTTGTCCTCTTTAGGAAGACAGCCCACATAAGCAGCTTAATCACATTGTGCATATGTTAACAAAATGTCCAAATTATTGATTAAACCACAACTAGTCAAAGCCTAGACTAATTAACATGCCTCAAATAACAAATAGTCTCAGCAATCAAAGCAAAACACTTCGGATTAAACTTCTTTCCTTCACAAAATATAATTACCTGTAAGAACAAAAACGTGATCTCTACCACCAGATTTTTGCCATGCTTCCGACTTTTTAACCAAATCAATCACCATTTTCTGCCTCATATAATCCTCATTCTCCTCAACCCTCTTCCTAAACACACCCTTATCAATAATCAGCTGCAATTCAGCACTCAACGTCGCGAAAAACGGCACGAAAATCACATCCGCGTCCTTATAATCCAAAACCCTTTTCGCAAAAGATTTTCCCTTCATGTCTTCAGGGGTCAGTAAATCTCCCAAGATCCAATACTCGGCGTTGTACTGTTTAATTATTGGGTTTTCAGGATACGGAAGAGACGTGGATTCGGAATTTTTGAGGGAAAGTTTTTTCCTTATATCGTTGTCTACTTCACTTCCGATTCTTGTATCGGAGTCTAAGGCCCAGTATTTTTCTAAAAGGCCGTAGTTGAGGGATCTGGGCAGCGGCGAAATGTAGACTTTGATAGAATGTTGTGTGGTGGAGAAAGCATTTCTGGGAGGTGGCGCCGCCGTGGGGGAGTAGAGGTAGAACAAAGTAAGAGAGAGGAGGGAAAGGACCGAGAGAAGGATGAAGAGAGGTGGGGTTTTGGGTGCCATTGGAGTGATTCTTTTGCTTTGATTTGAAATGGTGAATTGGCAATGAATTAGATCCAACTCTTAGATGTTCTAACTTCTGATTCAATTGTTTTTATATGGAAAAAGTTGTGAGAAATGAAAATAGATCTTTCTTTTTTTTTTTTTTTTTTTTAAATAGGAATAATTGTTAACCGAAAATGTAATTAAATAATTATTGTATGATTAAGCTGATTTTAGCATTAATATATATATATGTATGTGTAGATTCAGAATCGTAACCTATATATGTATGTAGTTGTTGAGTAATAACCTTTTATGTTATTATGTAAAACATCTTAAATCTATGGCCTCATATGTACAAATGCATTATCACGTATCCCCACAAATTTTTTTAGTTAAAACTGATGTTAATGTTTCGATTAAAATTAATACTTACATTTACTCGTGATTGTTTAGTTATATGAACTTATATGTTTTCATTTAACTTAGTATCAAGTTTCAATCAAAGTTAATGCAACATTTCACTCCTATGCCCAATTACACAATCAAACTAATACACATAAGACTGGACTTTACCATAAAAATGCAGATGACTTTTTTTTATATGTCTTTAAAATCTTACGGATAAAAGATATTCACTGATCGAATCGGATCATAAACAAAAAAAAAATATAAATACAATGTTGGTTGTTTACTTTATCAATATTACATGTTTGCTCATATAATATTAAGTTACATGGTATGTCATTATAATACTGTACGAACAAACATGTAATACTATTAAAATTAACAAGTATACCATTTTGGTGCCCCATCTGATTTTGAACCATGATATATTATATAAAAAGTTGTGGTATTTGTGAGTATATTGAAAATATGTATGCATATATAAACATATATATTTACATGTATTATGTATACTTATATAAATTTGTAGTATACATGCAAAATCTTGTACTATATGTGTATATTTGTATTTAGAAAAATAAAAATAATAGTAACATATTTAATCACATTGTTTGACGGACTAAAGAGTGAAAGTTCCCCAAATCCATATATTTTGAAGTCGGCGGAGCATTGTATTATAAAAGAAAAAAAATGCTTATATATCGCTCATAGTTGTTGAATTCGCACAAGAGGCGACAAGCTCTACGCCTCTCCATGGTTGAGGCGGGTGCACATATTAAAAATCTCTATTTTCTCCTTCTAGTAAAAATCGTATTTTTAAATCAGAACATATAATGAAATACTCTCCAGAAGATTGTATAAGATAGAATTTTGTAAATATAACTTTGTGATTTGATTTATAAATAAGGGATAAATCTCCACACAACAAGGAAAGTCCAAATACGTGGGTTCAAAATGATAAATTACATTGATCTTCTCTTCTGCTTTTAGACTTAGAGAATAGAGATGAAGAAGTTGAATTTAAGTTTATTTACTTGCTAATATGTTTAATTCAAGTTTATTTAGTGTTTCTATTAAGTTTAGCCATAATGTAAAAAAATTGGGCACCTTAACAACTATGGCCGTGCTCATGTCCTCATTCAACAGTTCCACAGATTGAAATGCAAGTACATTCCACAAAAAAATCAAACAAAATTGAACATGTGGGTGGATTTGCATCAGGTGTAAGATGCAAGGAAATCATCACTAAACCTGAAATTATTTAAACATACAGAGGCTACACTTGCTCACGAGTTATGAATCATGATCAAGATCAAGAGAACAAAATGCATCGAGTATCTGATACCACAACAGTGAAAAACAAATCTAAAAGCTATAAACACATGGTCGGGTTATCAACCCTCGTAGCATCATTACAAATGCCCAAATCCTGACTAAACTTGAATATAACTACGAAGCAGCATAAAAAGAACGAAGGAAAACATCGACCTCCATTCTGAGGGAGCAGAGCTCTGTACTTTTAAACACAGAGACTTCAATTCGAACTCTTCCCGATTCCCAATTTCTGGACTAACGCTCCAAGGATACTTCATCGAAATTCCAGTCTCTTACGATGTCCCGTCTAACAGCATGGCTTCGGACTAGACGTGGGGCCCCCGTGACCCCACTTGGAATAGTGGGTTGAGGCATCACCTTAGATGATGTGAAGCTACTATGATTAGGTCTAAGATGTTGAAGTGAAGTCTTCCTAGGTAAGCAGTTGGCAATGGCTGAACATCTGCCTTCGTTGTCTGAACTTGATAGTGAGTAACTTCTGAAGGAATGTGATGGACTTTCTACGCCATGGCATACGAGACATGCCAGACTCATATTGGCGTGTGAGCACTATCGAAATACACTTGCTCGATCTATGCTGCAACAACTGTATATGAAAGAAATTAAGAAAAAAATAATGAGTACAAACAACAGAACGAGATTCAAATTCCCATTCGATACATTAAGAAATAGGCCAGAAATATCTATTCAATAATACTCCCTCCGTCCCACAAAGATAGTCACATTTTCCTTTTTTGTTTGCCCCAAATTATAGTCATTTCTTTATTACTACTGTGTAAAATGTTTTTTTTATTATTATTATTTAATGTACAGCATTGTATATTGAGAAAACAACTTTTTCATTTTGTCATTATTATTTTTGGATTCAATAAAAAATAAGGGCATATCAAGAAATTTATAGGTTATAACCATATTTTATGCAATTAATGATAGTATTATATTTATCTGTGTAAAACTTAAAGTGTGACTATCTTTGTGGAACAGAGGGAGTAACTTCTTAATCAGACACACCATGAATTCATCGGGATTCAGAACATTGAGTGATTACAAATATAAATTCAGAGACATGGCTTATGTAATTTTAACATGGAAAATTATTTAAAAAAAGGCCAAACAGATATTTCAGATTTAGAGAGGAATCCGAAATATAAATGATGCATGGAAGTTTATACTACTACGTAAGACTTTTGCAAAACATTTGATAACTCAAATGAATTAGGCACTATACAAAGAAAGAGTCATCAATTCATCGTTATCCTTCTGCGGTTCTGGCCTAGTTTTAACAAAAGGCTACACATTCAAACTGGTCTCGATCAATTGCATCTAAATGAAATACCGATTCGTTCAAAGGTCGTAGATGTATATTTCCCAATGCACAAAAGAAACACTGAATATAAACATCAGAAAAAAAAGCACAATATTCCACTAGTATTATGACTTTATCTGCCATCTGTTTAGATTTTAGAGGTTTATAAGAGTATAATTTCTGCCCCTAATTAACTAAACATTTAGTGAGCATGTGCATTATAGCCTTAAGGGACAAACAGCTGAAAAATCATTCACCAAGCACCACAAGAACAATCAACCATATAATCTTAAGAACAATGCAACAATAAAACGCATTGTTGAAATCAAAATAATAACAAAAATGCATCAAATTCAGCCAACCCAACACTTCTAGATCAAATCAACATGAGAAATAATAAAGGATTCGCATCCATTCACATACAATTAAGTCCCTCAGCTTTAATCAAGACATTAACACAACTTTCAACAACCTGGGTCTTGACAAAATCACCATAATATATAAACTTCCGTAAAAAAAAACGAGAAATTGCTCCTTAATTATTATCATAAATCAAAGAGAAACCATCCCCAATCAACAATTAGGAAATGAGAGAGTCCAAAGGGAAGATCCTCAAGGAGAATTGAATCAAGAAGATAGCAACATTTAGAATAATAAATCCAAGAAACGGATTTGAAAACAAGAAATTGAAAATCGAATGATGAAGGGATCTGAAAGACAAACCTGAGTATAGTGAATAACTCAGCAAAAAACAGGGAAGTTATGGTGCGATGATGGCGTTAGGGTTGTTTATTATTCCAGGGTGCGTTGAATCTTGAAAAGTAGCATCTTTTGTTCAACTGTGGGCGTATATATATCGTTTGTGAGAGGATAATCGACGCGCTTCACAATACCTTCTCATACTTGTTTTTACAGTTTGGCTGATTCTCTCTCTCTCTCTCAAATGTAGATTAATCGTTAAAAAGGGTAAAATGATAACCCCAAGTCTTACACAGTTGTTACTTCAATTATGTGTAGACTTTAAAAAAAGGAGGAACCTATATGTTGTACTCCCTCCCTCGATCATGTAGACGGTTTAATTTCGATTCTAAAGATGTAAAAACTGACGGTTATGGTTAAGCGTTAACTGGTTAAATCGACGGTTTCAATTCAACCGCCGATTTGATCGTTTGAATTTTTTATTTTTTAATTTGAAATTTTCAACCGTTGAGATCTAACCTTTAAGATCTACTGACGGTTGAATATGGATGACGAAGATTGATTCGTACAGTACGACCGAACTCGACGATTCGAGAACCCTCAATTTTTACCTTGAATTCGTATAGTGATTTTTTACTCAAAACTACGAGAAATATTAGGGTATCACCCAAATCTTCAAGAAATTTTCGGTATTACTAAAACACTCAAAATGGGCGTGAAAAGTCAAGTATACCCTCATGTTAAAGTTGACTTTTTCCATTTCCTCTCAATAGTACCCTGTGCATCTTCTCTCAGGCAAATTTGTTGCAGTCAGTTTCCCAAACAAGAAATGGCTATTCTCCCATTCTCTCACCTACTCTCTCAGCTTTAAGATTTCAAATTCGATTTTCGTTGTTATTGTTCAGCTCCTCCTACTCTTCATTTTCGCCTCTCTTAAGGTTTGTATCAAAACCCCAATTTTTTTGTGTTTTTTCTTTGAGTCGTCAATTTTATCATCGAAATTCTCTCTAATTTGTGAAATATGCTTCAATTTTATATTTCATTCGAATAGGCTTCTTTTCTCTCTCAAATCCCTTCTCTCTCTCAAAGTTTTAGATATGTGAAATGAAGTTTTATACCCCTAGCCCTAAATCTTTATCATCTTCATCTCAAAAACTTAGATTTGTGAAATGGAGTTTTCATATTGATGAATAGGCTTGTATTTTGTGAGCTTGAGGTCGCTGTTGGAGAGGACAATAGAGAGACTTTTTGCGGACCATGGAGGACGATTTTTGGGACGACGACCATGGAAGACGAGAAGTATTGGGGTATTTCAGAAGAAGATGAGCGGTGGGGTTAAGTGAGGATTTCGATTCCGATTTTTGAGCGGCGTTAAGAACAAGACGATGGGGGATTTTCGATTCTATTTTTTTTTTCTTTTCTTTGTTTTTTGATACTTTGATACTTCACTCTTTCTCTCGTTTCTGCCTTTGATTCATTATTTTTACAGGTAATTTTCATTTGGGCCTAAGTTATTCTTTCTTCAATTTCTGCTGCAGTTTGCTCTATTTTGAGTCTTTTTGTTCTTTCTCTTTATTGTTTAGTTCATCTCTGTTTGAGGTTTGGGAAAATAGATATTTGGGAAGAGTGTTGAATATGAGTGGTGTAAACCTTTTGAAAACGTGGTGTTGATTAGTGCAATAAGTTTTTGCCCTTTTTGTGTTTGTGGAGACGAGCAGGAGAATCAAAAAATTATATCGTGGATTAATTACAAGAGGATTTAACCAAAGACTTCTTCTCAGGATGTAAGTGATTGTAGTAATGTAAATCCTTAATTACTCTGAATAAGATCTAGCTACTTTGAAAATGAATGCATTTCCAATCTTCCGTTTCAAGTGAGTATTGTTTGAGATTTTTTCGTTGTGGACTGCTCTTCTAATTGGTGCAATTTGAGAATTTCGAAAATGAAAATTCTCGTAGAAGCCCCATTTTACCATTATTGGTTGTGAGCATCATGCTTTTTTACAATGATTTTCATCACCATTTTTAGCTTTTTTTATTTGTTAATGAATTTGGTTGTGAGTCACAAGTCAAGGAGACTCTGGAACTACATAGTGAATTTGGCAGGTTTGACATTTTCATATCTGTACTTTGATTATGGTGATAACGATATTGCTTAATTTTATTACAAGTTGTAATCTATGGTGCTAACAATAATATCATCAAAGGCTAAACTTGATTATTGCTTCTCTATGTAAGGGCTTGCGTTGTTAAACAAATGTTGTGTTAAGTTTTCATGCTTCATACCAGTTGCACTCGATTCTCACAATGACAGAGGTTGCTAGTTTCGGCAGATTAGTAGGGTGTTGTAAATTAGTTTTGCTCCTTGTTTAGGCAAACAATTAGTTACTGTAATAATTTACGATAAATCTGTAGCATCCATGAAGAAATCATTGCTCCTTGTTTAGAGAATCACAACATAGTTCAGACTTTTCTTTCTTGATTTCTCTCTTTGTTGGTTTATGAAGATTTCAATGGTTTCACTGTAAAGCTGCTGAAAAGGTTTCTTCGATCAAGTGAATTATGAAGATTAAGTGAGCTGTGAAAATAAATACATTTGGACATAGGAAAAAAAAATCATGTGTATTGTTTTTTGTTTCCTAATTTCTATTTTCAATAGTTTTATATTGACCATGTTTTAAACATTGTTTAAAGGGGATTTCACATAAAAGGTCATTTCACCTAGTAAATAAAGACATGATTCAAAATAGTTTCAGAATAAGGACAAAATGGCACATAAATGTACCATCATGCCCTTAATACATAAAATTCGGAATTAATATGGAGAAATTCTTTAAATGTTTGAAATTTAAAGCTGACTCTATCAGCTCATTAATTCCAAGAATTACGCAATTAATTAAAACCTTATGTTTGAAATTTAAAGCTGACTCTATCAGCTCATTAATTCCAAGAATTACGCAATTAATTAAAACCTTCCTAAAATTAATTAATATCGGTCAGAAGAGCTTAATTTTGTGCAGAATTTTGGGGTTTTCCAATTTGTGAAGAAAGGAAACCGTGAAGTACGGAAGAAGACGAAGTGAGAAGTGAGAAGTGAGAAGAACATTTTGCTCCCTAGACCATGGTTGGAAAAGTAATATAAAAGCTAAATCTGCATAATAAAATGAATAATGCAGAACAATGAAAGCTAAAACTGCATAGTAAAATGAATAATGCAGAACAATGAAATCTAAAAGTGCATAATAAAATGAATAATGCAGAAAAAATAGTACGGTGTCTTCATATTAGAATGTGATTATGCAGAAATACGTATACATATGCAAAATAAGATCTGCATTATCCCTTGACCAAACCAATAACAAATAATCATGAACTACATTTCAGCAATGCGCACGTAAATCATCACAATTACACGAAAACGGAGTAAATTGAACCTAAATTAAAATCATCTCAAAAAATTCTAAAATTCTTTGCAAATTATGTGTGTACGTGTGGAATTAAAAATCATACCCTTGGCAAAACTCTTCATCTGACCCTTGGAATTAAAAGTTTCTACTATATCTCCGGCGGCTTCGCGTCCGTCATCCATAATGAAGAAATCGGTGAAGTTTGAATCCCCTAGGAATATAAAGAAACGATCGCGCGGAAAGTCTCTTGATCATGTGCAGTCGAAAGAACAGATCGAGGAAACAATTATGGAAGAGCAAAGGAGACGAGACCTTATAGCAATGGCCGTCGTTGAAAGAGAGGAACAAGCCTCTAAGCAGCAGAAACTTTGAGAATCATCAGAAATCAGTTTTTGGGCGTGAGGGGTCACCCAAAACTGAAACAGAAACTAAAAGAAGAAAAAGATCCCTCAATTTCATCTTGAAATCGAGGATTGTTGCTTCACCAATCTGAAATCTATGGCCAATCGTTTGTAGATGCAGCGGGATTATGTTTGATTCATCATGGATTAACCAAAAAGCTTGAAATTTGAGTTTTCCGGCCAAGAAACCCGTTCTTTAATTATTAAATTAATAAATTAACCAAAAATTTATGGCGACAAATAAGGAAGATGAAGACTTGTTATTTAATTATTAAATTAATAAATTAATTTTCATATTTAAATATAAGGGTATAATGGGTTATTAACATGCGTTTTTGTCCTTTTTTAAAAAGATTATAAAAGTTGTCTTTATTTAAGAAGCTAGGTGCCTAAATGGCCTTTTTTATAAATTTTCTCTTGTTTTAAATCCTAATATGGAGCTGTTATAAATGTGCACAATTTATGCATTGTGTATTGCTAGTATGCAATGTGTGTTGTAAATATGCATCGTTTACTCGTTATATGCATTATTTGTTGCTAGTATGCAATGTGTTGCTATTATGCATTGTTTGTTGCTAGTATGCAGTGTGTTGCTATTATGCATTGTTTGTTGCTAGTATGCAATGTGTTGCTATTATGCATTGTTTGTTGCTAGTATGCAATGTGTATTGTAAGTATGCTTGTTGATAGTAAAATATTAATTAAACTAAATTAATATTAATAATTATTAAAAATATAAAATTAAACTGAATACATCAAAGGAAAGAAAACATAATTTATAGTACTAAAATTCGACTATTATATATGTTAAACTTGATTTAATATTGAAATATTTGATTAACATCATACTTACTTTTTACTAAAGAAAATGGTGTAGATTACCTTGTAGGGCCACGTTATGAGGGATGGGTGCGTGGTGTCATTGACTTTTCAAACAAAAAAAAAGATTCATTTGATTTTGTCAAATATATTGATTTTCAAACAAGGGGCAAAAGTGTCACTTTAACTACACTTTTGTAGTTATTTGTATTACAATTTTTAGATTGTAGATATATGCACTACTAGTAGGGGTGGAAATAGGCTGGGCTAGGCTAGGCTTTACATGAAAAAGCCTGGGCCTGGTTTATAAATATTGAGCCTGAGCCTGGCCTGTTATCTATGATAGGCTTTTTTTATAGCCTTGGCCTGGCCTTTTAAGTAAATAGGCCAGGCCTACGAGCCTTTTAGAAGCCTATTAAATATGAATCGTAGTTCAATATTCAAAGTTGCAAATAAAATTCACTATCAAAACAAATGCATTACAATGATAAGTTTAAATACAAACATTATAACGATTTCTCAAGTACTAAAATAAATTTAACTTACTTTAATTTAATATAAATGTTAGTACTAAATTTTAAGATTTACTTATTATAAAATATATATATATATATAAATATAATATATAATGTTAAATAGGCCGGCCTGTTAGGCTTATAAGGTCTTGTATAAAGCCTAAGCCTAGCCTACTTAACTAAATAGGCTTTTTAAAAAGCCTTAGCCCGGCTCATATTATAAATAGGCTAGGCCTAACAAGGCCCTTAGTAGGCTAGGCCGTAGGCCCCTGTTGGGTAGCCCGGCCTACTTCCACCCCTATGCACTAGGGCCAATTGTAGATATGTGTAATTTTCCCTTTATATATTAAAGAAAAACATTTCTCTTTAAATTGTCTCAAACTCATCTCAATTTTTCACACCAACATTTTCTTTAAATCGCTCAATTCTCAAGTTCTAAAATTGTGGGCCCGCCGATTTCGATCATGTACACGGTTTGATTTCGATTCTAAAGATGTAAAAACTGTCTGTTACGGTTAAGTGTTAACTGGTTAAATCGGCGGTTTCGATTCAACCGCCGATTCGACCGTTTGAATTTTTTATTTTTTAATTTGAAATTTTCAACTGTTGAGATCTAACCTTTAATATCTACTGACGGTTGAATAGGAATGACAAAGATTGGTTCGTACAGTACGACCGAACCTGACGATTCGAAAATCCTCGATTTTTACCTTGAATTCATTTATATATTAAAAAAAAAAAAATCTCTTTAAATTGCTTCAAACTCTATCTCAAATTTTCACACCGAAATTTTCTTTAAATCACTCAATTCCCAAATTTTCTTTAAATCACTCGTAGTATAGTATACGACTTAGACTACTACATAAACTTGCAATTGTAACTTATAATATTCAAATTTAATTAATCAATTTGTTGTAATTGTAACTTATAATTTGTAAACTTTGTATCGTAATATTCAATTTGTATATTTAATGAATAAATTATTCAATTTAAACTTTTTTAAAATTATATGACATTATTATCAATTTATCATGTACAATTTAGGTACCTAATTTTCTAAAAAAAAAAGAGAAAAAATGAACAAGGAACAAGTAAAAAAAAAAAATCCGGAAAACTGGTCAATTAAAACTGTATCCTTAGTTCAAAAACCCGTAACAAATAATCGTCGATTTCGAATCGAAATAGAGTTCGAACCGGAACCGGAAGAACGTGTATAAATTAGGAAAGTGGAAAGTAATAATTAGGAAAGTAGCTTTAAAAATAAAATAAAACAAGTAGTAAAAGAAACTAAGAAAGTACCGTTAATATTGAAATTTGAAAACGCTTCGTCGGATCGAATTTCCGGAAATTAGGGTTGTATTCGTTCTCTGCTCTTGCCGTCTTCTTCGATCCAATTCTTCGACCTCTGTACTCACTCGACTTTTCTGCCATAGGGGTTTTCTGTTATCGATCTAATCTTGTTTTCTCTTATTACGATTGTATAATTTATCGCTAATTGTGAGTTATTTGCGATTTGTACCGTTCGTCGTGTCTATGAAATTCGACTTCTTTGAATCAATTCTTTTGAATCCTTCAATTGATTCGGTCCCTGAAATTCAAGTTCTTCAATAGATTTCTCTGGAAGTCGTTTGAAAATGGTATTGTTTCTTGATACTGCGATATCATATCGAGAAAGTTTTGGGCAAGGATGAAAATATCGTTATCGCAACCTTAATTTTGCGGATATATCGATATCGCATATCGATATCGTAAATTTTTTTTGAAAAAATGACGGAAATCTTATTAAAATCTTGAAAATTTAACATGAAATTTTAGGGATTATTATAAAATATTATTATGCATGTATTCCATTAAAAAACCAATAAAATTATATGTTTAAAACAAACATATAGATAAAAACTAATATAAATACTTACTGTCGAAAATTAATTGACAACATAATACAATACAAAATGATTAAATATATAAAATAAAATTAATATCAAAATGATGACCTACGTTCAAATATAGTAGGTGAAATGACATTTTTGTCCAAACAACATTGATTAAATACAATTAAATACTGGCTGACGAAAACTAATTGACAACACACTACAATACAAAATGATTAAATATACATGATAAAATACAAATAATATCAAAATGATGAATTATAGTGTTCAAATATAGTAGGTGAAATGACATGTTTGTCCAAACAACATTGATACTAACTCATCACATTATAGTAATTTAAGATATAATTATGCACATATCATTCATATGTTTAAAAAAATTATTAAATATATGAGGGGAATTGAGAATATATTTTCTTGCACTATTAAAAATAAAATAAAAAATATAATTTCATACATATAAAAATAAAATTTTAAATAAGTTTGCAATTTTTCCAGATTTTGCGATATTGTGCGATATATCCGCGATATTTCTCGATTCCCGTCAAATTTTACACTACGATTGAACGATATCGATATCGACATCGATATTTAGCGATATATCCGCGATACCCGAAAAAAAATACATTAGAACCCAATATTCATATCGCAATATCCAAATTTGCGATATATCCGCGATATTTCGCGATAATTTCATCTTTGGTTTTTGGATTTCCTTTCTTTCGATATAAAGAGTTCTGTACTGCTATATCTTCTCCATTGTAATCCACTCCTCCGACTGCTGGCGGTAATCTAGTTGTCCCTCCTCCGTTCTCTGTATAGTTGTGACATTAATTAGTTTGTTTGGAATTATTAGTGGTCCCTTCTGTTGTTTTTGCTTGAGGGGCTTCCATGCTGTTATGGAGAAAAATATACACTGTTTTATTTGATGCATATTGCAATTTCTCTCCATTTAGTGTTGTTGGTTTTTTCCTTGTTAATAGTCATACCTTTAAGGCATTTGGGTTGAACAAACATAGGTATTGTTTTGCATGTGATATTGCATGGTCTATTACGTAAATTGAATTCCAATTCTCGAATTGGAATTCCGTCGATTTTGGAATGTAAATTGTCCCTCAATGTCCCTATTACGTAAATATCGAGTTACACTTGTAGAAATTGAATTCCAATTCGAAAATTGGAATTTCGTCGGATTTGGAATATATAAAGTCCCTCAATGTCCCTATTACATAAATATCGATTTACACTTGGAGAAATTGAATTCCAATTCGAGAATTGGAATTCCGTCGGTTTTGGAATGTAAATTGTCCCTCAATGTCCCTATTACGTAAATATCGATTTACACTTGGAGAAATTGAATTCCAATTCGAGAATTGGAATTCCGTCGGTTTTGGAATGTAAATTGTCCCTCAATGTCCCTATTACGTAAATATCGAATTACACTTGGAGAAATTGAATTCCAATCCGAGATTTGGAATTTCGTCGGTTTTGGAATGTAAATTGTTCCTCAATGTCCCTATTATGTAAATATCGATTTACACTTGGAGAAATTGAATTCTAATTCGAGAATTGGAATTCAGTCGGTTTTGGAATATATAATGTCCCTATTACGTAAATATCGATTTACACTTGGAAAAATTGAATTCCAATTCTCAAATTGGAATTCGGTCGGTTTTGGAATGTAAATTGTCCCTCAATGTCCCTATTACGTAAATATCGAATTACACTTGGAGAAATTGAATTTCAATTCGAGAATTGGAATTTCATCGATTTTGGAATATATAATGTCCCTATTAAGTAAATACCGATTTAAATTTGGAGAAATTGAATTCCAATTCGAGAATTGGAATTCCATCGGTTTTGAAATGTAAATTGTCCCTCAATGTCCCTATTACATAAATATTGATTTACACTTGGAGAAATTGAATTCCAATTGGAGAATTGGAATTCTGTCGGTTTTGGAATATATAAAGTCCATCAATGTCCCTATTACATAAATATCAATTTAAATTTGGAGAAATTGAATTCCAATTTGAGAATTGAATTGGAATTTCGTCAAATTTGGAATGTATAATGTCCCTCAATGTCTCTATTACGTATATCGATTTACATTTGGATAAATTGAATTCCAATTCGAGAATTGGAATTCAGTTGGTTTTGTAATATATAATGTCCCTCAATGTCCCTATTACGTAAATATCGATTTAAATTTGGAGAAATTGAATTCCAATTCAAGAATTGGAATCTCGTCGGTTTTGGAATGTATAATGTCCTTATTACGTAAATATCGATTTACACTTGGATAAATTGAATTGGAATTCCACCAGTTTTGGAATATATAATGCCCCCCAATAGAATATATACGGGACGGAAGGAGTATATTTTAATTATAAATAATATATTTAGAAAAATCTAATTCTAAGGCTTTAGTTGGGCCAGTCCATAATTCAAGCCCCAAAATTAAAATCCTAAATATAGAGTAAATCGTCCCATTTTACCATATTTCTTTTAACTAAACGTTCAGGCCCATTTTACCATATTTCAAGATATGGTATTGTGGTGACCCGACCCAACAATTTATTAACCAACAATATATTTTTTTTTCCATTCGAAAATTGAAATTTCGTCGATTTTAGAATATATAATATCCTTCAATGTCCATATTATGTAAATATCTATTACACTTGGAGAAATTGAAATTTAGTTGGTTTAAGAATATACAATGTCCCTCAATGTCCTTATTACGTAAATATCGATTTACACTTGGATAAATGAATTGGAATTCCACCAGTTTTGGAATATATAATGTCCCCCAATAGAATATATAATGCCCCTACTACGTAAATATCGATTTACACTTGGATAAATTGAATTTCAATTTGAGAATTTGAATTCCGTCGGTTTTAGAATATATAATGTCCCTAAATGTCGATTTTAGAATATATAATGTCCTCATTACGTAAATATCGATTTACACTGAGAGAAATTAAATTTCAATTCAAGAATTGGAATTCCGTCGGTTTTAGAATATATATATAAGGTCCTTGAATGTCCCTATTACTTAAATATCGATTTACATTTGGAAAAATTAATTGAATTCTACCATGAGTTTGTTGATCGGTTTTGTAATATAAAATGTCCCTCAACGTGTTTATTACGTAAATAGCCAACTATTGGCTGTCCCTTTTTTGCACATTGTTCAATGGAATTCCTGTTCGAGAAGTGGAATTCCGTAGGTTTAAAAATATATAATGTCCCTAGTTGTCTATTTTAGGTGAATATTAATTTTACATTTGGAGAAAATAGAATTAGAACTTAGAAGTCGTACCTTTAAGGCATTTGGCTTAATTAAACAAACATAGATATTGTCTGGCCTGGGCTGGGAGATTGCATGGTCTATTCATTCATTATAAAATGAAAAGGCTTGGTTCCACAGATGATAATACTGACTCCACAATGAAACTGGTTGTAGGATGCTTAACTCTCAAATCTGTTAGGTCTATTTAGTGAGTTTGGCTTCACACATCAAACGTAGTAAAATGAAACCTCCTTAGATAAAAAGAATTTAACTGTTCTATGCTCCTATATTCTTTGTATGAATATTGATAAATTGCAAGAAGTTAGTCCTGGGTATTGCTAAAAAATACACAGCTGGTTTAGTAACAGGTATGTGAACCTGAAATAGTGTAACTTAACTAAAATCATTAACTTTGTGCAATACATTCTTCTGATTTTCTGCATGGCGTTTTAGAGGTTGTTCGTATAATTAAGCTTGGCAGGATATCCCACACGCAAGACCTAACATGAGTTTGGGATAATTGCCTTAGATATAATGGATATGAGTTACGATGATAAAACCTCCTCCCTCGTTCTCTGTATACGATTATCTGGTGGTTGTGACTTGAATTAGTTTGTTGCATTTGATGGCATGTTTGGCCATCATCCTTGAAATTTTGCAGCTCAAAAACTTGTACTCTCATCAATGGCTTCTCAGTTCAAGGTACCATACCATACCATTTTATTTTTTTTGCTTTGAGATCTGTCGTGGCCTTGTTGTAGAAAAACATACACATACACTAGTTTTTCTGAACTTGTGATGCATATTGCAATTTCTCTACATTAAGTCATACCTTTAAGGCATTTTGGCTTGAACAAACATAG
This sequence comes from Galeopsis tetrahit, assembly GCA_963675135.1. Lineage (NCBI taxonomy): Eukaryota > Viridiplantae > Streptophyta > Magnoliopsida > Lamiales > Lamiaceae > Galeopsis > Galeopsis tetrahit. The sequence goes on along the minus strand of OY776131.1, from coordinate 51,401,048 downwards.
GTATTGTTTGGCCTGTGAGATTGCATGGTTTCCCTTTCATTTAAATAGGGATTCCTGATGTTTCAAAAAGTTTCTTCCTCAATGAACAAGAAAATTGAAATTCGTTCATTTAAAAATATATAATTTTGATTTAATGTGAATATTGATTTTACAATTGGAGAATTAGAATTCTACTAGTTTAATAGTATACAATGTCCATCAATATCAATTTTACAATTGAAAAAAATAAAACTTTGGTTTGAGAAATGAAAATTTATTTGCGGAAATATTTATGTCCATCAATATTGTCCTTTATTTTATTTCATGTTCATCAATGCCTCTTTTATATGAATGTTGGTTTTAAAGGACTCAAATTACGGTTGAATAATTGAAATTCTTTTGTTTATGTCCCCTTATGACTCATGTCACTCAATGTCTTTTAACATTATCTCATTTTTTAACTCTTGTTCATCAACGAAATTATGGTTAGAGAGAATTGAAATTCTGTTGCTTTAAAAATATAAGTTGCTCCTTTATTTTATATATGTCTCTCAATGAAATTCTTGTTCGATAATTAGAATTTTGTCGATTTAAGAATGTATCATGTCCATCATTGTCATTTTATGTTAATATCGATTTTACAGTTGGAGAAATAGAATTTTGGTTCGAAATAAGAATCACGTTTGTTTAAGAATACATAATGTCCCTCAGTGTCTCTATTATGTGAATATCGATTTTACAGTTGAAAAAAAAAATTCTGGTTTGAGAATTGGAATATCGTTGGTTCAGGAAAATCAATGTCCCTCAATTATGTCCCTTTTTAATCTAATATCCCTCAATGTCCCTTTAATGTGAATGCTAGTTTTATGTTTATATAGAGAATTGAAATTTCGATTTGATAATTGAAATTTTGTCGATTCTCTCCCTTTTATGACTATTGTCCCTCAATGTCCTTTAAAAATTAGAACTATCTTTTTTTTTTTGAAAATATGTCCCTCAATGAAATTTTGGTTAGATAATTAGAATTATGTCGATTTAAGAATATATGTTATCCCTTTTTTTTTACTCATGTCTCTCAATAGAATTTTTAGTAGAGAATTGAAATTTTGTCAATTTAAAAATATATAATGTACCCAACAATATTTCTTTTATGTCAACAATTAATGTTTCTCTTACCGTTGGAGAAATTGAATTACGTTTCGTGAATTGAAATTATAAAGGTACAGGATCATTGATGTCCCTCAATATTAATGTCCTTTTTTTTAATCTTAGGTCCTTCAATGTCCTTTTTATGTCTCTAAATGCTGTTTTTTTTTAAACTCATGTTGCTCAGAGGAATTTTGGGAGATTTTTTTTTTAATCCTGTAATTTTTAACTTTTTTAAAAATGCATCAAAAAAAGATAAAAATATAATTTACATTCTATAATTTTGTATAGGCTAACTCTAGTAATATGCACTCGAGTGCCACGTAGAATTGCCTACCCATAATAATTCCCATTTTTTCAGCCGCTTTATTTTTCTCTTTCAAAACTAATTTTATTATAAAACTAATTTCAAAATTAATTTTTCGCCTATCCACTTTTTTATTACTAATTTTATTTTCTCTATCAAAACTCATTTCAAATTAATAATACTAGCGAAAGGCCATCAGACACCAATGACCAAATAAGCCACCAAAAAATAAAATAAGAAAAGAACTCATTAAATAAATAATTTTATTAATTATATATAATAAAATAATAAATAATTCACAAAAAAAATATTAAGTTTCATTATTCAACGATGCACGGACTAAGAGTTTAAGAAATTTATTATTGTATCATTAATATTATACTATTTCATATGAGTAAATTTATCACAAAAAATAGAAAATTTTGTCTTATAGATTATAATCTAGATGAAAAGTGCATGTATACAAAACTAAATAAAAATAAAACGAATAAAAATTACAGATTTTGAAATACTTCTTTGTATACAACATTTTTTGTTGATCTATTATTCTCACCATCTTGGTCACAAATTAAAATTTTAAGCCCTTTTCGATTGGTCACTCGTGAAATTGCAACATATAATTGACCGTGGCTAAAGACAGGTTTCTTCAACAATAGACCGACATGTGAAAGCGATTGCCCTTGACTTTTGTTTATTGTCATAGCATATGATACAATCAAGGGAAATTGTCTTCTTTAAAATTTGAATGGTAATCTCGGATCAAACGGAGTTAACGACATTCTAGGTTATATGATCAGGCCTTCTTCAAATGTGATTATCAAGTTTCTTATTGTTATGCAGAAGCATGGTTTGCACCTTTTCCTTACCTAATTTTATTTTTTCAGTATCCATCTCATGAAATCTGTTTTGAATTTCTTAACAGGGTACATTGGTGAATTTGAGTTTGTTGATGATGATCATAGATCTGGAAAAAACTGTTGTTGAATTGAATGAAAGACTATTTAAATGTGGGGTTATCAACCCTAGATTCAATGTTGGTGTCAAGGAAATTGAGTCTTGGACTGCACCGCTCCTCCCGTCAAGATAAGTAGAAATAAATTCAAATGGTGTTCCTAATTATTTTTGTTACTTTGCTGGTATTAACAAAAAATTGCCTTTTTTATGTTTCAATTCCCCTAATACTTACCTAGCATGTGGTTTGTATTGTCCTAATTAATGAAAATTTGATTGTGTGAATGGATAAATGAGCTTTACATTCTCAAAATACAATTCACAATGTAATAAATAAGAGTAAAATATTACACTTGTCATTTTGAACAGGAATGAGAGTCTCAATATAGTTCTGATTTTCAAGGCATTCTTTGTTGAGTAATTAAATTTTAGATTACTGAAATATAAGTTCTTTCTTTCTCATTTTCTCAGCCAATTAAATGTTTTAAAGTAAGACTAAAAGCCTCTTATAAAATGACTTTATCCTATGAAACAATCTAAAAATGACTTATCCAAAATCTATAATTCTCTTATCTATACTCTTATAAAAGAAAAGCAACCGATCTCACCCTAGCTAGTGGTAAAACTTGCAGTAGTAGATTTCTTTGGTAAATCTTCTATCTCGGGTGAAATTAGAATGTGCCTATAAGTACCCCATTCTACAAGAAAAATAACTATGTTGTTTAAGGACAAAATTAATAGGGTGGATGTGTTTATATATTCCTAAAACTCTCATGAAAGTAAGTACATGAATTAAGGAAGACAAAATCATTACTATGTTCACTTGCTCCCTAAAATCGGTCATCATGTGTTAAAATGATATTCGTTATATTTTTCGCAATATGTGTTTACGATTAAATTGCTTTGCCATGTTTTTAATGTCAACTTGTTGCTCATTCTTCCAATTAATTTCAGGCTTTCAGCTGATTGGTGATTTTGTAGAAAGATTTCAGGCTTTATACTTGAAGGATAGTGGTGTGTGCGGGAATGCTTATCTCCAGGTTTGGTCTTATGCATATATTGATAGTTTTGAGGTTTTTTAATTTTCAAGTTTGATTGTATTTTCAGGTGTGTTATTTCATAGAGAGCTACATGCATATAATCCATACATATAACTAAGAAATGACAATAATGGAAAAAGACTTCAATTATGTCATTCTAAGATATAACATATTAAAAAAATTATGTGCTCATTTTATTGTAAAAAGAATGACAATTATGGTAGAAGAATTACAAAACACATACCGTGGTGACTTTAATCGCTTCTTGTGCGTTTTCTGAGTATTATAGACCCCGTAAGCTTCCTCATTTGTTGTTTGAAGTGTGCGCGTATGAATTTTTTCAAATGAAGTGAGAAAGATGCCTTATGAGCAGTATTATCCTGTTATAATGTTTCATCTAGCCCTGTTACATTAATAAACAGTTAATAAAGTCTACTGCACAACAGTTTAGGCAACTTGATTTGTTTGAAAAAATAAATTGTGTATAAACAGTTTAGATATACCTGAATATGTCGAAGTACAACTTTTGTAATATTTGGGCCTTCAAGCAATGCTGGAAATGAAAATTTTACCTTTAAGTGATGGTGGTAATAGATATTTGCCCTTTGAATGACCAGAACCTTCACAGATAGATGTAGATAATAATTGAGTACAAAGTGATAATGTTGTAGATCTGAAAGTATTGTGTTGTTTGTGGCTGATAGTATTTAAAGAGGGAAATCTTAGAATTTGAAAGGTCTTTCTCTGCAAAATAAATAATAAAGAAATATGCATATGACAGAATTTGAGAGGTCTTTCACTTCATAATCAAAAAAGTAGAAAGTGACCTTTACAAATATGCATATGGCAGAATTTGAGAGGTCTTTCTACTTTTTACTAGTATTTTAGTATCTTCTTTATGTTATGGCCCATATAAATGGAATACATGCATAATTAAATTTGCAGACTTTTTATTTTTACATGGATATGTTTGTGCTATTTGTTTTCATTTTCTATCATTAATCATTGTACAAACACGTTTAAATAATTAATTATAAAAATACACAATTCTGACCATTATTAAATAATTATATTTTATATACTTAATGTATTTATTTATTGTTTCTCTTTAACATTGATGTAATTATAATGGAATGCACAAATTAATTTTGAGCTGCTTGTTTTGTAAAACTGGTTAATAGGCGCCAAACAGAATTAAAAACTTAGATTACAAAATTTCTTTAGGTAACCTTTAAAAAAATTCTTTAGGTAACCCTTAAAAATTTAAGTCTTGATTAGATTATTTGACAACTAAGATTACAAAATTTCTTTAGGTAACCATTAAAACTTATGTCTTGATTAGATATTGACACGTTTGTTTAATTATAATGATGACTAATATATGTTTAGTAAACACTGTTTAGTTAAGAAACACTTAAAAATATTTGTATGCAACGATTACAATCTAAAAGGTAACCCAACAACACATTCAAAACTAACTTAAATACAATCCTAACATCTTCAACAAAAAAGGTAACCCAACAACACATTCAAAACGAACTTAAATACTTAGCATCAAAAAGTAAAGGAGAACTTCAAAGCACTTTCTAATCTTCTCTATTCACTTGCTTCAAAAGGTGTTGTTAAGTCGATCTTCATATCCCTAATCATCCTCTTGCTTTACTTTCTTTTTATTGGATGCAGTAGAGGAGAATTCATCCAATAATTTTCGTTTGAGTCCTAATTCTTCAATAGTTTCGCAGCTGGCAGTACTTGTCTTGTTTTGTTGTTCACTAATCTCTCCTTGTGGTGAGATAAGTTCAAACTGAATGTGGAGCTCTCTATATATACTGTACCTCATCACACATTATACTTTGAGTTGAATATACACATTTAAACACCTACTTAAGAGGACTTTTTAATTTATTATTTCTGTGTTTTCAGGTTTCTTCCAACATTTTCAACTTCGGTTTGTAGCAAAACAAGCAGATTGAGCAGTAATATGTATTTTCCTATCATTACCAGGGTATGCTTCTGTTTCCCAATGTGCTCTTCTCATAACTTTTTTATGTGTCAATTAAGGTGTAATTTAATCTACCTCCAGTATGTTACTGATGCTTTTGGTATTCATTAGTGGATACAAAATTTCATATTGTCATTATGAATCCCCAACATAGGTGTAAACATGTGTTATTATTTATAAATGGTGAATTTTTTCTAACAACCAAGAACCATTCTCTCTCTCCCTCTCCCTCCCCCTCCGTCTCATTCTTTTTCTTATATTTTTTTATCTTCCCCACCAGATTCAGTGGTTTTTATCATTTTTGTTTTAATTCTTCTTCAGGCTTCTCATTGTATTAACATTATTGATGTTTTTCAGTAATTAAACTTCAGATATATATATATATATATATATATATCAGTAATTAAACTTCAGATATGTATATTAATGACAAAAATTACAACGTGCATCTGAAAATAAAAAATGTAGCAATGAAATCTATTAGTACTGATAGTTATGTTCAACCTCGGGTTTTTTCTTGCAAATTTTTTTGAGATACACAAATGTAAATAGATATATACAATGCCATTGTTGACTAAAATTTAACTATTCACTAATTGTTCTATTTTGTTTTACTTTTTGCAGTTAAAAAAAAAAAGAAAAGGTAAACTGAAATTTGGGTTCACTGTTACGACGTGTTATCAAAGACAATATGTTTACACTTATAAAAAAAAAATTGCAACAATGAATGTAGATATTAAAACTGAAGAATGAAAAATATGATCATGGTTAACGTTATGCATGTCTGTATTTGATAATAACAAAGAAAATCTCATACACAAGTTTTTATTTTTTTTAATTTTCTCCTACCTGTAGCTTACTAGAGAGTGATTTATTGATTTTGATAAACGTTAGATATTGGAGTATTTTTAAATTTTATATACAAACATAAAAAATAGTACTAGTAAATATTCTTAAAAATATAAATATTAATAAAAAAAAATAACACATTAGGATAATAATTTTAAAATAATGAGTATTACTTTAATATTTTTATGACGTGCATCGCACGGGTGAAATACTATTTAAATTTTTTGGTAAAAAGTCTAGGGAGCGACCACTAGGCTATAACAGTTACTAATTAAATATGTGTGCAATATTATATGTATGCGCATGTGACCGGCTACAAGTGAACTCAAGTACACCGTGTACTTGAGTACACAGCCGCTCTACCCTTACACAATTTATTAAAGTAAAATGAATATATAGTAAATTTTGAGGTAGAGTTCAAGAAAAAAACAAGGATTTTTTTTTTATATTTATAGAGGGAGCCTTAAGTATGAGAAAATCTCTTGAAAAACTAAATTTTCATTTTTTGGTTAAAGAATATAAGTAATTTAAATTGAACATTAATTTTACGATTTTGATCATTAACATCAGAATTAATTATGTCAAAATTAATAGTAATAATAAGCTGAATGCTAATTTTTTATTTTGTTGATTGAAGCTGTTTCAAACTTTCAGCCGACTTGAATTAGAATACTATTTATGACTCTAATATAAAACAAAAATGATTGAACAAGACGACCATATACCCAATTATAATGACTTTTTAATTATTAAAACTAAAATTTATCATTGCCAGATCAGTCAATGATCTTTAATTTTCTTGCATTATTATAAATGGATGTGGTGAGGCTACGTGGATTAATACTGAACATAAGACGTTTCGGTGCGCTTCGTAACAACTTCTTCTCTTTGAAATGACACTTTTGCATACGCAATTTATTTTAAGTGTTCAAAAGTTAAAGTACCACTTCATTAGGGCTGTTTTAAACAAGCAAATTCTTATTACACTTTTAGAAAGAAAGATATTTACAATCATGTTTTATTTTAAGAGAGAATTAAATATACGATATATCAACATTAATTCTAAAAAGGGGGTAAATTGAAAAAAATCATTTTTTTCAACTCCTCATTTTTCTTCCACCGATTTAAAGTGATGACGACACTGATTTAAATAATGATTCTATAATATCGTGAACTTTAATTTCAAACAACTTGACCCTCACCTCCCATATCTGCTGCCCCCTATCCCCTTCCCTGCCACTTCCCGATTTAACTCCATAGACTTGCCTTCGTCTCTCCCTTTTTTAGATTTGTTATCGCTTCCCTCACTTGAGCGTCGTTGTTATCATAGCCTCACCACTTCATTTTCGTGAATTCACCCTTTAGTGAAAGTTATTATGAGGTAAAAATAAAGTAATTATTTCTCTAAAATGAAATTGACATACTCTTGGTGGCCATATAAATAAATAAAATGCGCACAGTTTTGTTGGACAAAAATAAGAAAAGAACTCATTAAATAAATAATTTTATTAATTATATATAATAAAATAATAAATAATTCACAAAAAAAATATTAAGTTTCATTATTCAATTTTTTTAAGTAAAAATGTGTCACTACAAAAAACGCATTGATTAGAGACCGATTTTGAGACTGTAAAGGCGGTCTCAACACACGTTAGAGACTGATTTGGGACCGATTTATGGAGGTCCTTATTTCATCGGTACCTAATATTTAGAGACCGAATTTATGGCACAGTCTCAAATTAGGGACCGATTGTCGATCGGTCTCTAAATGAGAGACCGACAATTCGGTCTTAAAACGGTCCCTAAACGTGAGTCGGCCCGACCTATTTTCGGGCCTAAAACAGTCTCACATCGATCTCAGATTAAGGACCGATTTTCGGTCGGTCTCTAAATGAGAGACCGGCAATTCGGTCTTAAAACGGTTCCTAAACGTGAGTCGGCCCGACCTATTTTCGGGCCTAAAACAGTCTCACATCGGTCTCAGATCTTACCCAGCAACTGCCCCCGAAACCCGACCCGCTGACCCACACCCACCCTCTTTATTTACACCCACCTTCACACCCGCATCGCCAACCCGACCCACACCCGCCTTCGAGACTCGACCCGACCCGCCAACCCACACCCACACCCGTCTTTGAGACCCAACCCGACCCGCACCGTCAACCCACACCCACTTTATTTAATTGGCCATTTTATTTTGGCCTTTGTGGGAATTGATCCCTGGTGGATGGGTGCCCAGAAATGGGCACCCACCACTTTGACAAGTAATTGTCTTGTGTAACTTTTAAAAATAATTATATATATATGTAATTAATTTCTTTATTATATATGTTTTAAATAATAAATTTTCAAAATCAACGTTACTTTAAAGAAGTAAAAAATAATTAAATCATTTCCACATATATTAACTAATAAAAATCATTGAATTAATTGTAAAAAATCAATGTTACTTTAAAAAATCAATGTTACTTTTAAATATTTTATTTTGACACATTTTCAAAGTACATGGACACTTGATTTTATCGTTAAACATATATTTTGGCCTCGTCTTCGCAAAATCAATAAATTTACGAACTTGATTGTAAAATTCACTGTTCGTACTTCCATTAACGAATCGAGGAGTATAATACATCCACCGACGATCCGGTAGTTCCATCTATACGTACTCAAAATCAAAATGATTACATAATTGACATATGTATATAAGATAAATATTGCTATATTATTATATTCAAAGAATAAATATTGTTGCATTATTGTACTAAAATTAATAATGTTAATAATAATATTTAATTTGGTAGATATGTGAGAAGAATGTGGTGGAGCCCATCGTTAATCCAAAATTTAAAGCTAAAAAATTTGATAGCAAACAAGGTATGCTCTATGAGAAATTAATTCAAGATCTTTAATTTGTTTGATTTTCAAGTAGATCAACTTTGAATCGTATACCGTATAAAGTAAAATTTTGGGAATTCAGTTATTTCATAAAAACTTAATTTGTCAGTATTAACTACTTAAGTCAAAAATATTAATTGTGGAATTCTAAATTGATTATTATGAATAAATTGTACTTATACTCGGTCTTATAATATGTGTATAGATAAAATTGTACAAAAAATTTTGAGTGAAATATTTTAACAGTTTTAATTTAATATTAGACAATTAATTCACTCTAAAACCTAATTTACATGTATTCATACTTTCAACAGGTTTAATTGGACATATAATAGTACACATACGATTATGATATCTTTCAAAATAATTAATTCTAATTAGTATTTGATTTGATATCATAACAACGTCAGTGGTCTATCTTATTTACTACTATTATACATATCTATTAATTATATGAAAATAAAATTATCAACGAACACTTAATTAATTAATATGAGAAAACATTAATTTAAATAAAGAGGGAATGAGAAATCTTACGGTTGAATTCGAAACGAGATCTTCAAACTGATATTGGAGAGTAAAATCAAGGAATTGTCTATTTAGAAGCTAGTTTGTCGGTTTAAATTGAGAGAGTGACATTTGGGACCGACAATATCGGTCTATAACCACAACCGCGTGATTTGGGACCGATTTGAGACCGAATTATGCGGTCTCTACTATGTTAAGAATTATCTATAAAACAAAAAGCTTGATTAAATACCTATTCGTGACCGAAAATATTGGTCTATAAAAACAACCACCTGATTATGGGACCGATTTGGGACCGAAATATGCGGTCTCTACTGTTAAAAATTATCTAAGAATATTCTTCTGGAGTGTTCAGATACCACTAAAATCGGTCTCTATAAAATAAACAGTTTAATTTGATACCTATTCGAGATCGAAAATATCGGTCTATAAAAACAAACGCCTGATTTGGGACCGATTTGGGACCGAAATATGCGGTCTCTACTGTTAAAAATTATCTATATATACAATATTATGATGAATATCTAATATAATATAGATATAATCGCCAACTTATTTATCTCTCTCAATGATGGACGAAAATTCCTCTTCTCCTAATTCTGATTCCTCCCTCTCGAACAAAGTCATAGAGCCAGATTTGATGAAAGTTGATACGGTTAATTAAAATTTTGGGATTCAGAATTATTTATACCAATTAAAGACTGAATTTTCGGTCTTCAATTAAAATTCAAAATCAGAGTTTTAATTTCAATTAAAATTCAAAATAAGAATTTTAATTTTGATTTAGAGACTGAAATTCGGTGGCTAAGTGGTCTGAAAAACATAATATTAAAGACCGAATTGAAAATAGTCTTTACATGAGCGGTCAAAATTGGTAGTCAATTCAAATTATACTTTTCAAAATATTTGATACCAATTAAAGACTGAATTGTCGGTATCTAAACAAAATTCAAAATCAAAATTTTAATTTCGGTTTAGAGACTGAAATTTGGTCTCTAAGCGGTCTGGAAACATAATATTAAAGACCGAATTGAAAACAGTCTCAAAACTCAATTTTTTTTAGAATCAGTCCCAAATCAGTCTCAAATTGAGACTGATTTATGCCGGTCTCAAAACTTTGGTCTCTAATTGAGGCATTTTTTGTAGTGTGTTAAACTTTAAAGAATTTTTTTTATTCAGTAAAAAGTGTAACACAATATTACTAAAATATGTAAGTCGATATAACGTAAAAGTAAAACACAATATTTACTAATTATATAAGTCAATATAACTAAAAAGTATGCAACATAATATTAATGAAGAGTATAAGTCATTATAACTGAAAAGTGCAATACAATATTACTGAAAAGTGTTAGTTACTATAAGTGAAAAGTGTAAGAGTCTATAACTGAAAAGTGCAACACAATATTATTAAAAAGTGCAAGTCAGTATCACAATTTTTAATGAAAAGTGTAAGCTATTAAACTGAAAAGTGCAACACAATATTACTAAAAAGTGTAAGTCACTATAAATAAAAATATTATTATACAGTTTAATAATTGAAAAGTGCAACACCATTTTACCAAAAAGTGCAAGTCGGTACAACTGAAAAGTGCAACATGGACTAGAGTGCACAACATGCACTCGAGTCCATAGCAGACCAACCCTTTCGTATATTGATTAATTTACTCACGCTTTTATCAAGTGTGCATAAAAATTATGAAAAATCGATATAAGTTGTAACATGGTCAAACTCGACTTGTATAACGTATAAAATCATTAATGATCATGTGGATTGAAAAAAATGATTCCAAGTCACTACTTATAATTTGCATGATGAAGGAAATAGATGTAAATTAATCAATTTACGAAATTATGAGATGTAAATTAATTTTCTATCTTTTTGGGACGCAAATTAATCAATTTATGAAATTATGAGACATATATTAATTTTTTTTTTTTTAAAGTAAAAGTTACGAGACGTAAATAATTTTTTTTCTCGAAATTCTAGTTCGACCAGTTAAAAAATTGAAGGGTTAATTCTAAATAAATACACCACCTTTAGTCTCAATATCAATTTAATCTCAACCTTTACGATTATTGTAAAAAAAACCCCAACCTTTTATCGTGTTGCAATTAGATACACATTTTTTTTCTTCGGTCAGCAATTGATGATGTGTTTTGCCGGAGCTTGCCACCTCAGATTACACCTATTCTTTTTTATTTTCCATATCAGATTAAATTTTATATAAATAAAAATAAAATTTTATAAAAATAAAAATAAAATTCAGCTTCTTCTGCGTCTTTCTCAAATTCAATCAGGTTCTTCTCCCCTTCTCAATTCCGCTTCTTCTGCGTCTTTCTCAAACTCAATCAATGATTACTGCAACAAAAATATTTTGAAAGTATATATTTAACATACTAAAAGTCATAGTTAGACCCTCTATGATTTGCCATTTTTCTTCAAACGTGACAAACATATAACAAGACATTTTTTTGGAAGGAATAACGTGACATTTTAAATCACTATATATGTGTAAAAAAAAATCAGTATAAATGACCATAAACACTTACATGCAATTTCTCTGGTCTTTTGAAGTCTTTTTTGTGGCCCACTAAGTTATTTGTATCCCATGTCCGGTCAATTTTGTAGAATTTCTAGAATTTTCTTCAGGACCCCTCTTCCTCATCTTTCACATCCTCCTACCATTGAAGGGTTGAAGCTTGACCGTAGTACCTAGAATTTTTTTAAGAATTTTTTACTTTTTTTTTTTCCATTTTTAGTGTTAGTTCTATCCTTATGATTTTGATTTTTAGGGTTAAAACTAAGTTATTTGTATCCCATGTCTTGTCAATTTTGTAGAATTTCTAGAATTTTCTTCAGGACCCCTCTTCCTCATCTTTCACATCCTCCTACCATTGAAGGGTTGAATGCTTGACCGTAGTACCTAGAATTTTTTTTAGAATTTTTTACTTTTTTTAATCCATTTTTAGTGTTAGTTCTATCCTTATGATTTTAATTTTTAGGGTTAAAAGAGAAAGAACTTGGAGTTTGAGAGGTGAGAATTTATTTTTATTTTTATAAAATTTTATTTTTATTTATATAAAATTTTATTTGATGTGAAAAATAAAAAAAAATATATATGTTATCGATGTGGCAAGCCGCAAACCACATCATCAATTGTTGGACGGAGAAAAAAAAAATGTATCTAATTACAACACGATGAAAGGTTGGAATTTTTTACCATAATCGTAAAGGTTGTGATTAAATTGATACTGAGAATAAAGGTGGTATATTTATTTAGAATTAACCAAAATTGAAATTTTGACTATTTATGAATATATAATGTCTCTTTTATGTGAAATACCAATTTTATTGTTGAAGAAGTAGAAAATTGGTTCGAAAATTCAAATTTTGTCGGTTTAGATACATACGTTGATGTCCTCAATTTTTTGTTCTGTGAATTAGAATTCTCCAATTCACTCTCACCTAATTGATTTCTAGTAAGTTGATCCAATAGTTATTTATCAAGTTACACACAACCCATAAAATATTTCGAATAAGTCACTCATGATGATAAATTAGGCCAATGTCTTGTCGTATATTTTTGCATCTATATCATATAAGTGATGGATATTACTCCAACAATCCAACTCTTTTCCACATGATGATAAATTGGGTCAATGATTTTTTTTAGGACTACTTTTTTTTTTATCAAACGCACAATCCATGCTCTTTTACAAATAATAATAATAATAATAATAATAATAATAATAGCCAAGAAAATTTATGCATTGTGTATTCGGACATGACTAGTACTAGCTACCCAACAACAAATGAACTTCTTCGTTGTTGTTTGAATGGAAGAATTAAATGTTCCTAAAAATTGCTATTTCCAACAGGGACTTCTTCAACTTCAAGGCAACGTACAACATAACAAGCTTTGAGTATCATCCATTCATTTCCCCTTTTTATTTTGCAGTACTGTCAGAATCACCTTTGACTTTACCCTTCACTCTGACTGCATGCTACTCTCTCCGTTCCACAAGAATTTACACACTTTCCATATATGGATATTCCATACCAATTTGCACACTTCATAAAAGAAATTATCTTCAAAACCATATACTCATATTTACACATATGCCATTACTTTTCCACACTCAATCTACTTTTTACTTTACTTTATTCATAAAAGTTTACAAAACTACTCCTCAAAACATCAATCATTACATCTTTTCTTAAAATGTGTGTCGATCAAAGGGTGCAAGTTCCTCCGGGACGGAGGGAGTGATTAAGAAGCCAGACTACTCCATTCCAATGCACCTACGTTTAACTGACAAATATTTTCAAAGGGTGCCCCTACGATTTTCATCTTTTTTTTTTTTACTCAATCTGTCTTCCGAAATGACCTGTACGATTTAACTGACAAATATTTTAAGACAAAAAAATTTAGTGATTGGTGATAGGAGTATAAGATAAATGTTGAAGAAGGAGTCAAACAATGTCCTACATCGGAAAGACATAAAAAGATTTATGTCTATAAAAGGGTGTCGTGGGGGTTTGACAAATTCAAAGTGAACAATATCATACAAAGAGGAAAATACGGAAGTGCATGTCCAGCTCGAGAACCCCAACATAAATGATTACTCCCTCCGTCCATCAAAAGTTTGCTCATATTTTTTTTGGGTCCACAAAAAACGTGTTTATTCTATTTAAATAGTTAACTTTTGAATTTTTTTTTTTTACTTTACTAATAACATGAGTATCTACCAAATATATTTTTTATAATTAAAATATGATTTTTTTAAAAATATATATAAAAGAAAGTGAACACACTTTTGGTGCACAGAAGGAATAGTATTTTAGGTGATTTAATGAGATGTAAAGTAAAATGTGGGTAAAAAAAGAGTAATAATTTTAAAAATAAAATAATGTTGGGAGAATATATATATATATATATATATATATATATATATATTTTATATTTGAGAGTATGCAAGTAATTTTGGGACGACCCAATAAAAAAAATATATGCAAGTAATCACGGGATGGAGGAGTAATAATTTTATACGGTTAATAATAGAAAATGAAATTGTATAAATTTTGTATTAAAATGAATTTATAAAAGTATAGAGGGGCTATGGAGAGGCGGGCTCTTGGTACTAATAGCCTATAGAGTATAGAGGGGCTATGGAGAGGCGCGCAACTGTGCTCTCTCCTTCTGATCTTTCAGCATCAGACAAGTGTCAGACTCTATACATCGTATTACCACTTAGCAGAGTATTATATTTTTAATAGGTCCGAAAAATTGATAAGGAAGACCAGAGAATCTAGAACCAAATCGACACGAGTTAATTGTGTACCATTACAGGACACCAATGGACAATGGTGCACAAACCTTGCTCAACTAACAACTAAATATAGACCTCCGTTTATTTTGAATTTGCTTACTTTAATATGACTTATGTGGCGTGAATTTGTATCAGAAACTTACTCATAGATTTACAATTTGTCTGGTATATTTATTCATAGATATTATTAGGCTGATACAATGGCCGCCACGTGAATTTTTAGGCTGTGTTGCAAGGATATTTATTCATAGATTTACAATTTGTGTTGTGTGATGGTGTAGCTTGCTGTAAACGAAGTGATTCTGGAAGCAAATTTGACAATAAAATCTACATTTCATTCGGAAAAGAATAGTTTGCACTTGCAATCGCTCCAAACAAGAAGTTGAGCCATCATCTAAGTAAAGGTTACATGAGCTGGACAGAGTAAATTAGCAGGGAGAAGATTTGTGATTCTTTGAACTCTTTAAGTGTTCGTATGTGTATTCTTAGGAAGGAACAAAAATACAGAAAAAGATTCAAAGAATCCTATAAAGACTTTCATCCTCCAAAGTCATTGATCTCGTCTTTGAATTGAGCAGAACATGATCTACATGTTTTGTAATAGAAGAGCCTTGTATTGTAAATTAGATTGCCTTAGAAATGTATTCATAGATAGTGTTAACACAAATACATGAAAATTACATAACCATTATGAGCTGCAGAAAGCATTATTGTATTTCGTTGATACCATTATTTCTATTATTATTATTTTCTAGTTGGCAACCATATGACATAATTTTAAACTACATCGAAGGGAGTTTGAGCTTGGCCAATTTATTATCAAGTTGAGTTTGAACTTAATTTATTGTTTGTACAACTTAGGAGGAAATAAATTCATTTTATTTTACCATGCAATGGTCTGCTTTTAATAAATGACATCACACATATAATGACACATTTTAAATATGATAATATACAAGATGAAAAACACCAAAGTAATATAGGTGATCATAATTGATACAGTGGGGATGGATTTTTTACAATTGTAAAGAGATGCGCATAAAATCCCCCCAGTTTTTTTTTTTTTTTGAACAATCAAAATGGTGCTTTATATCCCCCCATTTAATTGCTAAAGGTGTACTCCATTGTTCACTCAAGAATTTCCCATAATTTTTAATCTTTAAAAAGCGCGCAATATCGTGCGAATCAACTAGTTGTATATAATCAATCTATCAAGAAAATAGAAAAGCATGCAACGAAATAAATGTCCATTTGCTCATGAATTTTTCAAGCCTTTTCTTGTTTTTTTAGCTTTTAAACAAAATTGTTGAAATGATTCAATTTTTTTTTATCATCAAAAACCAGAATTTATAGCTTAAACATCATCAAATGTTCATTACACCAGAATTTCTTGAAACACCAATATAGGTTCCCAAGTGGGCCTTTTGAGAAATATGATTAGCTTCCCTCTGAGAACGAGGGTCTATCGGTGAGATTTGCCAACATAAAAATGACATTCACTATCACCCTTGTGTACACTTAAGTTTCAAGTTCTCCACGTAGAGCTTTGATCAGGCACGAGACATTGCAACAAACCAACAACCGACCAAGTTCTTCAAGACAAATGGACAATGGTAACGGAACAATGCCTATTACTGGAAATAGACAACATTTCAATGTATGGATAATGATGAAATAAGAAGGTGCAAAAAACCATTAAGTAAAATCACAAAGCAGAATCATCAATAACATAGGAACATGCATACAGATTTTTTAGGTTCTGACTAGTATTGATCTTGTTACACAATATTGCCAAATACTACAATAATTACAGATTTTCATTTAGAAATTTTATTTACAATCTTTTTCCCACTTCTATGGCAATGTCAAATGCAGCAGCGGATGGAAGTTTTATTTACAATCTTTTTTCCCACCTCTATGAACTGTAAGAATGATGACACTTTCAAGAGCTAGAAACATATGTTCGAATGTAGCAGCGGATGGAAGAAAAATAGTAAAAATCTCTTCATCGATATATATATATATATATACACACATCAATTAGGACATTTTTAATTAGGGGTCGAACATGACATTTTCGAATTAGGGATGCATTCAACGTTCTGTGTAAATTCAAATAATTAAAAATTGAGGATGAGTTCAACAAATCCCAATTTACCGCGCTTCAAAATCTGCGCACAGAATAAGTTTTGCATATCTGAATTCTTACCTTCTAAATTTACTTTTCTAGATAGGCCCAGTCAGATTCGAAATACAATCTGAAATTCCATTAAAACTATTCACACCCCTCTCTTGAGTTTTTGGAAAACTGGGGTGTGCGATTCAAAATCGCGCACAGAACCCCCAAAAATATAAGTGAATCGCCATGGGGTTCTGGATCCTGTCTATTGCCTGAAGTAGCATTGACTTCGTTCTGGATCCTTGTAGCATATTCGAGGTAGTTCGCCTACGAGTTGGAGATGGCTGGCTGCTAGGGCAACTTTTTTGAAGTGCCAATTATAGAGAAAAATCTGGAATTTTGATCGAGAACACTAGGAGTGCTAAGAATAATGTGAGAACCAAATAAAAAATATGCTTGAAAAAGTGATGGGTAGGAGTAGCAGAAACGAAGAGGGTGATTAATGAAAATTAAATTGGTTTGATTATGAAAAAGAAATATGAGTACATTTTTAATTGAATTATCATTAAAAATAAATTTGTTTGAGATTATCATTAGGTTAAATTTGTAATATGTATATATTTTTTTAAAAATATTATAAGGACATTTCAGTAATTTTATAATTTATTTTATAAAAAAATAAATATTTTATACCATTGCAAAGTGCGATCGCACATGACGAAGTTTAATGACATGTCAACTTTTCATTGGCCGCCTTTCATAAGACAGGGCGAACCCCCTGTCTCACCGTAGAAAAGCCCTACTTAGCCGGAGAAAGAAACTCAAATGGCCCTAAAAGAATTAAAATGACTAAGAAAAAGACTTTGTAGAAAAATTAAATTCTTATTGACCTAAAAGAATGAGCTATAATAAAAGACCAATCAACTTTCAATTAAATTAAAAAATTAAAAGTGTGCAGTAAAATAATATAAATTCAGTTGTGAAAGAAACAAAAAACAAAAACTGAACATGAGAGACATCAAATAATATACTGTAATATATAATTGTTGTTTATATATAAATATATGATTGTATTCTTATGGGTAGATCTCTTGTAAATATGGATTTTTGTGAATTATTCTTCAAAACATCATCTATTAGCATGCAAAATATCATCTTTTAGCATATGAAATTATTACCATTGCTTGATTTTGTGTGTAATTTTTCTCAAAATTATTAAACAATTACACTTTGTATTCTAAATAATATTATTTTTATATAAACAGTGATACCGAGTTTACTAAAAAAACATCGTTGAACCAAGTTTTTTGTGTCTAATTTTATTATGTGCTATTAATTAAATTAGAAAACGAGGCTTGCAACTTATAAATATTACTCTGTAATATATATCAATGTTGGTACCCAATCTCAAAATTTTGGTTTTCATGTGCATCAGACTTGTTGAATGCTCCAAAATATTCTTTCAACTTGGGACACCAAGTGGTGTTTGGTTTGAGATTGCGGTGAATTGGATTGGGATTTGGATAATCCATAAATAGTAATTGTGTGTAAATTGTGTTTGGTTAAGAATTGAGAAGTAGGGGTAAATGTAACTTTATGTCACATCAAAAATGATGTTATAATATTTTATTATTGTTAGTAGTGAAAGAAAAGTGAGAGAGAGAAGAAAGTAGGAGAGACAATAAAAGGTAGATCATATAAAAGAAAAAAACTTAGGACCATAAGCTCACAAGTCGAGCCAGAGGCCGGAGTGCCATTAAAACCTTGCCTGGAAAAACCCTCCTTAGGGATAAAACCCAAGTCAAAGAATAAGATACACTCCTCTAAAAGTCAATATATATAGAAAACAGTATATAAATCATTATGCAAAAATGAGAGTAAAAAGTCCGGGAGTAACCTCTCCAGACACAATCAAGGCCCGTCTTGGCCACAACATCCGCCGCCTAGTTGGCCTCTCTAAAGACGTGTGAGTATTTGATGTGCATGTCCAGTGTAAGAGGGTGGATCTGGCTCCAAAGGCCTTGCAGACGCCAAGGAATAGATGGATTAGTGCTCATAAAAGTGTCAATCGTGAGTGTAGAGTCCGACTCAATTCAAAGGAAGTGTCATCCCTGATCATGTGCATACTTGATGGCCAAAAGTCCGCTGCCAACTCAGCCTCAAGAGGGAGGCCCCAACCCACCTTAGTGGCGACCGCAGCCACGAATAATCCCCTGAAAGTCCTGAAGACCGCCCCCGCATGCAGACTGCCCGGGGAAGAAGAGGCACTACCGTCTGTGTTAACCTTATACCAACTCGGATCAGGCGGGATTCAAATCACAGATGAACCGTGTCTCGTTGGCCTGTGTCTGCTCGAAACACCAAGAGTCCTAGCAATCAGTAGATCCCGAACCGTGCCGTCCGAATATCCGTAAATCTCATGATAAAGCACCTCGGGAAGTGCCAACAATCATCATAAAAGATATCCCCAACCGTGTAAGTGAGGGTAGAAGCGAACCAATCAGGCAGACCCATCCTCTCAGAGATAGTATAACCGAGCCAATTGTCATGCAAAAGCTAACACGGGATTCTCTGCCAATCAGCCACCTCGAGCCATCTCTAAGTCTTGTAACATGTGGACGAAGGCTCGGTCCAATAGAAGAGACTCTACCATAAGGTCGCAGCATGTTCTCTGAATTAAAATGCCTTCGATGCAGGAGCTCCGTAACTGGCAATTTGTTTTGAAGAATATCTCAGCTCAGCTTATAGAGAAATGAGGCATTCGCCAGTTGGATAGAACGAACCCCAAGTCCTCCTTCCCCCGAAGGGGCACAGAACCGCTGCCAAGATATCGAACAAGCTCCATTCTTGCGGTTCACATCCCCCTTCCAAAGGAAGTTCCTCATAGCCGACTGCCCGACTCCACCTGTCGTAGCAAAGAACTAGTCCATTTGTAAACCATCATCAAATGTACCAAAGAGACCGTAATGACTGAGTTAATCAGGCAACGATGGCCGGCAAGGGACAAAGTTCTGCCCTTCCACCTACTAAAGTTAGATATGACAAAATATGCAACTGGCTGTAAATGCGCTTTCCTTGGACTGCCGCGGAAGATTGGAACCCCTAGGTATGTGAAGGGGAGTGAACCCT
Organism: Galeopsis tetrahit; assembly: GCA_963675135.1. Lineage (NCBI taxonomy): Eukaryota > Viridiplantae > Streptophyta > Magnoliopsida > Lamiales > Lamiaceae > Galeopsis > Galeopsis tetrahit. The sequence continues at coordinate 51,380,766 of OY776131.1, read as the reverse complement.
CAGCAATGCTAGTAATTCTGAATGTCCTACGACGCAGCCTCTAAGGTACAACTCTCCCCAAAGAACACCCTGGACTTCGAGGACTGTAGATCTGACCCGACAGTCGCCCATACCCTTGCAAGATGGAGTGCAGGTTCCTGACGTTAGCCTTTGTGGCCCGTAAGAATATCATAATGTCATCCGCGTAGAAGAGGTAGCGGGGTACATTACGAATGGGCTGAAGTCTACCTCTGTCTGTCTCCCAATCAATCCATCTTCCAAGAGCCTCCTCCGCGATACAAAACTATAAGGGAGACAAAGGATCACCCTGACGGACACCCCTCGTACAAGAAAAGTAACCTTTCGGCTCCCCATTAATAAGAACCGAGATCCTAGCTGAGTCCAAAACTCCTCGAAACATGGAAATGAAGTTTGCTCTGAACCACATCCTAGCCAAAACTGCCTCAAAAAACTGCCAGGAGATCGTGTCGAATGCCTTAATCATGTCCACCTTCAGCGCCATATACCCACGGATCCTCGGATAGTCCAGGGTATTAATGGCATCTGAGGCTAGTGCAATACAAGTGTGAATTCGCTTACCCGGAACAAACCCAAACTGATAAGTAGAAAGACAATTGTTGATGAAAGTACCCAGTCTCGACGACAAAATCCTGGTCATGACTTTGAAGATGAAATTACCCATCACAATCGGTCTGAACTCCTCTACCCTAGTGGCTCCCTCTACCTTAGGAATCAATGTCATGAAGCATGAGTTCAGCCCAGGTGGCAGAAGCCTGTTAGTGAAATAGTGTGTGACAGCAACTATCACATCATGATCCACAATGTCCCAGCTACTTTGAAAGAAGGATCCCCCAAAACCATCTGGTCGCCGAATCCCTCGAAGAATCCATTCCAAAGACTGCACGCCGAATCTCTTCAGTCGAGGGAACACTCAATAGTAATTCGTTCTGGTCAGCGGTCACCACAGTGTTCACAAAACTATCCAGAATTGAGGCATCAAATGACGCAGACGGATCATCAGCGAACAACTGAGAGTAGTAGGCAACCACGTGGGCACTAATGGTGTCCAAGTCCGTGGTGAGGTCCCCATCAACAACCATCGAAGCAATACTACCCCTGGAGTTCTTAATACGTTGGGAGATATGGAAGAAACAAGTGTTCTTATCCCCATCAGTCAGCCACTGTAATTTGTTCCTCTGAGTGTAGAATTCTTGTCTGGTAGAGAGCAGTCTGTTCAGATCGACCTGAGCCTAAATCTCCTCCGCAAAGTTGGCCTCTGAGTCCCCTTCCAACTCGATACGATGTTGAATATCTGCAAGATGTCGAGTGGCCATCTTGTTCCAAACCCGCAGAGCAGACTTGAGTCTCTTCAACTTCCACATAATCCGGACCATGGAATTCTGATGCTCCAACGTCTGAGCCCAAGAAGTAACCACAACAGTTCTAAAGGAATCGTGCTGGCACCACATACTGAGAAATCTGAAGGGGCGTCTGACCTGAACCCAATCTGATCTGACTGTAAGAAGCAACAGATGATGATCTGACTTGAGGCGAGGAAGAGCCATAACCTCAACACCAGCCCAAAGATCCAAAAAACCCTTATTAGCTGTAACTCTATCCAACCGAGCAGTCGTGTAACCATGAGGACCACTCCGAGTCACCCAAGTGAACTGGGCCCCATCCGTATCCAAATCAACTAAATTCGACTCATCCAAGAACTTCCTGAAGTCCAGAGAAGCTTTAGGGGTAGCCACTGAACCCCTACTCCGCTCATGTGTTCCTGTCATAACATTAAAATCATCCAAAATACAAAGACACGTGGCAGGAGACGCTAAAACATCAGCCCAAAGTAAGCGTAGGAGAGAGAATGAGTGTGTGAAAGAAAAGTAAGAGAGAGAAGAAAGTAGGAGAGAGAATGAGTGATTGAAAAAAAAATAGTGATTTGATTGTATAAAAATAGGTGTGTAGGTGTATTATAGGGATGGATTTGTATTTGGATTGAGAGAGATTGGATTGGGATTGAGCCAATCCTAATCCGGATTGGTCAATCCCAAAACAAACACCGCCTAAGTGGTCTGGCCTACAAAGGCAGCTTCTCTAGGTACTAGGTAGGCAATGATAGGGCACTCTGTTTGTTTAGGTGAACAATTAGGGCATGTTTGCTTCATGGGTTGGGATAAGATGAGTTTAGATGTGGTGAGTTGGCTAGATAAACCCAAGAGGGAGGCTAGATAAACCCAAGGGGAGGCTAGGTTGTCTAAACCCATGAAATCTAGTTTATAAAACCGAGTCAAATTATAAATTCGGGTCAAGGTGTTTAAAGTTATGAGAAACCAAATATGAGAGAAGATGAGTTTACATATCAAAAGCATCACTAAACCCCATAAACCTATGAAGTAAACATGCCCTTAATGTTCAATACATGAAATTAGGAAAAAAGTTTAGTCTTAATTTATATTTTAATTAATTAATTTTGGCATTAAATAGGAGTTTTTTTTTTTTTGTTCTGTGTAGATATAAGCATACACAGATACACTGTGATGGAAGATTTCTCTCACTGTATATATCTTCTCCTTGTCGACAGTGAAATATACCTTCTTGTAAATAGAATTAAAAACTGGAAAAAGGAAAAGTTGTGTTCTGATTTTGCCTTGTCTTATTTTATTTTTTCCCTCTTTCCAATCTTGGCTTTGATATTTTTCAGTTTTTTTGCTACGGTGGGGGAGTTGAAAGTCTGCCAGGAATGGTGGGTGTAGGACGTCATCAACTTTATATAGATCATGTTTGATAGTAAAGATGACTAAATTAAAATTATGATAATACAGAAATGATATAGAGCCCACCAATTGTGCCCACCGCCTATGTGGCATTATCACGTCAATAAATTCTTATTTATATTTAATTTAAACTTAATTTAAGATGGGTTAGTTATTAATAGGGTCATTTCACTATAAGATTAGTCTAATAAAGCCCTAATATTGTTTCTTGTCTAATAGAGTCAAATTGGAAAATACAAGACAATTGTACCCTTTCATTCATTTTAAAAATTCGAAATTATGAATTCAAATAAACAAAACAAATAATTTCCGTAATTATACATTTAAACATTGATATTGATTTTCGCGTAATTTTAGGATTTCCAAATTTCAAAACTTTCCTAAATAGTAGGTAAGCAAATTAAATCGTTTTAGTTGTTTGAGCTTTGGGGTTTTACGCATCTGCAACTTTCCGGCGACGATTGTTTGAGTTTTAACACCATTTTCCGGCGGCGAGTTTGACCATTACCAAAATCAGGTAATAATATAATATGCATGTGTAATTGTGAACGATTTCTGTACAACAAAATACTTTAATCAGTTTGGGAACATATTTATAATCAAAAACCAGTTAAAAAGATGTGTTGTATAACATACAGGAACAGAGGGCTTCTCTAGGTAAACTGCATGTGTTGTTTCGTAGTTTTTTTTAAAAAATCTTTGATCAAATAAGTATATACCATTTACTTATGACGGATGTAAACCCTAATAATCTATGTTTTACTCTATTGTTTTGATGATAGTGTCAATCAACTTCGGTTTTTATGAAAAAAGTGTAGAATGGGTCTGGGATGCATACTTTTCTAAAAGACTGGTTGCAATTTTTTCGCATATGTATGAGTAGGAGCATAAAAGAATCATATGTATTGTTAAATTTGAATTTAGATATATATGTTACAGATGGCTAGAACAAAAAAATCGGGTTATCGATTGGGTGAGGGATCAAGCAGGGGAAGTGGGAAACAAAAGAAGGCTACTGAAGATACCGTCCGGCGTGTAGAAACAAGAGGTAATTTAACAAATTATAAATTTAAGTCAATTAATATCAATACGAATGAGGTATTTGAAACCATGATTCATAACATATTACTATTATTGTTTTATTAACAGGATCTTCTGAAAAGCGTAGGAGGGAGGAAAAGAGAGTTGAAAAACGTAAAGGTTTATGTACTAATGCATTGCTTACGTTGTAGTTAAATTTGTACTGTGTAGTGAAATCATAGTTTACATAATATAGATATTCTGCAGATAAAAGGCCATCAAAGGTGTCCCGTGTAGAATCGGATTCAGGTTATGCAATTGTCATTTGCCTTTGTCAGAGATTGTGATTATTTTAGTATTTAGTAGTTGATGAATTTTAATAATAACAATATTATTTCCTGAATAAATAGATTTTGAAAGTGATTACGGAAGTAAATACACAACGTCTAATTCGGAAGGTAATTTTATAGTTTCTTAAATAACTCATATGATTATGGGCTTGCTTATAGTAATTGTTTTTTTAATTGCAGAAAGTGATACATCAAGGGACGAAAGGGTTCAAAAGCATGCTAGGAAGGAGAAAGATGTACCAGAAATAAAGCCTGAAAACTGTTTTGGTAATATTTTGTAAACATTTGGCTTGCTAGTAGACTAGATATATGAAGTAATATTTTATATAAAAATCATTCAAAATTTTTCAGCTGGTGTGGAAGTAGACTTTAGTGAGACCTATTATAGGTCAAATCTGAGGACAACTATCAATGACTTGAAGGGAATTCCATTCACAAACCAGCATATATTACATCTGAAGAAAACTCCATTCTGGCTTTTGTTTAACTCTGTTTGCCTAAATGTTAATCCCTCACTAAAGAAGAGATGTTTCAAATTCGAGAGTGACATCGTGGAAATTGTTAGAAGGTTTGACTTTGAAACGGAGAGTTTTGTAATTGGAGGAACCAGGGTAGCATTGTCAAGGCATGATGCAGAACTTATTTTCGGAATTAGCTGTGGAACTGATGAGATCAGGCACCGAGTAGATGATTATAAGCATCCTGCATGGGTAATGCGATGTTTCGGAAATGATATGCTAGCAAGACCAAGACAATATAACTCTCTGTATAAACAACCTGTCCTTTTAAAGTTAAAGGAGGTTGTGGTACAACAGTACGATGAAGCCAATCGCGATGTGGCTAGATTACTTTGTTGTTATCTGCTGGTTGCTCTTCTGTGTCCAGTTAGGAGCTCAGCTGTACCATGGCATTTGACACATTACCTGGAAAACATCTCAGAGGTTTGCAGATACGACTGGAGTACATTCATAGTTGATCAATTGAAAAGTCAACTAAAAAGAAGCAAACATCTAAAGTCCGGTGGTTGTGCTATGTTGTTGCCGGTAAAATTATTTCAATTAGTAATTCTTAAAACTATTGTTTGGTTTATGTTAGTTTAATGTATTTATACATTGTTTAAATTAACTGGTTATGTTTTTTAGTTCTGGTTATGCGAGCATACAAGGATTGTTAAACCACACAATCCATCTGCTTTTCCTCGGTTCCTCAAATGGGATACCATTAAAGTGCATGGTGCAATCGTAAATGATAAACTGACTCGCAGAACAAGGGTAAAGATTTCATCATATTCTGTAAAATTTTTATTATACTATGATCATATACTTGATTTTTTATTGTTCTTTTATGGAATATAAGGTTTTCACGGAGGAGCCTAAACCTACGACTGATGAAAAGGAACAGCTCTCAGAAGTTCGTCGTTTTAGATGTGAAGAAACCATCTCAGGGTTAGGAGGAACTAGAACGCCTGCTACTGATGGAAAGCTGTCGTCTGGTATGGCAAAGTCAACAAATGAATTGCAGACAAAGATGAATGTGGCGGTCGGGCAGAGTGATATTTTCCAGAATTCATCATCAAAAGTGTTCGAAGTTGGATCCAGTTCAGGAGCAAAGAAGAGCTTTACGGTTGAGTGCCCATCATTCGATATTGGGCTTGACATTGAGGATCCAGTTATGAAGGTTTGTAAGGAAATCAATGGTGAAACTTTGAATGTTGGTGATCTGAAAGCAGCCGATGTAGATTGTAATGTGAAGGATACGGAAGAAGGCAATATTGCTTTAGACAAGACAGTTAATTCACAAGATAAGATCGATGCACATGTCAGTTATGTTAATCAGCCTACAATAGTTGACAATTATGTGGTTGAAATAGGAATTCTGCAGAAAAAGATACTAGATGTGAGAGTACGCTGTGATAAAGAACTGATGGAAAAAGATGTAGAAATTCAAAAGCTGAAGACATAAAATGATCAGTATGCTAAAAGGATTGAGGAATCTGCTTCTGAGTTGAATAAGATGAAGAAAGAATTTGAAGATGTGGCTGCAAGGTTCGAAAAACAATCAGAAATTAAGGACGATGTCATCATAAGCCTGAAAGCTGAGAATCAAAGATTAAGTAGGAACCTAGAAATTACATCTGAATTTTGTTCAAAAACATTGATTGATGAGGATGTTTTTCAAGGGGATTTTGACAGTAACGCAGAGCAAACGATCAATGAACAATCTGTTGATAAGGAAAATATGCCTGTGGAAGAATTAAATGAGGAAGTGTTAAAGACACCTAAACGGCCAGTGAAGAAGAAGACCACGTATATATCGCCAAGTTCATTAGTTGAGAGAATTAAGGGTCGAACGATAACAGATGATCGTAAACCAATGATGATATCTCCTCAACCAATGACAAAACAGCTTGTTGTGTTCCATGAAATCAACGATGACGATGATGATGCATCAAAGAATGTAGAGTTGGATAACAAACCTAAAGGAGTGGTCAAGTATCCGTTCAACAATAAATTGTCAACGGTGAGGAAGTGTTCTAAGTATGTTAGAGACCAGATATTCGAAGAGCTAAAGACCAATGGTCCACAGTAAGTAAATAGTTTATATTACGTAATTCTTTTCTAATATGATTTAGTATATATATATATTGATTTGGGAATTTTGTTAATGGTGAAGTTACATTGTTTGGCACGCTGATATACCACTAGCTGATGTGTCAGTACAGATGCTGATTGACATTTTAAATAATGGTCTCATTACAAGTCAGGTATACTACATAATATATATATGTTTTATTGATTGTATATATTTATATGATAACACTGTGCATATATTTAGGTAATCAATGCATGGGCTGATATATTGCGATCTGTTCTATTCACATCAAGGCCAGAATCTAGACGAGTGAGGGTGTTTACTTCTACGTGCTGGGTATTTATAAAATTCTCTGACTATTTCATGAAGATTATTTATTTGTTCTGTTAAGTGAAGAATTATATATAATTTTGTTGTGATCTCTTATTTTGTAGGCAATGATCACCAATCGAAACATTTCAAAACAGAAGTCTTTCTACACCCTTGTAGACAAAGTTATTGAGGATAGCTTAGACAGAAGCATCTTTTTATTCCCAATCAATGTATGTGCAATGGGTTCATCAAGTGGTTCAAAAGCAGTGGACCATTGGACACTTCTCAAACTTGATCTGACAACGAGGGAATGGACATTTTACAACTCACTTCCCCCAAGAACAAAGGCGCATGAGGATACATGCTTGATGGAGTCCTTAAATGTGGTAAGTTCATCGAATATGACATTGTTTTTTTTGGAATTCTTTAATTTATCATTGATAATAATTGTAAGGATTATTGATTTTATTTATTTTGTAAAATAATTATAGGTGAAGTGTGTAGATGCAAAATTGGTCAGCCTGTTCAAAGCAAAGCAGCATAACCATCCCTTCTTAAAAATGCCGTTCAAATACCCAATTCCAGCTGATACTTGGAGACAGGGATCGGAGTCAGTAGACTGTGGTGTAATCGTTTGCAAGGAAATCGAATATATTTATAAAAGTGAAGATCCGCAGTCGGGTGAATTTGGCAAACTGGCGTCAAGCACAATGCGAGCTAGAATCGTAGAATCTTTCGTTGACCCAATGCATATGAGTTTTGATTAACTACATGTGTGGAAGTTTAGACTATTTAAGCTTTGCTACTTACTACAAATCGCATTTTGCTAAACTGTTTACGTATTTATGTTTCTTTTGGATAAAGACTAAGATGTTATTTTTGGAAACTAGTAAAACTATTAGCCATCTTCATTGCTCATGAATTGGCAGCTTTCTTTTGAGATATAATATGTTTTTTTGGATTGATATTTTATGTACTTTGTGAGAATAGGTCATTTTTCCTAAATGTGACATTTGTAACAAATATATGATTGTATTTGTTATAAAGATAGGGTCACTAGTATAGAGTTTGATTACTGAGATTCACATACATAAAAAATACGTTTGTAATGAACTTCCATAAATCAAATTATTACCATTATAGTCAACAAAATCCATTTAAAGAACTACCATAAATAAGTTTGTAAACTACTATAATGAACAATTAATTGATGTAAATTTAGATAGAGCTCAATCTAACATATACATTAGTTATGGCAGTGTACCATGTGCATTTGTTTTGCACTTCCCAAGTCATATGCACAGATAATACATAATATTGAAACGATTGGTTTTTATTCTAATATACGGTCAAAACTACAAATAAAATAACACAAGATCAGCATATCAAAATGATTTAGATTAGATGTATTACAAAAAAAAAAAAAACGAACAAAATCACATCATGCATCTAAACTTGGGAAGAACCAAAAAACTGTGAATTTACATACCCAATAAATATAAGTATATTGAAGATACATCAAGATACAAAAAACTAAGATATATGTACGATGATATACACTATGCAATATGCATTCGTTTTGCATGATCAAGTCAGATGGACTGTTAATACATAACATGGAATCGATTGGTTTTTTTTCTAATATATGGTCAAAACTAAAAATAAAATAACACAAGATCAGCATATCAAAATGATTTAGATTAGATGTATTACAAAAATAAAAACGAACAAAATCACATCATGCATCTAAACTTGGGAAGAACAAAAAAACTGTGAATTTATATACCCAATAAATATAAGTATATTGAATATAAATCAAGATACAATAAACTAAGATATATGTACTATGATCTACACTATGCAATATGCATTCGTTTTGCACGATCAAGTCAAATGGACGGTTAATACATAACATTGAATCGATTGGTTTCTATTCTAATATACGGTCAAAAATAAAAATAAAATAACACAAGATTAGCATATCAAAATGATTTAGATTAGATGTATTACAAAAATAGAAAATAACAACATCACATCATGTATCTAAACTTGGGAAGAACAAAAAACAATGAATTTACATACACAATAAATATAAGTATATTGAAGATACATCAAGATACCATAAACTAAAATATATGCACTATGATCTACAATATGCAATATGCATTCCTCTTGCATGAGGGTGTCATATGAACATTTAATACATAATATTGGATAGATTCGTTTCTATTCAAATATACGATCAAAAGTATAAATAAAATAATACAAGATTATACTATCAAAATGATTTAGTTTAGATGTATTACAAACATAAAAACTAACAACATCACATCATGTATCTCAACTTGTGAAGATAAAAAAAACAGTGAATTTACATACCAAATAAATATAAGTATACTCAAGATACATCAACATACCATAAACTAGAATATATGTACTATGATCTGCACGTTTCAATATGCATTCGTTTTGCACTATGGTATAATAGTCATATGCACAGTTAATACATAACATTACATCGATTCGTTTCTATTCTAAAATACGATAGAAAATAAAGATAAAATAACACAAGATTAGAATATCAAAATGATTTAGATAAGATGTATTACAAAAATAAAAACTAGACACATAACATAATGTATCTCAACTTGGGAAGAACAAAAGCAAAGTGAATTTACACTGCCAATAAATATAAGTATATTCAAGATACATCAGCATACCATAAACAAAAATATATGTACTATGATCAAAACTATGCAATTTAATTGCGTTGAGGTGATACAAGAGTCTCTATATACTTGTATGATTTCGCACACCCTGGCCACGATTCAATGCCCTCCATCCTTTCAAAGTTCCTTGAGCTAATGTCATACGAGAAAAACGTACCATAGGGCTTAACACTAAACATTAATTGGGTCCTAGGGGTGTTCAAGAAACAAATTGGCTCTAGTGCAAAACCAGCTGGCAAATTTTCTTCCTTGAAGATTGTAAACCTAGACCAAGTTCTAGCACCATTGGAATAATGCAGAAGATGCACTTCATTAAAATAACGACAGACACCAAACTCATCCACAGAAAGTCGATCAGCATATATAGCTATGGTGTTGTCGTCAAGCCCATCCATCTTACAAGTCCAGGGTTGAAGAATAAAAGCAGGCACATCAAATTGATCATAGAGTTGGGATTTGCAATCAAAAGTAACAATTGCATGACCATTCCAGGTTTGTACTTTCCAATGAAAAAGACCCCCAACATAAAAAGCATTTTCAGAAGGAGGGTTTACACTTGGAAATGGGGGTAGTGAAAACCAGGTATTAAGATTTCGAGAGTACAACATAACTAACGAAGTGTACCCTTCTAATTGCAAAAAACGAGAAACTCGCATAATCAAAAAATCATCTTGTATGTCATCATATCCAAGACCAAAAAAAGCACACTCTTCTCCTAGATTAAGTCTTAGGATTTCTGGAACAGGGGGTAAAACGATTTGTTGATTCGTACATGGGTTTGACAAAATAAAATCATCATCAATATTACAGATGAGAACTAACCCGTTATACGATCCGAGAATCTCAAAATCGTCTGACTCTTGCTTAATATATCGCCTCGTACCAGACCTTCCATACCCCACAGGCAGGTAACACACGGGTGGGTTAGACACCTGATTCTTGTGTAAAAATGAGTACCTTTGCTTATTTTTTGCACGAATCAGTTGAGAATCGACGAAAGCTTTGGAGGATATTAACTGATTCCAGTACCTGTCAACACATTTAAAACGAGAAAGTGGTTTTGGATCTAGTGATTCAAGAAATTTGTCTTTGATTTCAGAGGGGATGAACATGACGGTTGCCTGGTTGTTCATTGTTTATGGATGAGAATTTAAGTTTTGATAACTTAATGAAGAAGATTGATAAAATGTATAGATTTGAGAGAGATAACTAATAAATACAATGTGAAGAAGCACAATACAAAACCAAAACCTTTCAACTTCCATCATTGCTTATTTAAATGGAGGTGTCTAATCTGGATTTAATGGAAGCGGTTTACGAGGCCATGCAATACATTATTTTGAAATAAATTAAGGAAATCTATCCATCAACTATATATATGTTTTTTTACTTATCATATGTTTTATGTTGTAATATACAATATAATATAATACATTTGTATGAATAACAAATTAAAACAATTTGTTTCATTAATTCGTTTTTTTTAATTTTTTTTTATTTATGTTAATTTTATAAACTCATGTAATGTTTAGTGTTTTGTTGTATTTATGAATGTGGTACAGAGCATATGTTTTGCAGATCAATATAAATTATAAAAACTGATGGTGTAAAGTAATAAATTTAAAATTAAATGGAAACTAACAACTAAAATTAATAATGAGACTATTGCTTAATAAGTGCAATTTTACAATAAATAAGACAAAAATACTCAAAAAACATCTTAAAAAACGTGTAACTATTTTAATATAATTAACACATTCTTGGATCTACAAGACTCTGGATATACTTATATACATGTTGAACGCCGTATGTCATTTCATATTCTTCACTGAGTTGAAACGTCTTGGCAATCGTATCATAGCAATAGTAGTCTCCCCATGGTAGAGCGAGGAATAGTATTTTTTTTCTATCGGAGTTCATGAATGAGATTGAGGTTATATGATATTTGTTTGGTACTAGGGTTCTTCTGAATATCATATTACTAGTCCATGTAGGAATTTCTTGTGAGTAATGTAGTATATGCATCTGAAACACGAATTTACTATAAAAACGACCTTCCACTGATTTCACACTACTACAGTAGACTCCAATTGTATTGTCATCCAAACCTTGGACTTGTACATTAAATGAGTGAAAGTTAAACTTTGGAATGACAATTAATGAATAAATACAACTATTTATATCAAATGTGGCCAATTTATGAACACCACGGCCAAAATCTAAATACCAATGAAAGAGATTACATACAAAATAGGCATTTTCAGATGGGTAATGATCAAAAGGGAATGAAGAAAGTTTTGACCACAATTTAGAATGAAGTGAGAAAATACTAACCTCGGACAACCCACCAGTTTCAGCCCAAAGATATGCAATTCTCATTATGATGTAATCATTGGAATTTTTTTCATACCCAAACCCAAAATAAACCCAAGCCACATCATGTCCCTTGGGAAATGATATCAGCATATTTGGAACAATTATATATATTGTTTAGTAGTGGGGTTATTAATAGTATATTGGTCATTAGTATTGCAGAATAATACTAGACCATTATAGCTACCCAATACCTCGAATTCTTCATTGTTCTTTGCTATTATTCTACAAACGTAACTAGATCCCTTACTGTTGGTCCCAAGTTGAGTTTGATATCGAGTAAGCTAATGAAAATGTCTAGAGGGGGGTGAATAGACTTTTCAAAAATCTTTCGATATATCAGAATACGTAATGCGGAAATGTATCAAAGTAACAATAGGCCCAATCAAATTTATACTCAACTTAATATCGAGAACTTCTGTTCTTATGAATACTCAACTAATCTAGTTCAGTTCAGTATTTAAACAGTTAAACAATTAATCAAACAGTAAAGCAGTAAATCAACACACAAAGATTTATAGTGGTTCGACAACTTGTCTACGTCCACTCTCACAATCCCAGTTGTGATATTTTCCACTAAACTCTTCAACACGAGTACAAAGTGTAGTTCCTGTCTTTTAAAGTCCCAAGAAGAAGACTTAGATCTTCTAAGACTATACCACCAGATATGTCAACGATCTAACTAGCTATTTAACAAGCAACTAGCAACTTGATAAAAAACAACAAAATAAAACTTCTCTATCTTCAGTAGTAGCCTTCTGAATATGACTTCGTCTTCTGGTTTCCTTCTGAAGATTAACTCTGCGAGCTCTTCTTTCTTTGAATTCTTCGTAATACGCCTTTGAATGCTTAGAATATCAGTACGTTTGTAATCAGTATCTCTGTGTTCAGTAGTCTTGAATTAATGAATACCTTGATGTATTTATAGACTTCTGAAATCAAGAACTTAAGTAGTTGTAACCAACTCTTCTTGATAACTGATTTCTAACTGAATCTTCAATTATCCATCCACGCGTTTCTGTTATGAATTAGTTATTCCAACTAACTTCTTTAATCCTTATCTTTGTACGCGCTTTCATAACAACCTTCTAGTTGACTTGTCTTGTGTAGTCTAGTAGATGAACTTGTCTTGTAGTCTGCTTGTCTTGAGTAGTAGACTGGTCTTCTCTTCTTGTGCAGTAGACTATAATAGAACTAATCTAGTCCTAACAAGACTATTACATTACATTAAGCTTTTATAATACAAGCTTAGTCAACTTATAAACTATACAATCAATCTATCTATTACATATAAAATCATGAGCTCTATACATCAATTATAGCTCAATAACAAACTAATACAAACACATATATGAACAGATATGAAGTACTTATACATCGTACTTATCTTTTAAATATAAACAATACTTATCTTTCTCATGTAAACTCTACTGATCTGTTCAAGATGACCTCAACTCAACTAGACTAGTTCAGTCAACACTTAGAAAATATTCAAACCACTTTTGGCTTATCAAAACTTTATCTTATCTTTTCATCATTTAGGACTTGTCTAGGATTCATATCCCAACAATTTCCCCCTTTTTGATGAAGCCAAAACTACTTGAATCTTTTCTCATAAGTAGACTAGTTAAGTAGTTATCTTGTCTTTAACATCAAAAGTTGTTTATCTTTTCATTCATTCAGAAATAAGATCAGTAGATTACAAATACTTAAAACAAATAAGTAACATAGCAAATAAACTAATCTGACATAGTACCTCCTTCTACGTTAGGAACGCAGAATGCATCAAGTAGTCTTCTGTGTATCAGACTAATATGCTCTTCATCTTCAATCTTCTCTTTGTCTAGAAGTTCTTCTTCATATTTCTTGATCTTATTCATATCAACCCTTTTTCCAGAGCTAGTCATCGGACAATTCCATTTCGGAAATTCAGGAACCAAAATGTTGAAGTTAGCACCAGCAGAAATCCTTAAGATTAAATGCCACAACATTTTGTGTTGTCCTTCCATGAACTTGTCAAACAATGAATACAATTCATTTTGACCTTCAGTATCACCATATTTCCTCAAAATCCAATGATCAAGTTCCCATTGATTCTTCACTTCATTCCATTCAGCTCTATGTTCATTATCAATGAAGTAATCAATAGACTTGTCTTCCATTAGATCTTCATTCACTTTCAGCTTCTGTAATCTTTCAATATGCTTCTCGATTTTCTTCTTCTTAGCATAATGAGCTTCATCCTTAGAAATAGCAAACTTTCTTTTCTTCTCAGCAATTTCAGTAGACTCATCTTCAATAGCTAACTTTCTCTTAACTTGTCTGGTCTGAATATCTGTTTCAGGAGACGCAACCTCTTTGCCTTTCTTCCTCTGCTCATCTGCTCTAACCTTCTCTAGTTCAGCAGTCTTGACCAACTTTCCTCTTTTAGGTCTTTTGAGCTCTTGGATTGCTTCAGCAGCCTCCTCAGCTTCTGGTTCAGCAGACTTCTCAATAATACTTGTCTCTTCCCCCTTTTTGGCTTCATCAGTAGCCTTAAGAGTGAATAGACTAGTAAATCGAGTCATTTCTTCTTTGACAGCCTCCTTCATTGCCTTAGCAGCCAACTCAATGTGCTTCTGATGCGTCTTCTCATGACTCAGCTTGTCTAGACGATCAGTGGTTAGCTCTAGCTTTCTTGAACTTGACACAAGTTCATCTTTGAAATGTGTAGCTGTCTGACGAAGTAGTGTATTCTGAGCAGTTAACTCATTGAGAATGGCTTGAGAACGCACCAACTGATCTTGTGCTTCTCGTCTTTGATCATCAGCAATCTCAACCTTAACTCTGTAGAGTCTCTCCATTTTGCTAGACTCCTCAGCTAACGATCGCGCAAAAGAAATAGATCGCTTCTCAGAATAATCAATCTGTTTCTTCAAAAAACTTTCCACTTCTGCATACATCTCAGCTCGAAAAGTCGAATCCATCTTGTTGACTTCACCAACAATCAGCTCTCTTGAGCTGTCAACAAGTGACTGATTCTGCTCAACTAGCACATCTTTGACCTTCGTATGCAAAAATTCATCAATAGCTGAATGAACAACTTCTTTCAGGTCCGACTTCAACTCATCTAGATAACCATCAGGGAATGCTTGAGAAGTCGACCGAGCTTCAGCTAACACGTCTTCATGAACTTTCTCAACAAATTCATCTTCAGTAAACATTACTGCATCCATGAACTCGTCATCTTCTTCACCAAGTTCAAAAGACTCAATCTCTCAGCCTCTTCTTCTTCTGAACCACCTTCAATTTCAACAATGGGTTCTGAGGACTGAACAGCTATCTCAACAACTTCTGGCTTGATCTCGTCTTCCACCAGATCAGTCTGGGTTCCGACATCAAATGAAAATTCTTCAACAAGAACGCCATCAGGAATACTCAACATCCTTTTGACTAGATCAACCAAGGCTTTGCGAGGAAATAGTTCAGAGTGATCCTTAACTCCACTATTTTCTTTTTGTTCCATCTCCCAATCCATGAAATTGGAGATTCCGCCCATGCCTTGAATGACCTCAAATAAATCATCGGTAGACGACTTCTTTAAAGAAAACCAGGTACAAATTCTGACGAGCTTCTCAAACTGTTCTGAAGTCGTGTCAATGTCGAGAGATGAGAGCTGCTTCTTCAAATTTTGAATAATCTTAGCACGAACTCTTTTCTCTCTTGGGCACATCGGGTAATAAACCAAGGATTCAAATCTAACTTCAGACGGGGTCTGAGTAGATGGGGTCTCTAACTCAGCTGTTGCAGTAGCAACTTTCGTCTTGTCTGAAGTAGACGGGTTTGAGGGTTCAACATTTTCTGTTGAGGGTAGGGATAAGATTTGGTGTGTGGTTTGATGGGGCTCTGATGTGGCCAGGTTTGGTGTGACAACTGTCGAAGTATCAGTTGTATCCTTTATAGGAGTGTTTTCGGGTATACTGGCTCGAAGAGGTAATGCCGCCAGTACTTGTGAGGTTGAGGGTACAGGACGTGGCCTAGATCGATGTGATCTAGCCTTGGTTCGAACAGGAGGGAGAGAAGAAGGAATTGACAAAGATTGAGAAGAGGTACCAACCTGAGCACGCAACTCGTCTAGTTGAGTAGGAGAACCAATTCTTACGAGAGTATAAACTTCTGGCACTTGAGCACTAGTCTCCTTCTCTTGTTCCGACTCTTCTTCAGTCTGAGTCTTTTCTGAGTCAGCTGAACTGGACTCAGCAGCCTTCTCCGATTCTTCATTATTGGACTTGGCTTCCGAAGAACTAGATGAGTCAGCATATGGCAGAGCTGCTGAATCATCAATCTGAACATGCCTTGGGGCGGATGGCCTTGCAGCAACTTGCTTCCTCAGGGCTTCTGACTTCAGATAAAACTTGAGTGGATGGAAGGGCTTACCATTACTCCAATCCGATTTGTTTGGTAATAACAAGGGGAGTAGGATACTCAACTTGTTGCCGTACCCAACCGTATGTGATACCACCCAACTACCAGAGTCTATGTCAACACGAACACTTCTCTCAAAGTACATCATTCTATCAGCTATCAGTTTGAACCAATTGCCCTCTGTAATTCCGTCGTATATCGCTGCCATCACTCTAGTCTTCACTTGAGTGACCGAATCAAAAGAACCGGTGGCACATAGAAGCATTTTGCTAGCTATGTCCAATAGCGTCCGATAAATCTTCAAAAGTTCTGACTTCTTGACGGAAGGGGCCTTGCCGTCTGGTTTGAGCTTCATCCGTTTACCACAGAATATGCTTAAATACCTCATCTCATGTCCAAGGGCATAGTTCTCCACATCAATTATACCAGTGGGCAACTTCAAATGCCTGAACATCACTTCATTATTGATTTCAACACGGCTTGTGCCAATAAATGATTCAATCGTATCTCCTCGTCTTGTGGCGTTTGCATAGAACAGTAACACCTCTTCCTCCAAGACGACTTGGGGAAACGCCTCGAGATATGGTCTTAAACCACATTGAATGCATTTCGCAAGGATTTCTTTGTTATCATCAGTGTGCAGCCCCTTGAAGAATAGAGAGGGCTCCACATGCACCTTTCCTTCAGTAGAATATCTTCCTAAATCAAACCTAGCTTGCATGTTTGATCTAATATCGAAAAGAGAAACAATCGACATTATCAGAGAATAGTGTAGAACTGAGAGGTTTGATTAAGCAAGAGATTAAGTTTGTGAATCAAACAGTTGTGAAAACGTGAGGCGAGTAGAGTCAAGCAGTTGTGTTTTGTTAGAGTTGAAAGAGTGATCCAACGGCCAAGATTGTAGGATATGATCCAACGGTCGAGACCTTTGGAATTCGGTTACGGAATCGAGAATATTATGTGATCTGATATTGTAAAATTTGAAATCCGCTTCTTCTAAATTAGGACATGGGAGTGAACTCATCTGACCTAGTTTAGCCGAGTTCGAACTGGGTGTATACACCTCATTAAAATGGGAGTGTATAAATCCAATTCTAGGATTTTTTTTTTCAATTTTATGAATATCTAATTACCATAATACCCTTATTTCAATGATTTAAACACTTAACATATTTCAATTGATGGAAACACTTAGCTTGTCTGTTCGAGTCCATTCAGAACAGACGAGTAGACCTATGAACACTAGTAGAGTTCCCCCTTCGACTGTGCTTGTCTATTCTGAGTTTCGAACGACATCATGTACCTATCTCATCATATACAACGAGTAATCGAAGGTACAGGTAAAGTAGTAATAAATAAGACGAATATCAATTTAAACAATGATCAAGGTTTTGAACAAGATGACTTTTAACAAACTTAAGAGTCAACATAAGGATATTTAAGAAATCAAGGATTCCCCCTTAAATGTTTATTCCCTTAGTATTACCCTCAGCTTTACCAGCTTCCTCATCGGGTTGTCTGGTCATCTAGTCTAGCCTTGTATACCTATCTGTTGCGTGAGTAGTCGAGTGCTTCTGGTCTAGTAATCTCGTCTCCTTTTTCTTGATGTACCTGTCTGGTTAGTACATAGCTATAGACAAGTAGGGTCTAAATCAATTAGCCCTAAACTAATGCATAACTCACGAAAACGTGCTTCAGCTAATGGTTTTGTGAAAATGTCAGCTCTTTGAAAATCAGTATGAATCTTTTCCATGCGAATATCCTTCTTTTCTACATGATCACGTATGAAATGATGTTTCACATCAACATGCTTACAACGTGTGTGCAATACAGGATTTTGTGTAATGGCAATTGCACTATTACTATCACAGAAAATAGGAACATTTGATTCATATATGTTGTAATCTCTAAGCTGTTGCATGAGCCAGAGTAGTTGACTACAACAGCTACCAGCAGCCATGTACTCGGCTTCGGTAGTAGAGGTAGCAACACTAGTCTGCTTTTTCGAAAACCATGAAATGAGTTTTGTGCCTAAGAATTGACAAGAACCAGATGTAGATTTCCTATCTATTCTACAGCCACCAAAATCAGAATCTGAGTAGCCACTTAGAGATAAATCATCATTTGAAGGATACCATATACCACGATTGATGGTTCCTTTCAAATATTTCAATATCCTTTTAGTGGTTTCCATGTGACTCTCTTTTGGATTAGCTTGAAAACGAGCACATACACCAACAGAGAATGCAATATCAGGTCTACTAGCAGTCAAGTACAGTAATGAACCAATTAGACCACGATAATATGTTTGATCAGCACACTTACCTTGTTCGTCTGGGTCCATTCTGTATGTAGGTAGCATAGGTACGCCAGCAGACTTGCATGTCTTAATACCATACTTGTCTAGAAGATTTCTAGTATACTTTGCTTGATTTATGAAAATCCCTTCAGGGGTCTGTTTTACTTGAAGACCAAGAAAGTAATTCATTTCACCCATCATGGACATCTCAAATTTACTTTGCATGAGTGTTGAGAAACTTTCACTCAGCTTTTTGTTAGGTGACCCAAAAATGATGTCATCTACGTAAATTTGGACAAGTAAAATGTCTTTCCCTTCTTGTCTTCTGAACAGAGTTCGATCGACATTGCCCTTAGTAAAACCATTTTCTAACAGAAAGAGAGAGAGAGAGAGTGTCATACCATGCTCTTGGAGCTTGCTTTAGCCCGTATAAGGCTTTCTTCAATCTGTACACCTGGTTACCTTTGACTTCGAAACCTGTGGGTTGTTCAACATACACTTCTTCCGCAAGAATACCGTTAAGAAATGCACTTTTAACATCCATTTGATATACAGTAAACTTCATGTGAGCAGCATATGCAAGGAACAATCGAATGGCTTCTAGTCTAGCAACAGGAGCATATGTTTCATCATAGTCTATGCCTTCAGCTTGTGAGTAGCCTTGGGCAACTAGTCTAGCCTTATTCCTAACGACTACATCATTCTCATCTTTCTTGTTTTTGAAAATCCATCGAGTGCCAACTACATTATGATGTTTAGGCCTATCGACAAGTTCCCAGACGTCGTTTCGAACAAACTGGTTCAACTCGTCTTGCATAGCGATGATCCAATTACTATCGGCCAATGCCTCTTTAACAGTGGTAGGCTCGATAGATGAGAGGAAACAACACCAGCAAAACATAGTTGGACTAGGCTGTTCTTGCGACTCAAAGAGTTGTCGTCTAGTCTTCACACCAATAGTAGAGTCACCAATGATATTTTCAGTATCATACGCAGATTTCCATGTTTTTCTACTCTTAACAGGAATACTATCATCATCTATATCATGTACAGCATCATGCATATCAATATCATTTGTATCATCAATTTTCGCAGGAGTAGTAGAGTCAACTAGAGCAGGCATGTCTACTGGTCTAGAAGACTTACCTTGAGCACTTACTTTCACTTTATCATCAGAGTCGAGAGCTTTTTCATGAATGGATTATAGGCTTGAACGGATTCATATACCTCTGAGTCTTTGTCAGATTCGATCGTTAGATCAGTCACCTTTTTACTGATCTTGTCGGCAGACGAGTCCTGTCGAGATTCATCGAAAACCACATGTGGTGTTTTTTCCACACAAAGAGTTGAGTAGTTGAATACCCTAAATGCCTTGCTAGTCGAGGAGTATCCTAAGAATATCCCCTCGTCTGCTTTGGCATCGAAAGCATTCAACTTGCTCTTTCCATTGTTATGGATGAAACACTTGCAACCAAATATATGGAAATATGAAATACGTGGCTTTCTACCTTTCCAAACCTCATAAGGTGTCTTGCCTAAGACTTTGTTGATCGCACTTCTGTTCTGTGAGTGGCATGCAGTATTGATAGCTTCAGCCCAAAACTTTTGAGGAGTGTTGAACTCAGCTAGCATGGTTCTACAGGCTTCTTTTAGAGTTCGGTTCCTTCTTTCAGCTACACCGTTCTGTTGTGGTGTCCTAGCTGCACTAGTAAGATGCTGGATACCACGTTTAGCACAAAAGTCTTTGATATAGCAATTAATGAACTCAGTTCCTTTGTCACTATGAATTTTGACAATGGACTGGTTCTTCTCAACTTGCAACTTCTTCAACAGATCAGGTAAAAGTGTTTGTGTATCACTCTTCTTGTGTAGGAAGACTACCCAAGTGAACTTAGAATAGTCGTCTACCACAACGAGTGTGTACCTTCTACAATTCAAGGTTGGAGGAGTTATTGGACCATGAAGATCCATATGTAGAAGTTCTAGGACTCTACTAGTTGAGAGAGTAGGAATTGACTTAAATGAACTTTTAACCTGTTTACCCTGTTGACAAGCCGTGCATACATGTGACTTGTAGTAGACCTCATTGGGAATACCTTCTACAAGATAATCTCTGGCTATCTTATTAAGAACCTTAAAGTTTAAGTGACAGAGGCGTCTATGCCAGAGCCACCCAAGTTCTTTTGGATTCTTAGTAAGTAGACAGGTGTCCCTCGGGCAACTGTTCCAATTCACTATATACACACTACCTTGTCTTACGCCGACTAGTAGGACTGTGTGTGTCCTTTTGTCAATGATCTGACATTTGCGGCTTTTGAACTGCACCTTGTATCCACGATCACAAAACTGTGAGACAGAGAGTAGATTGTATTTCAGGCCTTCAACGTACGAGACATCTTGTATCTCTACGTCTCCATTCCGAATGTAACCAAATCCTTTAGTGATAGCAGTGGAACTATCACCAAATATTACTTTTGGTCCTTCTTGCTCATGATAGCTTGATAAGAGCGCCTTGGTACCAGTCATGTGGTGCGAACAACCACTGTCAATGTACCAAGTTTCTCCTACTGAGCCACCCTTCTTATACAAGTCAAGTCGACCCTGCAATGAAGATATTCAATAATTTAGGTACCCACTAGCTTATTGGGGTCCTGGTGGGTTAGTTGAGTTCAAAGGAATCCAAATATACATTGGAGTTTTGAACAGGTTTGATCTCTTAAGCTTTTGCCCAAATTTGTTACAGAATAAGACCTTGTTATCCTTAACTGGCCTATCAGTCGAGTTCGGGTCTACTCTTTTGAGATAGCCTTTCGACTTAATCTCTACTTGAGCAGGCACTTGTCTATGATAGTCAGAGTAGGGTTTGAAAGCATTAGGTCCATACGGTTTATAGACGCGTTTAGGTCTTTCCTCACTAATGATATCATATGACAAAGGTGGAGGATATAGGACAGCTTGTGTACGATATTTTGGTCCAACCTGTCTAGGTCTAGACGAGTAGAGTTGAGACTGCCTTATGAAAGGAGGTCTAGGCTCTTGTCGTCTAGTCTGTACCTGTCTAGTACTCGTCTCCTCAGGATACCAATCCTCGTATCTGACCTGGTTGGGTCGTCCACGATTAGTGGTCCTTTGAAGATTAGTTCTAGATGGAACAGGCTTGTTGTTAGCATTCTTTTTACCTCCCTTGGTAATCGGAATGTTAACTCGAGCTTGCTTAGGTACAGTACCTTGAGAAGGAATACTTATATCGTATATCATAGGCCCTTTTCCTTTGTCTTTTGGCAAAAGTCTTGAGTTAGTAGTAGTAGGGTTCTTGTTGACTCGAGTAGACGAGTTAGAAGACTCAGCTCCTATACCTGTCTTGTCTGCTGGATCTCTGTACCTATCTGACAATTCAAGGTTAATCTTGGAAGAGTTAACCAGGTCAGTAAGTTTGAGATCTAGTGTGACAACCTCGGTCTCTAAGAACTTATTACGTTCTTCAAGCTTTTTGCACTTACTCTTTAAAACATTGAATTCATTTCTCTCAGTTGCATGTGTCTTAAGTAGGTCTTGATATAACCTGTCTGTCAATGCACACTTATCTTTGAGTTGCCTCGACTCTTCAGTTAAGCGTTCATTTAGGACTGTTACATTAGGATCTACTTTAGACTGAGCTTCCTTACGATCAATGATTTCTTGTTTTAATGCAATGTTCTCATCACTGACTTCAATGAATGCTTGGTTAGCAAGTAGAAGGTCGTCCTCAACTGCGGTCGAGTGCTGAAGACTACTTCCTACTTCACTACTAGCAGTGTCACTTTCATCAGTGTCAGAATCATCACAAGATTGAAAAGAAGTATTTGAAGATACCTCTTGATCGATTTTAGCCATACAGCATAAGCCATCGTCTACAATAAATGCTTCGTCGTGGTCTGGATCGGATGGGCAGCTGGATAAGGATGATGGTAACTCGTCTGAGTCAGACTCAAATTCATCATTAGCCATCATGACCTTTTTCCCACGGTTGTATCGTCTATCTCTTCTTGCCTTCCGCTCCTCTCGATCATCAGTACTCAGGTCTGGGCATTCATATATATAATGACCTGGCTTTTCGCAGTTGTAACACAAGAGATCATTAGTAGTCTTTTTGATAGGTGAGTTATCTCTATGTTTATTACGTCTATCAGGATGCAGACTCTTCCTATCATCCGACTTCCTATCTCGTCTATCAGGCGAGTTCTTCGATGTAGACGCCCTATGATCCTTGTAAAATTTCTTGTATCTACCGAAACGCTTATTCAGCCTATCAAACTTTCTAACCATGAGGTTCATCTGATCCTTCAGACTAAGATCAGTATCTAACTCGTCTTTCACAGAAGCAGACTTAGTTTTGGCCTTAGACTTAGACTTAGACCTGTCTACTCTAGACGACTTAGAAGAGCTAGACTTAAAGGCAACGTTCTTAGATACAGCATGTTCTCTATCACTACTGACTAATGGTTCATCTTCGTCTAGATCATACTCATGGGCTTTCAGAGTTTGGAACATTGTTTCAGCAGTCCACACATCTATATCTTGAGTGTTCTTAACAAGCATCTTTACCATTCTCCACCTGGCATCAAGACTCTTAAGAATCCTTAGATTAATCTCACGAGCAGTATATGTCTTACCAAGGACTTCTAAATCATTCATGATCTTAGTAAACCGAGTATCCAGCTGGTCGATAGTTTCGCCAGCTTTCATCCGAAATGATTCAAATCTTTGGACAGCTGTGGAGAGCTTGCTCTCTTTGATTAGGGATGTCCCTTCACAAATGATAGCCAGCCTATCCCACATCTCCTTGGCAGTTTTACATTTTAACACCTTCCCTAGATACTCGTTAGGGAGTGTGTGTAAGATGTAATTCTTTGCCAGACTATCCAAATTGTTTTGACGCATTTCTTCTGAGGTTAGATCTGACCTGGGTTTCTTGACGAGAGTGCCAATTGGTTTGCTTGGGTCAAGAACAGCAGTATTTGGAACCATCGTAACAATAGGTCCCTCGGTGACAACAGAGATCATTAGGTCGTGAGTGGAACTGAAGATGGCTTCCATCCTCAACTTCCAGTAGTCATAGTCCTGAACCTGGAACTTCGGTAGCTTGTTAGCGCTTATTTCAAGAGACATGATTTGTCAAATAGATCAGTGGAAAACAGAGTTATGATCAAGAAAGACAGATAAGTCAAGAACAGAGACAGGAAACAAATATAGCAAGAATTGATCAAGAACACGTAAGCAAGTACAGATACGAACCAAGACTTCACCCTAAGTCTTTAAGTTGGTTATCAAGAAACAGCAGTTCGTAAACTACCGCTCTGATACCACTTGTTGGTCCCAAGTTGAGTTTGATATCGAGTAAGCTAATGAAAATGTCTAGAGGGGGGTGAATAGACTTTTCAAAAATCTTTCGATATATCAGAATACGTAATGCGGAAATGTATCAAAGTAACAATAGGCCCAATCAAATTTATACTCAACTTAATATCGAGAACTTCTGTTCTTATGAATACTCAACTAATCTAGTTCAGTTCAGTATTTAAACAGTTAAACAATTAATCAAACAGTAAAGCAGTAAATCAACACACAAAGATTTATAGTGGTTCGACAACTTGTCTACGTCCACTCTCACAATCCCAGTTGTGATATTTTCCACTAAACTCTTCAACACGAGTACAAAGTGTAGTTCCTGTCTTTTAAAGTCCCAAGAAGAAGACTTAGATCTTCTAAGACTATACCACCAGATATGTCAACGATCTAACTAGCTATTTAACAAGCAACTAGCAACTTGATAAAAAACAACAAAATAAAACTTCTCTATCTTCAGTAGTAGCCTTCTGAATATGACTTCGTCTTCTGGCTTCCTTCTGAAGATTAACTCTGCGAGTTCTTCTTTCTTTGAATTCTTCGTAATACGCCTTTGAATGCTTAGAATATCAGTACGTTTGTAATCAGTATCTCTGTGTTCAGTAGTCTTGAATTAATGAATACCTTGATGTATTTATAGACTTCTGAAATCAAGAACTTAAGTAGTTGTAACCAACTCTTCTTGATAACTGATTTCTAACTGAATCTTCAATTATCCATCCACGCGTTTCTGTTATGAATTAGTTATTCCAACTAACTTCTTTAATCCTTGTCTTTGTACGCGCTTTCATAACAACCTTCTAGTTGACTTGTCTTGTGTAGTCTAGTAGATGAACTTGTCTTGTAGTCTGCTTGTCTTGAGTAGTAGACTGGTCTTCTCTTCTTGTGCAGTAGACTATAATAGAACTAATCTAGTCCTAACAAGACTATTACATTACATTAAGCTTTTATAATACAAGCTTAGTCAACTTATAAACTATACAATCAATCTATCTATTACATATAAAATCATGAGCTCTATACATCAATTATAGCTCAATAACAAACTAATACAAACACATATATGAACAGATATGAAGTACTTATACATCGTACTTATCTTTTAAATATAAACAATACTTATCTTTCTCATGTAAACTCTACTGATCTGTTCAAGATGACCTCAACTCAACTAGACTAGTTCAGTCAACACTTAGAAAATATTCAAACCACTTTTGGCTTATCAAAACTTTATCTTATCTTTTCATCATTTAGGACTTGTCTAGGATTCATATCCCAACACTTACTAATTCTTAATTCATAAGATATGGGTGGGCTAGAAACATGGTACTTGTGTATAAAACGAAAATGATTACCCGCTTTCATATTGAAGAGATGTGCTTCTACAAAACACTTAGAACATATTACTGAGTTCCATACTGTAGATATAGTTTTATATCTACATAGGACTTGTGGAAAAAGGAACAAAAGAATATTAATAGTTATTTCGTCAGGAAGAAATTCTATCATTCTAGAATTCTGCATATTGGTATGCTGTGTTTTTTGTCAATGAGATGTAGTGAATTAAAATGATTGTAGTGTCTATTAATAGTTAAATTGAAATTTAAAGATTATAAATGTTAATAATTGGGGGAGAAACGTTAAAAGTATAGTAGACATGTTCATAGTGGGAACAATGGAGGGCAGTTTTTTTAGGGTTTTTAACTGCCCATTATTTTTACACATAATGGTTTTTGGAAACGTGTGGGGTTTATTTATAATTAACCGTATTAACTAATATTATTTATTTCCTATGGACCTTTCATTGGACATTTCAACAATTAACATTAATATTTGTTGTAAACCGATTAGTGATTGGGAACGGTTAATGCATATGAGAAGTGCTCAATATATGAACTACGAAGTGCATGTTTGATGATGCATGCTGGAACTATGCATTTGGGCCATATGCATGGAAAGGCACATTATGATGGTGAAGTAACATATCGAGATTATCTTAATAACATATTAAAATTAATTGGATCATAAAATAATATAAATTCGTAATATTGGTGTAAACGGATTAGTTATTGAGAAAAAGCCAG
This sequence comes from Galeopsis tetrahit, assembly GCA_963675135.1. Taxonomy (NCBI): domain Eukaryota; kingdom Viridiplantae; phylum Streptophyta; class Magnoliopsida; order Lamiales; family Lamiaceae; genus Galeopsis; species Galeopsis tetrahit. Next base: position 51,354,441 of record OY776131.1, on the reverse strand, counting down.
GCATTGGAGAAGTAATACGGTTTTTATATGGACTAAGAATTGCATAGATAGGGTAAGCATGGGTGGGAATGCATTCACCCCACTATGCAGATGGGCCATATGCATGAAAATACACATCATGCTGATGAAGATACATATGGCGATTAGGTTCATTAAAATATAAAAATTCATTGGATCATGCAAATTTATATGGTGTTGAATACTGAACACAGGAGCAGGTTGAGTTTAAAAGTATTATATACATGATGGGTAGTAGAACAGGACCTAGGATTGTAATATATGCTTAAGTGTTTAGTATGCACTGTGTGGTGAATACTAACAGGTAATTGCATTATACATGCAATATGGCATATGATCTGAACCATACATTTTATTAAGGTTTGATATTCTACTATACAAACCAGGAAAACAGAAAATTGGACAATATTGCAAATCCTGTAAATATGAGGGAAAAATAAGCAAATAGAATAAATATAGATAATTATAGAAATCTTATGTTCATAAAGCATGTCAGATTATAAAACTCAGTACACATCGACTTAAGGTAGTGGAATTAATATATCGTAAAGGACTTGGAAAAAAACACAGAATTACAAATCAAATTACACAATGAAATATTGTGTTTGACTAACTTTGAATGTTTGTCTTGTCCGTTCCAAAAACAGCAGCACATGTTAATGGATCATGTCGACCTGTCCTTCCACATCGCTTGCAAGTGGTAGCCTTGACCTTACGAAATTCTCCGTATGAAGTGATTCTCTTTTGTTTGGGTCTGCCAGGGGGTTTGTTTAATATGGGTGGTAGTATTTTTTCAGGGCTGGACTCAGTAGCAAATTCAAAATGTTCTGTCTCTGGCACAGGAATTAAATCTTCTTCGTAACATTGCTTGTATGTGGATGTAAAGAAACAGTCCTCAATGAGGTTGGACACGGAATTACAATGCTTCTTAATAACAACAACAACATGTGCGCACGGAAATCCTGTGATCTGCCATTGAAAACAAGTACATATTTTGCACTCCAAATCAACTGTGACAGACGTCCTTGACCGAACCTCAAACTGACCATTAGGATATATTGAAACACCCCACGCTGCACTGATGTTTCCAAGCTCGTTCCACCGATCTTCCTTGCTAGGAACAAGCAACCCGGTCCATTTATTAGATATTTCACGTCTGTCTACAAACCACTGTGATATCTTTTTCCTAATAGAGTCTAACATATAGGTAATTGGAAGACCTCTAGCTTCGCAAATCCACATGTTAAAAGACTCAGCTGCATTAGACGTCATTTCACCATATCGCTTGATGTGAGGTGAATATGCAACTGCCCACTGTTTGTAGGGCATGTCTTCAAGCCATTGCTCTGCAATCTGACCACCTACTGTTTTAAAAACATCAAGTTTCTCTTTAAAAACAGTGATGGTTGGAGCATATGCACATTGCTTGAATATATCAGCCATGTTATCACGGTGTTGGGTGTTCCAACCTCCACCAAATCTGCCTCTGAGATTTAAAAGTAGATGATACAAGCAGTAAAAATGGGCAGGATCATTCCAGACATCATAAAAAGCTGACATCAAACCCGGATTCCTGTCTGATATGTAAATGATCTTTTTTTCATGAATGATAAGATCACGCAACTTGGTTAAGAACCATACCCAGTTGTTCCTATTCTCAGCAGATACTACAGCAAATACAACGGGAAAAAGGCCTGGATAAAGAACAGCATAATGGAAGATATATAAAACTGATATTATAATATAAGGAAATGCAATGAAAACTGTGATTCGTTTGACAACTATAATTCTGGAAAAAGAGTATTAACCAGATCATTTGAAATGAAACAATAGATAGTTGAAATGAAATCAGAAGGAATATGTTACCGTTATTTCCATCCTTTGCAGTGGCAGTAAGCAACACCCCCTTTGACCCACCCTTCATAAATGTTCCATCTATGAATAACATTGACCTGCATTTTTTAAAACCCTCCTTGCATGCATTAAATGAAACAAAAATACGCTCAAATCGGTTGGTTGTGTCATTCTTCTCTAGGTCTACTATACTTCCGGGATTCGTACGCTTGACTGCCTCACAATACCAACGCAATTGGTCATAAGATTCATCATAACTACCAAATATATCATCTCTTGTTGCTTCTATTCCACGCCACACCTTCCAGTAAGGCAGTGCAAAACCGTATCCCTCATTTAAATGGTGGGTTACAGCCTTCACAGAAACAGTAGGATTGGCTTTGACAGAATCGATAACAAGTTCTTTAACTATTTTCGGTCCAAACCTGTTCCTTTTTTCACGAAGTAGGTTGCCAACACAATTATGTACTAGATTTTCTTTATCAATGACAAAGCAGCTATTCATAGGCATTTTCTTGGCCTTGATGAACCATGTGCAGTTGAGTGTTGATGTCTCATTGCACACAACGTATACATACCTAGGGGAATTCTTTTTATACTTGTACTTAAAGTTGAGTTTAGTAGAGTATTTAATCAACTCTTTCCTAAATTCAGGGGCGCCCCCAACAAAAAATGTACCCACACCACCTTCCATTATATTAACCCAATGATCGGATAAATATGACTTTTTTTTTCAACTGGACATATATCAAAACTAGGTATACTACCAATTCCCTCAAAATCTATTCTATGATGGTATTCTTCATCAGAATTTCTTGAATGATTTGATAAGGTATTCTGTACTACGAAGGAGGGACTGACATGTAATTGTTCAGTTACTAGATAGTCATTGGCATTTGAAGACTCAACCATTTCACTGGACAATGGGACTTCGTTACTACCGATAATTGATATATTAACTATTTTTTCGGAAGTAGCCAGACAAAATTCTACCATACCATTCAAGTCGGAATCAGATTCTATACATATGTTATTGAGGCTGGAAACCGAATAGGCAATCGATAGATTACCTGGAGAAGTTACAGGACGCATATTAGTTATTTCAGCCAACAAATCTGCAAATGATAATGATTCTGTCAATCGAATCAACTTGTTCTTCCCATTGAAATCAACCTTACAGAAAATTATGTACTCCATTGTCAAAGCACGATATAGACGGCCCTGTACGATGCAAAAACATTCAAAAAACGATTAATTGATGTACCAAAATACGGAACATAAAATGCAATAACGACAAAACAGAATAAAAAATTTACAAGGTGAGATGCGATTTTAAATTTAGATTAACAACAATAAATGCATATGATTCAATAGACAATAAGTGAATACGTACCAGAATCTGGATATATAATCAAAATGTCGATCCAAATTCAGAATTCAGTGCATAATCGAAAATGGCAAAATTGAAATCGAATTTCATAACAACAATGACTGCATATGATTCAATAGACATGAATTGAATACGTACCAAAATCTGGATATATAATCAAAATGGCGATGCAAATTCAGAATTCAATGCATACTCGAAAATGACAAAATTGAATTCGAATTTCAAAAATCGAGTCAAGAAAAATACTATTGATTCGAAATTGATAATCAAAATTTGGAAAAATGAAATTGATGGTTGAATTTGGGAAATTTCCTAAATTTGGTTGGTTTTGGCGATTAACAAGAAATCTCTTTTTAAAATTTCGAATTTGGAAAGTCAAAATTTCCTAAAAAGCTAAATTATAGGAATAAATTATAATATAAGAATATTTTTAAATTAATGATTTAGAGGGTAACATGGGTATTTTGGCTTTGATTTGACTCTATTAGAAAAGTATTCATATTGGTGACTCTATTAGATTAATGGGTTGTAATAGTGGACTTATTAGGTAATAATCTCATTTAATATCAATATTTTATTTTTTTATCCATTTCAATATTTTAAAAAATCTTTTTTTATATTTAATTTAATATTATCTCTATCAAATTACAACACCATCAATCTTTTCTTAAATCTTTCCACCACCATTAATTTTTCTCCACAAAAAAAATTAAAGAAAATAAAAAATAATCTCATTGTCATAACAAAAATTAACTAAATGTCAACCAATGAAAGAAATATAAAAATTCAGCAACATGCAAAATAAACACAAATAATAAAAAAATTCAGGAAATCTAAAAAATTGATGGTAATGTGTAAGATGCTCCCGTAAAAGTTGATATTTGTTCATTAGTTCCCTTGCGTACATTGTTCTTCTACTTGTGACCTATTACCAATCATAAAATAGTCGTGTTAGCTTAAAAAAAAAGTTAAAAAAAAAAAGCGTACTTCTTAGAGTCTAGAGTGGGACAGGTTCGTTTATCATGGCCGCTTCGACTGCAAACACTGCATGTCCTACTGCTTTGTGTCATTAATGGTGATGGAAAGATTTGAGAAAAGATTGATGGCGTTGTAATTTGATAGAGATAATATTAAATTAAATATAAAAAAAGATTTTTTAAAATATTGATATGGATAAAAAAATAAAATATTGATACTCCCTTTGTCCCACAATTGTTTGCACTCTTTCCTTTTTCGTCCGTCCCACAATTATTTGCACTTCCAAAAAAGGAAACAATTTTTTAAACCCCACCCTCACAATATTCACATATTTACAGAAAATGCCATTACTTTTACCCTCAATCCAATCACCTTTTTACTTTATCCATATAACTTTACAAAATTACCCTCAACACTCCACTCATTACACATTTTTCTTAGTTTGCGTGCCCATAAAGTGGTGCAAACAATTCCGGGACGGAGGGAGTATTAGATTAAGTTTAAATTAAATATAAATAAGAATTTATTGACGTGGTAATGACACATAGGCGGTGGGCAAAACTGGTGGGCTCTATATCATTTCCGTATGATAATATCTAAAATTTATATAGTTAATCTAGTTTTAATCTAAACTATCAAATATGACCTATATTTTTTAAATCTTTCTAGAACAACCACAATTATTAAGTACAAATTGTGTTTGAATAGAGGAATTTAGACCTAAATCCACCCCTTATTTTGCACTAAAAAGTAAATGAATGAATTTACATATTTAAATTTGAACACATTTTAATTTTAGTTAAAATTGAAAAAAATTGAAATCCTTCCGAAAATCATGTCATTTGAAATCTACATATTTTTAAATCATTTCATTTAAAATACTTACTCAAATCAAATTCCCTCATTCAAATTGAACACATTTTATTTTTAGTTAAAATTGAGAGAATTTGAAATCTTTACGAAAATCATATCATTTAAAATTTTAAAAAAGAAGATGTTAAATATTTGAAATCATTCTTTCATTTTTTTTATCGTGAAATGTATTTGAATTGTGAATTTAAAATCTATAAACCTAAATCTCTTTTCATCCAAATGAAACCTATCAGTATTCTGTTAAAAAAAAAAAAAACTCAATTTTAGTAATCAAAATCATTGTTTATTCCAATATGCAAATAAAATTCGAATAATACCTCAATTTCATAAATACAAATTCCAACAACTATTCCTTCAATTAATGCAAACAGAATTCGAATTATACCACAAATCCACAATGTTTCAGATGCGAACACATGCATCCGTAACATCCCACACAAAACCATTTACTTGAGCATACGAAGTTAAATGATAGAAATTAATATACAATAATTAATTTTCAATCTCTCTACAAGTTCAGACTTTTAGATGAGCCCACACGACGGTTCACGAGGACCACGAGTGAGGGGGAGTAATAAGAATTAATATACAAAAATTAATTCTCAACCTTTCTACGAGTTCGAACTTTTAGATAAAATGAAATTCTTTCACTAACAAATCCCAAAAACGAGACCTGATTATCAACATAAATCCCTAAAACCTTGTTCGCTAAACGACTTTTTTTTTTTTAAAGTGTCATGGCACTACAAGAAACAGGGGGAATAGCGATGAAAATTTTACGACAAATCTAAATTTCATCGCTAAAATCAATTTTTAACAACGAAATATAAATTTTCGTCGCTAAATTGTTAGATTTAATATTTGCAACAAAATTTATATATTTCATCGCTATATTAGCAACAAATTGCTTCATTTTGTTGTTAATAATCAAAACAATAATGAAAATTATATTTCGTCGCTAATATTTTGCGATGAAATAGAAATTTTCGTGGCTAATTTCTTGAAATTATTTTTTACAACAAAATTTATATATTAAATCGCTATATTAGCAACAAATTGATTCATTTTGTTGTTAATAATCCGAACAACTATGCAAATTATATTTCGTTGCTAATATTTTGCGATGAAATAGAAATTTTCGTGGCTAATTTCTGGAAATGATTTTTTACAACAAAATTTATATATTTTATCGCTATATTAGCAACAAATTGCTTCATTTTGTTGTTAATAATCAGAACAACTATGAAAATTATATTTCGTTGCTAATATTTTGCGATGAAATAGAAATTTTTGTGGCTAATTTCTTGAAATGATTTTTTGCAATAAAATTTATATATTTCATCGCTATATTAGCAACAAATTGCTTCATTTTGTTGTTAATAATTAGAACAACAATGAAAATTATATTTTGTTGCTAATATTTTGCGATGAAATATAAATTTTCGTGGCTAATTTCTTGAAATTAATTTTTGCAATAAAATTTATATATTTCATCACTATATTATCAACAAATTGCTTCATTTTTTTGTTAATAATCAGAGCAACAATGACAATTATATTTTCTTGCTAATATTTTGCGATGAAATTGAAATTTTTGTGGCTAATTTCTTGAAATTAATTTTTGCAACAAAATTTATATATTTTATCACTATATTAGCAACAAATTGCTTCATTTTTTTGTTAATGATCAGAACAACAATGAAAATTATATTTCGTCACTAATATTTTACGATGAAATAGAAATTTTCGTGGCTAATTTATTGAAATTAATTTTGCGATGAAATTAAAATATTTCATCGCTATACTAGCAACGTATTGCTTCATTTTGTTGTTAATAATCAGAACAACAATGAAAATTATATTTTATCGCTATTATTTTGCAATGAAATATAATTTGTTGTGGCTAATTTATTGAAATTACTTTATGCGATGAAATAAAAATATTTGATCACTAAACTAACAACAAATTCTTTTATTTCATTGTTAATAATTAGGACAACAATGAAAATTATATTTAGTCACTACGGAGTATTATTTTGCGATGAAATATATTTTTTGTGGCTAATTTCTTAGAATTAATATTTGCAACAAAATTAAAATATTTTATGTCAATTATATTTAGTCACTTTTAACAAATTATTTTATTTTGTTGTTAATAATAAAAAAAACGATTTATATAATTAAATGTTTAATAATTCTCCAAATTTTATGTCTTATAAAAATCAGTATGAATATTAATAAAAATATTTATAAATATGATATGATGCAAATGAAGATGTACATAAAGATAAGAGAATGAAGATTGGATTGAATATTTATTGTTTTTTTTAATTGTTAAAGTAACATTGATTTTTTACAATTGAAAATGTTTTAAAAATTACAATATATATACATATATAATTGTTACAAGTTAAAAATTAATCAATTAATAAATGTGAAATAAATTATTAAATAAGTAAAAATAACTATATTAGTAACAATTGAATACATATATAATTAATATTAAAAACTGAACCAAAGAGCTGTTTGCCCGAGTGGTAGGCGCCCAGTTATGGGCGCCCATCCACCCGGGATCAATTCCCACCAAAGATCAAATAAAATATTTATTTAAATAAAATGGGGGAGGGGGTATGTGGGTGCGGGTTGAGTTGGGGGATGGGGCTGGGCGGGTGTGGGCTGGGTGCGGGTCGGGTGTGGGTGCAGGTTGGGTTGGTCGAGTATGAAAGTGGGTTTAGAGAATGATTCGTAAATCGGAATATGGGTTTCATCACTAACATTTGCAACGAAATTAAAATATCTATCACAAAAAAATTTGTCACTAATGTGAGTTAGCGATGAAAATTTGAGTTTCATCGCAAAATATTAAAATTAATTTTTTTTGTCGCAAACACGTTAGTGACGGGCGTATAGCAACAAATCCTGCGACAAAATTATTTCATCTCTAACTCACGTTAGCGACAAATTTTTTCACGGCTAAATTGTAGTTTTCTTGTAGTGTGGACAGATCGAGATTATTGCAAGCTTTATAACTGTGGTAAATATAAAGTTACTAAAGAAGTAGAAATGGATCAAGCAAGAGGGCCAAATTGCATTGAGGCTATATATATGCACTATGTAGCTTTGTAAATTGTAATGGAGAAAATATAATGTTTTAGAAATTTAATGTATTAATCTCTCCATCTAATATTAATGTTATGACTTATGAGTGGTTTTGAAAATCCATTTTCGAAATTTTAGATTTAATTTTGAAATCCTGAAATATTAAAAAGATTTTATTTTATGTTAAATTTATGGGTAAAATTGATTGAAATTATATTATTATATTATTATTGAATAATATTATACTAATAATTAATAATTAAAAGATTATGTAATGAATAAATTTATCATATTATTGTTGAAATAAATTATAATAATGTAATAATTTAACTTCACTTCGAATTATTAACCAAACAAGTCCATTATTGAGGTTTGGAATTGGGAGGGAGAGAGATGGTAAATATATAGGAGTACTATACAGTACAATTTACAAAGTATATGGCTCTTCCATTGGACACGTCGCAGGCATCTATTGGCCTCTATATCTACCTACTCTAATTTATTCCACTACTGTATTTTGTTAGATCATCATCATTGTACTTTTAATATACGGTGTGTATGATACCACGAAAATAACATACTCCATTTAATATGGCTCTTAAAGTAAGAGCAATGAGTTGGTCTGGTGATTAGGTCTAAGGTTCGAAACTCTTAATGTGCAAATAATTTTTATGGGGTCATGTACCCCTAAGGTGTAAATAATTTTTCTATGGGGCCATGTTCATATAAAGCGTAAAGTTCTGACTTGAACGGTGGAATTGGTCCTCCGAAATTAGTCGATCCTTGATCGGATACTCGAGAGTTCAAAAAAAAAATATATATGGCTCTTAAATTGGACACGTCCTATTCATTCAAAAAGTTAACATCAGATTTTGCAGCCATTTATGTTACCTACCACACCCTTTTGTACTCATATGGGACGAATTTTTTTAAAAAAAATTGATAAAACGGTCCTTTTAACTTCATTAAAAATGATAATATAGGGTTTGTGTTATTAAAAATAATAACGATACAATAGATAAATAATTGAAATTTTGAGGATAAAGAGTTGTGATTTTTTTATTTTTTTTTATGTAAAAATTATTATGAGCAGGGACGGAACTATATAGGCATTGGGGGTGGCCCTGGCCCCTCCCATTTTTTTCTAATTTTTTAGCTATTATATAGGTATATATATATTAGTTCAGGTTTCAAGATATAATAATGTGTTAATTGGATAATTAATATATATTAATTGGGCCTATTCCTTGGGCAGATTAATTAGGCTGTCCACCCCTTTTTAATTATACACCTCAATATTTTAATATTTTAACTTTTACGTTTTTATTTGTCATTCTTTATACATATATTTTTTTTTTTTATTTCACATGATTATAAATTACAAATTTTGAGATATTTATGCATAATTCCACTATAATTCCCCTCTTCTGTTTCTCTAAAAAAAAATGTGTGCAATATTAACTTTTTATAAATTGTCTATTCCTGTAGATAATTTTTGTGAGATACAATAGAGATGTTCTAAATTTTAGAATAAAGACATGTTTATGTATTGTAATATGTCTAATAATGAATGTTGATATATCTTGATACAAATATAAAATATCTAAAATTTTGAATCAATCATTATGTTGAGCTGTATTGGCCCCCCTCATTTAAATTCTGGTTCCGTCCCTGATTATGAGACATTAAAATTGAAAGTGTAAAACCTGATTTTAGATAGAGAAAATATAATTAACTACTCATTCCCATCTTAGTAGAAACTTCTTTTTTTTTTTTTTTTTTTTTTATCTGTTTCAATATATTTTTTTTAGTAAAATTACTATTTCACATGTTATTATATTTCTTAATCTTCGTGTTTAAAAGTTATGACTGATTTTTTTTTTTTTAAATCCGTGTTTAAAAGCTACGTGGGGTTGGAGGGGGTACTATTTTCCCTACGTGATTTGTGAGATCATCATACTTTTAATTTGGAGTGAGTAAAATACAACGAAAATACTAATGCCAAGTGAAGTTGAATTTCAGTTTGTTGGTTGAAGAGCCTTCCTCATTTGAATTTCTTTCTCTAGATAACTATAGGGGGACTACTATTTTACATATCACCATTTACCAACATCATAAAATTGAAAACCTGAAATTGGTACCAGCATAGATTCCACAATTTTCTACAAATTACTTTTACATCATATAAAATTGTTTTATATCATAGAAATTAGAGTATTAGACTCATCCACAATATCAAAATGTATCTATTACGGAGTAGTACACATCAACATTTAACAAAGTGGGATAGCTCAAATGGTTAGAGCACCACTACCTAGGCCTTAGATCCTGGGTTCGAGTCATGGGGAGGGGAAAAAAGGGATGGGTCTCATTAACGGTGATTGAATATAATTTTCACATGGTTTCAGAGCTGGTATTCTCACATTTCAGAGCTGGTATTCTCACATAGTTTCAGAGCTGGTATTCTCACATAGTTTCAGAGCTGGTATTCTCACATGGTATCAGCCTAATACACTGAAACCCTTCTCTCTTCCTCCCTATTTTTCTTTTCTCCTCCTCCCTATTTTTTCGGCGTCTCCGACGGACTGGTATCCCCCGTCGCCGCCTTGCCCCTTCCCCCTTCTCAATTTTTTCGGCGTCCTCGACGAGCAGGTATCCCTCGTCGCCGCCTTGTTTTTTTGTTTTTTTATCTCGAACGAGCTGGTCTCTCTCGTTCCCTCTCCCGGTCGCTTTTAGCCGCCACCGACGGGCTTATATTCCTCGTCCCCCTTCTTCTTCTTCTCGAACGGGCTGGTCTCTCCCTCGTTTCCTCTCTTGGCCGCTTTTAGCCGCCACCGACAAGTTTGTATTCCTCATCCCCACTTCTTCTTCTTCTCGAGCGAGCAAGTCTCCTCGTCCCCCCTTCTTCTTCTTCTCGAGTGAGCAAGTCTCCTCGTCCCCCCTAATTTTTTTTTCTTCGAGCGAGCACGTCTCCTCGTTCCCTCTCATGGCCGATCAAGTTATCTCCATAACTGTTTTCACTCATATGGTGTTAGTCACACTCACCTACACTCTAATTTTCTATATAGCCTCACGCTATATCTTTTTTCTTCTACTTTTATCTCTATTCGAAGAGCCCATGATCAATATCATTGGTTGTTCGCTCCTTCGTTCTATCTTGTTTGTGCTCGAATCAACTATTTTCGACACACTTGCAAGTGTTTCTTGCCTGCTATTTTGTCATCGTTCGTCCTTCAAAGGATTTTGGTGTTTCGATCCATTTGCTTCCCGCTTTTTTGCGCTTTGGCATGTCCTATTTGGTGATTCTGAATTTCCGTTATTTCTCCTGCTCTATGACCACAAAAGTGCATTGTTTTACGGATGGCTTCACAAAGTTTCTATCTCAAACTCGCTTCAGATTGTTGTGTACCAAGCTCGTGTTCATTTACATTCCCAGCTTCGCTTGACCGGGGGTATTAGAGAATATAATAGAATAATATATTATAGGAATAATATAATGTATTATATGAATAGTATAATACTCCTATATTATATTATAGGTATCAATCTTTTATTTCCTTGTTTATCTATTTCCTTGTGTATCTATTTTCTTATGTATCTCACTTGTAATCTCTATATATAGTGGACCACTCTTATCATCTCATTAACTGTGATTGTATATAATTCTCACATTTATCCTTTAAAATAAATATAAATTGAATAAAAATTATAAAATTCAACTAAATCATTAAAAGTATATATAAATTTCCAAAAGTAATTAAATTTTTTTCAATAATACGAAAAAACTAAATAAAATTTTGAAAATATTTTAAAAAATCAACTAAATATTAAATAAAAAATCAATTAAATCTAAATAAAATCTGAAAATTTTAAATAAATAAAGTAAAAATATCAATTAATAATTTGTTTTTTAATTTAATTATTTTTTGACAATATATTAATTTTTTTTTTAATTTAACTATTTTTATGATTTTTTTCATTTTTTAATTATCATATTCTATTTAATTTTCTCATATTTTTAAAAAAGAATTAATTTATGTAAATTAATTGTTTTAAAGATTTAGTTGATTTTTTAAAATACTTTTAAATTTTAATTACTCCCTCCGTCCTATACTTGAAGACAAAAATCAATTGGGCACGAGTTTTAATGAATGAGTTGTTTATTAGTATTGTGTAAGATAAATTGGGGGTAGTAAAGACTTTTCAACTTTATAAATAGTAATAAAGTTATTTTTTAGTGTAATAAAGTTGTGGCATTTGTTGTAATATTGTGATGTTTTAAGGGGAGGGTTTAAAAGTGTTTTTGCTATTTTAGGTAATGTGCCTTCAAGTATGAGACGCCCAAAATGGTAAAATGTGCCTTCAAGTATGGGACGGAGGGAGTACATTTTTTCAGATTTTTTCAAATTGTTTTTTAATTACTTTACTTTTATCTAAGTAAGAGTTATTTAGTCATTTTATATATATTTATTTTTGACAGCCAACATTACATTTTCAAATGTAATACTTTTCTTTTTATCATACAAGATGGTGTACTTTAAAATTTCAAATGACTTAGACAGTGTGCTCAACAAGATTAGAACTTTATCCTTAATTATTCCAATGCAAATAAAATTCGAATAATACCTCAATCTTCATAAATACAAAATTCCAACAATTAATCCTTCAATTAATTAATGCAAACAAATTGAATTATACTCATTAAGAATTACTCATAATATACCAGAATTAATTATCCACCTCTATGTCTATTCAGACTTTTAGATGAGATGAAATTTTTTTATTAAAATTAAATGATTGTGCAATAAATAAATTTATTATATTATTAGGAATCTTTATTTAAAGGACATAGTCAACATAAAATCTCATTTAAAAGGTCTTTCTTCTTAATTTTTTATTTAAATGGCCCTCAAAATTTAAAGTGAAAAGAATTACTGGAAATAATTTCCCTTTAATTTTATGTAAAATTAATATATTTGTGTAAAATTTAAATCTAAATGATTACTCCATTAACCGAACGGTCCGAACAAGTCCATTATTGAGATGGTAAATAGAGTACAGTACAATTTACAAAGTATATGGCTGTTTTATTGGACACGTCGCAAGCATCTATTGGCCCAACTATATATGGCAATAATAGACAAAGTGGAATAGCTCAAATGGTTAGTGCACCACTATCTAGGCTTTAGGTTCTGGGTTCGAGTCATGGGGAGGGGAAAAAAAAGATGGTTATTTAACTTCCATAAAAAAAAATGGCAATAATAACGTGAGATATTACAGGCCTCTATAGATACCTATTCTAATTTACTCTACTACTGTATTTTGTTGGATCATTATCGTACTTCTAATTTACGGTGTGTGTGATTACCACCAAAATAACATCTACAGTACAGACTTGTCTGTGATAGCTCACGTGTTTAGAGCACCACTATCTAGTATTTTGTTGGATCATTATCGTACTTCTAATTTACGGTGTGTGTGATTACCACCAAAATAACATCTACAGACTTGTCTGTGATAGCTCACGTGTTTAGAGCACCACTATCTAGGCATTAGATCCTAGATTCGAGTCATGGAGAGGGGATAAGGGATGGATATTTAATGTAATTTAAAAAAAACCAAAATAACATCTACATTGTACTCCTATTATTTAATACTAGTATTTCTCCCGTGCGATGCACGGTTTATAAATTAATAAAATTATATAAACAATGATGTTAATAAATGATTTTTTTTATACATACAATAGTATAAGAAATTTTTTAGGACCATCAATTTTAATATTTTATTTAAAAAATAAATGTCACAATAATATTGGATAAAATTAAGGTTTACAAAAAATAATTAATTGAGCATAATTAATAAATATCAATTTTATATAATATTTAATATGTAATAATGTTTTACAATAGTTATATTCATAGATAAAAGAAACATATCTAAAATTTTATCAAATATAATAAAAAGATAGATATGAATAATACAATATTATTATATACTCCGTATTGCTAATAGAAAATATGAAGAAATTCAAAGAAAAAAAATTGACTGGCATAGATAGGAGAGAGAAAATGAAAATAAATAGAGAGAGAGAATGAATTTTAAAAGATGATATTTTATTTGTGGGTTCCACAATAATATTTTACTATTACATCATTTTAGGCGGAAACTTGTCAAGGAAGCCACTATTCTATTATTATATATATATAGATGGCTCTTAAATTGGACACGTCCTATTCATTTTTTTTTTTTTTTTGGAAGGTAAAGGTGATTCAATAAATTAAAGTTGTGTACTAGGGGTATCCAAAACCCGTTACAGTATATATTTGTATGACGTGTATAGAAGCGGAGACTAATCTGAGTCGGGGAAACACAACCACGGGGCTATGTCCCAATCGTGATAAAAAGATCCTATTATTTTATGAGATTTGAGTCATTTCCAAGTGCTGAATTTTACATTATCTTATCTGAGATCTCTTCCGTAGACCATGTTCTTCCATTAAAAATCAAGTCGTTTCGAGCCCTCCAAATTTTCCATATTGTGCATTGCCTATTCATTCAAACGTTTTACATCAGATTTTGCAGCCATTTATGTTACCTACCACACCCTTCCCTTTTTGACTCATTTGGGACAAATTTTTTAAAATGATATTATAGGGGTTGTGTTAGAAAAAATAACGATACAACGGATAAATAACTGAAAATTTTGAGAGTAGTTGTGATAAATTTTAATTTCCTTTTTTTGGATGTAAAAATGAATAATGTGAGACAGATAAAAATTGAAGATCTGAAAACTAATTTGAGATAGAGAGAGTGTAATTTACTATTCATCCCGTCTTAATAGAAACTTCTCATCTTTCATTTTTTATGTATTTCAATAATTTATTTTTTCACATCTTATTATATTTCTTTATAATCTCCGTGTTTAAAAGCTATGCCGGATTTTTTTTAAACTCTGTGTTTAAAATCTGATAGTTTGTTTCCTCATTTGAATTTCTTTCTCTAGATAATTATAGGGGGAGTACCTATTTTACATGACACCAACGGCATATAGATGCCCATCGTTATAAAATAGGAGCAGCTTAATACAAATTTATACTCGTAGTACATAACACCAACAACATAAAATTGGAAACCTGAAATTGGTAAATTCCACATTTTTCTACAAATTACTTTTACATGATATTTTATATCTTTTATGGTAATAGAAATTACTCATCCACAATATTAACGTACGTACTTGTAGACACCAACATGTTATTAAATTTTAAAATTGGGTCATATATATATTATACAAATTTTAAATTTGAAAATTAAAACATAAGATAATATTTCTAAGATTTGAGGCTATTGCTTCCTTTCTTTAAGAATTCATTCTTGTCTTATAAATATGAGTGTTAAACAGTAGTTAGATTAAACAAGTTACAATTAAACGATTTTATCAATCCTCTACTACTAAATTGTACGAGTAAGTCAAATTAAAATTTGAAACAAGTCGTGAAGATTTCGATATCACATGTATTTGAAAAGAGGAATCAATGGATCAAATTCGTAACAAAAATATATTTATATATATGCTTATTCGTCAGGGTTGATTTTTTTTTTTGCCTACATACATAGACTTTTAATTAAATTGGAACGATATAGGAGTACTATATATTGAAAAAGCGTCATTAACTGCAAGCGCATGCACTTAGTGTATAGTAATTAATAAGCTTTAGATGAAATTAATACAACTAGCCAAGCCTAGGGTTTCACCCAGAACACGTGTTGCATATTAATTCGTTATCAATTCAAGACAAAATAATTAATACTAGTAAATTCATAACTGTCATTTACTGTACAGCATAATACTATTAATTTTTTGTATTCAGTGAATATGCGCGCACTACTCTTGTGTTCGATCTCTTCTTGACCGTCGGATCTATCTAGCTATCTCATGATCACATACATGTATATATACGTATAAGTAGTAATATAATGATCGATAATACACTAGGCCAAGAATGAATTGGCATTTGTCAATTGGCTATATAAAGGGGCTAATATATGTGTAATGTTACACACACACACACAAACATGGAATTCAGCTGCAATATTATTATGTATTCCGCCATTTTCTTCCTCCCTTTCCTTTTCCTTTGCTGTTTTTTTTACAAGCCAAAAACCGGTTCACAGAATATGCCGCCGGAACTGGGCGGCGCGGGGGTGTTTACCGGGCATCTCCACCTGATGGATGGGACGTCACTCCCTCACATAACCTTTGGCTCCCTGGCGGAAAAACACGGGCCGGCTTTCACGTTCCGGCTAGGCGTCCACCGCGTGCTGGTGGTGAGCAGCCGGGAGCTGGCGAAGGAGTTGTTCACCACCCACGACGTGGCGGTGTCGAACCGCCCTAACCTGAGGGTGAACAAATACCTGAGCTATGACAACGCTATGGTAGGGTTCGCCCCATACGGGTCCTACTGGCGTGAAATCCGCAAACTTATCTCCGTGGAGCTTCTCACTGCTCGAAGAATCGAGGTACAGAAGAAGGTGCGCATGTCAGAGATTACGCAGTTTACTAAGGAGCTTTTCGACAAGGCCACAGCAGCAGGGACGTCGTCGGTGTTGGTTGACATGAAAGAGTGGTTCGGGAACTTGAACATGAATGTTGTTATGAGGATTGTGGCTGGGAAGAGACTCTACGGCGGAGTCGATGGTGCGGAGATGCAAAAGTGCCGTGAGGTGGTCAGGGATTTCTTCCACTTTTTGGGGGTGTTTTTGCCTGGCGATGCATTGCCTTATCTGAGCTGGCTGGATTTAGGTGGATTGGAGAAGAGAATGAAGCGAACCGCAATAGAATTGGACAAAGTTGTCAAAGAATGGTTGGTGGAGCACCGCCAAAATCCACCCGGCACCCGCCCACAGGATTTCATGGATGTTATGTTGTCACTCATTCAAACTGCTAATCTTCAAGCTCATTTTGATGATGAAACTATCGTCAAAGCTACATGTCTCGTACGATATTCATTCATTTTAATTTCCTAATTCAATTAATGAACATATTTTAATTACTAGCTAAATATATATTATTAATTGCAGATTATGGTAGTTGGCGGGATCGACACTATTCCCGTGTCACTAATATGGACACTCTCACTCCTACTCAACAATCCTCACACGTTGAAGAAAGCACAAGAGGAACTAGACAAACAAGTCGGGAGGGAAAGACGAGTAGACGAATCAAATATCGACAATTTAGTCTACCTCCAGGCCGTCGTCAAGGAGAGTCTAAGATTGTACCCTCCGAGCCCTTTAGGCGGGATGCGGGAATTCAACCAAGACTGCACTGTCGGAGGCTACCATGTTCCAAAAGGCACGAGGTTGCTCGTCAATGTGTGGAAGATACAGACAGATCCAAAAATATGGGATGATCCCTTGGAGTTTAAACCCGAAAGGTTTCTTGACAGCAGGCACAAAAATGTGGATGTAAAGGGCGGAGATTACGAGTTGATGCCTTTTGGTGCACTACAAAAAACGCGCGTTTTTGGGACGGACAGATACTGACGGATTAAAATCCGTCAGCATTTCCGACGGATATGCTGACGGAATGCTGACGGATTGAAAAGTCAACACCAATGCTGACGGATTTCCGTTCCGTCAGCATTTGCCGAGGGAAATGCTGACGGATTTCCGTTCCGTCAGCATTTACCGAGGGAAAATGCTGACGGATTTTTTTTAATTTGTATACTGACGGAAATGCTGACGGATTATCCGTCAGCACATGGCATGTTGATTTCGCACCGCCTCGTTTTCCAATAAGGTAACCGTTGGCTTTAAAGTCGGCGGTTACCGAGGGAAATGCCGACGGAATATCCGTCGGTATTTTTTTTTTTTTTTTAATATATAAGGGCCTCAAACCTGAAATCAATCAGAAACTGTTTTAGAGAAAAAAAAAAGGGGCGTGCGTGAGGATTCGATTTAGAAGACGAAGACGAGAACTTGGCCATTGAAGCAAATTTCTTGTATTAGATTGATACAGTACGTTTTCTTAATTAGTTCTATTACTTAGTTTTAATACTTATATATGTTTATGCATGGATATATGTAAATATGAATAATTTAATGTTGATTTGCATGTTATATTGATTTAGTTAGTTGTTAAAATATTATGATCATGTTAGTATGTACGTTAGTTAATTTAATTTGTTGATTAAGAATAATTTTGATAGATCGAGTAGTTTTTTAAGGTTAATTAATTAATTGTTATATGTATATATTAATTAATTGTTATATAGTTAATTACTAGTTTAATTTAATTGTGTAATTTTGATATAGAATATTTTTAATGTAGGTAGTGCATGTTTGAATCAATTGTTTAAATTAGTTTAGATATAGTGGTTGGACCGTTAATTAGGAATATGTACGTTGATTAAATTAGGAATACGCTATATTAGTAATAATTATCACCAAATTAGGAATATGTTCATTAAATTGATAATTATTGACCCAATTAGAAAATTATTATTTTAATTAGTTTTAGGTTTGTTAATTTAGGAATATATATGTTCAATTTTTTATTATTGATTAAGTTAGGTAGAAAAATAATAATTAAATTAGGTTATTGTTGATTAAATTAGGAATATGTTGATTAATTAAATTAGGAATATGCTATATTAGTAAAAAAATTAAATTAGGAATATGTTCATTAAATTGATAATTAGAAAACTTCAATTAGAAAAGTATTATTTTAATTATGTTTAAATTTGTTAATTTAGGAATATGTTAATTTAGAAATATTTTTAATGTAGGTGATGCATGTTTCAATCAATTGTTTAAATTATTAGTTAATTAGATGGTTCGACGGTGGTATCACGTTGTAATTAGGTTATATATATATATATATATTGTTTTGATTTAAATTAGGAATATGTTGATTAAATTAGGAATATGCTATATTAGTAAAATTTTTAAATTAGCATTAATATGTTCATTAAATTGATAATTAGTAAAATTATGTATTTTTTATTGATTGAAACAGATGAGTGAACAACCGAATCAGAGCTCGGGTTCACGTCGTAGGTCGTCACTTTGGTCACGTTCAAGGAGGTCTCGGGATGAATCAGTTCCTGTGACGGCTCCTCCTCCTCCTCCTCCTGTGGCAGTGTCGCCGCCGCCGCCGACTACGATGTCGGTTGGTTCGTCATCCTCTTCTCGTCAGCATCCTGTTCGAGACACTAGGCAAGAGATTAACATCGTTTTAGGAGCGTAAGTCGATAATTCTAATGTTTGATGAGATTCAATAACGATTAACTTTATTTATTTATTTATAATGTGTTAGTTTATAAATTTGTTAATAATTTTACAGGTTGATGCCTGGTAATGAGGTGTCCAGGTTGTGCACAAAATCCTTTAAGGATTGCAAGATTGCTAAGGGTGCTTCCACTTGGATGAAGGTGCCACAATCTAAAAAGGATGAATATTTCGCCGAGTTCCAGGTATATAATTACAATATTTAAAGTTTATTAAATAACTAATTATTCATATTATTTGATAAATATGTTGAATATTTATTTGTATAGAAAAAGGCCCGTTGGGATACGTCGATCTACTCGGACGCCGCTATTTACGAGAAGTGGTACGGTCTTTGTTCTACTCGGTACACGAACATGATGTACGACTGGAGAAAGGCCTGGCGTAAGAAAGACGTAAATCGTGATCTGGGGAAAGACGAGGATGATGTTGACCTGTGGGAGTCGTTGGTTGAGAAGTGGTTGGAGGAGGCTTACCAAGAGAAGTGTGAGAAAGCTCGGGCCAACCGCAGAACCGACGTTGAAGGCGGGATGGCAGTGCATCGGGGGGGAGCTCGGTCCGTCCTCGAGCAATCACTTGCTATCGTAAGTTTTCATTAATTTTTAAAAATTAAATAATTATAGTTAATTATTTTATATTAGTTATCTAAATTAATTTGTATATGTTTATTTGATACGTAATAGGAGCGGGAGACTGGACGTCCACACACCCACTTGGATCGGATGAGTCTTCTTCATCCGTTTAATGCCGATACAGGGACGTCCACCTACGGGCGCACTACTGACCTCCACGTAAGTTTAATTAAATTTATGTATTAATTACATTATATATATACATAGATAATTAAATTAATTTTAATTTTTTAATTATGTAGTTGAGCGTCCGACAGAGGATTGCAGAGGCCGAGGCGCAAGCCACCGCCACGACTACTGCTGAATCCGGAAGCAGCGGTACCCCTCCGGCTGTTGACGTGGACCGGTGTTACCTTGACGTTGCCCCGACCTCCAAGGGAAGGGTCCTTGGCCTTGGTGGGATGAGCAGCGCCGTGAGGACACCAAGTGGTCGATCGGCCCGGAGTGCATCGCAGCCGTCCGTATCCTCCACTGCCGTCCCGGATCCGAACTTAATGGCAACGTTCGAGAACTACTTCCGTAGCTGGAGTACCAATGCGGGTCTGTCTTTGGGGATGTCTGCTGAGCAGATCGAGGCCATCTATCAACAGACGATGGGGCAACCACCGCCAGCTCCAGCTCCAGGTCCAGCTCCAGATCAAGCTGCAGGTCAAGATGCAGGTCAGGCCGACGGTGGCGAGGTCAACTTGAATGAGAATGTGGAACAATTTTTTAACTTTCCGGGCACTGACAACTATCCTAGCAACTATCCTGGTAACTATCCTGGCAACTATCCTGGCAACTATGGAGATTGAACAATTTATTTTTTGTGTTGAACTAATTTATTTTTTTGTTGAACTTATTTAATTTTCTGTTGAACTTATTTATGTTTATGTATATATATTTATGTTTATGTTGAAAAATATGTTGAACTATATATTGCAGTTTATTTGTGTAGTTTATTGGTGTATAGATGAAAATAGGGTGCATTCATTTGTTTCATTGAGTACAAAATAATCTCATTTAGAGTGCATTCTAGATATAGATTTAAACCACTTGAAGAGTGCATTTTAGTACAAATTAAAATAGCCTCATATAGAGTGCATTATACATATATTTAACCAAACCACTTGAAGGTGGTAGATGCAACCATTACAACTAGCACAATCAAAATGATTTTGTTCACTTTGATTAAATCCTTGATTTCTTCAGCCAAATTCTTGATTTCTGTAACCAATTTCTTCATCTCTTGAGTCATTTTCTTCATGTCTTCAGTTTCTTGGTCACTTTGATTAGATCCTTGATTCTTGTCAACACCACAATTTTCTAGAGTATCAGCCCATACAAAGAAACCACATCCACCATCACTTTGGAAGTCAGGACAATTATGAAATATCCTCCCTTTACTTCTAGGTTGTTTAGAAGCATATGTACGACATGCCTTTCCACAATAACAAACAAGACCTTGCTGAAATCGAGTAGAAGATGAAGAAGACATGATATTTCTTTGCAAAATAGAAAAAATCGAATATGGTGTGTGTGTGAGAGCTTTGTGTTGCTATTTATACAAAAAATTGAATTAATTAATAAAAAAAAAAAAAACACCAAATGCCGACGGAATATACTTTCCGTCGGAATTCACCATTTGATAAATGCTGACGGATAATCCGTCGGCATTTATCTAGACTGACGGAATGTTTGGGCGGTGAAATGCCGACGGAATATACTTTCCGTCGGAATTCACCATTTGATAAATGCTGACGGAATTTCCGTCAGCATTTATCTTGGCTGACGGAATTTTTGGGCGGTGAAATGCCGACGGAATAATGTTTCCGTCGGAATTCACCAATTTGATAAATGCCGACGGATAATCCGTCGGCATTTTTCGAAACTGACGGAAATTTGGGCGGTGAAATGCCGACGGAAATATAAGTCCGTCGGCATTTCCGTCGGGAAATCTCTAAAACTTTCTTTTTTTCCACTTCACTTTCGTATTGCACCAAAACTTTCTACTGCCTAATTTTTTTATGCTCATGCTCGGGTGTTCAGAAACATCAAATTACGGTACATTTTCTACCATTTTTAATTTACTCTATATATATAATTCAATATAATGTAATTACATGTGTTATATATATCATAAGTTTTATTTGAATTTATTATAAGTTTAGTGTAGTAATGTGTTGCTCCACTTAAATGTTTAGCAGATGAATTTGCCTGACCGTCGTTGGATGTATTGTACTCCTAGATTGATTAGAGGAAATGTGAATGTGGAATTTTATAATGAACTCGTGTTATTTGTTGAATTTGCAAAAAGCCAGCCACATTACATGAGTGGAAATTGCATTAGGTGTCCGTGTAATGCTAAGAAATGTCAGAATAAGCAATATAAAGAGATTGATGAGGTCCTAGTACATATTGTGAAGAATGGTTTCGTTGATAATTATTATAATTGGACTAGTCATGGCGAAACACGTTGGCCTTATAGATTTGATGAAGTGTTTTACTATTACACTGTTGAAATCTATCAACGAGAAGCAAATTTCGGTCATGTTGGCACTAGTAATGAGGTAGAACAACGGTTTGGGGACGAAGAACAACAGTTTGGGGACGAAGAACTACAGTTTGGGGACGAAGAACAACAATTTGGGGACGAAGAACAACAGTTTGGGGACGAAGAACTACAGTTTGGGGACGAAGAACAACAATTTGGGGACGAAGAACAACAGTTTGGGGACGAAGAACCGAATATGTTTGGGGACGAAGAACAACAGTTTGGGGACGAAGAACCGAATATGTATCAAACAATGATCAGGGAAGCTGGTTTTTCAAACATGGAAGAGGAGCCGACGAATGAGGCATTTCGATTTTATGAGATGCTCAAATTAGTCGAAGAAGATTTATATCCGGGTTGTGAATCTCACTCACAGTTGTCATTTAATGCACGACTCATGAACATTAAGGCCGAGAACAAGCTTTCTAACAGGGCATATGAGCAAGTGACACAGTTATGCAGTGAAATTTGTCCTCAAAATAATAAGGTGCCTACGACGTTTCATCAAAGCAAACAAATGTTGAAGAATGTTGGTTTGCCGGTTGAGAAGATTGATTGTTGTGTGAAGGGTTGCATGTTATATTGGGGTGACGAAGATACCAGTCTGAACATGTGTAGATTGTGTGGCCATCCCCGATACAAAGAGGCACGTCGAAAGGGACCTGGTGGTCAATCGAAGAAGACAAAGAAGAAAGTGCCATATAAGAAGATGTACTACCTTCCTATCATTCCTCGTTTGATGAGATTATATCAATCAAGTGCCACTGCACAACACATGACGTGGCATGCTACAGATTCCTCTTCGGCTGAGTCGAGGGAGATGCGACATCCGGCAGACTCAGAGGCCTGGAAACATCTTGACAACGTGTTTCCAGATTTTGGTTGTGAACCGAGGAATGTGAGATTAGGTTTGTGTACTGATGGTTTTGCACCGTTTGGGATGCATGGGAAGCAGTATTCTTTGTGGCCGGTGATACTGACTCCGTATAATCTTCCTCCGTGGATGTGCATGAAACCTCAAACAATGTTTCTGACTGTATTGGTGCCTGGACCAACGAATCCAAAGGACAAACTGGATGTTTATCTCCAACCTCTTATAAAAGACTTGATCTTCTTATGGGAGAATGGAGTCCAAACGTACGATGTTTTTAGAAAGCAGAACTTCACGATGCGTGCTGCTATTTTATGGACCATTAGTGACTTTCCTGCATATGGTATGTTGTCCGGTTGGAGTACGGCCGGAAAGAAAGCATGTCCGTATTGTATGGAGAATACTGAAGCTTTCAGTCTCCCGGTGAGTAAAAAAGTTTCATGGTTCGATAATCACCGTAGGTTCTTACCTCAAGGTCACCCGTTTCGAAGAAATAAGAAGAACTTCGTAAAGAACAGAGCAGTCACAAACAATCGACCTCGACTTCGAGATGGTATTTTATACATTTATTTAATGAGTATTAAACGTATATTTATCTATTGCTTTTAATGTCAATTATATTTTACTCTCCGTACAGGACGTAGGTTGTTATATGAGATTCAGGTGACGGGGTTGAAAAAAAGTACTGAGGAAAATGCAGCGGAACACAACAGAGGAATTGGAGGTGGTTGGAACAAAAGGAGTATTTTTTGGGACTTACCATACTGGAGTTCACTATTGATACGACACAATTTGGATGTGATGCACATTGAAAATAATGTGTTTGACAATGTGTTCCACACAATCATGAACACCGAAGGCAAGACGAAAGACACTCCAAAGTCTCGGGAGGATTTGGACACTCTTTGTCGCCGTCCAGAGTTGAAAAAGGATGAGCGTACAGGTAAATTTCCAAAGGCTAGCTACACACTGGATAAGCCACAAAAACAAATATTGTGTAGGTGGATAAAGGAGTTGAACTTTCCGGACGGCTACGTGTCGAACTTGAGTCGATGCGTAGACACAACAACGGGTAAGGTTGCAAGGATGAAGAGTCACGATTGTCATGTATTTATGCAACGCTTGATACCGATTGCGTTCAAGGAACTTCTTCCTAACAATGTGTGGAGGGCTATCACTGAATTAAGTCTATTTTTTAGAGATTTAACGGCTACAACGATCACGATCGATGATATGATTCGTTTAGATGAAGACATTCCAGTGATTTTGTGTAAGTTGGAACAAATTTTTCCACCTAGCTTCTTTAACTCGATGGAACACTTACCCGTTCACTTAGCGTATGAAGCGAGAATTTGTGGTCCGGTGCAATACAGGTGGATGTACCCATTTGAAAGGTAAAATCTTCCTTTTTTTTATTTCATTACAATTACACATGCATTCTTATAAGTTTTATATATATATATATGTGTGTGTGTATATCAGGTATCTCCACAACTTGAAACGTAATGCTAAACAAAAGGCAAACGTTGAAGCATCGATTGTGAATGCTTATTTGAATGAAGAGGTTGGCATGTTTTGTTCTTATTACTTTGAAGACCACGTCAACACAAAGTTAAGAAGTGCTCCACGTAACTTCGGTGGTACATCCGCTGACGATATCAGTGAAGAGGTCGATGGAATGCTCTCCATATTCAAGTCTAAGGGACGGCCAATAGGAAAACCCACTGAACGATATTGGGAGACGAACTCGGAGGCGGAAATAGCACAAACGTATGTGTTATTGAATTGTGATGAAGTTCAGCCATACATCGAGTAAGTATTTCATATATAAATCGTCTATTTAAATACCACTTCATTTATGTCATTTAATATTAACCAAGTTTTTGAATGTTGTGAATTAGGATGTACGCTCAAGAACTACGACGAGCAGAACCAAACATCTCAGATGCATATATAGATGCTCGTATTCAACGTGAATTTTCCCGATGGTTCGAACGTTATGTGAGTACCATTTAATTAATTATGTTTTACGTAAATAAATTAATATTTATTTTAATTAATTTTAAATTGAGCCGTATAGGGACGGGATAACGCTCTAGACAGTCCATTCTTACGAGATCTCAGCAAGGGACCACTACGTCGTGTAAAGACTTACAACGGTTATATTGTGAAGGGCTACAGATTTCATACGTCTGGGTATGCATCGACAAAGGGGACTACCAACAGTGGCGTCTGCGTTAGCAGTGCGAATTACAATGCAGATGCAAGTGATTACTTTGGGGTGTTACGGGAAGTCGTCGAAGTAGAATATCCAGGATATCCAGCAAAGACTGTAGTGTTGTTCAAGTGTCATTGGTTTGATTCAGGCCATCTAGGAACAAGAATTCACCCGGAGTACAAGCTCGTTGATGTTAGTTCGAAAAGGACGTATGTTGCGGATGATCCATTTGTATTTGCCCATCAAGTATCTCAAGTATACTACTGCACATATCCGGGAGCTCCACGTGGTTATGAATGGCACGCTGTTTGCAAAGTAAAGGCAAGGTCAATGGTAGAAGTCCCTAAAAAGGACAGAAATACTGAAGATGAATCTCCATTTCAAACAGAACAAATAGAGACTCCAACTGAAGTCTTTACGGGAAATTTCAATATTTCTGTACCCTTGACGGCTGCAAATCCCCAATTAATCGAAATTGAAGGTGAAGAGGAGGGGGATGAAGAAGAGGATGAAGAGGAGAATGAAGATGAGGATGAAGAGGAGAATGAAGAAGATGAGGATGAGGAGGAGGATGAGGATGAGGATGAGGATGAGGATGAGGAAGATGATAATGAGGAGGAGGAGGATGAAGACGATGAAGATGAAAATTAATTCAATTAATGTAATATATTTATTTCTTATTTTATAAAAGTTAATTAATTATTTATCATTTAGGTACAAATTATAAAAATTAAATTTACTATAAATAAATATAAGCCACAACCAATATGTTTATTAATATATGTGGAAGAAATGAATTTCGTGATTTTTTTAAAAAATATTTTGGTAATTTAGTAAGTATATAGAAAAAATTGAATTATTTAAAAAAAATAATAAAAAAAATTGCCAAAATGCTGACGGAATTCACTTTCCGTCGGTATTTACTTTTTGAAAAATACCGACGGAATATCCGTCGGTATTCACCCTTATATAAAACGGGCAACTACCTCATCGGCCACTCCTCCACTCCCACCTCCCTCCCTCCCACCTCGCCTCCCTCCCTCCCTCCTCCACTCTTCGACAACGCCGCCGGAATTAACTTTCCCCCCTCCTCCACTCTTCGACAACGCCACTCCTCACTCCTCCACTCTTCGGCCACTCCTCACTCCTCCGGCTGCGACAGCCTCCACCACGGCGGCACCGTAACATTCGCCACTCTCCGGCACGCCGCCGGCACCGTCGCCTCCCTCCACTCTTCGGCCCCATTCCCCCCCACCTCGCCTCCCTCCACTCTTCGGCCGAGAAGCACAAGGTTTCGAAATACAACTCGATTTAATTGTGTACGAGGTAATTTATTTATTTTTAATTGTGATTTCGAAATACAACTCGATTTCAGGTTTCGGTTGAATTTTGAAGTTTTTATTCACTTTGATGTTGCAGGTTCATCGGTTAGTTTTTATTCACTTTGATGTTGGGTTAGTTTTTATTCACTTTGATGTTGGGTATTTGCGGAGAAGACGACACGGACATGTTTCACTTAATCAAAATTACTTTTGACAAATTTAGTACTCGTAGCATTTAATTATTCATATATACAAGTGTTTACATGCAATTCATTAGACCCTACTACATTACTAGCTATTATAATTAATTTGGGGATTATAAATAACACTGATTAGCTACTTAAGTGTCCTATACTTTAATTAGATATGGAAGATATTTAATTAGATATGGAAGATATTATACTGTACAAATCAATTTTTACGTATTTGTTTTATTACTAATTATTCTGGTCGGAAAATGAAATTCTGGTCGGGGCCTCCCCGGCCACCCATATTTTTTTTATTAATATTTTGTTTTACTGACGGATATTCCGTCGGTATGTGAATTCCAAATCATGTTTTTTTTATTCATTTTTTTTGTTTTACTGACGGATATTCCCTCGGTAAATTGCCGACGGATATTCCGTCGGTCAGATGCCGACGGAAATTCCGTCAGCATGTGAGTTTCGAAAATCAATATTTATTCCAAATTTTTTTTTTATAATTATTTTAATTTATTCAAATTTATTTTATAATTATTTTAATTCATTCTTTCCGACGGAAATTCCGTCGGAATGTTGACCCGGTTTGTTAAACGGGTTGTTCGAAATACCGAGGGAAATTCTCTCGGTAAATACCGAGGGAAAATCCGTCGGAAATTCCGACGGATTTCAAAAATCCGTCAGAAAAAAATACTGACGCCGAAAAAGGGGACGGCCGACTTTCCGTCGGTAAATCCGTCGGTAACACAGGCGGCCGACGGAAATTCCGTCGGTAAATCCGTCTCCAAAAGGCCCTTTTTTTGTAGTGGTGGGGGTCGGAGGATCTGCCCCGGGATAAACTTTGGAGTCTTAATGGTGCAAATTGTGTTGGCAAATCTATTGCAAGCGTTTGATCTTTCCACTCTCAACTATCAACTGGTTGATATGACTGGTAGTGCTGGGTTTACAAATTTGAAATCTACTCCGCTTCATGTTCTTGTTGCACCGAGATTGTCTCCTAGTCTTTATTAGTCGAGTCAGATTAATCTACAAGCTAGTATAATATTAATTTGATCAACAAGCTAGTATAATATTAATTTGATCATGATATTCCCCCATCGTTGTATAGGGAATTCGATTGTTGCTTCAATTCGTCTTCTACTTTTTTATTGTAAATTTGAGGTTGGATAAAAATGATCCGGCCTCATTTTAAAAATTACCTAGTATGTTTGTTTCTCTTAATAAAATAACTTATCTATTTTTTTATTTGGTATAGCCAATTTCTATTTTTATTGTTTAATTAAAAATAATATAAAATTTAGTTGTACTAGGTCACCATACCGCTCTTGACTTATGTGGCATATATGGAGTATTTGATACCTTTTGTACATATGACAATTTTTTAAAATCCTAAATCAATGCAAAAATTGTATAGTTATTTACTGAAATAATTATTCTTTTAGAAAATTTTAAAATCTTTAAAAAAAAATTGTAATTTAATTTTCATAATATATTTACAGATACCAAAAAAATACTGTATTAAATTTTAGAAAAAAATGTTTACATATTTTTATATAATAAAATAATTAAAAGGTTTATCTTAAAGCCTTTGGTGAAATCAAATGAAGAAATTGCAAATAGTTAAAAAGGTTATGTTAAAGAGTTTGTGCATTGAGATCTATGCCAATTAAAGTATATGAAACATCAACATCAACATCAACATCAACCCATGTTCAATGTTAGAACTTGGAAAACCATAGTAGTACATGACCTACCAAATTGAACACGACAACACGAGCAATGAGCATAACTTAGAAAACCTTTTTCCAAAATTTTCACACTATTTTGGGCATTTTTAATAAAGAGATTATTTACTAGTGGCTCCTTGTTTTTTAGTTTTGTTGCAACCCACTCCCTGCGAATTTTTGCGAATTTTTAGGTAGCAACCCACTCTCAAATATGATATGTATTGTCTCTTTTGCCCCCTTCATTCTCATCTGTCAGATCTCCTTTCTCTCCCTCCACTCCCCAAGTCTCCCTTTCTCTCTCCACTCTCCTAATTTCTTCATCTCAGCTTCCATTCTCTCCCTTACCTCTCAGCTCCCCCTTCCTTCCGGCACGTCCCATATTGACGCATTCTTCAAGTTTATGGCCGTCGCTTCATTTTCCTCGTCTCAGAATTTTAAATTCAAATTTGAATTCATCATTATCCTATTTTTCTCTCTTCATCTTCATTTCGAAAAAATCTCAAAAATATCGCTGTATAATGGAGTTTTTTTGTCATTTTTCTGAGATGGAATGAAGCTGAAGAAAAAAAAAATCTAATCAACAGTTCGTCATTTTTTGGAATTTTAAGTATAGGAATTTCACCCCAATATATAAATCAATTCGAGCATTCTTGCAGAAACCCAGATCGACAGATCTGCGTGAGATGACTGTGTGTGTGTGAGTGAGAGAGAGAAGAGAGTGAGAAATCTTTGAAGAGAGAGAAAAATCCTGAAAATCGCATAAAAGTGTGAAAAATTAATTTAGAAGTATATTTAATTTTTATTGTAAAATATAATAAATTAAAAAAAAATGTTTGTATACATCTAAACATATTATTATTATTATTATCATTATCATTATCATAATCTTAATGATAATTACGAGTAAAATTATCTACATGTATCAATTTAAATTAAATTTTAAAAAAATAAAAGTTCCTATATATCTAATTATTATTATTAATATTAATATTGTCATAATCTTAATTATTATCAATTAATCAATTCAAATTTTAAAAAAATGATTTTTTAACGACGTTTAGTAAAATTAAAATAAAGAAATAAGAAAGTTGTCTAATAAATTTTTCAGATTTTATATTTGAGTTGGAAATTTTTTAAGTTTGTGAAATTTGAATTACTTATTCCATCATTTTAAATTTATCAGACATTTTTTTAAATTTAACATTTTTTAGTAATTTTTCTAGTAAACGTAATAACAATATCTCGTATACAAGAGTTAATGTATTTAAAACAATGATACTTCATATCAGTAACAATGATATTTCTTATATAAGAGTCGAAGATTTATATTTAGTACCTTGTATACCATTTAAAGTTTGGTAACTTCTGTTATATTCAAATTCAATTATGTAATATTCAAACTCAATTAAGGTTTAATGTTTATATTTGGTACTTTGTATATCATATATAAGTTTAGTAAACTTATGTACTCCAATATTATTCAAATTCAATTTAAGTTTTAGTAACTTATATAATATTCAAACTCAATTTAGATTTAAGGGTTATGTTCACTGTTTAGTATCTTATATACAATTTAAGTTTAAGGGTTTAGACTTTGAATATTTTTTTAATTGTTAGTTTTAAACTAATACACCTAAATATATTAGAAAAATAAAACAACTTAATTTTTTTTCAATTCATCCCTACTTAAATCCATTATAAGAGAAAAATTCAAAACAATACCCTCTTTATTTAGATATTCACAATCTGTCTTCAAATATTTCTCTTAAGTTTATAATTCAAATTCACACTCTTTGTTAGCTTTAAACTAATATGCATATTTAGGTTTAAGGTGTGTTTATAATTATTTAAAAATTTCAAACGGACAACTTAGTCAATATGCATATGTCTAATTTATTCCTAATAAAATTGAGGTGTGCTTAATATATTTTGGAATGTTAGTAGTGGCTCCTTTCAAATTAAACAAATTAAATGAGTGTATTCAATTGAGATTCTGTTGAATTTTTTTGGACTTTAAAAAGTTCTACCTACATATATTAGGAAAATAAAACAACTTAACTTTTTTTTCAATTCTTCTCTACTTAAATCCATTATCATGAGAAAAATTCAAAAAAAATATTCTCCGTGTTCAAATATTCACTCTCCGTGTTCAAATATTCACCCTCCGTGTTCAAATATTAACTTATATAGTATTCAAACTCAATTTTTAGGTTTAAGGTTTATGTTTAGTATATTATATACAATTTAAGTTTACCAACTTATGTAATATTTCAATTTCAATTTAAGTTTTGGTAACTCATGTACATTTAGTTTATATATGAAAATTTAATGAATGAATAAATCAATTTCAATTTTTCATTTAAGTTTAGTACCTTATGTTTTAAATTCAGTTTATAAACCGAATAAATCGAACCAAATAAACCGAAAATCGTCGATTCGGTTCGGTTTTTGGGTTTTATGCCCACCCCTACCTACATATATTAGGAAAATAAAACAACTTAACTTTTTTTTTTCAATTCTTCTCCACTTAAATCCATTATCATGAGAAAAATTCAAAAAAAATACTCTCGCACTCTCTGTGTTCAAATATTCACCCTCAGTGTTCAAATATTAACTTATATAGTATTCAAACTCAATTTTTAGGTTTAAGATTTATGTTTGATACACGTGTTATGCAACACTAAAATAAACAACCGCAAGTGTACGACGTCTATCATAGCGTGATAAGCACGAGGTCGATCCCACATGGAGGTATAGCGTAAAAGGGTAGTTTGCTAGTCGAGTTCTAAATAGACGTGATCGATAAATTGAATAAGATGAATTACTCTAAAATTACCTACCAAGTGTCACAAATAAGTAATAAAGAGCAAAGATGAAATCGATCAAATACCAAACAAATAAGTAAAACGAATGTAAACGATTTGAAATTCAAAGAAAGAAAGTGGGTTCCAAGGCAATTGTAGTACTTAGACGTCCGTTTATGAATGTTATCTCGTTTAAATGACCATTAAGGTTATCTCATATAGGGTGATCACACAAGAAGAACTAATAGATCTCTTGATACAAATTAATCCAAAGACGCAATGTAATATAAGCTCGTATGTCTACATCACAAACATTACACCATCTAAAATAGCTCCTAAGATCATTCGATTCCCTCTACGATAATTAATCCTCTCTCGAGATCATAATAATACCGGGTTGCACATTCGCATACGATTAAATGGAATAAATCTCTCGATACTACCCCAATTAACAATGGATCAAGCAAATCATCATGGCCACTAACAATATGTTTTACAATGAAAAATTAAATATGAAAATAAGAGATAAACACCAATTAAAGCAAGAAATTACTCATAAACATCAATCCAAATCTCTACAATGCCTTAGAACCACAAAGTTGTTTAGCTACTCAAATACATAATCAAATCACAAATTCCAAATGAAATAACTAAATAAAAAGGAAAAGAAAGAGAAAACTTAGTCTAGGATGTGGTAGGAAATGAAATTCTCAAGCTAATGCCTCTTGTCTTGCATGAATTGGTGGAAAGATGAAGAAGTTATGGCCAAACACCTCCAAATATGTGTAAATGTGTGAAGAATGGGGAAGGTCTCTTGAATTTCAAGAAAGAGGGTATTTATAGTGTTGGGGTAGGGTTTGGGTGTAAGAATTGCAAGTTGGTCCCTTGAAAATGGAGAAAATGCAAGTTTGGCACCGAAAATGGGTCGGCCCGGCCGGTTGGGAAAGTGGCCCGGCCGGGCGGGAGTGTTGGCCGAAAAATTTAGAAACAGGGGGTGGTCGCCCGGCCGGGCGGGTGATGTGGCCCGGACGGGCCAAAGTTTCGTAAATGGATGAAAATTTTGGATTTGGCCGCCCGGCCGGGCGGGAAATGTGGCCCGGCTGGGCCAAACTTTCGTATTGCTTTTCGGCCTCCAACTTCGTCCCTTCATATCTTGAGCTTCCGACCTCCGATTGACTCGATTCTTTTTGCTATTCCACTCCATTTTTCGAGACGAATCCAACCGTGCACTCCTCTTCTTGATCCAGTAAAGTATGGTTGGTGTTTTTCTCCAAATTCCATCGTTTTACCTATAAAATCGACAAAACAATACCTTTCTCTCATTTTGGCTAAAACAATCATATTCAATGCATAAATCAATGAAATCCACATCACAATATGCTTCACATGTGCATCTAAAACGCGTAAATTCCACCTGAATCAAACTCCCCCAAACTTAAAATGTTGTTTGTCCTCAAACAACTAAGCACTTAAAGCAATGAGGGTGGAATGATCACAATGGAATATTCAATGCAAATCACACATGCAAAGTAAGATGTAATGATATCTCTTTCTCAAAGTGCATCTCTCAATGAAGGTCATAGGCTCACCATTGCAATCCACATTCATAAACCAAAGAATGCACAAGTACACAACACATTGTGATGGGAATCATAATCCAAATGCTCAAGTCCTCTACTCATATGATGGGGTGTTTCTCTCAAACACACAAACAAATTAAGGATATTAATGCACTCATCAACCAAGTCATGCTATGCAATCACCATATGCTTGCCCAACTTCTACTTTCTACACACACTCAAATGCTCAACAATGTGATCAATAGGACTTAATCAAGGATGTAACATTGGCTCTTTGGTCAAGGTGGGGTAAATTTGGATGAAGTAACTCATAAACTAGTGGAGAGCGAGAGATAAAGACGCATAGATACATCTCAAAAACTTCTCAAGATAAAGTTACAATTCTGCGGATTGCAACTCAAAAACTCTAACTTCCACAATTTATTTGTTCTCTTTTAAGCACATTCTACACCACAAAACCATTGAACACTTTTTTTCTTTTCAAGCTTTTGGGGCTCTTTGTCCCTCTTTTCTTTTCCTTGATTTTCTTTTCATCTTTCTATTTTTCTTTCAACTTTTCCACTTTCTCCTTTCACCAAAGATATTCATTCAATGCACATGCTTTCCACTTTGTCTTTTATTCTCCACTAGATGTAGGTATCAAAGGCTCAAAAAGGCTAAGTGGTTAACATTGTAGTTTGCCAAGAAAATGAGGAATTAAGCTCAAGGGGCTAACTACGAAAGATTACTTCGGTTTTGGGAAATTTTGGCTAAGTGACTTTTCTTAGAACAAGATGGCCTATATCACATCACATCATCTCACACAATCATGCTTTCAAACAAGAACTTAGGCAAGTTCTAGAATCACTAGCAATAACTTAGTCCACTCTCAAATGAACTAAACCGGATTAACATGCTCGATTTAAGGCTCAATTCTCACCGGTTTATTCAATAGGACTCTCACATTCATCAAATGTCCCCAAACAACAACACCTTATGCATTCATGCTATCAAGGATCACAAATATGAACACAATCATGATACTATTTTTCAACACCAATCATGCTTACATTCAAAGCAAATAGACATCACCACAATTACTTAACAATGGATTCCAATGACTATTCATGCTCACATTTCACCAAAGATCCACTACCCAATATATGATCAAAACCAACTTTAAACAATATACGCATGTGAAAGCCAAGTGTGCGCCGGTGCAAAATGTACACAAACGAAATGACAAAACGGTGCAAGGGTAACAACTTAGTAGAAAAGTAAAAAGAAAAATAACTCCCCCAAACTTAGAATTTTACTATGTATAAATTCTAAGTTTGGGGCTACAAGTTGTTACCTCCCTCCTTGCACATCCAATGCTCTTCAAAGATCACCATTGCACCACTTGCTCTCTTTTTCCAAAGTTGGCTTTGCTTCTTCTTCATTCTCCAAGACAAGGTATCCACAATTCTCCTCATCCATACCTACAAAGCAAACCAAGCTATCAACACTACTAAATCAATAAAAACATGAAAGCAATAAAACCTTGGGTTGCCTCCCAAGAAGCGCTATTTTTAACGTCCTATGCCGGACGGTTCTTCCTCAAGGGGGATATCAAGTCACCCCATCATCCTCCTTGTTTTTGACCTTCTTGGCCCATGCAACCTTCTTGAAACCATTAAAGCATCCAAAAGCCACTCCATCCGGCTCTTCAATCATGTCATATGAGGTTGACGCCTCATCCATCCCCAAGTTCGTATAAGTAGCTTTTCTTGATTTGGGGGAGTTTTTTTTAAAAACTCCCCCAAACTTGGCCTTCTTGCCCATCTCTAATTCCTTGTCTTCCACCTTGGGGTTCTCCTCCACAACATTAATTTTGAAATCTTCTTCCACCTTCTCTTTCATTGGCATTGGAGGGTGATCTCTTCTAGAATACCCATATTCTCCATCTTCATCATCCCGGACTTTGATAGCTCTATAAATGTTGAACGTGACTTTCTCATCGTTCACTTGAAGTTTTAACACTCCTTTCTTTACATCAATTTTAGCCCCACCGGTTGCCAAGAATGGCCTTCCCAAAATCAATGGCACATACTTATCTTCCTCCATATCTAACACTACAAAGTCCACCGGGAATATAAACTTATCAACCTTAACCAACACATCTTCCACTATACCCAAAGGGTATGTCACAGATCTATCCGCCAATATAAGGCTCATTGTGGTTTGTGTAAGCTTTCCCAAACCAAGTGACTTGAATATGGACAAGGGCATGAGATTAATGCTTGCTCCCAAATCACACAAAGCTCGAAATGTACCTCCATCTCCAATAACACATGGCAAGGTGAAGGATCCGGGATATCTAAGCTTTTGAGGTAGCTTTGCTTGAATGATTGAGCTACATTCTTCGGTCAAATGCACCGTCTCATACTCCACCATCTTTCTTTTGTTAGACATGATCTCCTTCAAAAATTTGGAGTAGTGGGGAATTTGCTCAAGTGCTTCGGCAAAGGGAATGTTGATGTGGATCTTTTTGAACATTTCCACAAACTTAGCAAACTTGTGATCTAAGCCCTTTTTCTTCAATCTTTGAGGGTATGGAAGAGGTACCTCATTTTTGCTCTTGTCTTGAGGAGGGATTGCCTCCTCACTCTTCTTCTCCCCTTCTTTTTCTTTCACTAAGCCATCATCTTTGTCAACACCCTCGGGTGCCATTACCACTTCCTCCTCTAACGGCATCTTGGGCCCTTCATAGCTTATCCCACTTCTTAGCCTTATGGCGTTGCATTGATCCTTAGGATTTAGCTCCGTGTTAGAGGGGAATTGCCCCGGAACGTGTTGCTTTCCAATGGCATTAGAGAGTTGGCCTATTTGCTTTTCTATGGCTTTCACATTGTTGGCCACATTCTTGATCATCTCACCATGCTCATCAATTCTTTGCCAAGTTTTGGTTGTATTCTCCCTAGTCTCTCTCATGAAGTTTTTGGTTTCTCCCATGAATGCACCAAACATCTCTTCCAAGGATAACTTTGATGGGGATTCTACAATTGCACCATCTCTTACATTGGAATTCGGAGGTGGTATGATGGTGTTTCTTGTGTTGGCATAAGAAAAGTTCTCATGGTGCCTCAAATTCGGATGATATTGGTTGGGATTGGATGGACTTTCATAGGCTTGCCTATCGTTCCAACCTCTCTCTCTAAATTGCCTATCCCTTTGATTGTTCATGTAGTGGGCTTCTTCATATTGCTCATCACGTGGCCCCACTAAAGCTTTAGCCGTCATAAGGGATATCAATTTATCCACCTTGTTGGAGAGTTTAGCATTCTCATCCAAGTCTTGGGTTGAAGCAACTTTCCGGTTTTGTCTTCTCTCGGATGGCCATTGGTTGCCATTCTTAGCCATCTCTTCCAAGAGCACATAACCTTCTTCCGTCGTCTTGCCTAGCAAAGAACCTCCATCGGCCGAGGCATCCACCATCCCTCTCGTACGGTGGTCCATCCCATTGTAGAAGTAACAAATCAATTGG
This sequence comes from Galeopsis tetrahit, assembly GCA_963675135.1. Lineage (NCBI taxonomy): Eukaryota > Viridiplantae > Streptophyta > Magnoliopsida > Lamiales > Lamiaceae > Galeopsis > Galeopsis tetrahit. Next base: position 51,317,542 of record OY776131.1, on the reverse strand, counting down.
TCCCTTGAGAACCCGTGTTGAGGACAACTCCTTATGAGATCCTTGAAGCGTTCCCAAGCCTCGGCTAAAGACTCATCATCGTCTTGCATGAAAGAAGAAATTTCTCCTCTTATCTTGATGGTCTTGTGTTGGTCCCAAGTTGAGTTGATATCGAGTAAGCTAGTGAAAATGTCTAGAGGGGGGTGAATAGACTTTTCAAAAATCTTTCGATATATCAGAATACGTAATGCGGAAATGATCAAAGTAACAATGAGCCCAATTCAAGATTATACTCAACTTATTATCGCGAACTCTGTTCTATACTCAACTAGTCAAGTTCAGTTAAGTAATTAAACAATTAAGCAATTAAACAAACAAGAACAGTAAATCAACACACAAAGATTTATAGTGGTTCGACAACTTGTCTACGTCCACTCTCACAATCCCAGTTGTGATATTTTCCACTAAACTCTTCAACACGAGTACAAAGTGTAATTCCTGTCTTTTAAGTCCCAAGAAGAAGACTTAGATCTTCTCGAATATACCACCAGATATATCTTCGATCTAACTAGCTATTTAACAAGCAACTAGCAACTTGAAACAAACAAACAAAACTTCTCTATCTTCAGTAGTAGCCTTCTTGAATATGACTTGTCTTCTGGCTTCTTTCTGAAGTTTAACTCTGCGAGTTCTTCCTTCTTTGAATACTTCGTAATACGCCTTTTGAATGCTTAGAATATCAGTACGTCTGTAATCAGTAGTCTTGAATCAATGAATACCTTGAGATATTTATAGACTTCTGAAATCAAGAACTTAAGTAGTTGTAACCAACTCTTCTTGATAACTGATTTCTAACTTCCAAGTTATCCGTCCACGCGTTTCTGTTAGTTAATTAGTTATTCCAACTAACTTCATCAATCTTTAACTTTTGTACGCGTTTTTGTAACTAACTTCCAGTTGACCTGTCTTGTGTAGTCTAGTAGATGCACTTGTCTTGTAGTCCGCCTGTCTTGAGTAGTAGACTGGTCTTCTCTTCTTGTGCAGTAGACTTCAATAGAACTAATCTAGTCCTAACAAGACTATTACATTACATTAAGCTTTTATAATACAAGCTTAGTCAACTTATAACTATACAATAAAACTAATCTATTACATAGAAATCAATGAGCTTCTATACAACAATTATAGCTCAATAACAAACTAATAAAAACACATATGAAGTATAAACACTATACGAATTATAAGTACTTTATCTTTTAAACATAAACAATACTTATCTTTCGAACTCTACTGATCTGCTCAAGACGACTTCCATAACTAGACTTGATCAGTCAATACTTAGAAAATATTCAAACCACTTTTGGCTTATCAAAACTTCATCTTATCTTCTCATCATTTAGGACTTGTCTAGGATTCATATCCCAACAATTTCCCCCTTTTTGATGAAGCCAAAACTACTTGAATCTTTTCTAATAATAGTAGACTAGTTAAGTAGTTATCTTGTCTTTACTCATCAAAAGTTGTTATCTTTTCATTCATTCAAAATATGATCAGTAGATTACAATTACTAAATTAAAACATAAGTAAAACTTAATCAGTAATGTTACCTCCATCTAGATTTGGAACACAAAAAGCATCAAGGAGTCTTCTATGAATTTCTTCCATGTGTACTTCATTGTTGATCTTCTCCTTGTGCAGCAGCTCTTCTTCAAATTTCTTGATGTAATTAAAATCAACTCTCTTACCAGAGCCTAACAAAGGAGTAGTCCACTTTGGATAGATCGGTACAAGAATGTTAAAATTCACAGCAGCATCAACTCTCATGATCAGATTCCAAAGCTTCTTGTCTTGAACTTCCATAAACTTTTCAAACATAGCATAGAGCTCTTCAGTACTATCAGCATCACCAAATTTATGAATAATCCAATGATCCAATTCCCATTGCAACTTGACTTTGAACCAATCTTCTCGATGTTCTCTGTCAATAAAGTTGTCAATGAAAGCATCTTCAACACGATCTGGATCTGCTTTCAGCTTCTGCAGTCTTCTAATATGCTTTCCAAGATGTTTCTGACTTGCATATTGAACTTCTTCATCAGCATCTTTCATTTGATCCTTCAACATAACACTTCGATCTTCATCATCTTTCAGTTCTAACTTTCTCTTAATTCGTCTGGTCTGAACCTCTGTTTCAGGAGATGCAACTCTTTTGCCTTTCTCTAAAACCTTCTGATCTTCAATTCTAGCTTGCTCTAGGTCTGCTTTCTTCACTAATCTGCCTCTCTTAGGCTTTCTTAGTTCTTCCATCGCAGTAGCAGCAGCTTTCACTTCTGGTTCAGCACTAACGGATTTTTCAATTTCAACTCTACTTGTCTCTTCCCCCTTTTTGGCTTCATCACTTGCCTTAAGAGTAAAAAGAGAAGTAAAGCGAGTCATCTCTTCCTTTAGAGCTTCTTTCATAGCTTCAGCAGCTGACTCAATTTGCTTCTGATGCGTCTTCTCATGACTCATCTTGTACAGACGATCAGTAGCCAGCTCTAGCTTCCTTGTACTAGAAACTAGTTCGTCTTTGAAATGAGTAGCTGTCTATCGAAGTAGCCTATTCTGCTCAGTCAATTCAGTAAGAATAGCTTGAGAACGCACTAATTGATCCTGTGCTTCTCGCCTTTGCTCATCAGCAATCTCTATCTTCACCCTGTAGAGTCTCTCCATCTTGCTTGACTCTTCAGCTAGTGATCGAGCAAATGAGATAGACCTCTTTTCTGAAAGATCAACTTGTTTCTTCAGAAAGTCTTCAATTTGAGCATACATCTCTTCTCTGAAAGAAGAATCCATTTTGTTGACCTCACCAACAATTAATTCTCTGGAGCTGTCAACAAGTGACTGGTTTTGTTCAACTAGTACATCTTTCAGCTTTGAGTGTAAAAACTCATCTATGGCAGTTTGAACAACACTTCTCAGATCAGTCTTCAACTCATCCAAAAAACCTTCTGGAAAAACTTGTGTAGAAGTCTGAGTTTCAAGAACCTTATCATCATCATTGACTTTGATCTCGTCTTCATCAAAAATGAATGCTTCAACAAATTCATCGTCCTCTTCGCCAAAAACAATCGAGTCGACTTCTTCTCTATCACTTTCAACAATTTCTTCTAACTGTTCGGAAGTCTGAACGGCAGCATCAACAAGATCAAGTTTCAACTCATCTTCCACAAGATCAGTTTGAATTCCAACATCAAATGCGAACACATCTTCTATAACACCATCTGGAATATTCAATAACCTTTTGACAAGATCAACCAAGGCCTTCCGCGGGAACAGCTCGGAGTGATCTTTAACACCACTATTTTCCTTTTGTTCCATCTCCCAATCCATGAAGTTGGAGATTCCGCCCATGCCTAGAATGACCTCGAAAAGATCATCTGTAGAAGATTTCTTTAGTGCAAACCACGTGCAGATCCTCACAAGTTTCTCAAACTGTTCCGAAGCAGTGTCGATGTCAAGAGTCGAGAGCTGTTTCTTCAGATTTCTAGATACTCGAGCTCGAATCCTCTTCTCTCGTAGACACATCGGATAATACACCAGGGATTCAAATCTAACATCAGACGGGTCCTGAGTAGATGGGGTCTCTAACTCAATTGTTGCAGTGGCAACTAGCGTCTTGTCTGAAGTAGATGGGTTGGAGGGTTCAACATGTTCTGTTGAGGTAGAGGGAGTAAGGATTGTGGTTTTTATAGGCTTTGATGTGGCTAGGTCCGGTATGACAACTGTCGGAGTATCAGTTGTGTCTTTTATAGGAGTGTTTTCGGGTAGGCTTGCTCTCAGCGGATATGCTGGCAACGCCTGAGAGGTTGAGGGTGCAGGTCTGGCACGAGATCGATGTGATCTGGCCTTGGTTCGAACAGGAGGGAGAGAGAGAGGAATTGAAATAGATCTAGAAGAAGTACCAACCTGGGTAGTTGTCTTGTCTGGTGAAGGACTCGACTCGACTCTCACCAGTCGATAGGTTTCAGCGACTTCAGCACTTGTCTCCTCCTCCTTCTCCGATCCTTTATCAGAATGAGTCTCTTCTGAGTCATTAGCAGCCTCGAACATGGCCTCCTCTGCCACATATTCAACTAGCCTTCCACTAGTTCCAGCCACAGGCTCAGATTGTCCATCATCTGACTCGTCTTCCTCTGCACTAGACGAGGCAGCTTCAATCATGGCGTCATCAGGATTAATATGAACCTGTCTTGGAGCAGCAGTCCTTGCAGCAGCTTGCTTTGCCAAGGCCTCTTTCTTCAAATAATGTTTGAGCACATGAAACGGTTTGCCTTTGCTCCAAGTCGTCTTGTTTGGCAACAAGATAGGTAAAAGAATACTTAACTTGTTTCCAAACCCAACTGCGGCAGACACCACCCAATTAGCCGAATCGGTGTCAACACGCACATTCTTCTCAAAGTACATTATTCGATCTGTGAATAATTTGTACCAATTTCCTTCAGTAATGCCGTCGTAGATTGCGGCCATCACTCTTGCCTTCAGTAGAGTCACTGAGTCATAACTTCCAGTAACACAAAGCAACATTTTCGATGCGATGTCAAGAAGAGTCTTGTATTTGTCTAAGAGCTCCCTCTTCTTGACAGCAGGGATCTTTCCGTCACGACCCAGCTTCAGCTTCTTACCACAGAATATGCTAAGATATCTCAATTCCTGGCCTCCAGCATAATTTTCAATGTCGATTGAACCAGTTGGCAGCTTCAAATGCTCGAAAACATTTCTTCGAGTAATCTCTACTCGGCTGGTACCAATGAACGATAGAATAGAATCGCCTTGCCTAGTTGCGTTGGCATAGAATTCAAGTACTTCTTCTTCAAGAACCACTTCTGGGAATGATTCCAAGTAGGGTCTCAATCCACAACGGTAACATTTCATCAGAATTTCTTTATTGCCGTCAGTGTGCTTGCCCTTGAAGAATACAGAACCTTCAACATGCACTTTCCCTTCCGATGCATATTTTCCTAGGTCAAACCTAGCCTGCATGTTAGTTCTAACATCGAATAATGAAACGATCGACATAATCAATAAGTTGTGTGAGAACAATCAGTGAGTATGAGCAATAAATCGAAAGTTTTTCAAAAGAAGAAGTGTTAAGAACGCGTAGGGGAGAAGAGTGGAATAGTTGAGGGTTTTGTAAAACCTTAAGTTTCAAATCAATGGCCAAGATGCAATGAAATGATCTAACGGTTGGGGCTTTTCATATTCTGTTACGGAATCGAGAATATTACGTGATTTGATATTGTAAAATTTGAAATCCGCCACTTCTTATTGGCTAGGACAGAAGAGTGTACTAATCTGACCTAATGTAGTAGAGAATGGCGCGAATTGGGTGTATACACCTCATTAAATGGAGTGTATAAATCCAATTCTAGGATTTTCAATTTTATGAATATCTAATTACTATAATGTCCTTAATTCAATGATTTAAACACTTAGCATATTTCAATTGATGGAAACACTTAGCTTGTCTGTTCGAGTCCATCCAGAACAGGCGAGTAGACTTAAGCTTCACAATACGAGTAGGCTTAAGCACACAAGACGAGTTCCCCCTTCGCCTGTGCCTGTCTATTCTAAACATCGAACGACCTTATGTACCTATCTTATCATCTACAACGTGTAATCGATGGTACAAGGAGAGTAGCAATAAATAAGATGAATATCAATTCAAAGCAATGATCAAGGTTTCGAACAAGATGACTGTTGACAAACATAAGAGTCAACATAAGGATATTTAAGAAATCATAGATTCCCCCTTAATTGTTTATTCCCTTAGTATTACCCTCAGCTTTACCAGCTTCCTCATCGGGTTGTCTGGTCATCTAGTCTAGCCTTGTATACCTGTCTGGTGCGTGAATAGTCGAGTACTTCTGGTCTAGTATTCTTGTCTCCCTTTCTTGATTGTACCTGTCTGGTTAGTACATAGCTATAGACAAGTAGGGTCTAAATCAATTAGCCCTAAACTAATGCATAACTCACGAAAACGTGCCTCAGCTAATGGTTTTGTAAAAATATCAGCTCTTTGAAAATCAGTATGAATCTTTTCCATGCGAATATCCTTCTTTTCTACATGATCACGTATGAAATGATGTTTCACATCAACATGTTTACAACGTGTGTGCAAAACAGGATTTTGTGTAATGGCAATTGCACTATTACTATCACAGAAAATAGGAACATTTGATTCATATATGTTATAATCTCTAAGCTGTTGCATGAGCCAGAGTAGTTGACTACAACAGCTACCAGCAGCCATGTACTCGGTGTTGGTCCCTGAACGAGTAGTGAATGGGATTAAAGTCTAGAGGGGAGGGGTGAATAGACTTTAAAACTTTTTCAACCAGAGTTGGGAACCTCTTCTGATTGCTATGTCAGCTGGACTGCAAGTCTGCTGGTCCAGATGACTATAGTGATCTGTCTGAAGAGGTTGTATGCGGAATTATGGTGGCCCTTGTTTAGACTCGTTCTTATTACTTGTTTTACTTAATGAAAATACTCAGCTGATGCTGGTTTGAAAGTTATGGCCTGGTTTTGAAGAATGTTGAAATCACAGTATGCACTATATAATAATTAATGTAAAGACAGAAATGTAAAGTGCAGAAAGTAAATAACACCGGATTTATAGTGGTTCGGATATACGATCCTACGTCCACTCTCACGTCCTAACGTGATGTTTAATCCCTTTAATTTCCACAAATTACAAGGGTCTTGTCCTTTATAGTCCCAAGGTTAGGACTTTGAGATCTGAGCCGTCCTAACAGCTGCGGTCTCCACAAGTGATTGTAAGCACTTGGACTTTTGAGGGGTTTCAAAAACTTAAACCTTTCGGTGAGGGTTTGGGGTTTTTGAGGTGTATCCAACTAATGGTTCAAGCTTATAATTTGCTTAACCACTATGCCTAAAACAATTGATATACAATATGAACAGGTTTCAGGTTCTTAGGGGTTGGATAGAAATCACTTAAGAGCTATAGATAATCTAATGGTTTCTGGCTCTTTGAGAATTCTTAAGACAGTATGACTTTAGCTTGATTGCTTGCTTGGCTTGTTGAATTCTCTCGTTGTGACTTCATGTTTGTGATTTCTCATCCTCTTGTATTTATAGTGGAGTTTTGCTTGCAACTAGCCGTTGGAGTTGACTAGCCGTTGAGGCAAACTTTCCATAGTAGCTTGATTCCTTGATTCCAGCCGCTTGATTGCTTCAATCCTGGGATCATGTCAATCTTCTAAATAAGGTAGGTCTTCGTTTGAATTGCAAGATGACTTGGGAATCAGCCGAGTCCTTATCAGATCACATAGTCTTCTGATCTGTACTTCTAGTCTTCTGACTACTCTTCTGGCCGTAGGTCTTCTGTCTTCTGATATCAGACGAGTAACACTCTTCTGATCTGGAAATTCTTTGTGCAGCTTTAGGCCATCTTCAATCTAGGACTCCATCAGATAGGTGGGTATACAAGCACCTTAACTTATCTGGCCTTCAAGGATCTTCTAGTCTTCATGTCTTCTACTCTTCTCATCTTGAGGATAGGCATGTAAGCCGGGACTGTGTTGGTCAGCTGATATCAATACAGTTGATCACACAAGACTAGTCTAAGCTGTTCTATACAAGTCAGCTGATCCTATTACATTTATAAACTCTAAGTGTTTTGGCCATCAAAACTATTCTAACATCAAGTGGGGCTTAGGGTGAATTTATATCCCAACAATTTCCCCCTTTTTGATGAAGCCAAAACTATACTTGATAAGTGCTCTTAATGAAATAAGATAAGAGTTTATAATATGTTAAAACTGAAGTATCTGATGAAGACAATGAGAGTTTGTCTTGTAAGAAAAAAGAACTATAACTTGAATATATATAAAGCTTTTACAGATTACAAGTAATAGTTTCTTTAAACATCAAAAGTAGTCTTCATCAGGTCTTCTGTTCTTCAAACGCGGTAGGCAAGGTACAGACGAGCTCGAACTTCTTCCATGTGCTGCAAGTCTGTAACATTCTCCTCTTCATAGATCTTGTGCAGAATCCTCTTGATTTCAATCATGTTGGCTCTTCCTGATTCCAGAAGGGGTGGATCCCATTTGGGTTCTTCAGGAGTTAGGATTTTGCAGTTGTCAAATGCTTTGGCTGATTTGACAATATCTTCCCAGAGTTCTGGATCTTCAATGTTCATGAACTGGGAGAACTGAAGAAATTCTTCTTCATAAGAAGGGAGAGGGCCAAATTTCCTAACAATGTGGTGTTGAATTTGCCACTTCTTCTTCAGGAGATACCATCTTGGTAGCTCATCTTGAAGGACTAAGAGATCCACATAGTTGCTAAAAAGCACCTGAACCTGATCTCCTTGTGCTTTGTCCTTCATTGCTTTCCTGAGTTTGGCAATTCTTCTTTCAAATTTGGCTTTGACTGCCTTCGCATCATTCAGCTTCCTTTGCTTAAGCTCTTGAGCTTCAAGCAACTTCTTTTTCTTTAACTCTAAAGCCTCTTTCTCTTCTGCAGTAGGCTCTGCTGGAGTTGGCTTTTTGCTGGTCTGAGCTGACTGAGCTTCCTCCTCTGCTTTCCTTGTCATTCTCTTTTCAGGAGCAGTGATCTGAAGAGTCTTGGCAGGAATCTTGGCAGGGGCTTGAGTGGCTTCTTGAGCAATTTCTTTACCTTTGCCTTTTTCTTGTTGTCTGTCCTTGATTTTGCTCTTTAAACCATCCAAGGTTTCATTCAGCTCATCTTGAGATACTACCATTACAGCATGTTGTGCAGTAGATTTCTCAAGAGCTCTTATCAGTACATCTTCCCCCTTTTTGGCTTCAGCAAGTGCAGCCGCAAAAGGCTTCATGGCATTCATGATTTCTACTTTCAGAGTTTGTTTCAGTGCCATGGCATTGACCTTGTTAACAGCAGTAATGTGAGATATACTGTGTTCCATGACATGAGAAAGAGAATTGGTGGAGGAGGCAGCTTCGAGTTTTTCCACAAGTGCTTCCATCTTGGCTGCTGTCTCCTTCAGCTGAGTCTGCAGTTTCTCATTCTCTTCTGCAGCTGTTTTAAGAAGAGCTTGTCCTTCAGTGGCTCTTGCTTCAGCATCCTCAATCCTTGTCTTGTAGGTGGTCTCCATGCGGTGCATCTCATCAGTGTAAAGATCAGCAAACCTTTGGGAGGTGTCAGCTGATAGCTTCTGATAGGTACTTAAGTATTCACCTATCTGATGATGAAGTGCTTCACCAAACTTGTCTTCAATGTCAATAATCTGGTCATGAAGACGGGTCTTCTGTTCTCTTGCAGCTTTCTCAACATACCTTCCTAGCTGCAGGCCTAAACCTTTCTCAAAGTGCAAGTCTATTGCAGCTTTGATCTGGGAACAGATGTCTGCTGTATGATCAACAGATGGGGTAGAAGATGAGGTCGTACCTTGAGGCTTGGGATGAACAATTACTGCTTTGCCTCTTTCTTCAGCTGATAGGTACTCCTCATTGAGATAGCAGGTTGTAGCCTTAGTCAGATGGGTCATGATCCGTCTGCCTGCATCTCCTGGTGTATACATGAAGTGAGTCAGGTCTTCTGAAGGCATGAAGTGAGCTGGGACTCTGACTACTTCTCTTTCAATCTCTTCTATGTCAGCTGGTGCAGCTGAGTCTTCAGCAGGGGCATGTGCAGCTGAGTCTTCTGCAGGGGCAGGTGCAGCTGAATCTTCTGCAGGGGCAGGTGCAGCTGAGTCTTTTGCAGGGACAGGTGCAACACTTGTTGGTCCCTCAACAGTGGGTTCCTGAACTGTGGGGATGCCTAGAATCCGGTTGCAAACTGCAGTGAGTGCCTCATCTGATAGCAGCTGAGCATAAGATTGAACTTGAGCAACTTCCTTTTGCTCCATCTCCCAGTCGAGGAAGTTTTCCTTTCCTCCCATTCCTTCAATGACCTCAAGAAGGTCATCTACATCATCTCTTCTGAGCTCAATCCAAGTGCATACCCTAAGCACTTGTTCAAACTGGATTGAAGTCTCATCAATTCCTGGGACGGTGGTCTTGAGTAAGTTGGCTATCTTCATCCTCATTATCTTTTCTGTTTGGCACATGGGATAGTGCACTATTTTGAACTGAGGTAGAGAAGAATCAGCTTGAGCCAAGTCTTCTGGGGCCAAGTCTTCTGATGCCAAGTCTTCTGGAGCAGAAGGGACAGTGATGGTAGGAGTTTGGGTAATTGGGGCAGTTTCCTCTGCTGTGTGAGTATCAGCAGGGGTTTGGGAAGTGATATGTTCTTGATCTTCAGTGGTTTGTTCATCAGCAGGGTTTTGAGTCTGCTGGTCTGGTTCAGTCTCTTTATGAAGATCAGTAGAGGGTTGGACATCTGCTGTTTGAACATCAGCAGGGGTAGTCAATGGTGGTTCAAGGGTTGATATAGGCTGGGCTTGTTCCTCTGCTGTGTGAGTATCAGCAGGGATTTGGCTTTCAGTGTTTGGAGGTTCAGATGGGTTGGAATCATCAGAAGGGTTGAAGGAAGAGATAGGGGCTATGCTCATAGGAGTAGGGAGCCTGGATTTCTTGGTCTTCTTGGTGAAAGAAGAATTGTTCTTCTTTCTCTTCTGACCCTTCGATAATTTAGAAGGAGTGAAAGTGAGAGAGGGATTAGAAGTACCTGCCTTCTTTAAGGGAGAGGCAGTGGGCGTGACATCTGAATCAGATGGGGAGATGAGTCCTGATCTGATTAGAACTCTTCTTTGTGCTAAGGTCTGATTGTCATCATCATCATCATCCTCAGCAGCCTTCTTCTGAGCCTCTTCTTTGGATGGCTCCTCTTCTTCTTCAGCAGAGTCATGAGCAGACTCTTTAGTGGATTCCTCAGCAACCTTCTTGGAAGTTGCTTCAGCCAACAATTTCCTCTTCTCTTCTTTCAGCCTTGCTGCCTCGATAAGAGCCTCCTTTCTTAAATAATACTTGGAGATGTGGAAGTTCTTATGAGGTCCCATCTTGTACTTCTTTGGGAGAATGTCTGGAAGGATGATACTCAGCTTGTTGACAAAGCTGACTGTAGCTGTCACCTTCCATTCCTTTGATTGAAGGTCCAGGGTCACCTTCTTGGCTTCAAGAGCAATTCTCTCCAAGAATAACCCTTGCCAGTCTCCATCAATCTGATCCCAGATTGCAGCCATAACTCGAACCTTCAGAGTGGTAACAGCATCATGACTGAACGTGTTACCAAGCAACATCTTGCCTGCAATATCCATTAAGGTTTGGAACTTAGGTTCAAGTTGTGATTTCTTGAGACCAGAGGCATCAATAGCCTTGATTTTTCCACCAGTAAATATCTCCATATACTCCTTTTCTCTACCCATGATGTAGTTGGAGATATTTATCTTCCCTCTTGGTAACCCAAGCAATTCCTGAAGAATTTCTCTTGTTACCTTGACTCTGTGTCCACCCATGACACTTTCGACATAGGATCCCTTCATCACGGCGTTTGCATAAAAGGCCAGCACATCTTGTTCATAAACATAGGTGGGTGCTGCTTCCAGAAAATCTCGCAGATTGAGGTTGATGCAGCGAAGAAGGGTTTCCTTGTTTTCTTCTTTATGAGCGCCTTTGAAATACAGAGCACTCTCTGTGAACATCTTCCCTTCCTTGGACCACTTTGCAGCATCCAAGGTGCCAGTACTCTTTGTCTTCTCGTCGTAAATTTCAATGATTGCCATAGTAGTGTTTTAGTGTTAGGTTTTGAGAGCTCGAAAGAAATTTGTAGAACGAGTAGGTATTGAGAGCAATTGAGTTTTGTGAGTAAAAGTGTTTGGGAAGAGGTTTAAGGGTGTGTATATATACTCCAACAATTCTTGATCTAACGGTCAGAATTGAGTTTTAATTGTGGAGTAGAGCCCAAGAATTTCCTTCTTTGATTTTGGGCCTTCTTTGATTTTGCCGGCGGATTTTGCCATTTGGCAACTTTTGATTTGCTGGCAATTTGGTAATCGAGTACTAATGACATCATTACCAAAAATAGCCGTTGTGACTAATTTATGGTAAGAATTGATCATCAAGGCCGTTTTTTATAAGAGAATTGCATTCCTTATATAAGCCAATTTGTTTAATTACATTCAGGAATAAATCTAGAATGAATTACATGATCAAAGCTAGTCATTAGACTCAAAAATAAAGTGATCTGATCAGCAGAGTGAGGTCTTCTGATTTCTTCAAAAGGTCTGCTGATTTTCCTTGAAAGTCTTCTGGTCAGCTGAGTATGTCTTCTGATCAGCTGAGTGGAGGATAGAGATTTGCTGAGTAAATCTTCTGTTCTTTGAAGGTCCAACCTGGCTTGATGGATCCTTCATTGTTGCTGTGATGATCCAACCTGGATGATGGATCTTCCAGCTCCATGGTCTGCCAGCTCTATCGTCTATCTCATCTGATGTTCCTCATCATCAGGTGGGATGTAGCATCTGATGTGTTCTCGTTGAATTTCTTCGCTTCTCTGGCAGGAGAAGGAAGATTGGAAGGGGCTTCAATGGAGTCGAAGAGGGGTCCTTGGACTCAGCCTTCATGTTCTGTTTAGACACAGTAGCCTTTGATAACAAGCTCTTCTTGTAGCATTTTCTTCCGGATAAGAAGATCTGCTTGCTTGCTACTCTGTCCTCTGCATCTCTCCTTCCTTTAGATTTCAACGGGAACTTCTCTCCTTCCTTTAGTTTTCATAGACATACTCATGTTGAGCAAGCCTAGTATGTTGATCTGCATCATCTTCATCTTCTGGACAAATCTTCATCTCCTTCACCCAAGACTTTGGTTGAAGAATGAACTCCATTCCATCTCTTCTCTCGATTATCTCCATTCCTGAAACAAAATAATTGTTAGTGATTTGTGTTCTTAGGTATTCTCATAACTTCCTCCTTTTATAGGGGTAGAAATGAGGTAGTGGAGTGAAAGATGACAAAATTATAGAGTTGATAGGTCTGAATTTCTGAAAAGTTACTTCTTAAGATCAACAATGAGATTCTTGATCTAAGGGTTCACATTTAAAGAGGTTCAGACTCTATCTTATGGAATGCAGAAATTATAAATTTTGAGCAAGAGTTATTTGAAATCCGTACAGTGCATGCATACTGTTGAGTCGGTGGGGATGGTGTATTAATCCAACCAAGTATGACTCAATAGTATACTGTATGTATGTATACAAAATAAAGTATTTTATGAAGAATAATTTACTTATATACATAGTTATACATTGCTTAGTGTAGAGAAATCAAATAACTTTGTTCAAGTCTGCTGTATATATATATATATGATATGCAATGCAGATTTAAGAGTATTTCATCAAGGATTCTTAAGGTATCATTGATTCCCCCTTGATTAGATAACTCTATGTTTTCCCTCAGCTTTATTTGTCTTCATTGGGAAAGAACTTACCTGAAGATGAGGGTGTCTATTCACCTCATCTGATCCTCCTAGTCTGCTGCAACTGTATCAGCTGAGATCTTCAGCTGATCTCTGCTCTTTATGTGCTTGGATCCAGGAGTCCTAAGTTGTAGCATAGGGTCTTGAATCGTTCTTCAGCTAGGGGCTTAGTCAAGATGTCTGCTCTTTGGATATCTGTGTGAATTTTCTCCATCTTGATGTCCTTCTTTTCAAGGTGGTCTCTTATGAAGTGGTGTCGAATGTCGACATGCTTGCACCTTGTGTGGAGGACTGGATTTTGAGTGATGGCAATGGCACTGCTGCTATCACAATAGATAGGGACTTCTCTTGCCTCTACATTGTAATCCTTGAGTTGTTGAACTAGCCAGAGCAGCTGACTACAACAACTTCCAGCTGCCATATATTCTGCTTCAGTGGTGGATGTTGCAACTGAAGTTTGCTTCTTTGAGAACCATGATATCAGCTTGTTGCCTAGGAATTGACAGGTTCCAGATGTGGATTTCCTATCAATTCTGCATCCTCCATAGTCTGAGTCAGAATAGCCACTCAATTCTAGATTGTCATCAGCAGGGTACCATAGTCCTAAGTTGACTGATCTTTTTAGGTACTTGAGAATCTTCCTTGCTGCTTCTAGATGACTTTGCTTTGGGTTTGCTTGAAACCTAGCACATACTCCTACAGCAAATGTTATGTCTGGTCTGCTGGCTGTAAGGTATAGTAGAGATCCAATCAGTGCTCTATATTCAGCTTGATCAACTGCCTTTCCAGATTCATCTGGTTCCATCTTGAAAGATGTCATCATAGGAATCCTTGCAGTCTTGCTTTGTAGAACTTTGAATCTTTCTAGTAGACTTTTAGTATACTTGGACTGGTTGATGAAGATCCCTTCTGGACTCTGCTTGACTTGAAGTCCTAGGAAATAATTCATCTCACCCATCATGCTCATTTCAAACTTTCCTTGCATTAGTTCAGAGAACTTTTTGCACATCTCTTGATTGGGTGATCCAAATATAATGTCATCTACATATATTTGTACCATTAGGATGTCTTCTCCTTCTTGTATTCTGAAGAGAGTTCTATCAACTTTGCCTTTTGTATAACCATTGTCAAGTAGGAATTGAGACAATGTGTCATACCAAGCTCGAGGGGCTTGTTTTAGGCCATAGAGAGCCTTCTTCAGTCGATATACTTGATCACCTTTTTCAAATCCTGGAGGCTGCTCTACATATACTTCTTCTACCAGAATACCATTTAGAAAAGCACTCTTGACATCCATTTGGTATACTTTGAAACCCATAAATGATGCGTAAGCTAGAAATAGTCGAATGGCTTCTAATCTGGCTACTGGAGCAAAGGTTTCATCATAGTCGATCCCTTCAGATTGTGAATATCCTTTTGCAACTAGCCTGGCTTTATTCCTGGTTATCACATCATTTTCGTCCTTCTTGTTCTTGAATACCCACTTTGTTCCTACTACATTGTGGTTTTCAGGACGATCTACCAATTCCCAGACTTCATTTCTTTCGAATTGGTTTAGTTCTTCTTGCATAGCAGTGATCCAATTGCTATCTGTCATTGCTTCTTCTATGTCAGCTGGTTCAATGTTGGAGAGGAAAGCACACCAGCAGAACATAGATGATTGAGGGTTCTGATTCAGTTGACTTCTTGTCTTGACACCTGGTTCTACTCCTCCTAAGATTAGGTTTGATGGATGATTGTTCCTCCATGTATGCCTCACCGGAGTAGTATTTGCATTAGATGAGCTTGGATTCTCATCTGATCTAGTGCCATCAGGGGAGTTGACTTGACTTGGTCGATCATCATCTGTATCTTGAGTGTCAAATAGATCATTCCCCCTGGCATTTGGGATTGGTGCATCTTGATTCTGGTCAGCTTGTCTTGCTTGTGTTTGAGATCTAGTGACAGGTCTTTGAGGTTGATCTTCCTCTGGTTCTTCAGGAAAAGGTTCATTGACTTCAATGAACTCATCTGGTTTGGACTTGATCACTAGTTGTCTCATCTGTTCTGCAGCTGTGTTTGTTTCTACTGCATTCTTTTCACAAGATTCATCAAAAACAACATGAGGTGTTTCTTCCACAAGAAGGGTTCGTTTGTTGAGTACTCTAAATGCTTTGCTAGTAGAGGAGTATCCTAAGAATATCCCCTCATCTGCTTTGGCATCAAAGGCATTCAACTTACTCTTCCCATTGTTGTGAATGAAACACTTACAACCAAATATATGAAAGTAAGATACTCTAGGTTTTCTTCCTTTCCACAGTTCATATGGGGTTTTCTCATGTATCTTGTGAATACCTGACCTGTTCTGAGTGTGACAAGCTGTGTTGATGGCTTCTGCCCATAGCTTCTTAGGAGTGGAGAATTCAGCAAGGAGAGTTCTTGCAGCCTCTTTGAGTGTTCTGACTCTTCTTTCAGCCACACCATTCTGCTGTGGTGTTCTTGCTGCACTTGTCTCATGCTGAATACCATTAGAAGTACAATAGGCAATAATATAAGAGTTGATAAATTCAGTGCCTTTGTCACTTCTAATTTTCACGATTGGTTCTCCTTTCTCTACTTGGATTCTCTTCAATAGCTCAGGAAGTTTCTGCTGAGTCTCACTCTTCTTGTATAAGAAGATAACCCAAGTAAACTTGGAGTAGTCATCTACAACAATGAGAGTGTACTTTCTTCCTGTTAGAGTGGTTGGAGTGATTGGTCCGAAGAGATCCATGTGAAGCAATTCAAGAACTCTGCTGGTTGATGCTGTCTTCTTGGTCTTGAAGGAGACCTTTGTTTGCTTTCCTTGTTGACACGCATCACATACCTGATCTTTACAGTAGAGTTCATTAGGCAGACCATCAACTAAGGATTCCCTTGCTAGCTTGTTCAGAGTCTTAAAGTTCAGATGACTAAGGCGCTTGTGCCATAGCCAGCTGACATCTTTAGGGCTTTTTACAAGCAGACATGTATCCTTATGACAGCTGTTCCAATTTGCAAGATACATACTTCCCTTTCTAGATCCTGTTAGAAGGTTTTGTTTTGTTCTTTTATCACTTATGAGACACTCATCTTTAGAAAATTTAACTGAATAACCAGTGTCACAAAAATGAGAAACAGATAATAAATTAAACTTAAGACCTTCTACATATGATACATCATGTACCTCAATGTCACCATTTCTAAGGGTGCCATATCCTTTTGTGTTACCGTGCGCGTTATCACCAAAGAAGACTTTTGGACCTTTCTTTTCTATGTAGTTGGTCAGCAGGGCTTTGGTTCCTGTCATGTGAGTTGAGCATCCACTATCTATGTACCATGTTTCTCCTGCTAGACCTCCTCTTTTGTATAGGTCTCTCCTTTCCTGCAAGGAAGTTAAGTAGGTAGCATAGGTACGCCAGCAGACTTGCATGTCTTAATACCATACTTGTCTAGAAGATTTCTAGTATACTTTGCTTGATTTATGAAAATCCCTTCAGGGGTCTGTTTTACTTGAAGACCAAGAAAGTAATTCATTTCACCCATCATGGACATCTCAAATTTACTTTGCATGAGTATTGAGAAACTTTCACTCAGCTTTTTGTTAGGTGACCCAAAAATGATGTCATCTACGTAAATTTGAACAAGTAAAATGTCTTTCCCTTCTTGTCTTCTGAACAAGGTTCGATCGACCTTGTCCTTAGTAAAACCATTTTCTAACAGAAAGAGAGAGAGAGTGTCATACCATGCTCTTGGAGCTTGCTTTAGTCCGTATAAGGCTTTCTTCAATCTGTACACCTGGTTGCCTTTGACTTCGAAACCTGGGGGTTGTTCAACATACACTTCTTCCGCAAGAATACCGTTAAGAAATGCACTTTTAACATCCATTTGATATACAGTAAACTTCATGTGAGCAGCGTATGCAAGGAACAATCGAATGGCTTCTAGTCTAGCAACAGGAGCATATGTTTCATCATAGTCCATGCCTTCAGCTTGTGAGTAACCTTGGGCAACTAGTCTAGCCTTATTCCTAACGACTACATCATTCTCATCTTTCTTGTTTTTGAAAATCCATCGAGTGCCAACTACATTATGATGTTTAGGCCTATCGACAAGTTCCCAGACGTCGTTTCGAACAAACTGGTTCAACTCGTCTTGCATAGCGATGATCCAATTACTATCAGCCAATGCCTCTTTAACAGTGGTAGGCTCGATAGATGAGAGGAAACAACACCAGCAAAACATAGTTGGACTAGGCTGTTCTTGCGACTCAAAGAGTTGTCGTCTAGTCTTTACACCAATAGTAGAGTCACCAATAATATTTTCAGTATCATGTGCAGATTTCCATGTTTTTCTATTCTTAACAGGAATACTATCATCATCTATATCATGTACAGTATCATGCATATCAATATTTGTATCATCAATTTTCACAGGAGTAGTAGAGTCAACTAGAGCAGGCATGTCTACTGGTCTAGAAGACTTACCTTGAGCACTTACTTTCACTTTATCATCAGAGTCGAGAGCTTTCATGAATGGATTGTAGGCTTGAACGGATTCATATACCTCTGAGTCTTTGTCAGATTCGATCGTTAGATCAGTCACCTTTTCACTGATCTTGTCGGCAGACGAGTCCTGTCGAGATTCATCGAAAACCACATGTGGTGTTTCTTCCACACAAAGAGTTGAGTAGTTGAATACCCTAAATGCCTTGCTAGTCGAGGAGTATCCTAAGAATATCCCCTCGTCCGCTTTGGCATCGAAAGCATTCAACTTGCTCTTTCCATTGTTATGGATGAAACACTTACAACCAAATATATGGAAATATGAAATACGGGGTTTTCTACCTTTCCAAACCTCATAAGGTGTCTTGCCTAAGACTTTGTTGATCGCACTTCTGTTCTGTGAGTGGCATGCAGTATTTGATAGCTTCAGCCCAAAACTTTTGAGGAGTGTTGAACTCAGCTAGCATGGTTCTACAGGCTTCTTTTAGAGTTCGATTCCTTCTTTCTGCTACACCGTTCTGTTGTGGTGTCCTAGCTGCACTAGTTAGATGCTGGATACCACGTTTAGCACAAAAGTCTTTGATATAACAATTAATGAACTCAGTTCCTTTGTCACTATGAATCTTGACAATGGACTGGTTCTTCTCAACTTGTAACTTCTTCAACAGATCAGGTAAGAGGGTTTGTGTATCACTCTTCTTGTGTAGAAAGACTACCCAAGTAAACTTAGAATAGTCGTCTACCACAACAAGTGTGTACCTTCTACCATTCAAGGTTGGAGGAGTTATTGGACCATGAAGATCCATATGTAGAAGTTCTAGGACTCTACTAGTTGAGAGAGTAGGAATTGACTTAAATGAACTTTTAACCTGTTTACCCTGTTGACAAGCCGTGCATACATGTGACTTGTAGTAGACCTCATTGGGAATACCTTCTACAAGGTAATCTCTGGCTATCTTATTAAGAACCTTAAAGTTTAAGTGACAGAGGCGTCTATGCCAGAGCCACCCAAGTTCTTTTGGATTCTTAGTAAGTAGACAGGTGTCCCTCGGACAACTGTTCCAATTCACTATATACACACTACCTTGTCTAACGCCGACTAGTAGGACTGTGTGTGTCCTTTTGTCTATGATCTGGCATTTGCGGCTTTTGAACTGCACCTTGTATCCACGATCACAAAACTGTGAGACAGAGAGTAGATTGTATTTCAGGCCTTCAACGTACGAGACATCTTGTATCTCTACGTCTCCATTCCGAATGTAACCAAATCCTTTAGTGATAGCAGTGGAACTATCACCAAATATCACTTTTGGTCCTTCTTGCTCATGATAGCTTGATAAGAGAGCTTTGGTACCAGTCATGTGGTGCGAACAACCACTGTCAATGTACCAAGTTTCTCCTACTGAGCCACCCTTCTTATACAAGTCAAGTCGACCCTGCAATAGATGATATTCAATAATTTAGGTACCCTGTTTGTTTATTGGGGTCCTGGGGGTTAGTCGAGTTCAAAGGAATCCAAATGTACATTGGAGTCTTGAACAAGTTTGATCTCTTAAGCTTTCGCCCAAATTTGTTATAGAATAAGACCTTGTTATCCTTAACTGGCCTATCAGTCGAGTTCGGGTCTACTCTTTGGAGATAGCCTTTCGACTTAATCTCTACTTGAGCAGGCACTTTTCTATGATAGTCAGAGTAGGGTTTGAAAGCATTAGGTCCATACGGTTTATAGACGCGTTTAGGTCTTTCCTCACTAATGATATCATATGACAAAGGTGGAGGATAAAGGACAGCTTGTGTACGATATTTTGGTCCAACCTGTCTAGGTCTAGACGAGTAGAGTTGAGACTGCCTTATGAAAGGTCTAGGCTCTTGTCGTCTAGTCTGTACCTGTCTAGTACTCGTCTCCTCAGGATACCAATCCTCGTATCTGACCTGGTTGGGTCGTCCACGATTAGTGGTCCTTTGAAGATTAGTTCTAGGTGGAACAGGCTTGTTGTTAGCATTCTTTTTACCTCCCTTGGTAATCGGAATGTTAACTCGAGTCTGTTTAGGTACAGTACCTTGAGAAGGAGTACTTATATCGTATATCATAGGTCCTTTTCCTTTGTCTTTTGGCAAAAGTCTTGAGTTAGTAGTAGTAGGGTTCTTATTGACTCGAGTAGACGAGCTGGAAGACTCACCTCCTATACCCGTCTTGTCAGCTGGATCTCTATACCTATCTGACAATTCAAGGTTAATCTTAGAAAAGTTAACCAGGTCAGTAAGTTTGAGATCTAGTGTGACAACCTCGGTCTCTAAGAACTTATTACGTTCTTCAAGCTTTTTGCACTTACTCTTTAAAACATTGAATTCATTTCTCTCAGTTGCATGTGTCTTAAGTAGGTCTTGATATAACCTGTCTGTCAACGCACACTTTTCTTTGAGTTGTCTCAACTCTTCAGTTAAGCGTTCATTTAGGACTGTTACATTAGGATCTACTTTAGACTGAGCTTCTTTAAGATCAATGATTTCTTGTTTTAATGCAATGTTCTCATCACTGACTTCTATGAATGCTTGGTTAGCAAGTAGAAGGTCGTCCTCAACTGCACTAGTCGAGTGCTGAAGACTACTTCCTACTTCGCTACTAGCAGTGTCACTTTCATCAGTGTCAGAATCATCACAAGATTGAAAAGAAGTGTTTGAAGATACCTCTTGATCGATTTTAGCCATACAGCATAAGCCATCGTCTACAATAAATGCTTCGTCGTGGTCTGGATCGGATGGGCAGCTGGATAAGGATGATGGTAACTCGTCTGAGTCAGACTCAGATTCATCATTAGCCATCATGACCTTTTTTCCACGGTTGTATCGTCTATCTCTTCTTGCCTTCCGCTCCTCTCGATCATCAGTACTCAGGTCTGGGCATTCATATATATAATGACCTGGCTTTTCGCAGTTGTAACACAAGAGATCATTAGTAGTCTTTTTGATAGGTGAGTTATCTCTATGTTTATTACGTCTATCAGGACGCAGACTCTTCCTATCATCCGACTTCCTATCTCGTCTATCAGGCGAGTTCTTCGATGTAGACGCCCTATGATCCTTGTAAAATTTCTTGTATCTACCGAAACGCTTATTCAGCCTATCAAACTTTCTAACCATGAGGTTCATCTGATCCTTCAGACTAAGATCAGTATCTAACTCGTCTTTCACAGAAGCAGACTTATTTTTGGCCTTAG
Organism: Galeopsis tetrahit; assembly: GCA_963675135.1. Taxonomy (NCBI): domain Eukaryota; kingdom Viridiplantae; phylum Streptophyta; class Magnoliopsida; order Lamiales; family Lamiaceae; genus Galeopsis; species Galeopsis tetrahit. Next base: position 51,296,446 of record OY776131.1, on the reverse strand, counting down.
ACTTAGACTTAGACCTGTCTACTCTAGAAGACTTAGCAGAGCTAGACTTAAAGGCAACGTTCTTAGATACTGCATGTTCTCTATCACTACTGACTAGTGGTTCATCTTCGTCTAGATCATACTCATGGGCTTTCAGAGTTTGGAACATTGTTTCAGCAGTCCACACGTCTATATCTTGAGTGTTCTTAACAAGCATCTTTACCATTCTCCACCTGGCATCAAGACTCTTAAGAATCCTAAGATTAATCTCACGAGCAGTATATGTCTTACCAAGGACTTCTAAATCATTCATGATCTTAGTAAACCGAGTATCCAGCTGGTCGATAGTTTCGCCAGCTTTCATCCGAAATGATTCAAATCTTTGGACAGCTGTGGAGAGCTTGCTCTCTTTGATTAGGGATGTCCCTTCACAAATGATAGCCAGCCTATCCCACATCTCCTTGGCAGTTTTACATTTTAACACCTTTCCTAAATACTCGTTAGGAAGTGTGTGTAAGATGTAATTATTTGCCAGACTATCCAAATTATTTTGACGCATTTCTTCTGAGGTTAGATCTGACCTGGGTTTCTTGACGAGAGTGCCAATTGGTTTGCTTGGGTCAAGAACAGCAATATTTGGAACCATCGTAACAATGGGTCCTTCGGTGACAACAGAGATCATTAGGTCGTGGGTGGAACTGAAGATTGCTTCCATCCTCAACTTCCAGTAGTCATAGTCCTGAACCTGGAACTTCGGTAGCTTGTTAGCGCTTATTTCAAGAGACATGATTTATCAAATAGATCAGTGGAAAACAGAGTTATGATCAAGAAAGACAGATAAGTCAAGAACAAAGACAGGAAACAAATATAGCAATTATATTGATCAAGAACACGTAAGCAAATACAGATACGAACCAAGACTGGTGAAGTCTTTAAGTTGGTTATCAAGAAACAGCAGTTCGTAAACTACTGCTCTGATACCACTTGTTGGTCCCAAGTTGAGTTGATATCGAGTAAGCTAGTGAAAATGTCTAGAGGGGGGTGAATAGACTTTTCAAAAATCTTTCGATATATCAGAATACGTAATGCGGAAATGATCAAAGTAACAATGAGCCCAATTCAAGATTATACTCAACTTATTATCGCGAACTCTGTTCTATACTCAACTAGTCAAGTTCAGTTAAGTAATTAAACAATTAAGCAATTAAACAAACAAGAACAGTAAATCAACACACAAAGATTTATAGTGGTTCGACAACTTGTCTACGTCCACTCTCACAATCCCAGTTGTGATATTTTCCACTAAACTCTTCAACATGAGTACAAAGTGTAATTCCTGTCTTTTAAGTCCCAAGAAGAAGACTTAGATCTTCTCGAATATACCACCAGATATATCTTCGATCTAACTAGCTATTTAACAAGCAACTAGCAACTTGAAACAAACAAACAAAACTTCTCTATCTTCAGTAGTAGCCTTCTTGAATATGACTTGTCTTCTGGCTTCTTTCTGAAGTTTAACTCTGCGAGTTCTTCCTTCTTTGAATACTTCGTAATACGCCTTTTGAATGCTTAGAATATCAGTACGTCTGTAATCAGTAGTCTTGAATCAATGAATACCTTGAGATATTTATAGACTTCTGAAATCAAGAACTTAAGTAGTTGTAACCAACTCTTCTTGATAACTGATTTCTAACTTCCAAGTTATCCGTCCACGCGTTTCTGTTAGTTAATTAGTTATTCCAACTAACTTCATCAATCTTTAACTTTTGTACGCGTTTTTGTAACTAACTTCCAGTTGACCTGTCTTGTGTAGTCTAGTAGATGCACTTGTCTTGTAGTCCGCCTGTCTTGAGTAGTAGACTGGTCTTCTCTTCTTGTGCAGTAGACTTCAATAGAACTAATCTAGTCCTAACAAGACTATTACATTACATTAAGCTTTTATAATACAAGCTTAGTCAACTTATAACTATACAATAAAACTAATCTATTACATAGAAATCAATGAGCTTCTATACAACAATTATAGCTCAATAACAAACTAATAAAAACACATATGAAGTATAAACACTATACGAATTATAAGTACTTTATCTTTTAAACATAAACAATACTTATCTTTCGAACTCTACTGATCTGCTCAAGACGACTTCCATAACTAGACTTGATCAGTCAATACTTAGAAAATATTCAAACCACTTTTGGCTTATCAAAACTTCATCTTATCTTCTCATCATTTAGGACTTGTCTAGGATTCATATCCCAACATCTTGCTTGGAGGAAAGTACTTCATAAGGAAGGCATCGACAAGATCGGCCCAATTCTCAATCGTCCTTAGATCAAGAGACATGTACCATTGTTTTGCACGATCACGGAGTGAGAAGGGGAACAATTGGAGACGGATGTAATCTTGAGGGACACGATTGATCTTAACCGTTCCACTTATCTCTAAGAATTGAGATAAATGGAGGTTAGGATCCTCCTTCGACAACCCTCCAAATTGGTTGTTTTGAACCATCATGATTAAGGCCGGCTTGAGCTCAAAGTTATGAGCATCAACGGGTTCCCTACCCGCTCCTCCATAGGGCCTTGGGATAGGGCGGAAATTGTCTCTCAAAACTCTTTGGGGTCCATGTTCCTCATTCACCCTTGGTCTATCATCTCTTTCCTCTACATTAGGCCTTTGATTCTCAACTTCTTCCTCAACTTCTTCCACAATTGGATTCTCTCTTCTATTCATGGCTTCTAATTCAATTCTTCTTCTTTCGGCGTTTTGTCTTCGACAACGAGCTTCGATTTCCGGGTCTAGAGGTAGCAAAACTTGTTGATCTCTCTTAGCTCGGGTGATCATATGTCATGTCTAGACAAAAGTTCAAAAGAAAGTAAGAATCACAAGTGGAATAAAAGTAAAACAAACAAATATTTTTGGGATTTTTGCAAAAAAGGAAAACAAGTAAAATGTCTAAACTAAAACTCTCCTAGCCTACACTCTAGAGCTTATAAAAACCTCCCCGGCAGCGGCGCCATAAACTTGATACACGTGTTATGCAACACTAAAATAAACAACCGCAAGTGTACGGCGTCTATCATAGCGTGATAAGCACGAGGTCGATCCCACAGGGAGGTATAGCGTAAAATGGTAGTTTGCTAGTCGAGTTCTAAATAGACGTGATCGATAAATTAAATAAGATGAATTACTCTAAAATTACCTACCAAGTGTCACAAATAAGTAATAAAGAGCAAAGACGAAATTGATCAAATACCAAACAAATAAGTAAAACGAATGTAAACGATTTGAAATTCAAAGAAAGAAAGTGGGTTCCAAGGCAATTGTAGTACTTAGACGTCCGTTTATGAATGTTATCTCGTTTAAATGGCCATTAAGGTTATCTCATATAGGGTGATCACACAAGAAGAACTAATCGATCTCTCGATACAAATTAATCCAAAGACGCAATGTAATATAAGCTCGTATGTCTACATCACAAACATCACACCATCTAAAATATCTCCTAAGATCATTCGATTCCCTCTCCGATAATTAATCCTCTCTCGAGATCATAATAATACCGGGTTGCACATTCGCATACGATTAAATGGAATAAATCTCTCGATACTACCCCAATTAACAATGGATCAAGCAAATCATCATGGCCACTAACAATATGCTTTACAATGAAAAATTAAATATGCAAATAAGAGATAAACACCAATTAAAGCAAGAAATTACTCATAAACATCAATCCAAATCTCTACAATGCCTTAGAACCACAAAGTTGTTTAGCTACTCAAATACATAATCAAATCACAAATTCCAAATGAAATAACTAAATAAAAAGGAAAAGAAAGAGAAAGCTTAGTCTAGGATGTGGTAGGAAATGAAATTCCCAAGCTAATGCCTCTTGTCTTGCATGAATTGGTGGAAAGATGAAGAAGTTATGGTCAAACACCTCCAAATATGTGTAAATGTGTGAAGAATGGGGAAGGTCTCTTGAATTTCAAGAAAGAGGGTATTTATAGTGTTGGGGTAGGGTTTGGGTGTAAGAATTGCAAGTTAGTCCCTTGAAAATGGAGAAAATGCAAGTTTGGCACCGAAAATGGGTCGGCCCGGCCGGGTGGGAAAGTGGCCCGGCCGGGCGGGAGTGTTGGCCGAAAAATTTAGAAACAGGGGGTGGTCGCCCGGGCGGGCGGGTGATGTGGCCCGGCCGGGCCAAAGTTTCGTAAATGGATGAAAATTTTGGATTTGGCCGCCCGGCCGGGCGGGAAATGTGGCCCGGCCGGGCCAAACTTTCGTATTGTTTTTCGACCTCCAACTTCGTCCCTTCGTATCTTGAGCTTCCGACCTCCGATTGACTCGATTCTTTTTGCTATTCCACTCCATTTTTCGAGACGAATCCAACCGTGCACTCCTCTTCTTGATCCAGTAAAGTATGGTTGGTGTTTTCCAAATTCCATCGTTTTACCTATAAAATCGACAAAACAATACCTTTCTCTCATTTTGGCTAAAACAATCATATTCAATGCATAAATCAATGAAATCCACATCACAATATGCTTCACATGTGCATCTAAAATGCGTAAATTCCACCTGAATCAATGTTTAGTACCTTATAGTACAATTTAAGTTTACCGACTTATGTAATATTTCAATTTCAATTTAAGTTTTGGTAACTCATGGACATTTAGTTTATATATGAAAATTTAATGAATGAATAAATCAATTTCAATTTTTCATTTATATTTTAAATTTAATTTATATATGTAAATTTAATTAATGAATCAATCAATTTCAATTTAAGTTTAAATTTAGTATGATGTATGCTATGTAATATTTAAATTTAATTTAAGATTTAGAGTTTAATACGTTATATGTATTTCAATTTAAGTGTTTGATACCTTATATACCACACAAGTTTAATAACTTATGTATATTATTCAAATTTAATTTCAATTTAACTTTTAGTAACTTATGTAATATTCAAAATTAATTTAAGTTTAAGTTTTATAACATTATGTTTAGTATCTTATATACAATTTAAGTTTAACAACTTATGTGATATTCCAATTCAATTTAGAGTTTAGTACCTTATGTTTATCGAATAATAAGAGGATAAAAAAGGAAGTGTGAAATATTATTTGGAACGGAGGAAGTATAGGGTAAGATACTAAACATTAACATTAACAATGAAATTTTTTGTATTTAAATATTACTAAACTCTAAACTTATATTATCTTTATTTAAGTTTAAAATTAATAATTAGAATAACATTAAATTACTTACATTTTTATCAATTTAAAATTAATTATGAATTGAATCATATTGTTCTAGAGTTTTTGTAGATATATAGTCTCCCAACGAGATCTTCTGTTACACAATGATATAACATCATCTTCTGTTTACACTCTTTAGATGAAATTTTAATTTAGATTAAATAAAATTCCTTAATTCTCTCCCTTAAATATATCCCAATCTTATCAAATATTTAAAGAAATTAAAATTGGGACAATATTTTTCAACACAAATTATAGAAAAATAACTTTATAATCAAATTGTTTAAATAATTTATATAGAAAAATCTTAAACAATTTAAAAAAAAAAAAATTTGCAATCAGTTTACTTAAATATAATAAATACGTTTAAATAATTTAATATGTATGGCATTTTGTTTAAATATAAAAGTATTTAAAAAATATACTTTAACAATTAAACAAAAATGGTCAAATTAAACAAAACAAATTAAAATATAAAAATGAATAGATCGAAATAAAGGGCTTCCTTTACAGGTTTATAGTGAGAGAATGAGAAGAGGGTTGGGGAGAGAAACACAGGAGTGGGTAGTATTGTAATGGCTTCAACAGAAGTCTATCCAGGTTTACTTAAGCAGATCTGGTTCTATTTTTTTTTTTCAATCTTGATGATTAAAGATTTGAGCTTTTTTTGCAGATGAAAATGGGGGAATTGAGTTACAAGAATGTGCGAGGTTAAGAGATAGAGTGAAGAAAGATTGAGATAGGGAGATCGAATTTCTTCAACCGTCAAGTCAGGTTGCAATCAGAAATAAAGTCCAGTTATCGGATTTCTTCATCTCAGTTAATCGTTGACCATATTTTTGGGGAAGTGACAACTTTGGGAAGTCGCCGATAATTTGAATTAATTTTTTGGGAAGTCAATGCCGGACATCATTGGGAAGAAGGTGGAATTATTTTTGGGGAAGTAATCGGATTTCTTCATCTGATTTAATCGCCGGACATCATTGGGAAGAATGAGGAATTAATTTGGGGAAAATTGTTTGGTAGCATAGGGAAGATAAAAAGCAAAAGGCAAGAAAGAGGAATTTTTAATTTTATAATCTATTCTCAGTTCAGGGGTATTATGGTCAATTCCATCTTAATTTGAAAGGTCATTTCACCATCTTTTATGGGAGGGAGTGGGCTGCTAATGCTATAGATCACCTCACAAGGGAGTTAACAGTGATCCTCCCTTTAATAAAATATTACAGTACTATTTAAAATTTAAATTAATAGAATATGGAGCAATTATTTGATGGTGTTTTAATAAAATAAATATAAACTACAGATGAAAGGGTGCCCGAAGAAGACAGAATCTGAATAGTGTCCTAAATTTTGCAGACTGAAATTAGAGGGTGAAGGGCGCCAATATCATTGGCAACAATGGAATCTGGACGTTGGATATGTTTGTGGGTGGTAGAGTGAGTGGGTGGGTGGGAGGAAAGTTGGGACAACTTTTTCATAAAATAATTATTTTCGTTGGGAGTATTTATTATTTTCTCGGTTTTACTATATATTATTCCCTCCATCCCACAATTATTTTCGTATTTTCTTTTTCGAACGACCCATAATCACTTTCACACCCTTAAAATTGAAAACTTTTTATAAACTTAACTCTTACAATATTCTCAATTTTACACAAATGACATTACTTTTTTTCACACATACATAAAAATCAACTCATTTATTTATTTTATACATAAAATTTTACAAAATTACCCCTCAAAATTTCACTCATTATTACACTTTCTTAGTATGCGTGTCCACCTAACTATGGAAGTATTTCTGAGACAGAGGGAGTATTCAATTTTTCATTTTATATTGTTCCACTATATATTATTCATTTTTCCATTTGAGTTGTTCAACGACATATTATCCATTTTATTTTTGGTAAACACGTCATTTTTTTTTTGATCGGTAAAAGGAATTTTATTCAAACTGGGCACAAGAGATACCCAAACTAATTTAGTGTACAGATCTTATCATCACATAGAGAACAGGAGAAATGAAACTACACAGTATTCAAACTATGCACTTGAGTGGATCTGTCACCCAAGTCCTAAAGGATGTAGTGTTTCGGGTGGGATATTTGATTGTGAAACAACTCCATAGTCTTGCCCTTAGCTCCTCCTTTATTTTTGTGATTGAGAAAGTCTCGTTCCTGAAGAGGATTGCGTTTCTCCATTTCCATATGAGCCATACCACACATAACCATGTACATGTGGCGATCTTCTTCCATTTCTTCCTTTGATGAGGCCTCCGAAACCTAGGAAATGATCTAGTAATTCTGACGGTAGTGCTGACGGTATTTTGAGCCAAGTCGGACACTTCGTCCACACTTGGTTTGCTTGTGGGCATTCCAGAAAGATGTGTTTAACAAGTCATTTATTATTTTATTATATTCTATTTATTCCCTACATTTTTTTAATAAATGACTTGATTTTTTAACAAGAAAAAGAAAAAATAAATAAATTTAAGATATTTAAAAAATCATAAAAATAAAAATTCTAAATTTTGATTAAAACTAAAGAAACTACGTTTGGAACTCCTCATTTTAAACTTGAACTCACTTTTTTCTTCTTATTTCGCGCGTTTCTTCTGTTCCGTTGGTAAAAAATGATTTTTTTCATAATTTTTTATTTTTTAGAATTAAATTATAGTAATTACCTAAAAATATGGGTATTAATTTTTTAAAAAACTATATTTTGTGTTGGATGTATTTTTTTTGTTTGTTTGAGGGTTTACAAGATCGAATAGATTACATAAAAATATACTTAAGCACTAGATCTTCAAACCAACGAGACAGATCAATCTTGGTGTCGCTACCCGCTCCAATCATGAGAAGTGGGGATACGAGTGTACACTTTACCCAAAAGCAGCGCACAGATCTCCAAACTTACAACGAGACAAACCCCACACTAAGGTAGTCTATTGTTAAGAAAAAAGGAGAAAAATAAGAAGGCAAAGGTCACCAAAGCACCAATATCCAAAACATTCAGGCATCCACAACCTCCAAGAACCACAACAGAATAAACACAAAAAACTCCACAAAGGGACGGAAGGCTCCACAAAAGGGACGGAAGGCTCCACAGAAGGGACGGAAGGCTCCATCAAGCGCACAACCAAACGGAAACATAAAAATAAAATAAAAGCAAAAGCATAAAAATGTACAAAGCTACAATAAACAATAAAGTAAACGGGATCAACGGGCCTCTCACCAAATCGGACACCGTAGCGCCAACAGGGAGGGCTGACCCATTGATCCCAGTAAGATAAAAAACAAGTCTTCTAGATTCGATCGTCTTGATTGTCAAAGCTACGAATTTTTGCACCGATTGACAGAATTCGTCGGCGCCGACGAGCAAACGATGGACAATGTAGGCTGCAGATGAAGAAGATAGGCGGTGTAGGCGGTGGAGCTTTTTTGGGGCGGTGTAGACGGTGGAGTTTTTTTTTGGGCGGTGCTTATTTACTAAGCAACCGAGAGCTTTCTAGAGAGAGAGAGAGAGACTTTTTAGTTTTTTTGCATCGATCATACATTTTGTGTTGGAAGTATAGTAATGAGGTATATATAGTAAAATCAGAGTTTTGTTTAGCCATGACCTTTTTTATAATAAATGACTTGATTTTTTTATTTTAAAAAAAAACTTGTGTATCCATATATATAGTAGAACAATATAAAATAAAAAATTGAGTAATATATATAGTGAAACACTGGAAATATAATACTCCCTTCGTCCAATTTTAAAATGTCCATTTCTCCAGGCACATATTTTAATAAATATTGATTATTTTATGTATAAAGTAAATAAGTTGAAGGTATAATGAGATGTTGTGTGATCCGTTTATAGATAAAGTGATTGTTTATAAATAAAATCAATAGCAATTTGAGTAAATATATGATGGTTAAAGAGTGGACATCAAGAAGTGTGAATATAAATTTTTTTAAATAAAAAATGAGAATAATAGAATTTCAACAATGAAAAAGTATTACGGAGTACTATTTTATAAAAAAGTTCTCCCAACTTTCCTCCCACCCACCCACTACCACCCCAACCCCCCGGTCCAGATTCCAATAGCTGCTATTGGCGCCCTTCACCCTCTAATTTCAGTCTGATCTGTGGTTTCTATTTATTTTATTAAAACACCATCAAACAATTATATTCTATTAATTTAAATTTTAAATAGTAATATTTTATTAAAAAAACCTCATATTTTGATTCTTCATATCAATTTGTAACTTTATCAAAGTAAATATTTTTATTACCTCCACCTTTAAAATATACATATATTTACTCATATATCATTATTTTTTCATAATCAATCTATTTTTTTTTTTACTTTATTCATAAAAAATTACTAAATTACCCTATAAAACATTGATTAGTGTAAAAAATTACTAAATCACCTCCACCTCCAAACAGATTAAAAAATTAAAAATCAAAACTTTTAAATTAAAAAAAAATAAAAAAGTATAGTGACAAACGACCAAAAACACTTCTCAACAATGATTTGTCTATGAAACACCTCTGTGTCAACACTGATTTACCGAAAGAATTTAAAAAATAAAAAAATTCGGCAATAGAATATTGACCATAAACACTCGATCTCATTGACCCTTTATTGTCCATAAAAGTATTTATAATCAAACCTGTTTGATCGAAAATTAAAAAAAAAAACGACGTACCTGTACCTGTGCGTGAAGAAACGGGGAAGGAGGGAGAGGGGTGAGGCGGCGGCGTCGGGATGAGAAGGAGGTGAAGAATCGCGGCTGGGATGACCGCGACACGGCGGCGCTATGTGGCCGACCTCCATGGCCGGATTCGGATTTGCAGAACAGAAAAAAAAAAAAAAACAAAGAAGAGTGGAGAAAGAGCGCGTAGGGCAGCGGGGGTGGCCGCGGCGCGGCGCCGTGTGGCGAACCTCCATGGCCGACCTCCGTGTTGCAGATCGGGAAAAAAAAAACAGGTGAGAAAGAGAGGGAGGATCGCAGGGCGGCACAGGGAGGCAGCTGGAAAGATGTAGGGAAGAAAAGGATTTAAGGTTTAAATGAGGAAGAAAGAAGGGAGTGTGTATTTATCTTACAAAATTTTAAAAGAAAATTGTATAATAGGGGAGGAGTGCATCTGTGTTATATGTATGAGTGCGTGTATCTAACAAAGTTGGAGGGGTATATACTCCAACCCATGAAGAATGTAGTATTGTGCAAAGTAGCCGTGAGGAATGATATACTTCACTTCAGGGGTCAAGCCCTATTTCTCACGCAAAAGAAAGGGACAAAGATGGGGTATGCGAATGGAGGGGGCAGAACAAGCAAGAAGCTCATGACTAGCTTGGCCATTTTGATTGAAAATAAATGTTACAACTTAGGCTGCCCAAATTGCAATTTCTGCTTAACACATTAAACACCGAATAGTATTGCCGCTGGGCCCCATCACCTCGTAAATTTGTCACTTTAATTTAAAAGTTGCTATTTACCCAATGTCACCAACCAGCAGCCGTGAGCAGGGGAGTATATGAAACAGAGACGCATCAGCTTGGAAAGGGGAGAAAATGAGAGAGAAAAAATAGCTAGGGTTTGGAGAGTCCCTCCTCTCACCACTCCACTCAACAGATTAGTTTAGATTGTTACTAGTGATTTTGCAACGCACTGATCATTTTTATAGAATATTACTTTATTTGTATGATTTAAAACTTTGAATGGTTGAATTTTACAAAATTTAAAGAAAAATAATACTATGTGAGACCATGTCATTAATTTAATGTAAATGAAGCTTCAATTACGTCTTTTTTAATATATTTTCGTTTATAATTATTGATGGAATATTACTCCATCCATCTAACGTCTAATTATCACAGAATTTGAAGAACATTAATATAAAATGAGGTGTAGTAAAATTGATATGATTGAAGAGAGGAAATAAAATGGAGTGTATAATAAATTAAAAGTAAAAGAGTTGGAGCCACAATGTATTAAAAAAATGAAATGAGAAATTTTGTGTGAGACATTTAAATGAAAAGATGAAAGCTTCAAAAATATTTATTGTTCAAACAATAATACTCATAATATAATGCCACTAAAATATTTATTTATTTTAAATTATAAAATACTCATACAAAAAAAAATTGTGTATTTTGAATGTTAGTGAGAAGTGATATAAAATACCCGAGACGATTTAAATTAAAGTTGGATACGGAAAAGACAATTACAAAATACTAACTATTAATTTCTTCCAATTTTATTATATCCACTCCTCTTCTGAACACGGATTTTAATGAATACTCTACTGATTAATTTTTTTATAAAGTAGATGAGTTGGGGTATGATGGAATGTTGTGGATCATTTATAGATTGATTGTTTATGAATAAAGTAAGTGACAATTTGAATAAATAAGTGATAGTTAAAAAGGAAGATAAAGTAGTGTAAATAGTAAAATTTTCAAATAAAAATGAGAATAATAAAATTGGAAATCCCCCAATAAATATGAGAATTATAAAATTTGAGTAATAAATAAAATAGAACACGGAGTAATTATAAATTGAAACAATTTCTGAATAAAAGAAACCATGAAAAAAAATGAAAATTTTCTGAAAATAATTGAGTATATCAAATGTAAACTAATTAAATAACACAAAAATATTATCCGAAAAAGAAAGAAAAACAGCCTACCAACTATAATACCCAATGGCCAATACCATTTTTTGTAAAAAAAAAATTCGACAACATTTTTTTGTAAAACATTATTATCGGCATTTGTGTCAAATCATTAAAATACTCCCTCCGTCTCAAGATTACTTGCACGGTTTGATCGACACGTTGTTTAAGAAAAGTGGATTTAGTAGTTGATAATGTAAGATAAAGGAGGGGTATTTTAGGTAATTTGATGATGTGTAAAGTGGATTTGATGATGTGTAAAGTGAAATGTATGAAAAAAAGGAGTGACAAATTTGAAAGTAAAATGATGTTGTGAGTTTATTAATTTTGTGGGGTATTTCCATATAAAGAATGTGCAAGTAATTTTGGAACGTTCCAATAAAAAAAGTGTGCAAGTAATCACGGGACGGAGGGAGTAAAAAGTAAGTCTGCTATTTAAAATTCTGCAGATCGTGCCATTATTTTGTGACCGTTAGACTACCAGATACATATATAAATTATTATTTGTAGAATTGAAAAGATAAAATGGGCGGGAAAATGGTAGGGGAGGCTATTGTGTTTTTATATATGTATATATAGATTTTATTTTTTTAGATATATTTAATTTAGCATTTTATTTTGTTTGTGACATTGAAGTATTTGAAGACAAGAGGTGATATATTTCAATTTTTGCAAGTTTAATTTGATGATTTCAATTTTATTTCATGTTTTATTATTTATATTATATGTGTTTGTTTTATTTTGTTAATTTAGTTATGGACTAGACTTTGATTGCTTTGGGTGTTGGAATTATGTGAGTAAAGGGTAAATTACACTATAAGACATTTCACCCTAAGTCTTTGTAATTCAAGGAAAATTTTATTACAGTTACAAATCAAGTCAAAATAACAACTTAAAGTACAGTTCTACCCCTACTGTTTTGATAAGAATTTCAATTTTGAAATAAGTAGATTTAATTAATTTAAGCAAGGGAAAGTCAACTAAATCCAAAACCTTTAATAAAAATCTGAAAGATTTCTTTGCTCGATAGTCGCGCCCGATTCTTAATTCAAATAATTTTCCTAACAATTCATCCAACATTAATTCCTCAAACATTTCTTATTCTCTCTCCATTGATGCTGGAAGAAGAAATCGGAAAGCAAGAACAACCATTATGCAGAGAATCGTTCAAGGTATTGGGTGAAAAAATCATCTTCTGCATGTTATTATTGTTCGATTCTCTGAATAAATGATATTGGGTTTATGGAAAAATTCTGATTTTTAGGGCTTTGCATATACTGGGGTTTTCGTTGATTTTAGGGATGATTAAAAAAAATTCGACTACATGCATTTTATAAGATGTTTCCTTCATTGATTTTACTGGCTTTGCATAAGATGTTTTCTTCTCTGTTTTCTTAGTTCTAACGATCTCTGTTTTTTGCATTTTAGAGAAACATAATAAATCGATTACACTGATAAAGCATATATTGTTATTCTTTTTAAATAATACATGTTGATATGTGATCTGAAAAACTGTTAAATGTATTATATTACACTGATAAAGTATGATGTACATTGTATTAAATCGATTTCAATATATGATACAATAATGATTGCATAAAATTCATATATTCATGTACATTCTCTATGGGTTATGCTTCAGAATAAACATTTTATTTCTTTGTCCATTGTAATATGTAAGTGTTTGGTATAGAAGTAAATAGATTATGTTTCTATATTACATTGGTTTTTAATTTTTGAAGGATCAAAGGATAAAATGACACGTTCGAAGGCTGGACATCAGAAGCGTAAAGGTTTAAGTATAATTTGTGCCCGTTGTGAGGATCACTGAGAAAATTCATATATCATGAATTTAGAACAGATGATTCCTGCTAGTTTTTTTGTTTTGTAAAACTCGGTACGCTTGGTTTGTTTTATCATGAATTTTTGCTTGTGGTTGAATTAGAGGTGTCTGGTAATATTGCATATGCGTCATATAAAGCATATATTAACGCACATGCACAAATAAAATACATATAATATATTATATGCATACATCAATAATTATAACTTATATATTATATATATATATACACAAAGTGTGAAATGTCACTTAGTATAATTCTCCCTACATAATTCGTACAGAATATATTATGCATAATGAAATAAGTTTGGATTAATTTGTACATATATGTCATTTAATTAAAATAGAATATAATTATAAAAACTAAACTAATAAGATACCTTCAAAACGTTTAATTACTGTAGGTACTGTAGGTTGTAATTGTATAAAACATAATATAAGTATTTTATACCATCTAACAAAGTGACCTAAAAAGATCCATATAATGGAAATATGCACATACAAAGTGCATAACAATACCGATATGCACGCAATTAATTAATATATCATATAATATGCATAAAGTTAATACAAAACAAGAAAACCTATTTCATTAATTAATACATAAATTATTCATATTAATATTCGGTATACACAATCATATGGATAAATACATAAATTATTATCCACATTGAATATATATTTATTTTAATTAAAATTAATCAGAAATATAAAAAGGTACCAACAATAGCAAGTTAACCGTAGCATAACATATGCACAACGTAGTGCATATATACTCTAGTATGCGATAATGTAATAAATATAATAAAATATATGCATAGAAATATACATATAACATATAATATGCATAACTATTATAAAAGATCGAATATATATACTTTAATTTAATACTTTCGTTATTGTTATTTGGAAATATAAACAATAATAATATAGATGCTATAATAAAAGATATTTAACTATTTTGAAAATTGATATATTAAATTATATGACAAAAAAAATATTAGAGTTTATTTATAAAATGATACGAAAATTATTAGAGTTATATGTCAAAATTATTATAAATAATACATATTAAAAATTATTTGTTTAATATTTTATAAATATGAGGTTATTTTAAAATGCTTGTAATTGTTGTTAGAAGCTTTGAAAAATTAATTAATTAAATAAGAATAGATAAAATGTTCATTTACAAATTTATAACTGAAAACATATGAATTTATAATTAATTTATTCAAACAACATTGCAGTTAGTTAAGAGCTTTTACATATGATAAATGTTATTTAATTATATAATTAATGTCGAATAATTTAAAAAGTATTTATAGTTTATAAATTAAATAAAAACATTGAATATTTTAAAATTAACTTAGATAATCAAATAAATATATAACATATAGTTTTGTAGTTTTGTTTATGGAAAAAGAATGGAGATCGTACCATAAATAGTAATTCATAACATTAGGGGTTACAATTACTAAATAGTGTAACTGCTATAATTAAGGAAGACTTATTCAAATTTAAAATTAATTCTCTAGCTAAATAATAATAATTCTAATCATATATTGGATTGAGGGCATATCAGGAATACAAAATATTGATTTGTCTTAAGTTGTAATCTCCATAATTTTTGTCTTGAATTATAAGATGGGCTTGGATCTTAGTCTATATTATAAATAAACTTGTGAGTAATTAGTGAGTTTATGAATTACTAATTGCTTAATTTACGTGTGTCTTGGTGATAATTGCTTCTAGTGTTCTAATTTGTAAGATTCAATTGGTTGATTAATCATATTAACTAGCATTTTCGATTATGTTAATTGCAACGAGAGTTGGGTTTGCATGATTAGTGTGTGGGTGTGAGCTTTGATTAATTAATTGAAGTTAAATAATAATTAACTTAATCGAGAGAGGTTGATGGCTTAGATCGACAACATTAGACATTAATCGATTAGAGGCCGTCTAGTAGATTAGTGAGAGAGCGAGTTGTAAACATTAGTAACCGTGTTGAAAGTGTTTACGGGTCACCATCCTAGGAGCTTATGGTACTAATTATATCCTATAATTGCTAATTAGTCCACGTGTTCATTTGAGCCTCACGAGGAATTGGTCTACACATATATGTGATAGTTTTTAGCATAATTCAAGACATTAGGTTCAATTATTGTAATTAGTTTGTTAATTCATTAGTGATCTGTTGGTCCCAAGTTGAGTTAATATCGAGTAAGCTAGTGAAAATGTCTAGAGGGGAGGGGTGAATAGACTTTTCAAAATTCTATCGATATATCAGAATACAATATGCGGAATAACGAAATTAACAATGAGCCCAAGTAGTTTATACTCAACTTAATTCGAAAAACTCTGTTCTTATGAATACTCAACTAGTCTTGTTCAGTTATGTATGCAAACAGTTAATCAATCAAACAAAACAGTAAAGTAAATCAAACACAAGATTTATAGTGGTTCGACAACTTGTCTACATCCACTCTCACAAACCCAGTTGTGAAATTCTATTAACTCGTCTAATGGAGTAATGTGTTCTTGTAGCTTTAAGTCCCAAGAAATAAGACTTCGATCTTTTCGATTATACCTCCAGGTATATCTTCGATCTAACAAACTAGTTGTTTAACAAGAAACTAGCACCTTGATACAGTAAACAAAAAAATAAAACTTCTCTTCAGTAGCGGTCTTCTTTTGTTCTTCACTTGTCTAGCAGACTTGCTTTATGAACTTCAATAACTCTGTGAGTGTTTGCTTCTTTGAATCTTTAATAACGCTTCAGTATGCAATAATATCAGTAGTCTTCAAACGAACAATACCATGGGGTATTTATAAACTTCTGAATCAACAAGAACTTGTAAGTTGTAACCAACTTTTCTTGAAAACTAACTTCATAACTTCTTATCTTATCCATCCACGTGTTTCTGTTAATAATCAGTTATTTCTAACTAACTTCTTCAAATCTTATCTTCACACTTAAAACGCGTCGAATAACCAATTTCAAATTGACTTGTCTTGTTGAGTTGCGATTGCACTTGTCTTGTGTAGACTTGTCTTCTCTTCTTGTCTGGTTTCCTTATGTGATCTTCATTAGTAGACTATTCTAATCCTAACAAGACTATTACATTACTTTAAGCTCTTCTTAATTATAAAGCTTAGTAAACTTATAAATCTATACAATGAATATTACATTTACATACGAAAATCATGAGCTCTATACAATGATTATTATAGCTCAGTAACAACCTAACATGTATACAAACAAATATGAAGTACTTATAATTCTTACTTATCTTTTAATAACACTTGTCTTTTAATGTGAACTCTACTGGTCTGTTCAAGATGACTTGTCTTAAATAGACTAGATCAGTCAACACTTAGAAAATATTCAAACTACTTTTGGCTTATCAAAACTTCATCATATCATCAATTAGGACTTGTTTCAGGATTCATATCCCAACAATTTCCCCCTTTTTGATGAAGCCAAAACTACTTGAATCTTTTCTTAATAATAGATTAGTTAAGTAGTTATCTTGTCTTAACATCAAATAGTACTTTATCTTTTCATTCATTCAAAAAATAATACCAGTAGATATTACACATACTTCAAGAATCAAAACTAACAAAACCATAATCAGAATAAAACAAATCTAGCCTGTTATGTTACCTCCTTCTAAGTTCGAAACACAGAATGCATCAAGGAGTCTTCTATGGATTTCTTCAATGTGCACTTCATTGTTGATCTTCTCTTTGTCTAGCAGCTCCTCTCCAAATTTCTTGATGTGATTAAAATCAACTCTTTTTCCAGAACCTAACATAGGAGTAGTCCACTTTGGATAGATCGGTACGAGAATGTTGAAATTCACAACAGCAGCAATTCGCATGATCAGATTCCAAAGCTTCTTGTCTTGAACTTCCATAAACTTGTCAAAGACAGCATAAAGCTCTTCTATACTATCAGCATCACCAAACTTGCGAACAATCCAGTGATCCAACTCCCATTGCAACTTGACTTTGAACCAATCATCTCGATGTTCTCTTTCAATGAAGTTGTCAATGTAAGCATCTTCAACTTGATCTGGATTCGCCTTCAACTTCTGTAGCCTTCGAATATGCTTTCCAATCTTCTTTTGGCTTGCATATTGCGATTCATCTTCAGCATCATGAATTTTCTTTTGCTTCTTCTCGATTGCAATTGTTTCAGCATCCTTTGGTTCTTCAATAGCAATGTGCTTTCTCTTTGCTACGTGTCTTGTCTGAACCTCTGCTTCAGGAGTTGCAACATCTTTGCCTTTCTCCTTTCTCTTCAGCTCATCTGCTCTAGCCTGCTCAAGATCTGCCTTCTTCACTAATTTACCTCTCTTATGCCTCTTAAGATCTTGTATAGCTTTCGCAGCTTCTTTCTCTTCTGGTTCAGCAGACGACTTAGTTTTTGAAACTTCAATCTTCTCAACTCTACTCGTCTCTTCCCCCTTTTTGGCTTCATCATTTGCCTTGAGAGTGAAAAGAGAAGTAAAGCGAGCCATCTCTTCCTTTACGGCTTCCTTCATGGCTTCAGCAGCTAGCTCGATCTGCTTTTGATGCGTCTTGTCATGACTCATCTTGTCAAGACGATTAGTAGCCAACTCCAACTTTCTTGAACTAGAGATCAGTTCATCCTTAAAATGAGTAGCTGTCTGACGAAGTAGCCTATTTTGCTCAGTTAACTCAGTAAGAATAGCTCGAGAACGCACCAACTGATCTTGTGCTTCTCGTCTCTGCTCATCAGTAATTTCTATCTTTACTCTGTAGAGTCTCTCCATCTTACTCGACTCTTCAGCTAACGATCTTGCAAAAGTAATTGATCTCTTCTCCGAAAAATCAACTTGACTCTTCAGGAAGTCTTCAATTTGAGTATACATTTCTTCTCTAAAAGACGAGTCCATCTTGTTGACCTCACCAACTATCAATTCTCTTGAGCTGTCAACAAGTGACTGATTCTGTTCAACTAGCACATCTTTCAACTTCGAGTGTAAGAACTCTTCTATGGCAGACTGAACAACGCTTTTCAAATATGTCTTTAGGTCATCTAGAAAACCTTCAGGAAACACTGGAGTAGAGGACTGAGTAGCAGTAACAACATCTACTTGATCTTTCTCAGCTAGCTCATCTTCATCAAACATGATGGCTTCTACAAACTCATCATCTTCTTCACCAAATTCGATAGAATCGATTTCTTCATCAGCACATTCAGCTTCTTCTCCAAGTTCTAATAGAGTTTCTGACGTCTGAATGACAGCTTCAACAAGCTCAACTTTCGACTCTTCTTCCACAAGGTCAGTCTGAACTCCGACATCAAACTTATGTTGTGAAGATATCACATCATCAGAAATGTTCAACATCCTTTTTACCAAAGCAGTTAGGGCATGAGAAGGGAACAACTCAGAATGATCTTGAACTCCACTGTTCTCTTTCTGTTCCATCTCCCAGTCTTGAAAATTGGAGATTCCACCCATTCCTAAAATGACTTCAAAAAGATCTTCTGTCGGGGCCTTCTTCAATGCAACCCATGTGCATATCCTTAGAAGTTTCTCAAACTGCTCTGAAGATGTGTCTATCTCAATAGACGAAAGCTGTTTCTTCAAATTATTTATCACCTTCGAACGAATTCTCTTCTCCCTTAAGCTCATCGGATAATAGACAATGGAATCAAATCTGATATCGGAAGGGGTCTGAGCAAGTGGGGTCCTTGTCTCAGTCGTTGCAGTGGCAACTAGTAGAGTTTCCGAACCAGATGGGTTAAGGGGTTCAACATTTTCTGTTGTGGTAGAGGGAATATGGACTGTGGTTTCTAGGGGCTTTGATGTGGCTAGGTCAGGTATGACAACTGTAGAAGTATCAGTTGTATCTATTATAGTAGTGTCTTTGGTTATGTTGGCTCTTAGCGGTTGTGCTGCCAACACTTGTGAGGATGAGGGTACAAGTCTGGCACGAGATCGATGTGATCTGGCCTTGGTTCGGACAGGAGGGAGAGAGAGAGGAATTGAAAGAGACTTAGAAGAAGAACCAACCTTTTCCGCAGTCGACTTGTCTGGCGAGGGACTCGACTCGCACCAGTCGATAGGTTTCAGCACCTTCAGGACTAGTCTCCTCCTCTTTCTCAGATTCTTCATCGGAATGAGTCTACTCCGAATCTTCAGCAACCTCGAATGCATCCTCCTCTGCCACATACTGAATTAGTCTTCCACTAGTTCCAGCTTCTGTTCCTTCCTCAAGTTTTTCACCATCCGACTCGTCTTCCTCTGAACTAGACGAGGCGGCCTCAATCATGGCATCATCAGGATTAATGTGAACCTGTCTTGGAGCAGAAGTCCTTGCAGCAGCTTGCTTCGCAAGAGCCTCCTTCTTCAAATAGAACTTCAGAGCGTGGAACGACTTGCCTTTGCTCCACTCTGTCTTGTTTGGCAACAAGAGAGGTAGAAGGATAGATAACTTATTTCCGAATCCAACAGCAGCAGACACCACCCAATTTGCTGAATCAGTGTCAACTCTCACATTTCTTTCAAAGTACATGAGCCGATCCGTGAACAATTTGTACCAGTTACCTTCAGTGATGACGTCATAAATTGCGGCCATCACTCTCGTCTTCTGTAGAGTGACTGAATCATAGCTTCCGGTGACACACAACAACATTTTGCTTGCTATGTCAAGGAGAGTCTTGTACTTGTCAAGCAACTCATTCTTCTTGACAGCTGGGATCTTTCCGTCACGTCCGAGTTTCAATTTCTTGCCACATAAAACACTTAGGTATCTCAACTCTTGACCACCAGCATAGTTTTCAATGTCGATCGATCCGATAGGTAGCTTTAAGTGTTTGAGAACAGCATCACGAGTGATCTCCACTCGACTACTTCCAATGAATGACTCTATGGAGTCGCCTCTTCTGGTCGCATTGACATAAAATTCCAATACTTCTTCTTCCAACACTACTTCTGGAAAGGCCTCCAAGTATGGTCTCAAACCGCATCTGTAGCACTTCATCAAAATTTCTTTGTTGCCTTCGGTGTGGTTGCCCTTGAAGAACAGCGAGGCTTCAACATGCACCTTGTTCTCCGAAGTGAACTTGTCGAGGTCAAATCTGGCATGCATGTTAGTTCGTACATCGAAAAGCGAGACAATCGACTTGGTAGATAACTTGATTTAAGAACAAACAATTTAGTTATGCAAGAAATTGATTGCTTGAGAGTAGAAGAGTAGTGAGAGCGTAGGAGAGAAGAGTGGAACTGTTTGGGGTTTTGTTAAACCTCAAACTTTGAATCAACGGCCAAGATTGAATGCATGGATCTAACGGTTGGGGCTTTTCAAATTCGGTTACAGAATCGAGAATATTACGTGATTTGGTATTGTAAAATTTGAAATCCGCCACTTCTATTGGTTAGGGCAGAAGGGTGTACTCATCTGACCTAGCGTAGTAGAGTATGGCGCGAACTGGGTGTATACACCTCATTAAATGGAGTGTATAAATCCAATTCTAGGGTTTTCCAATTTTCACAATATCAAATTACTTTAATACCCTTAATTTGTTTTGATTAAACACTTAGAATATTTGAATTATAGAAACACTTATCTTGTCCGTTCGAGTCTATCCAGAACAGACGAGTAAACTTAAGCACACGAGACGAGTAGGCTTAATGTGCACAAGGTGAGTTCCCCCTTCGACTGTGCTTGTCTATTCTGAATGTCGAACGACTTCCTGTACCTATCCTCTCTTATGCAACGTATGTTCGTAGGTACAAGTAGAGTAAAAATAGATAAGATGAATATCAATCTAAAGTGATGATCAAGGTTTCGAACAAGATGACTTGTAACAAACATAAGAGTCAACGTAATGATATTTAAGAAATCAAAGATTCCCCCTTAAATGTTTATTCCCTTAGTATTACCCTCAGCTTTACCAGCTTCCTCATCGGGTTGTTTGATCATCTTGTCTGACCTTGTATACCTGTCTGTTGCGCGAGTAGATGAGTGCTTTTGTTCTAGTGATCTTGTCTCCTTATTTCTTTTGATGTACCTGTTTGGTTAGTACATAACTAAAGGCAAGTAGGGTCAAAATCAATTAGTCCTGGACTAATGCATAACTCACGAAAACGAGCCTCAGCTAATGGTTTTGTGAAGATATCAGCTCTTTGAAAATCAGTATGAATCTTTTCCGTGCGAATATCCTTCTTTTCTACATGATCACGTATGAAATGATGTTTCACATCAACATGCTTACAACGTGTGTGCAAAATAGGATTTTGTGTAATGGCAATGGCACTATTACTATCACAGAAAATAGGAACGTTTGATTCATATATGTTGTAATCTCTAAGTTGTTGCATGAGCCAGAGTAGTTGACTACAACAGCTACCAGCAGCCATGTACTCGGCTTCGGTAGTAGAAGTAGCAACACTAGTTGTTGGTCCTGAAAGGAGTATATAACAAGTGTATGGGGGGGGGGGAATACACTTGTATGCAATTTCTTTTTCAAATTTAATCAACCAGAGCTCAGCAAGGTTGTCTTGGACAACTCTGCTGAAGATGATTAACTCTTCTAAGATAATCAAACTACTAAGTACTATTGAGTACTTAGTTAAATAATTATCTAGGGGAGTTATATGTGCGGAATTGTGGTTGGCCCTTTTTGTTTAGACTCCTTTGGATTCTGAAATCACTTAGTTAATGCAATACAGTCCAGTTTTCAGGGAACTTGTCCAAATATGTTTTTGCACAGTCTTTGGAAATTTATCCTTGAAAGATCAGTTTTGTGTGCAGTGTTGATGTAATGTAAGTACTTGAAGTGTAAATCAACACAAGAATTTATAGTGGTTCAGAGACTCAAGCTCCTACATCCACTTTCCCTGATTTAACAGGATAATTCCTTCTCTTTGGAATTAACTTGTTTTATAGTGCCAAGGTGCACTTGATCAAGAACACCACTCCTTGGTGAATTGATCCCTAGGATGTCTAGAGTCCTAGTACCCTCTTCTCAACTCAGAACTGAACTGTTCTTCTCTCAACAGTCAGCTCCTACCACTTCTACTACTACAACCTTCTCACTTTCACTCTTGAAAGGTATAAGGGTTGAGGTAAGGTTCCAACTAATGAGATATCCTTTACAATGAAGATCAATGTATAAGGATAGGATATCTCTCTAAGCTTGTGTATGGTTTTACAATGTAGTACAGCTTAGAAGAAGTGTTTGAAGACTAAGATAGTCTTTGAAAGCTTGTAAAGTTCTATAAGCTTTGAGCTTCAGAATTCTTGTGTAGTTGAATTCTGTTGAGGTAAGTTGGATGCTTTCAAATGGTCTTCACACTTCTGTATTTATAGACAATTGGAGATTTGCCCGTTGGAGAGGCAGCCCCAAATTGCTATAAATGTCTTCCTTGAGTTCTTCAAACTGGAAGACAGTTTCTTGATAGTGACATGTCCTCATTTAGGAAATAAACGGCTGTTAAGACTTTGTCTTCATTCTGCAGCACTTTTCCCAATGTCTGACCTTCAGATCTTCTTGTTAGGACATGGACATGGCTTCTGAAAGTTGTTCCAATGATAGGACAACATTCCTCATTATTTGGACAACTCTCCTTATCACTATCAGCAGTCTTGCTTATCAGCAAGGTTGGCTTGCTCTTCTTCAGATGACTTGGCTCTTTCCCTTTAACTTTCATGAAGATGATCTTAGCTTGCTTCTTTGAAGATCTTTAGGGTGTGATTGTCTCTTATCTTTCAGCATAGTTGACCTTAGGCTCTTCAGAGCACTTGATCTTGATTAATTGTGCTGAGACAACTCATCTGGACAACTCATCTGATCAGCATACTTGACCTTCAGCAGTCTTGATCATGATTCCAGATTTTGAGCCTTGAGGGGACTTGATCTTAATGAACTTAAAAGCATGTGTTCCCCCTCAACTTGTGCATCTAATCATCTAAGAGCTACCTAACACATTAGCTCCTCATCTAGCCTTTACATTATATGTTCTATCATCTCTAGAACATATTCAATCATAACTTAGGCATGTCTCAGGGGGTTTTGGTGTTCAATCAAAACATATCTCATTTTATTCCCAACAATTTCCCCCTTTTTGATGATGCCAAAACCTATACATTTCATGCAAAAGTGACTTATCTACACCTATTACATTTATCTTCAGAAGACATGACTGAGGTCAATTATCCTGAAAGGCAAATGTGTTAGTGTAATCACCATTCATATTGAAAATAGGTTTCATAAACAGGCATATAAAGATGAGTATTTTTTTTGATTCAAAATAAGTTCAACTATCATTCATCAAAAGATCATTACAGGCATGTTGATAGTTGAGATTAACATATCAGAGCATGAATCAACAATATTAAATACATCAGAGCATTAAATTCTAATAACACTAAGCATATACAAGATATTTCAATCATATAGAGCTTGTATCAGAGCACCAATCTTGTATCAGAGCAAAAACTAATTCAAGCATTCAGATTTCATGATTATATCAGAGCAATCCAGGGCATATCAGAGCAACCAGATTTTCACAGCACACCACATCAGCAGTCTTGACTATAGATCAAACAAGAAGGTCAGAAGACTTAGCCATTTCAAAGATCATCCTCAGGAGGTGGCAGCATCCCATACTGTGCCCACACTCTTCTCTTCAATGCCATGGCTTCTTGGTTGGTTCCCTTAGGACCAAGAACCATCTTGTTCAGCTCGAGGATCTTAGTGAATTCTCTCAGAATTCTTGTTTGATCAATCCATCCTTCAAGCTTTGGAGGCATGTATATGATTGGCTTGGGAGCTGTGAGTTCAATTCTTGCAATGTCAGCAGCTGCAAGCAATTGTTGATAGAGATCTCTGTAATACTCTATCATGAACTCAGCAAAAGTAGAGTTGGCATCTCTTCCATTCCATCTGTCTATGACATATTGATCATAGACATACTCCCTTTTTGCTTCCTCCCATAAGTCATTCAGCTGAATTGGCACCCATTTATCCAAGTGAGGATATTTGGTGTCCATTGGGATCAATAGCTGTGGCTTCATCTTGTTGTATGTTGCTCTCTTTCTTCTTGGCTTCTGGAAGTCTGCTCTTCTCTTGTCTCTTGCTCTGTTGGCTTCATCTAACAAATCCATCCTTTCTTGGGCCCTTATCATGGCCAGTTTTTGTTGTGTTTCAGGGTCTTTGCCAAACCCTTCATGAAACAGCTTTGATGGATCATCAGCTAAGACAGTGGTCTTCTTCTTGGGTTCATGTCCAAATCCTTCAGCAAACAGTTCTTCAATATCTTCAGTGGATTTGGGACCTTCAGCATTTTTGGCAAATTCAGAAGACTTGTCTGTTTCAGCAGTCTTGGACTTTTCAGCAGTTTTGGCCTTCTTTGAGCTAGGCTCATCATCAATAATTCTGAACTCAGGTGGCAAATCAAGGCTGTTGGGAAAATCAGTGGATGTCTCAACTTGTCTTTTCTTTCCTTTTGCTCTCTTGATCTTTCCTCTAGTTTGGACACCTTCAGCATCCTTATCCAAACCAGACACCTCTCCACCTGGCCTTTGCTGTAACCTCACTCTTTCCTCTTGAGCTGAGGCCATAGAGTTCTTCAAAGCCAGTGCTAACTGCTCTTCTTCATTCAAATCTTCCAAGTTCAGCACTGCTGGTTCTTTTCCCTTTCCTTCAGGGACCATGTCCTTCCCTTTCACTGGACTCCCAATCACTAAGGCACCTTTTGCCCTTGCTCTTTCCTTTTCCCCCTTTTTGGCAGCATCAAAACATTCAGGCTTCAGCTCACTCATAGTGGATGCCAATAAGGACTGGGCTTGGGTTAGAGACTTCATTTCCTCCAACAAATATACATTCTCATCATGTATATTTTGCATCTTGTCACTGCTCAAGCTAAGAAAAGCAAGAACAGGCTTCATTTTCTGTTGGACAACCTCCTCCATGGTTGCCTTAAGAGATGCATCCAGTTGGGCTTTCAGGAGTTCAGTTAGGTTGGCCACTGCACCTTCAGCAATGTTGGCCAATACCTCTTGGGAAAATTTTTCTGAGGCTGCTTTCACCATAGCCAGCCTTTGCTCTTCAGTTCTTTGTCTTTGCAAGGCAGTTTTTCTTCCAAGAGCTTTCCTTACCACTGATCTCAATGTCTTCACATTGTTATTGTGGTTGATCCTTAGCAAAGATTGCTCCTTCCTAACATCCTTTGATACTGACTTCATGGTGTTTTTGGCTTTGATAACTTCAGTGGAGATGGTTTGCAAACCAGCCTCAACTCCACTGATCCTTGCTTCCAAGGTAGGCAACACCACATCTTCTGAGCCAGTTAACCTCATTTCCACAGATGCCAAAGTTCTTCCATGCTCATCCAAAGCTCCAGAGGTTTCTGCATGGGCTGTTTGGACTTGATGAGCCAAAGAATCCAACTTATCTGATTGCATCCCAAGCAAGGCTTGTGCTGATCCACTATCAACTTGGATGGGTGCATCTGTTAAGAGTTCATCTGCAAAAATTTGATCAAAGGTTATACCTGCAATATCAGACAAATCAAAAGAGTCAGTAAAAACACACTTTTCACCCTCAATTTCTTTTTCATAAGACTTTGATACATCAGCAGTCTTCTTCTCATTTTCAACTTGTTCTTTTCTCCCTTCAATAATAATGTCCTCACTAAAAGGAACAGGCCTCCTCTCATCAAGGGATTCTTGAAGTTCAGATTTGACTTCAAGAATAACCTGTCCTTCCTCACTTATACCACCCTCATATGTTGGTACACTCACAATCTTAGTGATGACTACCTCTCTTTCATCCATATCTCCCTCTGATTTTTCAAGACTACTTTCCTTTTCAACTCCTTCTCCTAAACCTGCAACATCTCCACCTTCAACAAGGTTCAAAGATGGCAGTTGTGAGGAGATCACAGTGCTTATATCAGCAGCCACTGAGTCATCCTGAATGATTAAGGGCTGATCAATGTCCATCACTCCTGACATTGAATAGGCCTTAATCAAACTAGCCTCTAAATCAGGAACCTCCACATCTTTAGGCTGTGCCTCAGGTTCAGAAGAACCTTCATTGGCAGATGTGTCCTTGGTTGTGTCACCACCCTTGGTCAACACCTCTGATTGCACAGAGCCTTTCCTATGATAGGTTCTAGGAGGGTTGGAAAGTCTGTCTGAAACAGAAGGTTTAGGAATATTGGCTTGAGGGGTTTCAGGAGGGTTGGGATTGGAGGGGTTTGAGGGATCATCAGGGGTATCATCATCAGAGCTACTGTCAGGATGTCTGATGCCCTTAGCTTTTCTTTCCTTCTCCTCCTTAATCTTATCAGCAACCAGCTTTGCAAACCTTTCTTCAACAATAAGAAATCTTGTCTTTGAAACTCCAGCAAAGTGTAATAACCTATTCTCCTCTACCTGCCACCAGTTTGCACCTTTATCAAGAATGACTTGTGATATCTCCATCAAAGATTTGTCTTTCACATCAACAAGCATCCTTAGATCATGAAAATCCTTCTGAATTCTTGGAAATTCAGCAAGTTGTGGATACAAACTGTCCACAGTAGCCTTGGCTCCTCCTCTGAGCATACTTTCATAAGTATACTCCTCCTCATCTCCACTTGAATGGGGACTTTGGGTTATAGGGGAGTTGGCTCTGGGTTCACTTAGTGTGGGTTCAGGCAGATTAAGTTCAGGGATGTTGGCTTCAGATAGGTTGGGTGCTGAAAAAGGTGTTTCAGTTGCTTTAGAGAGCAATGATTCTGAAGGGGCTTTACTTATGGGGGTTGGCTCAAAGAGTGCAGCTTCTAAAAGCTTTGAATAATTGAGCATAGATGAGTCAAGGGGAGAGTGTAATCTTGTCTCATCTACTGCTATATCAGCTAGCACATCTATGCCACTTCTTTGCTCATTCCCTTCAGGAGAGTACCTCTTTGCAAGATTGATGGGAGTGATAGGTTGGTTGGTTGGGGTTAAATGGGTTTCAGGGGAGTTGGGCTCAGGATTCTGATCCTCAGGGATGTTGGCCTCTTTTTGATGACCTTCAGGGACCTTGGATTCTGGAGTTCCAGCATCAGATGAGTTGGTCCTTGATTTGTTGGTCCTGCTTTCAGCTCTGCTCTCTCTAAGAGCAAGTTGTAGAGACCTTTCCTCTTGGAGCTCCAACACCTTGTCAGTAGGCTTCACCCTTCTCTTACTAGCCCTACTGCTCCCACTACCTTCCTCATCTTTCTCAGGGACAACCTCCCTGATCCTTTTATCACCCCTAGATTTTTGTCTAGTCTCATTGTATTTCTGTCTCAACTCTTCTGAATGATCAGAAGGCACACTTACTCCCTCTCTTGCAACTTCTTCAATCTCAGCTGAAGCATCTGATTTCTCCTCTGAGGGAATTTGAGACATCTTTCTTGTTTTCACCATTCTGGCCTTTGTCCTTCTCTTCATCTGAGGCTTTTCCTCCACCCTTGCTTCAGTAGGTTTGGCCATCAACATCCTTCTTTGCTCAGTTTTCTTGCTGAGCTTTCTGAACAGAATCTTTTGTGCTGGAAGAGGCTTTGCAAATGTTTGCATTTGAGAATAATGAGAAAATCTCTCAATCAACAAGCTTGCCCTTGTGCAGTACTTGAGCTTCCCTTCTAGCACAACCTTGTTTTGAACTCTGACTTTGAACTTGGCCTTCTCCTTCATCATCTCAGATATGAAGAAGGTTCTCCAATCAAACTTGATGCCTTTGTCACTAGCATCAATGATTGCAGCCATGATTCTGATTCTTGGATGGCTGACCTGCTCCAAGCTTCCAGTATTGCTCAAGAGACTCTTAGCAACTACCTCAAAGAGGTTAAGAAATTCTGGCTTGAGAGTTTTCTTGTTTTGTGTGGAGGAGAGAGGACCTGGAACCAATAGCCATTCTTGAGATATTTCATCTTCATGTCCAGTTCCATAAGTTTCTGGATTTCTTCCCTCAAAAGGCAATCCATAAGCTCCTTCAAGATCTTCTGAAGAGAATTTCACTTTATGAAATCTCTCTTCCTCTTCTCCTTCAGCAACATAAGACAATCTTGTGGAGATTTCACCATCTTCAGGCTTACCTCTCCATTTGAGAAAGGCAAAGAACTCAGCCATGTAATTTTCTAGGCAAGAGCTTGGTTTCTCTTCCATGAACTTCTGTAGGCCTGCTCTTCTCAACCATCTAAGGGTTGGTGTAATTTCAGAATCCTCACTCTCAAAGGAGACTATTGGCTCAAAATGGAGATTGTTTTTGTTGCTAAGGTAGCCAAAATCAAGGTCTAGAGCCTTGTTAGAGAAATCAACCACCATCTCTGGTCTAACTTTGGGAGCCATAGAGATTTTCAGAGATGAAAAATGGAAGGATATGGAGAGAATTTGAAGAAAAACGAGCTAGGGTTTGAATACTTGGGGAAGAAGAGAGTGTGAAGAGTTTTTAAGACTTGAAAATATTCTAAAAGAATGTTTGTCAATGAGTTGGTGAGATGTGTGCAGTTTCAACGGGTATCAAAAGTGGAAACACACATTTGGACGGCTAGGATGAGTTTCAGAGGAGTTGGCCAATTTGATCCAATGGTTAATAACCAATGTAACAGTGAGTTATTGGTTTTATTCAAAACGTGGAAGTTATTAAATATTAGTTAATGGTTGGGGTGTTTCTCGAGGTAGATCATGGCTTGAAAAGTGTAATGCAAACAAGAGTTAAATCTTGGCATTTAATGCATGGAAAGTGACATTTTGTGTGGGGGACAAAATAAATCCCACAGAGATGATATCTGTAATTTGGGACAGATATTAAGGTAGCCAATGATTACCTAAAATAGGTGCTTATCAGACCAATGAACTAGTTTGATAACCAAGTCAACTTATCTGACCCCACTTGGACAAGTGCCCTGAAGAGATGTGGACAACAGTCCTGAATTCCAATGGACAAGTGTCCTGAACAATTGTAGTCATCTCTTCTGAATTTCAGTGGACTTGACCAAGTCTGCTGAAGACCAATTCAGCTTTCTTTTATACCCATTAACTTTAATGAGTTTTACTTATCCAACTTCCCTGGATCAAGTAATCCCAACTCTGCTGATAGCTCCAGAAATCTTGCCTCTGCAAGTGGCTTTGTTAGAATATCAGCTTTTTGATGATCTGTGTGGATCTTGACCAACTTTATGTCCTTCTTCTCCACATGATCTCTAATGAAGTGATGCTTGATATCCACATGTTTGCATCTTGTGTGCAAGACAGGATTTTGTGATATAGCAATAGCACTATTGTTATCACAAAATATTGGCACTTCAGTAGAGTTGACTTTGTAGTCTCTTAGTTGTTGTCTCAACCAAAGAATTTGAGCACAACAACTTCCAGCTGCAACATATTCAGCTTCAGTGGTGGAAGTAGCCACTGTGTTCTGCTTCTTGGAGAACCAAGATATGAGCTTGTTGCCTAAGAATTGACAAGTTCCTGAAGTGGACTTTCTGTCAATTCTACAGCCTCCATAGTCAGCATCTGAGTAGCCAGTTAGCTCAATGTTGTCATCAGCAGGGTACCAAAGGCCTAGATTTTCAGTGCCTTTGAGATACCTTAAAATCCTCTTTGCAGCCTCAAGATGGCTTTTCTTAGGATTTGCTTGGAACCTTGCACAGACACCTACTGCAAAGGTGATGTCAGGTCTGCTGGCTGTGAGATAGAGGAGAGATCCAATGATTCCTCTATACTCAGTAGAGTTGGTTGGAATACCACTCTCATCAGGATCCATCTTCCAATTTGTGTTCATTGGGATCCTTACTGGCTTGCTAGTAGTACATCCAAATTTCTTGATCATTTCTCTGGTGTACTTAGCTTGGTTGATGAAGATTCCTTCTTTTGTTTGCTTGACTTGTAGACCCAAAAAGAAGTTCATCAACCCCATCATTGACATTTCAAACTTGCTTTGCATTAGCTTGGAGAACTTCTCACACAGCTTTTCATTGGGGGATCCAAAAATTATGTCATCTACATAAATTTGGACAAGCAAGATGTCCTCTCCTTCAGAGATTCTGAAGAGAGTTCTGTCCACAGTTCCCTTGGTGAATCCATGATCCAAGAGAAATTGTGACAGTGTATCATACCAAGCCCTAGGGGCTTGCTTGAGTCCATATAGAGCCTTCTTTAGTCTGTAGACTTGATCTCCAGTCTCAAACCCTGGTGGTTGCTCCACATAGACTTCTTCCTTCAAGACTCCATTCAGAAAGGCACTCTTGACATCCATTTGGTATACTTTGAACCTCTTGTGGGCTGCATATGCTAGAAAGAGCCTTATTGCTTCTAGCCTTGCCACAGGTGCAAAGGTTTCATCATAGTCAATGCCTTCATGTTGGCAATAGCCCTTTGCCACTAGTCTTGCTTTGTTTCTGACAATCACATCATTCTCATTTTTCTTGTTCTTGAACACCCACTTTGTTCCAATGACATCTTGATGTGAAGGTCTATCCACCAGCTCCCATACTTCATTTCTGGTGAATTGGTTCAGTTCTTCCTGCATGGCTGTGATCCAATTGGCATCTTGAAGTGCTTCCCCAATGTCACTTGGTTCTTGTTCTGACAAGAAACAACAGAAAAGAGCACTTTCACCATGAAATCTCCTTGTTTTGACTCCTATACTTGGGTCACCAAGTATTAGATCAGTAGGATGGTCAGACAACCAAGTCCTCCTTTTTCTGATCTCTTCAGTAGAGTTGTCCTCTACTAAAGTTGAGTCATTTTGATCATAGAATTCAGGATAATTAAATGCAGGATCTAATTCAGGATCATAATCAGGGGTGTTGTCCTCAATGTCAGGGACATTGATGTTTTCAACATTTTGAGTTCCCCCTTGATTATTTGATCCATTAACTACCTCAGCAGGAACTGCTTCTTCATTGGTAGTTGTTACCTGGTTGTGAACTGGGATTGGATCATTCAGTTCACTATTTCCTTCAGTGGGGTTTGTTTCAGGAAGGTTGCTTTCAGGAGTGTTGTCCAAAGTGAGTTTTTCAGGTAGGTTGGCTTGGACAACATCTATGAATTCAGTGTCTTTGTCTTTTAGACTCAGTCTGGTTGTCCTCTGTGTGATTTCTTCTGATTCCAAGTTCTCATTCCTGAACTCATGAATAGATTCATCAAACACAACATGAGGTGTTTCCTCCACAATAAGGGTTTTCTTGTTGTAGACTCTGAAAGCTCTACTGATTTGAGAGTATCCAAGGAATACACCCTCATCAGCTTTGCTATCAAAGGCTTTCAACTGTTCTTTCCCATTGTTGTGTATGAAACACTTACAACCAAAAATGTGAAAGTATGACACTTTAGGCAATCTTCCTTTCCAGAGTTCATAGGGAGTTTTGCCTTGCCCCTTAGTTATCAAACATCTATTTTGAGTATGGCATGCAGTGTTTATAGCTTCAGCCCAAAACCTCTTAGGTAAATTTGAATCAGCAATTAAGGTTCTAGCAGCTTCTTTTAAAGTCCTATTCCTTCTTTCTGCAACTCCATTTTGTTGGGGAGTTCTAGTTGCTGAGGTTTCATGAGCTATTCCATTAGATGTGCAATACTCATTGATGTATGAATTAATGAACTCAGTGCCTTTATCAGATCTTATCTTGATAATGCTAAGGCTTTTCTCATTTGACAATCTCTTTAGTAGTTCAGGCAGTTTGATTTGAGTTTCCTTCTTATTAAGGAGACATACCACCCATGTGAACCTAGAGAAGTCATCTACTACAACCAATGTGTATTTTCTACCATTTATGCTTGCAGGGGTAATAGGTCCAAATAGGTCCATATGTAGTAGTTCAAGCACCCTTTCAGTAGAAATGACTGGTTTTCCTTTAAATGAGGCTTTGATCTGTTTTCCTTCTTGGCATGGTTTACAAACATGCTCCTTAATGAAAACCTCATTAGGTAGTCCTTTAACTAATGCATTTCTAGCAATCTTGTTCATTGTTTTGAAGTTCAAGTGATTTAATCTTTTATGCCATAACCAACTTTGTTCACTAGAACTTTTAGCAATGAAGCATGCAGCATCAGTAGACTTGTCCCAGTCTGCAAAGTACACATTTCCTTTCCTAGTTCCAGTCAATAGAATTTGTTGAGTCTTATCTTTGATTAAGCATTTTCCACTAGAAAACTCAACATTGAAATCTTTATCACAGAATTGACTGATACTAAGAAGATTATATTTGAGACCAGCTACATATGATACATTGGTTACTTTGATGTTACCAATCATCAAAGTACCATAACCTTTTGTTGTAGCTTGTGAACTGTCTCCAAAAGTGACATTTGGGCCTTCTTTTTCAATAAAATCAGTGAGGAGTTCCTTGTTTCCAGTCATGTGCCTTGAACATCCACTATCAAGGTACCATGCTGACTTTTTGCTCATGCTCCTCTTCTTGTGGCCCAATGGTACCTGCAATTAGATTGGTTTAGGTACCCTTTGTGTTTTGGGTCCTGAGAGGTTAGCTGTACCTTTAGGAACCCAAACTTGCCTAATAACCCTGATTGATTCAAGGTGGCTAAGTTGTCTTCCTCTAGCATCTATATACACTGTCTTTCCCTTAAATGCCTTTGGGAAAGTGTGTGTGAAAGTGTTAACTCTGTAAGTTTCAGGAGAGTTGTCAAATCTTCTGAACTTATGAGTTCTTTGTGCTACTTGAGGGAATCTTTGAGGAAAGGCTTTCTTATGACCATTACCCTTTGGCATGAAGGGTTTTGGCTGTCTCATTTTATTTTGCCTTTGAGGATAATTGTTCTTAGGTTTAGTCAGTTGAGGCTTTCTCAGGAGAGTTGGCCTAGGCTGATTATACCTTGGACAATTCCTCTGAACATTGTTCAGGAGAGTTGCCCTTCCATTGGGTCTACTCTGCTGACCAACATTCCTCTTATGTTCAGGAGCTTTGGCCATTTCCTTAGGTTTTGGCCTAGTCTCCTGAAGCACTTGAGTAGGCAAATCATCCATTTTGCCTTTTCCTTTGTTCAGTGGCTGAATTACTTCATTTTCAGTTTGTGCCACTGATTTAACAAAGATTCTCTTAGTGTTACTCACAGAAGCAACACTAAGACAAGGTGAAGATTCAAATGGATCAAAACCTAATCCACTTCTTTGAGCCATAGGTCTTTGATAACTTTGAATTTCCTCTATTGCTCTAGAGGATTTCTTCAAGGCAGACATCTTTAATTTCAGGCTCTCTTCACTTGATTTAAGAATATCATATTCATGTGAGAGGTTTTCAAATTTGGCATTGAGAATTTTCAGTTCAAAATCTTTTCTCTTTTGAGAGAGAAGTTGATCATCAATCTCCTTTTGTTGGTCAACTATCCTGAGATTTGCTTCCTCAAGCTCTCTCAAGACTTGTTGATACAACTCAGTAGACTTGACATCAACAACTGCCTCAGAGTTTTTGGCAAGCTCAATAGCCAATCTATCATTTTCTCTCACACAATTATCATGAAATTCTTGTAACATAGTGAAATCTTCCATCAACTTTCCAAGGGAAAGCTTCAAGTTGACCTCACTAGTGTTTTGTGAGATGAGTGATGGTGAACTAGAAGTAGAGGATACCTCATCATCCTCAAGAGCCATGTTGCAGACATCATCATCATCATCACTATTTGAGAACAGTCCATCAGAAGAGTTGAAGCTTTCAGCACTATCAGATTCTTCACCAGCCATCATGGCTTTTCTGTTGGTGAACTTTCTGTCTCTTTTGGCTTGTCTTTCTCTTCTCTCTTTAGAGCTTAGTTCAGGGCAATCATATTGGAAGTGCCCTTTTTTCTTGCAATTATAGCACAGGTCTTCATCATCATCCTTCTTTGGCTCTTCTTTTCTTTTTGATGATGAAGGTTCAGCTCTACTGGACCTTCTCCTATCAGAGTACTTGTCCTCTGATCTTTTCTCTTCAGGCTTTTTGGCTTCAGCCTGATCTTCAGGAGAGTTGTATCTTCTCCTGAATTTGTTGTCTTGGTAGAATTTCTTGTATCTACCAAACCTTGAATTTAGCTTTTCAAACCTTCTAGCCATCAAAGCTAGTTCTTCCTTCATTTCAGTCTTTGAGACTGACTTTGATGATCTTGGAGTGGGTTGCATTTCTGGTTCAGCAGCTTTGGCTTTGAATGCCACTCCCTTAGTAGGATTTGAAGGTTCCTCAACAGGCTTTCTTCTATTGAGGTCAAACTCATAAGCTTTGAGTTCTGAGAAGATTTGTTGCATGCGCATTGAGGAGAGATCTTTGGTGTTTTGCATCATTACAGCATAGACATCCCACTTCTGAGTGAGACTCCTCAAGATCTTCAATCCAACTTCTCTCTTTGTGTAGACTTTGCCCAATGAGTTGATCTCATTCATCACATCAGTGAATCTACCAGCAAACTTATCAATGGACTCTTCAGACTCCATTGCAAACTGTTCAAACTTCTGCACAGCCACTTGGAGCTTATTCTCCTTGATCTTATCAGTACCCTCACACATTTCAGCAAGAGTATCCCAAATTTCTTTGGCAGTTGTGCAGTGGTAGACTCTTCCCATGATTGCATCTGGAATTGTTTGATAGAGGGTATTCATGGCAAGATAATTCAGATTATCTTTTCTCTTTTCATCAGCAGTGAAGTCATCCTCATCCTTGGGAATCAATTCCCTTATATCTGCCCTTTGAGCTTCAGTAACTCTGGGATTAACAAATGTGAACACAAAAGGACCTCTTGTGATCACTCTCAGCATGTCAGTGTGGAGGGATGCAAGATGGGCCCTCATTCTGATTTTCCAGAAATCATAGTTATCTATTGAGAACATGGGCAATTTGTGATGTGAGATGTGGTTGACTGGATTTGTGGCCATATTGTCCAATCCTTGAACAGCAGGAGGTGGAACAGCAGCATTGTTGTTGGCCATTTCTCAAGAACAACCAGTTAGTCAACAAATGAAAGGATTTCAGATAGATCAGTTCAGTGACCACACCAAATATGTGATTTTGAAAACCAAGATGGCTTTTCAGAAGCAGTGGTCTTTGAACCCCTGCTCTGATACCACTTGTTGGTCCTGAAAGGAGTATATAACAAGTGTATGGGGGGGGGGAATACACTTGTATGCAATTTCTTTTTCAAATTTAATCAACCAGAGCTCAGCAAGGTTGTCTTGGACAACTCTGCTGAAGATGATTAACTCTTCTAAGATAATCAAACTACTAAGTACTATTGAGTACTTAGTTAAATAATTATCTAGGGGAGTTATATGTGCGGAATTGTGGTTGGCCCTTTTTGTTTAGACTCCTTTGGATTCTGAAATCACTTAGTTAATGCAATACAGTCCAGTTTTCAGGGAACTTGTCCAAATATGTTTTTGCACAGTCTTTGGAAATTTATCCTTGAAAGATCAGTTTTGTGTGCAGTGTTGATGTAATGTAAGTACTTGAAGTGTAAATCAACACAAGAATTTATAGTGGTTCAGAGACTCAAGCTCCTACATCCACTTTCCCTGATTTAACAGGATAATTCCTTCTCTTTGGAATTAACTTGTTTTATAGTGCCAAGGTGCACTTGATCAAGAACACCACTCCTTGGTGAATTGATCCCTAGGATGTCTAGAGTCCTAGTACCCTCTTCTCAACTCAGAACTGAACTGTTCTTCTCTCAACAGTCAGCTCCTACCACTTCTACTACTACAACCTTCTCACTTTCACTCTTGAAAGGTATAAGGGTTGAGGTAAGGTTCCAACTAATGAGATATCCTTTACAATGAAGATCAATGTATAAGGATAGGATATCTCTCTAAGCTTGTGTATGGTTTTACAATGTAGTACAGCTTAGAAGAAGTGTTTGAAGACTAAGATAGTCTTTGAAAGCTTGTAAAGTTCTATAAGCTTTGAGCTTCAGAATTCTTGTGTAGTTGAATTCTGTTGAGGTAAGTTGGATGCTTTCAAATGGTCTTCACACTTCTGTATTTATAGACAATTGGAGATTTGCCCGTTGGAGAGGCAGCCCCAAATTGCTATAAATGTCTTCCTTGAGTTCTTCAAACTGGAAGACAGTTTCTTGATAGTGACATGTCCTCATTTAGGAAATAAACGGCTGTTAAGACTTTGTCTTCATTCTGCAGCACTTTTCCCAATGTCTGACCTTCAGATCTTCTTGTTAGGACATGGACATGGCTTCTGAAAGTTGTTCCAATGATAGGACAACATTCCTCATTATTTGGACAACTCTCCTTATCACTATCAGCAGTCTTGCTTATCAGCAAGGTTGGCTTGCTCTTCTTCAGATGACTTGGCTCTTTCCCTTTAACTTTCATGAAGATGATCTTAGCTTGCTTCTTTGAAGATCTTTAGGGTGTGATTGTCTCTTATCTTTCAGCATAGTTGACCTTAGGCTCTTCAGAGCACTTGATCTTGATTAATTGTGCTGAGACAACTCATCTGGACAACTCATCTGATCAGCATACTTGACCTTCAGCAGTCTTGATCATGATTCCAGATTTTGAGCCTTGAGGGGACTTGATCTTAATGAACTTAAAAGCATGTGTTCCCCCTCAACTTGTGCATCTAATCATCTAAGAGCTACCTAACACATTAGCTCCTCATCTAGCCTTTACATTATATGTTCTATCATCTCTAGAACATATTCAATCATAACTTAGGCATGTCTCAGGGGGTTTTGGTGTTCAATCAAAACATATCTCATTTTATTCCCAACACTAGTCTGCTTTTTCGAAAACCATGAAATGAGTTTTGTACCCAAGAATTGACAAGAACCAGATGTAGATTTCCTATCTATTCTACAGCCACCAAAATCAGAATTTGAGTAGCCACTTAGAGATAAATCATCATTTGAAGGATACCATATACCATGATTGATGGTTCCTTTCAAATATTTCAGTATTCGTTTAGTGGTTTCCATATGACTCTCTTTTAGATTAGCTTGAAAACGAGCACATACGCCAACAGGGAATGCAATATCATGTCTACTAGCAGTCAAGTACAGTAATGAACCAATAAGACCACGATAATATGTTTGATCAGCACACTTACCATGTTCGTCTGGATCCATCCTGTATGTAGGTAACATAGGTACGCCAGCAGACTTGCATGTCTTAATACCATATTTGTCTAGAAGATTTCTAGTATACTTTGCTTGATTTATGAAAATCCCTTCAGGGGTCTGTTTTACTTGAAGACCAAGAAAGTAATTCATTTCACCCATCATAGACATCTCAAATTTACTTTGCATGAGTGTTGAAAAACTTTCACTCAGCTTCTTGTTAGGTGAACCAAAAATGATGTCATCTACGTAAATTTGGACGAGTAAAATGTCTTTCCCTTCTTGTCTTCTGAACAAGGTTCTATCGACCTTGCCCTTAGTAAAACCATTTTCTAACAGAAAGAGAGAGAGAGTATCATACCATGCTCTTGGAGCTTGCTTTAGTCCGTATAAGGCTTTCTTCAATCTGTACACCTGGTTGCCTTTGACTTCGAAACCTGGAGGTTGTTCAACATACACTTCTTCCGCAAGAATACCGTTAAGAAATGCACTTTTAACATCCATTTGATATACAGTAAATTTCATATAAGCAGCATATGCAAGGAACAATCGAATGGCTTCTAGTCTAGCAACAGGAGCATATGTTTCATCATAGTCTATGCCTTCAGCTTGTGAATAGCCTTGGGCCACTAGTCTAGCCTTATTCCTAACGACTACATCATTCTCATCTTTCTTGTTTTTGAAAATCCATCGAGTGCCAACTACATTATGATGCTTAGGCCTATCGACAAGTTCCCAGACGTCGTTTCGAACAAACTGGTTCAACTCGTCTTGCATAGCGATGATCCAATTACTATCAGCCAATGCCTCTTTAACAGTGGTAGGCTCGATAGAAGAAAGGAAACAACACCAGCAAAACATAGATGGACTAGGCTGTTCTTGCGACTCAAAGAGTTGTCGTCTAGTCTTCACACCAATAGTAGAGTCACCAATAATATTTTCAGTATCATGCGCAGATTTCCATGTTTTTCTAGTCTTAACAGTAGCACTATCATCATCTATATCATGTGCAGCATCATGCATATCAACATCATTTGTATCATCAACAGATTTACCAGGAGTAGTAGAGTCAACTAGAGAAGGCATGTCAACTGGTCTAGAAGACTTACCTTGAGTACTTACCTTCTCTTTGTCATCAGACTCGAGAGCTTTCATGAATGGATTGTAGGCTTGAACGGATTCATATACCTCTGATTCTTTGTCAGATTCGATTGTTAGATCAGTCACCTTTTCACTGATCTTTTCGGCAGACGAGTCCTGTCGAGATTCATCGAAAACCACATGTGGTGTTTCTTCCACACAGAGAGTTGAGTAGTTGAATACCCTAAATGCTTTGCTAGTCGAGGAGTATCCTAAGAATATCCCCTCGTCCGCTTTAGCATCGAAAGCATTCAACTTGCTCTTTCCGTTGTTATGGATGAAACACTTACAACCAAATATATGGAAATATGAAATTCTGGGTTTTCTACCTTTCCAAACCTCATAAGGTGTCTTTCCTAGAGCTTTGTTGATCGCACTTCTGTTCTGTGAATGGCATGCAGTATTAATAGCTTCAGCCCAAAACTTTTGAGGAGTTTGATATTCAGCTAACATGGTTCTACAGGCTTCTTTGAGAGTTCGATTCCTTCTTTCTGCTACACCATTTTGCTGTGGTGTCCTGGCTGCACTAGTAAGATGCTGGATACCACGTTTAGCACAAAAGTCTTTGATATAGCAATTAATGAACTCAGTTCCCTTGTCACTACGAATCTTGACAATAGACTGGTTCTTCTCAACTTGTAACTTCTTCAACAGATCAGGTAGAAGTGTTTGTGTATCACTCTTCTTGTGTAGAAAGACTACCCAAGTAAACTTAGAATAGTCGTTTACCACAACAAGTGTGTACCTTCTACCATTCAAGGTTGGAGGAGTTATTAGACCATGAAGATGCATATGTAAGAGTTCTAGGACTCAACTAGTTGAGAGAGTAGGAATTGACTTAAAAGAACCTTTCACCTGTTTACCCTGTTGACAAGCAGAGCATACATGTGACTTGTAATAGATTTCGTTGGGAATACCTTCCACAAGGTAATCTCTTGCTATCTTATTAAGAACCTTAAAGTTTAGATGACAGAGGCGTCTATGCTAGAGCCAACCAAGTTCTTTAGGATTCTTAGTAAGTAGACAAGTGTCCCTCGGACAGCTATTCCAGTTCACTATGTACACACTACCTTGTCTTACGCCGACTAGTAGGACTATGTGTGTCCTTTTGTCAATGATCTGACATTTGCGGCTTTTGAACTGCACCTTGTATCCACGATCACAAAACTGGGAAACAGATAGTAAATTGTATTTCAAACCTTCAACATATGAGACATCTTGAATCTCTACGTCTCCATTCCGAATGTAACCAAATCCTTTAGTGACAGCAGTGGAGCTATCACCAAATATTACTTTTGGTCCTTCTTGCTCATGGTAGCTTGATAAGAGAGCTTTGGTACCAGTCATGTGGTGCGAACAACCACTATCAATGTACCAAGTTTCTCCTACTGAGCCACCCTTCTTATATAAGTCTAGTCGACCCTGCAATGAAGATATTCAATAATTTAGGTACCCACTAGTTTATTGGGGTCCTGGAGGGTTAGTCGAGTTCAAAGGAATCCAAATATACATTGGAGTCTTGAACAAGTTCGATCTCTTAAGCTTCCGGCCATATTTGTTACAGAATGAGACCTTGTTGTCCTTATCTGGCCTATCATTCGATTTCGGGTCTACTCGTTTGAGATAGCCTTTTGACTTAATCTCTACTTGAGCAGGCGCTGGTCTATGATATTCAGAATAGGGTTTATATGCATTAGGTTCATACGGTTTATAGACTCGTTTGGGTCTTTCCTCACTTATGATATCATATGACAAAGGTGGAGGATATAGGACTGCTTGTGTACGATATTTTGGAGCAACCTGTCTAGGCCTAGACGAGTAGAGCTGAGACTGCCTTATGAAAGGAGGTCTAGGCTCTTGTTGTCTAGTCTGTACTTGTCTAGTACTCGTCTCCTCAGGATACCAATCCTCGTATCTGACCTGATTAGGTCGTCCACGATTAGTGGTCCTTTGTTGACTAGTTCTAAACGGAACAGGCTTGTTGTTAACATCCTTTTTACCTCCCTTGGTAGTCGGAATGTTAACTCGAGTCTGTTTAGGTACAGTGCCTTTAGACGGAGTTCCAATATCGTAGATCATTGGTCCTTTTCCTTTATCATTTGGCAGGAGTCTTGAGTTAGTAGTAGTAGGGTTCTTAGTGACTCGAGTAGATGAGATGGATGATTCAGCACCTATACCTGTCTTGTCAGCTGGATCTCTATACCTATCTGACAATTCAAGGTTAATCTTGGAAGAGTTAACCAGGTCAGTAAGTTTGAGATCTAATGTGACAACCTCGGTCTCTAAGAACTTATTACGTTCTTCAAGCTTTTTGCACTTGCTCTTTAAAATATTGAACTCATTTCTTTCAGTTACATGTGTCTTATGTAGGTCTTGATATAACCTGTCTGTCAATGCACACTTTTCTTTGAGTTGCCTTAACTCTTCAGTCAAGCGTTCATTTAGGACTGTTACATTAGGATCTACTTTAGACTGAGCTTCCTTAAGATCAATGATTTCTTGTTTTAATGCGATGTTCTCGTCGCTGACTTCAATGAATGCCTGATTAGCTAGTAGGAGGTCGTCTTCAATAGCACTAGTAGAGTGATCAAGACTGCTCCCTACTCCACTACTGGCAGTATCACATTCATCAGAATCCGATTCATCACAAGATTGAAAAGAAGTAGCAGATGATACCTCTTGGTCGATTTTAGCCATACAGCATAGACCATCATCTACTATGAAAGCTTCATCGTGGTCTGGATCAGACGGGTAGCTAGATGAGGACGATGGCAACTCGTCTGAATCCGTCTCAGAGTCATCATTGGCCATCATTGCTTTCTTGCCACGGTTGTATCTTCTTTCCCTTCGTGCTTTGCGTTCTTCTCGATCATCGGTGCTCAGGTCTGGACATTCATAGATGTAGTGACCTGGCTTTTCACAGTTATAGCACAAAACATCATTAGTAGCCTTTTTAATAGGAGATTTATTCCTTCGTTTATCACGTCTATCAAAACGCTGAATCTTCCTATTATCAGACTCTCTATCTCGTCTATTACCTTTCGAGACTTCGTCTCTCCTTTCGGATGAGTTTCAGTCTCGTCTGGTCTCAGACGAGTTCTTAGAAGCAGACGCTCTATGATCTCAATAGAACTTCTTGTATCTACTGAAACGCTTATTCAGCCTATCAAACTTCCTAACCATGAGACTCACTTGATCCTTCAGGCTAAGATCACTATCTAACTCGTCTTTCACAGGAGCAGACCTAGTCTTAGACTTCGACCTG
Organism: Galeopsis tetrahit; assembly: GCA_963675135.1. Classification (NCBI taxonomy): domain Eukaryota; kingdom Viridiplantae; phylum Streptophyta; class Magnoliopsida; order Lamiales; family Lamiaceae; genus Galeopsis; species Galeopsis tetrahit. The sequence goes on along the minus strand of OY776131.1, from coordinate 51,254,229 downwards.
TCTACCTTAGAGGACTTAGACGAACTAGACTTAAAGGCAACGTTCTTAGATACAACATTGTCTCTACCACACTCAGCAATTGGATCTTCTTCGTCTAGATCAAACTCATGCGCCTTCAGAGTTTGAAACATGGTCTCTGATGTCCACTCGTCTATGTCTTGAGTGTTCTTAACAAGCATTTTTACCATTTTCCACCTGGCATCAAGACTCTTAAGAATCCTAAGATTAATTTCACGAGCAGTATAAGACTTACCAAGGACTTCCAAATCATTCATGATCTTAGTAAAACGAGTATCCAGCTGGTCGATAGTTTCGCCAGCTTTCATCCGAAATGATTCAAATCTTTGGACGGCTGTGGAGAGCTTGCTCTCTTTGATTAGGGATGTCCCTTCACAAATGATAGCGAGCCTATCCCACATCTCCTTGGCAGTTTTACATTTTAACACTTTTTCTAGATACTCGTTAGGAAGAGTGTGTAAGATGTAATTCTTCGCCAAGCTATCCAAATTATTTTGACGCATTTCTTCTGAGGTTAGATCTGACCTGGGTTTCTTGACGAGAGTGCCAATTGGTTTGTCTTTGTCGAGAGTGGCAGTATTTGGGACCATCGTCACGATTGGACCCTCGGTGATAACAGAGATCATTAAGTCGTGCGTGGAGCTGAAAATTGCTTCCATACGCAGCTTCCAATAGTCATAGTCCTGAACTTGGAACTTAGGCAACTTGTTAGCACTAATTTCAAGTGACATGATTCAAGAAGATAAGTATAGCACAGTATAGTATCAAGAATCAGATATTTTCAAGTATAGCAATACAGAACACGTAAGAGCACGAACAATAAGAACCAAGACTTTCACCAAAGTCTTCAAGGTTATCAAGAAACAGCAGCTATTAAACTACTGCTCTGATACCACTTGTTGGTCCCAAGTTGAGTTAATATCGAGTAAGCTAGTGAAAATGTCTAGAGGGGAGGGGTGAATAGACTTTTCAAAATTCTATCGATATATCAGAATACAATATGCGGAATAACGAAATTACCAATGAGCCCAAGTAGTTTATACTCAACTTAATTCGAAAAACTCTGTTCTTATGAATACTCAACTAGTCTTGTTCAGTTATGTATGCAAACAGTTAATAAATCAAACAAAACAGTAAAGTAAATCAAACACAAGATTAATAGTGGTTCGACAACTTGTCTACATCCACTCTCACAAACCCAGTTGTGAAATTCTATTAACTCGTCTAATGGAGTAATGTGTTCTTGTAGCTTTAAGTCCCAAGAAATAAGACTTCGATCTTTTCGATTATACCTCCAGGTATATCTTCGATCTAACAAACTAGTTGTTTAACAAGAAACTAGCACCTTGATACAGTAAACAAAAAAATAAAACTTCTCTTCAGTAGCAGTCTTCTTTTGTTCTTCACTTGTCTAGCAGACTTGCTTTCTGAACTTCAATAACTCTGTGAGTGTTTGCTTCTTTGAATCTTCAATAACGCTTCAGTATGCAATAATATCAGTAGTCTTCAAACGAACAATACCATGGGGTATTTATAAACTTCTGAATCATCAAGAACTTGTAAGTTGTAACCAACTTTTCTTGAAAACTAACTTCATAACTTCTTATCTTATCCATCCACGCGTTTCTGTTAATAATCAATTATTTCTAACTAACTTCTTCAAATCTTATCTTCACACTTAAAACGCGTCGAATAACCAATTTCAAATTGACTTGTCTTGTTGAGTTGCGATTGCACTTGTCTTGTGTAGACTTGTCTTCTCTTCTTGTCTGGTTTCCTTGTGTGATCTTCATCAGTAGACTATTCTAATCCTAACAAGACTATTACATTACTTTAAGCTCTTCTTAATTATAAAGTTTAGTCAACTTATAAATATATACAATGAATATTACATTTACATACAAAAATCATGAGCTCTATACAATGATTATTATAGCTCAATAACAACCTAACATGTATACAAACAAATATGAAGTACTTATAATTCGTACTTATCTTTTAATAGCACTTGTCTTTTAATGTGAACTCTACTGGTCTGTTCAAGATGACTTGTCTTAACTAGACTAGATCAGTCAACACTTAGAAAATATTCAAACTACTTTTGGCTTATCAAAACTTCATCATATCATCAATTAGGACTTGTTTCAGGATTCATATCCCAACATGATCCCACATAAGGAAGACACCCGAAGCAATTCTTCCACTTGCACTTTCATTTCGAGAGTTAGTTTTAGTTGTTTACTTAGTGTTTGTTTTTCTTATTGGTATTTACTTTATCCTCTTGTTTAGCTTATATAACACCATTTTGGGGCTCCGCACGCGCTACTAGGTTCTTGGACGATAACTACTTGGTCGTATACTTGCAACACTATAACGAACCCATACGTTTGTGGAGATCGTTATTGTTGTGCTAAAAGTATGCAAAATACAAATAAAGTCAAACATTCCTCATTACACATTTTTTTCAAATTTATTAAGGGTAAATAACTAATAAGGTCATTTCACTACTAGTTTTGTCTAATAAAACCTACAACATAATTTCTTGTCTAATAACATCAAATTGAAAAATCTAAGACAGTTATACCCTTTTACTAATTTCAAACAATTCGAATTTTTTAATTCAAATTCACAAGTCAACTAAATACCATAATTATAGATTAGGGGAGAATTTCGAAAACGCGAAATTTCAGCACCTTCCAAAAATTTAAAATTCTCCTAAAAAGTAGGTATACACATTAATTCGTTTCACTTGCAGCTTCGAGATTTCTGCACTCTGCATAATTCAAATTCACAAGTCAACTAAATACCATAATTATAGATTAAGGGAGAATTTCGAAAAACGCGAAATTTCAGCACCTTCCAAAAATTTAAAATTCTCCTAAAAAGTAGGTATACACATTAATTCGTTTCACTTGCAACTTAGAGATTTCTGCACTCTGCATATACACAGAAATGTGCATAACAAAGTTGTGCATACATTTGATAAGATATAGCATTACCTTAATCTTACATGAGGTTCTCCATCAATCCAAACTTCTCTACCCCAATTCATTTAATGCCAGTTGCATGTAGGTATGCACATTATAATGTGCACTAAAAGATGCATAAAAATCAAGACATGGACTACATCTAATGAATTTCATAGTGCATATGACAATGAAGTTGCAGTATACAATACATCGTGTCAAACATAATATGCATCGTGGTATGCAATTGCAGGATATAGTACATGTGTGTATGCATGTAGTATATGTGATTCACGTGTTATGCAACACTAAAATAAACAACCGCAAGTGTACGGTGTCTATCGTACCGTGATAAGCACGAGGTCGATCCCACAAGGAGGTTAAGCGTAAAAGTGTAGTTTGTTAACGTGGTTCTATTTAGACGCGATCGATAACTTGAAAGTGGTGAATTACTCTAAGACTACCTACCAAAGTGTCACAAATAAGTAAGAAAGAGCAATGAAAATCGATCTACTAGCATGTGAATTAAGAAAACGAAAGTAAAATTGATGAAAACTCAATTAAGAGAAGGTGGGTTCCAAGGCAATTGTAACACCTAAATATCCGTTTATGAATGTTATCTCGTTTAAATGGCCATTAAGGTTATCTCATATAGGGTGATCACACAAGAAGAACTAATCGATCTCTCGATACAACTAATCCAAAGGCGCAATGCAACATAGTTTCGTATCTCTACATCACAAACATTACACTGCCTAAAATAACTCCTAAGATCATTCAATTCCCTCTCCGATAATTAATCATCTCTCGAGATCATAATAATACCGGGTTGCATGCTTACATACGATTAAATGGAATAAATCTCTCGATACTACCCCAATTAACAATGAATTAAGCAAATCATCATGGCCAATAACAACATGCTTTACAATGGATAATTAAGCATACAAATAAGAGACAAACACCAATTAAATCAAGAAATCAATCATAAACTTCAATCCAAGTATTTACAATGCCTTAGAACCACAAAGTGTTTAGTTAACTACTAGCATAATGAAATTACAAAATCCAAATGTAAAAACTAAATAAAAAGAAAGATAACAAGAAAGCTTAGTCTAGATTGTGATGTGGAATGAAATTTGCAAGCTATTGCATCCTTCCTTCCTTGATTTGATGGAGAATTGAGAGAGAAATGGCCAAATCACCTTGGAGTGTGTGAAAGTATGTGTAGGAATTGAGGAATTGGGGGTGAATGGCTTGAATTTCAAGAAAGAGGGTTTATATAGTGTTTGGGTAGGGTTTGGATGGCATAATTGCAAGTTGGTCCCTCAAAAATGGCCAAAATGTGAAGATGGCACCGAATTTGGGGTGACTCGGCCGAGTTGGGGTCACTCGGCCGAGTGGAGCACTTAAAAAGCGTGCCACGATTTTGTCTAGCCGAGACTCGGCCGAGTTAGGGTTACTCGACCGAGTGCGCAGTAAAATTGAAACTTGCAGATTCGGCCGAGTTAGCTTACTCGGCCGAGTGATGCGCAATTCCAGGAGCTACGGCATTCAACCTGACTCGGCCGAGTTGGCTCACTTGGCTCACTTGGCATTAACACGCAGTGCGCAGTAGTATGCAAGTATTAGTAAAACTATCACCCTTCGGCCGAGTGCGCAGTAGTATGCAAACTATCTTATGACACACTATTCGAGGGTCGATCTTGGCATTACCCCTCTTTTCCGCTTCTTCTTCATCACCTTTTCTAGTCATAAGCTCCTGAAAAGTGTAGACCACCTCCCTATCATTTTGTTTAGATTGGGCTTCCTCATTCAAATTCCAAAGAGGACCCATCACCTCCTGCTCCGCCATCTGCCACATTTCCTTAACTCCTTCGTCAATGACCACCGCCTTTCCTTTAGCTTTCCTCCTTTTTTCAGACTCGGCTGCAGCATTTTCCTCCAGATTGATAACCTCCAAACCCCTATCCACCCTTCTCCCTTCTACTGGATGATATGCCCCCCTAAGAGTAGGGACTCCAAAGTTAATACCCATCAACCTGGATAAGTCTTGCATGTCCGCCAAAGTCGGTCTTTTCGTCTTACCCGCCTCTAACCATTCTGGAAAGATTTTATGGTTTTCAATCCAATCATCCTCGCGATCCTTCACTTTGCTACAGCCCCTGACAGAGTGAGTTAAAAGTCCACAAAAAGTGCAGAAATCAGACAATCTTTCATAACGAAAGAAAATGATAATAGTATCATTTTCAACAGTAAAATTCGAAAAAGGCATAAAGGTGCCTCCGTGTCCAAAAGCACACGAACTCTTAAAGATTCTCCCCACGCCATCTGTCCTTCTTTGGCATTGACCTGCAAAACTTCACCAAGTATACTTCCCAGTCGTTCCCCAGTTATTTTATTCATTGCATGTGCAGGAAGGCCGGCCATGAATCTGTACCCAAAAAGGAACACGATCCATTTTCATATTTGCAAAACACTCCGATCCCGTTAGCTGCTTCAACACCATGAGTGATCTCCTGAGATTCCATGGTTGCATGTCCAATATTTCTTGCATTTCTGCTTTTCCAATAATAAAATAATAAATAATTCACAAAAAAAATATTAAGTTTCATTATTCAACGATGCACGGACTAAGAGTTTAAGAAATTTATTATTGTATCATTAATATTATACTATTTCATATGAGTAAATTTATCACAAAAAATAGAAAATTTTGTCTTATAGATTATAATCTAGATGAAAAGTGCATGTATACAAAACTAAATAAAAATAAAACGAATAAAAATTACAGATTTTGAAATACTTCTTTGTATACAACATTTTTTGTTGATCTATTATTCTCACCATCTTGGTCACAAATTAAAATTTTAAGCCCTTTTCGATTGGACACTCGTGAAATTGCAACATATAATTGACCGTGGCTAAAGACAGGTTTCTTCAACAATAGACCGACATGTGAAAGCGATTGCCCTTGACTTTTGTTTATTGTCATAGCATATGATACAATCAAGGGAAATTGTCTTCTTTAAAATTTGAATGGTAATCTCGGATCAAACGGAGTTAACGACATTCTAGGTTATATGATCAGGCCTTCTTCAAATGTGATTATCAAGTTTCTTATTGTTATGCAGAAGCATGGTTTGCACCTTTTCCTTACCTAATTTTTTTTCTTTTCAGTATCCATCTCATGAAATCTGTTTTGAATTTCTTAACAGGGTACATTGGTGAATTTGAGTTTGTTGATGATGATCACAGATCTGGAAAAAACTGTTGTTGAATTGAATGAAAGACTATTTAAATGTGGGGTTATCAACCCTCGATTCAATGTTGGTGTCAAGGAAATTGAGCCTTGGACTGCACCGCTCCTCCCGTCAAGATAAGTAGAAATAAATCCAAATGGTGTTCCTAATTATTTTTGTTACTTTGCTGGTATTAACAAAAAATTACCTTTTTTATGTTTCAATGCCCCTAATACTTACCTAGCATGTGGTTTGTATTGTCCTAATTAATGAAAATTTGATTGTGTGAATGGATAAATGAGTTTTACATTCTCAAAATACAATTCACAATGTAATAAACAACAGTAAAATATTACACTTGTCATTTTGAACAGGAATGAGAGTCTCAATATAGTTCTGATTTTCAAGGCATTCTTTGTTGAGTAATTAAATTTTAGATTACTGAAATATAAGTTCTTTCTTTCTCATTTTCTCAGCCAATTAAATGTTTTAAAGTAAGACTAAAAGTCTCTTATAAAATGACTTTATCCTATGAAACAATCTAAAAATGACTTATCCAAAATCTATAATTCTCTTATCTATACTCTTATAAAAGAAAAGCAACCGATCTCACCCTAGTGGTAAAACTTGCAGTAGTAGATTTCTTTGGTAAATTTTCTATCTCGGGTGAAATTAGAATGTGCCTATAAGTACCCCATTCTACAAGAAAAATAACTATGTTGTTTAAGGACAAAATTGATAGGGTGGATGTGTTTATATATTCCTAAAACTCTCATGAAAGTAAGTACATGAATTAAGGAAGACAAAATCATTACTATGTTCACTTGCTCCCTAAAATCGGTCATCATGTGTTAAAATGATATTCGTTATATTTTTCGCAATATGTGTTTACGATTAAATTACTTTGCCATGTTTTTAATGTCAAATTGTTGCTCATTCTTCCAATTAATTTCAGGCTTTCAGCTGATTGGTGATTTTGTAGAAAGATTTCAGGCTTTATACTTGAAGGATAGTGGTGTGTGCGGGAATGCTTATCTCCAGGTTTGGTCTTATGCATATATTGATAGTTTTGAGGTTTTTTAATTTTCAAGTTTGATTGTATTTTCAGGTGTGTTATTTCATAGAGAGCTACATGCATATAATCCATACATATAACTAAGAAATGATAATAATGGAAAAAGACTTCAATTATGTCATTCTAAGATATAACATATTAAAAAAAATTATGTGCTCATTTTATTGTAAAAAGAATGACAATTATGGTAGAAGAATTACAAAACACATACCGTGGTGACTTTAATCGCTTCTTGTGCGTTTTCTGAGTATTGTAGACCCCGTAAGCTTCCTCATTTGTTGTTTGAAGTGTGCGCGTATGAATTTTTTCAAATGAAGTGAGAAAGAGGCCTTATGAGCAGTATTATCCTGTTATAATGTTTCATCTAGCCCTGTTACATTAATAAACAGTTAATAAAGTCTACTGCACAACAGTTTAGGCAACTTGATTTGTTCGAAAAAATAAATTGTGTATAAACAGTTTAGATATACCTGAATATGTCGAAGTACAACTTTTGTAATATTTGGGCCTTCAAGCAATGCTGGAAATGAAAATTTCACCTTTAAGTGATGGTGGTAATAGATATTTGCCCTTTGAATGACCAGAACCTTCACAGATAGATGTAGATAATAATTGAGTACAAAGTGATAATGTTGTAGATCTGAAAGTATTGTGTTGTTTGTGGCTGATAGTATTTAAAGAGGGAAATCTTAGAATTTGAAAGGTCTTTCTCTGCAAAATAAATAATAAAGAAATATGCATATGACAGAATTTGAGAGGTCTTTCACTTCATAATCAAAAAAGTAGAAAGTGACCTTTACAAATATGCATATGGCAGAATTTGAGAGGTCTTTCTACTTTTTACTAGTATTTTAGTATCTTCTTTATGTTATGGCCCGTATAAATGGAATACATAATTAAATTTGCAGACTTTTTATTTTTACATGGATATGTTTGTGCTATATGTTTTCATTTTCTATCATTAATCATTGTACAAACACGTTTAAATAATTAATTATAAAAATACACAATTCTGACCATTATTAAATAATTATATTTTATATACTTAATGTATTTATTTATTGTTTCTCTTTAACATTGATGTAATTATAATGAAATGCACAAATTAATTTTGAGCTGCTTGTTTTGTAAAACTGGTTAATAGGCGCCAAACAGAATTAAAAACTTAGATTACAAAATTTCTTTAGGTAACCTTTAAAAAAATTCTTCAGGTAACCCTTAAAAATTTAAGTCTTGATTAGATTATTTGACAACTAAGATTACAAAATTTCTTTAGGTAACCATTAAAACTTTATGTCTTGATTAGAATATTGACACGTTTGTTTAATTATAATGATGACTAATATATGTTTAGTAAACACTGTTTAGTTAAGAAACACTTAAAAATATTTGTATGCAACGATTACAATTTAAAAGGTAACCCAACAACACATTCAAAACTAACTTAAATACAGTCCTAACATCTTCAACAAAAAAGGTAACCCAACAACACATTCAAAACGAACTTAAATACTTAGCATCAAAAAGTAAAGGAGAACTTCAAAGCACTTTCTAATCTTCTCTATTCACTTGCTTCAAAAGGTGTTGTTAAGTCGATCTTCATATCCCTAATCATCCTCTTGCTTTACTTTCTTTTTATTGGATGCAGTAGAGGAGAATTCATCCAATAATTTTCGTTTGAGTCCTAATTCTTCAATAGTTTCGCAGCTGGCAGTACTTGTCTTGTTTTGTTGTTCACTAATCTCTCCTTGTGGTGAGATAAGTTCAAACTGAATGTGGAGCTCTCTATATATACTGTACCTCATCACACATTATACTTTGAGTTGAATATACACATTTAAACACCTACTTAAGAGGACTTTTTAATTTATTATTTCTGTGTTTTCAGGTTTCTTCCAACATTTTCAACTTCGGTTTGTAGCAAAACAAGCAGATTGAGCAGTAATATGTATTTTCCTATCATTACCAGGGTATGCTTCTGTTTCCCAATGTGCTCTTCTCATAACTTTTTTATGTGTCAATTAAGGTGTAATTTAATCTACCTCCAGTATGTTACTGATGCTTTTGGTATTCATTAGTGGATACAAAATTTCATATTGTCATTATGAATCCCCAACATAGGTGTAAACATGTGTTATTATTTATAAATGGTGAATTTTTTCTAACAACCAAGAACCATTCTCTCTCTCCCTCTCCCTCCCCCTCCGTCTCATTCTTTTTCTTATATTTTTTTATCTTCCCCACCAGATTCAGTGGTTTTTATCATTTTTGTTTTAATTCTTCTTCAGGCTTCTCATTGTATTAACATTATTGATGTTTTTCAGTAATTAAACTTCAGATATATATATATATATATATATATATATATCAGTAATTAAACTTCAGATATGTATATTAATGACAAAAATTACAACGTGCATCTGAAAATAAAAAATGTAGCAATGAAATCTATTAGTACTGATAGTTATGTTCAACCTCGGGTTTTTTCTTGCAAATTTTTTTGAGATACACAAATGTAAATAGATATATACAATGCCATTGTTGACTAAAATTTAACTATTCACTAATTGTTCTATTTTGTTTTACTTTTTGCAGTTAAAAAAAAAAAGAAAAGGTAAACTGAAATTTGGGTTCACTGTTACGACGTGTTATCAAAGACAATATGTTTACACTTATAAAAAAAAAATTGCAACAATGAATGTAGATATTAAAACTGAAGAATGAAAAATATGATCATGGTTAACGTTATGCATGTCTGTATTTGATAATAACAAAGAAAATCTCATACACAAGTTTTTATTTTTTTTAATTTTCTCCTACCTGTAGCTTACTAGAGAGTGATTTATTGATTTTGATAAACGTTAGATATTGGAGTATTTTTAAATTTTATATACAAACATAAAAAATAGTACTAGTAAATATTCTTAAAAATATAAATATTAATAAAAAAAAATAACACATTAGGATAATAATTTTAAAATAATGAGTATTACTTTAATATTTTTATGACGTGCATCGCACGGGTGAAATACTATTTAAATTTTTTGGTAAAAAGTCTAGGGAGCGACCACTAGGCTATAACAGTTACTAATTAAATATGTGTGCAATATTATATGTATGCGCATGTGACCGGCTACAAGTGAACTCAAGTACACCGTGTACTTGAGTACACAGCCGCTCTACCCTTACACAATTTATTAAAGTAAAATGAATATATAGTAAATTTTGAGGTAGAGTTCAAGAAAAAAACAAGGATTTTTTTTTTATATTTATAGAGGGAGCCTTAAGTATGAGAAAATCTCTTGAAAAACTAAATTTTCATTTTTTGGTTAAAGAATATAAGTAATTTAAATTGAACATTAATTTTACGATTTTGATCATTAACATCAGAATTAATTATGTCAAAATTAATAGTAATAATAAGCTGAATGCTAATTTTTTATTTTGTTGATTGAAGCTGTTTCAAACTTTCAGCCGACTTGAATTAGAATACTATTTATGACTCTAATATAAAACAAAAATGATTGAACAAGACGACCATATACCCAATTATAATGACTTTTTAATTATTAAAACTAAAATTTATCATTGCCAGATCAGTCAATGATCTTTAATTTTCTTGCATTATTATAAATGGATGTGGTGAGGCTACGTGGATTAATACTGAACATAAGACGTTTCGGTGCGCTTCGTAACAACTTCTTCTCTTTGAAATGACACTTTTGCATACGCAATTTATTTTAAGTGTTCAAAAGTTAAAGTACCACTTCATTAGGGCTGTTTTAAACAAGCAAATTCTTATTACATTTTAGAAAGATATTTACAATCATGTTTTATTTTAAGAGAGAATTAAATATATGATATATCAACATTAATTCTAAAAAGGGGGAAATTAAAAAAATCATTTTTTTCAACTCCTCATTTTTCTTCCACCGATTTAAAGTCATGACGACACTGATTTAAATAATGATTCTATAATATCGTGAACTCTAATTTCAAACAACTTGACCCTCACCTCCCATATCTGCTGCCCCCTATCCCCTTCCCTGCCACTTCTCGATTTAACTCCATAGACTTGCCTTCGTCTCTCCGTTTTTTAGATTTGTTATCGCTTCCCTCACTTGAGCGTCGTTGTTATCATAGTCTCACCACTTCATTTTCGTGAATTTGCCCTTTAATGAAAGTTATTGTGAGGTAAAAATAAAGTAATTATTTCTCTTAAATGAAATTGACATACTCTTGGTGGCCATATAAATAAATAAAATGCGCATAGTTTTGTTGGACAAAAATAAGAAAAGAACTCATTAAATAAATGATTTTATTAATTATATATAATAAAATAATAAATAATTCACAAAAAAAATATTAAGTTTCATTATTCAATTTTTTTAAGTAAAAATGTGTTAAACTTTAAAGAATTTTTTTTATTCAGTAAAAAGTGTAACAAAATATTACTAAAATATGTAAGTCGATATAACGTAAAAGTAAAACACAATATTTACTAATTATATAAGTCAATATAACTAAAAAGTATGCAACACAATATTAATGAAGAGTGTAAGTCATTATAACTGAAAAGTGCAACACAATATTACTGAAAAGTGTTAGTCACTATAACTGAAAAGTGTAAGAGTCTATAACTGAAAAGTGCAACAATTTTTTTTACTGAAAAGTGCAACACAATATTATTAAAAAGTGCAAGACAGTATCACAATTTTTAATGAAAAGTGTAAGCTATTAAACTGAAAAGTGCAACACAATATTACTAAAAAGTGTAAGTCACTATAAATAAAAATATTATTATACAGTTTAATAATTGAAAAGTGCAACACCATTTTACCAAAAAGTGTAAGTCATGAAAAAGTGCAAGTCGGTACAACTGAAAAGTGCAACATGGACTAGAGTGCACAACATGCACTCGAGTCCATAGCAGACCAACCCTTTCGTATATTCATTAATTTACTCACGTTTTTATCAAGTGTGCATAAAAATTATGAAAAACCGATATAAGTTGTAACATGGTCAAACTCGACTTGTATAACGTAGAAAATCATTAATGATCATGTGGATTGAAAAAAATGATTCCAAGTCACTATTTATAATTTGCATAATGAAGGAAATAGATGTAAATTAATCAATTTACAAAATTATGAGATGTAAATTAATTTTCTATCTTTTTGGGACGCAAATTAACCAATTTATGAAATTATGAGACATATATTAAATTTTTTTTTTTTTAAAGTAAAAGTTAGGAGACGTAAATAATTTTTTTTCTCGAAATTCTGGTTCGACCAGTTAAAAAATTGAAGGGTTAATTCTAAATAAATACACCACATTTAGTCTCAATATCAATTTAATCCCAACCTTTACGATTATTGTAAAAAACCCCAACCTTTCATCGTGTTGCAATTAGATACACATTTTTTTTCTTCGATCAGCCATTGATGATGTGTTTTGCCGGAGCTTGCCACCTCAAATTACACATATTTTTTTTTATTTTCCACGTCAGATTAAATTTTATATAAATAAAAATAAAATTTTATAAAAATAAAAATAAAATTCAGCTTCTTTTGTGTCTTTCTCAAATTCAATCAGGTTCTTCTCCCCTTCTCAATTCCGCTTCTTCTGCGTCTTTCTCAAACTCAATCAATGATTACTGCAACAAAAATATTTTGAAAATATATATTTAGCATACTAAAAGTCATAGTTAGACCGTCTATGATTTGCCATTTTTCTTCAAACGTGACAAACATATAACAAGACATTTTTTTGGAAGGAATAACGTGACATTTTAAATCACTATATATGTGTCAAAATTATCAGTATAAATGACCATAAACACTTACATGCAATTTATCTAGTCTTTTGAAGTCTTTTTTTGTGGCCCACTACATTACATACAGAGCAAGTTATTTGTATCCCATGTCCTGTCAATTTTGTAGAATTTCTAGAATTTTCTTCAGGACCCCTCTTCCTCATCTTTCACATCCTTCTACCATTCAAGGGTTGAATGCTTGACCGTAGTACCTAGAATTTTTTTTAGAATTTTTTACTTTTTTTTTTTTTTCATTTTTAGTGTTAGTTCTATCCTTATGATTTTGATTTTTAGGGTTAAAAGAGAAAGAACTTGGAGTTTGAGAGGTGAGAATTTATTTTTATTTTTATAAAATTTTATTTTTATTTATATAAAATTTAATCTGATGTGAAAAATAAAAAAGAATATATATGTTATCGACGTGACATCATTAATTGTTGGCCGGAGAAAAAAAATGTGTATCTAATTGCAATACGATGAAAGGTTGGAATTTTTTACGATTAATAATCGTAAAGGTTGTGATTAAATTGATACTGAGAATAAAAGTGGTATATTTATTTAGAATTAACCAAATTTGAAATTTTGACTATTTATGAATATATAATGTCTCTTTTATGTGAAATACCAATTTTATTGTTGAAGTAGAAAATTGGTTCGAAAATTCAAATTTTGTCGGTTTAGATACATACGTTGATGTCCTCAATTTTTTGTTCTGTGAATTAGAATTCTCCAATTCACTCTCACCTAATTGATTTCTAGTAAGTTGATCCAATAGTTATTTATCAAGTTACACACAACCCATAAAATATTTCGAATAAGTCACTCATGATGATAAATTAGGCCAATGTCTTGTCGTATATTTTTGCATCTATATCATATAAGTGATGGATATTACTCCAACAATCCAACTCTTTTCCACATGATGATAAATTGGGTCAATGATTTTTTTTAGGACTACTTTTTTTTTTTATCAAACGCACAATCCATGCTCTTTTACAAATAATAATAATAATAATAATAATAATAATAATAGCCAAGAAAATTTATGCATTGTGTATTCGGACATGACTAGTACTAGCTACCCAACAACAAATGAACTTCTTCGTTGTTGTTTGAATGGAAGAATTAAATGTTCCTAAAAATTGCTATTTCCAACAGGGACTTCTTCAACTTCAAGGCAACGTACAACATAACAAGCTTTGAGTATCATCCATTCATTTCCCCTTTTTATTTTGCAGTACTGTCAGAATCACCTTTGACTTTACCCTTCACTCTGCCTGCATGCTAATTAAGAAGCCAGACTACTCCATTCCAATGCATGGCCCATATGGCGGTATTTGTTTTGGGATTGACCAATTCGGATTTGGATTGATCCAATCTCAATCCAATCTCTCTCAATCCATCTCAATCTAAATACAAATTTAAATATCAATTCACCCCTATAATACACCTATTTTTATAGGAGTACAATCAAATCACTCATTCTCTCTCTCATTTCTCTCTTTTTTACTTTTCTTTCACACACTCATTCTCTCTCATACTTTCTTCTTTTTCTTACTTTTCTTTAACTATTATTAACAATAATAAAATATTACAACATCACTTTTGATGTGACATAAAATTAAATCTACCCCTACTTTTCAATCCTTAACCAAACACAACTTACACACAATTACTATTCATGGATTACCCAAATACCAATTCAATTCACCACAATCCAAATCAATCCCAATCCAAATACCACCTACGATTTTCATCTTTTTTTTTTTACTCAATCTGTCTTCCGAAATGACCTGTACGGTTTAACTGACAAATATTTTAAGACAAAAAAATTTAGTGATTGGTGATAGGAGTATAAGATAAATGTTGAAGAAGGGGTCAAACAATGTCCTACATTGGAAAGACATAGAAAGATTTATGTCTATAAAAGGGTGTCGTGGGGGTTTGACAAATTCAAAGTGAACAATATCATACAAAGAGGGAAATACGGAAGTGCATGTCCAGCCCGAGAACCCCAACATAAATGATTATTCCCTCCGTCCATCAAAAGTTTGCTCATTTCTTTTTTTGGGTCCACAAAAAACGTGTTTATTCTATTTAAATAGTTAACTTTTGAATATTTTTTTTACTTTACTAATAAGATTGAGTATCTACCAAATACTCCCTCCGTCCCACAATAACTTTCACACTTTCCTTTTCGGGACGTCCCACAATAACTTTCACACCCTTAAAATGGAAAATCATTTATAAACTCCACCCTCACAATAACCTCAATTTTACACAAATGCTATATTACTTTATCTCCACACATACACAAAAGTCAACTCATTTTTTTACTTTATACATAAAGTTTTACAAAATTACCCCTCAAAACTTCACTCATCATTACACTTTCTTAATTTTCGTGCCCATCTACTTATGAAGATTAATATGGGACGGAGGGAGTATATTTTTTACTCATTATAATAAATATATTTTTTATAATTAAAATATGATTTTTTTAAAAACATATATAAAAAAAAGTGAACACACTTTTGGTGGACAGAGGGAATAGTATTTTAGGTGATTTAATTAGATGTAAAGTAAAATGTGGGTAAAAAAAGAGTAATAATTTTAAAAATAAAATAATGTTGGGAGAATATATATATATATATATATATATTTTATATTTGAGAGTATGCAAGTAATTTTGGAACGACCCAATAAAAAAAAATATATGCAAGTAATCACGGGATGGGGGAGTAATAATTTTATACGGTTAATAATAGAAAATGAAATTGTATAAATTTTGTATTAAAATGAATTTATAAAAGTATAGAGGGGCTATGGAGAGGCGGGCTCTTGGTACTAATAGCCTATAGAGTATAGAGGAGCTATGGAGAGGCGTGCAACTGTGCTCTCTCCTTCCGACCTTTCAGCACCGAACAAGTATCAGACTCTATACATCGTGTTACCACTTAGCAGAGTCTTGTGTTTTTAATAGGTTCGGAAGATCGATAAGAAAGATCAGAGAATCTAGAACCAAATCGACACGAGTTAATTGTGTACCATTACACGACACCAATGGACATTAATGGTGCACAAACCTTGCTCAACTAACAACTAAATATAGACCTCCGTTTATTTTGAATTTGCTTACTTTAATATGACTTATGTGGCGTGAATTTGTATTAGAAACTTACTCATACGTAATTGATTGTACTATTTATGTTCAAACTTAATATATACCCTTTTATAAATAAAAATATATATTTCTCAAATACATTAATACTACATTCATATTAAATATTTTATTTTATTTTACATTAATTTGTATTATATTTTATTTTATTTTACATTAATTTGGACAGTTGGAATAATAATGATGTAAGAAAAAGAGACATGTCTTTAAAGAACCAAATATGCTCAACCTCCAAATATGCTCAACCTCCACATATGTGGATGTAAGAACAACATACAATATATACATATTTGGCAAAGTATTTATAAAGGAAAAATCACAAACAAATATTAAATGTTTCAAAATAAAATATACTCATCCGTCCATCAAAAGTGTGCTCATTTCTTTTTTTGAATTTACAAAAAACGTGTTTATTCTATTTAAATAGTTAACTTTTGAATATTTTTTCCACTTTACTAACAAGATTGAGTATCTACCAAATATATTTTTTACTCATTATATTAAATATATTCTTTATAATTAAAATATGATATAAAAAAAGTGAGCACATTTTTTGTGAATAGAGAGCAGGTTGTTTGGTGCTGGACTGCCAATAATATCACGTGTCCCATACAAATACCAGGCACTTGGCCGTGACGATAAATGACCTCAACCAACTCCATTTATTTCAAAATTAAAATTTTAATAAAAATGAGTGTGAATCAAATAAATAAATATTGAATTAAAAAATATACTTAATGTTCATCTTTCTCATGCAATAAATAGATATGACGTGGAACTAGCTAGAAACAAGACGTACAACCGTAATCATAAAATTAAAAAATAAATCATCTTATAATTGTAATTTCATTTATCTTAATTTTTTTAAATATAATTTAAGTGTATTATACTATTTATCCATTAATTTTTTTGCTCATACTCTTTTGAAAGGCCAGCTTGATAAAATTTGACTTTCACGCGATATCACAATAAATTGTCTAAGAATTTAAAATTAATTAACATTTTATAAATTATCTATTAAACCCTCGAATTTAATTTTTTTTGTTGCACCACATGGTGATGGGTCTTACGGGTTTTATAAGTCGCAATCTAAATTTATTATGGACCCGTGGGATTCAATTCACCTATATTGTCAATGCTTAATTTTTTAAAAATATTATTTTCAATCAAATTTGAAATATAACATGCATGTTATTTCTAAAATTTGTTCTCTGTATATAAAAGTATAACATGCATGTCATAATGTTATTTTCCTGTAATTATATTTATTTGACCAAATACAAGTATTTTTATAAGTATTGAATTTCAGTTACGTACCACAGTTTTTTTTTTATTGAATTATTCCATCACATTTTACTCTCAATTAATTCTTTGTCATGTTTGCTCGATTGATTGAGATATCTATATTTATTTTCACTTTTTCATACATAAATATAAAAATTAAAATTTTGTTTGGTTCATTGAAATCCATGAACTGTGATTTAAAAAAATCGAGTCAAAGTATTTTAAGTTAAATACTATCAAACATGTAAGAAGACGTGTTTACATTTTACACATCAAACTCAATATTCAACCAATTAAGCAAATATGGTCTAGTAGTTTTAAGAAAATCTTAAAAGATCAAATTTATATTTATAATTAATATACTGGCCTCCATCGTATTAAATGTGTTTGTTTCTTTTTTAACATTCTATAAAAAAATATTGATGATTTATATATAAAATAGATAAAATAAAAATAAAATAGATTAGTAGACAGAAAACAAAGTAAGTACAGTGAAGTACTAGTATAGTTTTCAAAGAACAAAACAAACATAATTTATATAGACAATTAAAAATGAAAAATTTGAGAAAGTAATTACTCCTCCGTCCCGTGATTACTTATACAATTTCCTTATTTGAACGTTCTAAGATTATTTGTACATAAAATAATACCCTCATAACATTATTTTATTTTTAAAATTGTCACTAGTTTTTTTATTTACTCATACAATTTACTTTAAACCTCACTAAATTATATTTCCTCTGTCCCGAAATAACTTGCATAGTTTGATAGACACGTTGTTTAAGAAAAGTGAATTTAGTGGTTAATGATGTAAGATAAAAGAGGGGTACCATTTTAGGTAATTTGATTATGTGTAAAGTGAAATGTATGAAAAAAATAGTGACAAATTTGAAAATAAAATAATGTTGTGAGGTTATTAATTTTGTGGGGTATTTGATTCGGGTGGAATTTACACAATTTTGAGGCACATGTGGAGTGTATTTTGATATGGATTTCATTGATTTATGCATGGAATATGATTGTTTAAGCCGAAATGAGAGAAAGGTTGTGTTTTGTCGGTTTTGTAGGTAAAACGATGGAATTTGGAGCAAAACACATACCACAAGTGATTGGACTGGACAGAGGAGTGCACGGTTGGATTCGTCTCGGAAAACGGAGTGGATTAGCCGAAGGAATCAAGTCAATCCGACAACCGAGGCGAAAGTTATGCACGAAACGAGAAGAGGCCGAAATCGAAGTACAGGGGCAACTCGGCCGAGTAACCTTACTCGGCCGAATCTGCGAGTTTGGCTTCAACTGCGCACTCGGCCGAGTAAGTCACTCGGCCGAATCTGCGAGTTTGGGCTTTACTGTGCACTCGACCGAGTGACCTTACTCGGCCGAGTAAATATTTACGTAGCTAAATGGACATGGATATCACTCGGCCGAGTGAGTTACTCGGCCGAATCTGCAAGTTGAGGATCTACTGTGCACTCGGCCGAGTGACCTTACTCGGCCGAGTAAGGATGAAATACGTAGCCCCTGGAATTGAAGACCACTCGGCCGAGTAAGCCCAACTCGGCCGAGTCTCGGCTGGAAAAATCGCCAACACGCTTTTTGAAGTGTTTCACTCGGCCGAGTGACCCCAACTCGACCGAGTCATCCCATTTTCGGTGCCAAACTTGTATTTTCTCCAATTTTGAGGGATTTACTTGCAAATATGCCATCTAAACCCTTCCCCAACACTATATAAGTCCCCATTCTTGAAACCCAAGACATTCTTCCCCAATTCCACACATAGTTACACATACTTGGAAGTGTTTTGGTCATTCCTCTCTCAATTCTCCATCAAATCAAGGAAGAAAGGATGCAATAGCTCCCAAATTCCATTCTCTACCTCATTCTAGACTAAGCTTTCTCTTTCTTTTCCTTTTTACTTAGTTATTTCATTTGAATTTTGTAATTTGATTATGTTAGTAGTTAGCTAAACACATTTGTGGTTCTAAGGCATTGTAAGACTTGGATTGATGTTTATGAGTAATTTCTTGCTTTAATTGGTGTTTATCTCTTATTTGCATGTTTAATTATCCATTGTCAAGCATATTGTTATTGGCCATGATGATTTGCTTAATTTATTGTTAATTGGGGTAAGATCGAGAGATTTATTCCATTTAATCGTATGCGAATATGCAACCCGGTATTATTATGAGCTCGGGAGAGGATTAATTATCGGAGAGGGACTTGAATGATCTTAGGAGCTATTTTAGGCGATGCAACGTTTGTGAGGTAGAGATACGAACTTATGTTACATTGCGCCTTTGGTTAATTAGATCGGGAGATTAATTAATTCTTCTTGTGTGATCACCTTATATGAGATCAACTTAATGGCCATCTAAACGAGATAACATTCATAAACGGACGTCTAAGTAATACAATTGCCTTGGAACCCACCTTCTCTCTTTGCATATTCACTCATTTTACTTTCGTTTTACTTGTTTGTTTGGCATTTGGTCGATTTTGTCTTTGCTCTTTATTACTTATTTGTGACACTTGTTAGGTAATATTAGAGTAATTCACACCCTTCAAATTATCGATCACGTCTATTTAGAACTCGACTAGCAAACTACCACTTTTACGCTTAGCCTTCTCGTGGGATCGACCTCGTGCTTATCACGCTACAATAGACGTCGTATACTTGCGGTTGTTTATTTAGTGTTGCATAACACGTGTATCAGTATTTCAATATTAAGAGTGTACAAGTAATTTTGGGACGTCTCAATAAAGAAAGTGTGCAAGTAACCACGAGACAGAGGTAGTATAAAATACACTTTCTTTATTGTACCTCACCAACTACTAAATTTTTTTTTTCTTAAAAAATGTGTCGGATAAATGATGCAACTTATAGAGAAACAACAATTTTTTTTTTAATTGTGTCGGACAAATGATGCAACTTATAGTGAAACGGATAGAGTAATACGAGTAAAAAAAAAAAAAGGGGGAAATAAGTAAAGCTATGGGTCAAGTATTCAATTTCCACGTTTTATCGTAAGGAAAAGGAAAAATACAAAATGTTGGTGGGTTTTACACACACGTCTTTCCGTTGGTTCATTTCTTGTCTGTCTGCCTATATATAAGCGCCATTTTACTCAAACCAGAACACGAAATTCGAGTGCACACAAACGAAGAAGAGAAAATAATATGTTAAAAATGAAATGAAAAACTTATTATAAAACATCTCTAAAAAAAAAAAAAAAATGAAAAATTTATAACGAAAATGTGTGAAGGTTTTATTAAGCTACACACGCATAATTGTGACTAAATAAACACTAGTGTATAAAAGTTGAAGCATCACATCACATGAATGTTATGAAAGACCAAATACATATATTGCATGGATTTGGTTGACCTCTCACATATAATTCTTTCATTATCCATAATTAATATTCCCACCATCCATCAAATTTTAAGAAAAGAGTGTCAACTATTATTATATATAATGACAGAAACGGATATGAAGTCGTAGGTTCAACACCTTGTCACCTCAACTTTTTTTATTTTTAACCCTTTTTACTAACTCCTTAACTTTTTATTTTTTATTATTAAAGATTACCACTTTTCACTAATAATATTTACCATTTTATTTTTAACCCTTTTTACTAACTCCTTAACTTTTTATTTTTTATTATTAAAGATTACCACTTTTCACTAATAATATTTACCACTTAACTTAATAATATTTTTCACTTTTCGATATTAAAGATTACCACTTTTCATTATTTAATATTACCACTTTTCAATAATAATTGTTACCACTTTTCACTAATAACAATTATCACTTTTCAGTAATACTAGTAACACTTTTTAGTATTATGAAACAACACTTTTCAGTATTAAAGACGACAACTTTTAAGTATTATGAAACAACACTTTTCAGTATTAAAGATTACCACTTTTTTACTAATAAAATTAACACTTTTTAAAAATAAGAATTACACTTTTCAGTATTAAAGCCTACAGTATTATGAAATCAATCTCTTCTTGGAGTCATGTTGATGCCGACTATGCAGCCAATGTAGACACAAAAATCACCATTTTTCAACAATAAATTGACCACTTTTCAATAATAAATCATAATACATTTACCACTTTTTCATTTTTTCCAATAACAACAATTACCACTTTTCAATAACAAAAATCACCACTTTTCAACAATAAATTGACCACTTTTCAATAATAAATCATAATACATTTACCACTTTTTCATTTTTTCCAATAACAACAATTACCACTTTTCAATAACAAAAATCACCACTTTTCAACAATAAATTAACCACTTTTTAATAATAAATCATAATATATTTACCACTTTTAATTTTTTCCAATAACAAAAATCACCACTTCTCAATAATAAATTTACCACCTTTCAATAATAAATCATAATAAATGTACCACTTTTCATTTTTTTCAATAACAATTACCACTTTTAAATAATACTAGTTACGACCAATTTTTAATAGGAGAGAACCTCACTTTTCAATAACAATAGTTTTCACTTTTTATTAATAAAATTACCACTTTTAAAAGTTCAACCAATCATCGCCTTCTTCTACAATATCTGGAAAAAACTCCATCATTTGATTAATTTAAAATCTAAATACGCAATTAATTTGCAATTCCCCACGCAATTCCATTCATGTGGATAATATACTAGGACTCCAAGAGCATATAATATACCATTCATGTGGTCATCTTGTGCCAATTCCTCGACGCGATTCCATTCTACAATACCGGGAGTATATAATATACCTGAAGGAGTGTAATCTTGTGTAGCCTTCCATTCATTTGGTCAATCACCAGCCTAGGGACGAGTTTTCCCCAAATCTAAAATTACCATCACCGTAAGCACCCCTAGACCACCACCGTAGAAGGAGACGATGAATTGACAGTTGAGATCGTCCCACTTGACGCACTCGCAGAGGAAATAATTAATTCAGGAAAAAATGTGAGAGAGAAGAAAGAAGAAGAATAAAGAAGGGGAAAAAACCGTGTGGACGGAGCCACCGCGCACAGAGGGATCCACAATCGCCGTCAAGAAAAAAGCAGAAAAAAAACCGGTTAAAAATAAAGCAGAAAAAAAAAAGGGGGCAAAAAAAGTGGGTGCACCACATCACTTTGGTGTGTATGGTGCATATAAGACTTTTCCTTAAGAAAAAAGTAGATAAAGTAAGGGTATTATAGGGTATTGTGGGATTCATTGTGAATAAAGTGATTGTTTGTAAATAAAGTTGATATCAAATTGAGTAAATAAGTGATGATTGAAGAGTGATAGTTTTCATAAAGTGTATGACACTAACTAAATTTGGTGGAAAAAAAATATAGGATGGGGAAGTATATTTAATTGTTATGAGCCATAAAAGTCACAATTTGTTAGCACTTAAAATATTTCTAATTTGCAACTTGGGGCACCAAAATTTAAGTGTAACCAACTCTGAAACTGACTTTCGAGTAAAATTGATAAAAATAAATTAAAGGCCGCGCGCACATTTTGAAGAACACAAATTAATTTCAACTTGCATATAATTAATTCCATTAAACAAAAAAAATACTGTACTATACAGTACTTCTCCTTGTCTATATATATATAAGTAGATCATCAAAGATGAAGCCATCACAACCAGCTTGTCCTTAAGAGCAAATTAAACCAAACACCCCCCATTAAAATCATGTTCGAAACAGCACCTAAGAATCTTTCATTCTTGTGTCTGATTATCATATTTGGTTTGTTTACTCCCTCAATCTGCAGTAGCAGCAGAATCCTACAAAATGATGTGTCCAAAATCAAAGGCATGTTTGTTTTTGGAAGTTCTTTAGTTGACAATGGGAACAACAATTTTCTCCCAAATACCTTAGCCAAGGCAAATTTCTCCCCATATGGAGTTGATTTCCCTCCAGGGCCTTCTGGAAGATTCACCAATGGCCAAAATGTTGTTGACATATTAGGACAAAAGCTCCAAATTCCCAACTTTATTCCACCTTTCACTCATCCCTCAACCACAGGAACCAAAATACTCAATGGTGTTAACTTTGCTTCTGGTGGTTCTGGTATTCTCGATAATACTGGTTCAATTTCAGTAATCTCTCTCTCTCTCTCTCCATACGTGTCATGATTTTCTTGATCTTTTTATACAAGAAAATTGACCTGTAATGACAGAAGTAGTGTCATTATAGCTTTACTAGCTAAAAGTCCGGGAGGAAATTGAGAATAATAACAAGATCCTTTCATTATTACCAATTTCCTGTCATAAAGACATTTAGCTACAAAAGCTATAATTACAAGTCAATTTTCTTAGTAGTTCATAGTTTAATTTTACTCTGATTCTTGATACTTTGTGATGAAATTCTTGTTATTCAAATTATGGGATATTTGCATTATCATATGACTTTTCTAGATTAATTATTCAAAAGCAAAAAGAAGTAATATTTATGGAATTTATATAATTTGATTCAGGGAAATGTGATGAGTTTAAATCAGCAAATCAGAAATTTTGAGAATGTGACACTACCACAACTGAGGATGCAGCTAGGGGATAATTGCACGAGAATCCTATCTAAGTACCTGTTTCTGGTTGGAAGTGGAGGAAATGACTACTCATTAAATTACTTTCTTGGCTTGGCCAATAGAAATATCAGTCTTGAAGATTTTACAACCAATTTAACTGTCACTCTCTCTCACCAACTCAAGGTATATATTCTGTGTGTTTTTTTAATTTGAATTTTGCTTTTATGTGATGATGAATGCTTCATCATGAATTGCTTGATGTTGTGCAGATGTTGTACAATTTGGGTGCTCGTAAGTTCGTGCTGATGGGGATTAATCCGAATGGGTGCAGTCCGATGGCTACGACTAGGCTGCCGACAGGAGAGGGGTGTGTAGAAATCTTAAATAGAGCAGCTCAGTTGTTCAATGCCAACTTGAGAGACTTGGTACTTGAGATCAAGCCTCTACTGCCCCATTCGAAACTCGTTTTTGTCGATACTTACGAGATTATGAGTCGGATCATCAGTGCTCCTAGTTCTCAAGGTATGTATGCTCTGAATTCATGTATTCCCTTAACCATTACAGGGGATCTATAGTAGTAAGGAGTGTATATGTAGTTTAGTTTTCTTATTTTGATTTCACCCTTGTCCGACTTTCATAAATTGAAAATAGTTTTGTAACTTTTAATTTTTTGACATTTTCGCGTAAGAGGTGAAACATCATGTTGACTAACCAGACTCTACATGTGGACAAATCAGATTATGTCACACAATCACATCAGCGTCAACCAGATGCTTTACCTCCTATAGTCAGTATCAGACCAACATGTCAAAAATTAAAGGTTACAAAATTGTTTTCAATTCATGAAAGTCGATAGGATTGGAACCGAAATAAGAATGACTTGCGTGACAAAAACTATTTTCCCAAATAGCTATACATTTGAGAAAGTGCAAGTTTGTGTATTCAGACCATTCTTGATGTATGTTGACGCATAATGAATGGTCTGACGTATGCTTGCGGACGTGACGTGTAATGAATGATCTAGATACGTAGTATTGCTACAAGTGCACATGTAATTTTACTCAATTGCACATATTATCCATATCCAATATGTATCTGGATGTGCATAATATGTGCATTGGTCGTTTACATAATCGAAACACTGAATAATCAATCTTTCTGATTCGTGAAGGTTTCAGAGATGCCACCAATTCGTGTTGCGAAGTGACGAAGATAAGTGAAGGAGGAACGGGGATTTTGTGCAAGAGAGGAGGTTCAATTTGTACAAACAGAAATGAGTATGTGTTTTTCGATGGTTTACATCCAACAGAAGCTGTAAACGTTGTGATAGGGACTAAGGCTTTCTCATCCACCTTGAAAGCTGAGGTTTACCCTTTTAATGTCAGGACCCTCTCACTAATTTAACAATCATAATTATTCCTATATGTGACGGGGAAGGTTTGACAATTGATGTAATATCCTGTCTTGTAGTACTATTATTTAAGTTGAATAAAAGCATAAAATTCACGTGCGTCATTCTTGAGTCCAATTTCCATGGTATGCAATGCAACTATGGATGTTTAAACTTGAAATTGGCCTTAATATCAATATTTACTCGGATAATTGTAAGTTAAATTATCACATTTCGTTTATTTACAATTTAATCTAAAATTTTAGTTAATTGTAAATAAATTATCAACTTGAAATATTATTACAATTTAAACTTCTAATAGTCTCAATTGAATGATGAAAGACTAGAGGAAAAAAAAAATATTAAATGGTGAATTTTATTTCCACTTGCTAATCATTATTGATAAACTTATTTTATGAAACTGGAAAAAAGAATACGATAGTAATTTTCAAATTCAATTTTATTTTTTTTTCACTTTTTTATATATATTTTTAAAAAAAATTATATTTTAATTATAAATAATATATTTAGAAAAAAATATTCAAAAGTAAACTATTTAAATAGAAAAAATACTAAAAAAAAATAAAAATGAGCACACTTTTAATGGACAGAGGAAGTATAATTTTTCGATAAATCAATATTGAAATTTGGATAATTTTTTTTGGAAAGAATACATTATTTTGATAATTGATTGAAAAACTACCATATTTTTTACAAAAGCCTTGATAAAAAATTCTCTACTTTTTCGATAAGTTCTAACAAATATGAAAAAACAAAAAGAAAAAAGAAGAGAGACATGTAGATTACCAGATTTGCAAGAGAACCTCAAACAACTACAAAACAATGAGGTGACATAGTCCGATAGTCGTGGGTTGGGCAGGGAGGGCGACGATGTGGGAGGTAAGGCAGGACCCGCAGGAGGCTGTGTCGGGGGTAGGGACTGAAAAAAATGGAAAAGAGAAAAGGAGAGAAAATGATTGTACAAGGGGAGAAATTATGATTTTTTGAGATAATGTATCTATTAATGCTCAATTTACTAGATATGTTGAGATATTTATGGTCAAACACATCTATTTCAATTTTCAACGAGTTCAGATTAAATTACAAATAGTGTATTTATCGATTATTTGATATACACACAATTGAGTGTATTTTTATATGTGAATTTTTTTTATTTTATTTTAAGCATAATTAAACATAATTCAATATACTAAACTGAGCCCAGAGGAAATTAGTACAGTATAAGTTTAAAAATAAAAATATATAAAAGGAAGTGTATATAACAAAGTTGAAGATGAAAATAAGAATACCTAAGTTTTGATATAAGGCCCATGAAGGCCCATTCTGTGTCAAGAATCACACCGGAGGGGCGGGATGTAGTTCATTCCATCAGAGAGAATCTACTATACTTCTCAAACTTCCTGATTCAACTCACATTAAACTCTATTTCTTGCTCCTCAAAAAAAAAAACTCTATATTCTTGGATCTCTCTTCGCATAATCTATGGAAAAAGATGATGCGGAAGGCCTCTCGTTCTGCTGCTATTCTGCTGATTCGTAGAGGATTTACCGCCGCCCAATCTCATAATATCGGTCTTGAAAAGAGGCGCTTTTCACGCGTTCCCACAATAGATTTCAGTTCGATTCGTGGAGCAAATGATGCTATTCGATTGTTTCGGGAAATGGTAATCATGTCGCCACAACCTTCTGATCGCGTATACGCCAATTTATTGAGTGTTATTACCAAGATGGAGGAATACCATGTTGCCCTCAACGTGTTCGACGAAATGCGTCAATTGGGTGTAGGAGTAACTGACTACGCAATGAATATTGCAATCAATTGCTGTTGCCATCTGAAGCAGGTAGACTTTGCTTTTTCTATAATGGGGAGCTTCTTCAAGCTTGGTTACGAGCCAAATGCTCGGACTTTCAGCACTCTGCTGAAAGGGCTGTATTTAGTTAACAAAGTTGCTGAAGCTGAAAATTTTCTCATAAAGGTTATGAATTTGAAACTGTGTGAACTCGATGATGTTATGATCCTAACTGTGATGAACGGCACCTGCAAAGCAGGAAAATCTCGTTCTGCCCTTGATTTACTTCAGGTGTTGGAAAAAAATAGTTACAAACCCAATGTTTATTCTTACAGCGTTGTAATTGATGGCTTGTGCAGCGATGGTATGGTTGATGATGCTCTTCACCTCCTATCTAAGATGGTTGACAAGGGTATTTGGCCAAATGTTTTTACGTACAGTTCGATCATTCAAGGCCTGTGCAGTTCTTGCAGATGGAACGAGGTGAAATACTTATTATTAGATGAAATGGTTCATCTCAAGATACCTCCAAATGTGATTACTTTTACTATATTGGTGGATGCGTTTTGCAAGCAAGGAATGATGAAAGAAGCCGAGGATATGTTTGATCTTATGGTACGAATCAATGTTCGTCCCAACATTTTCACATTCAGTGCTATGATACATGGGTACTCTTTACGAGGGCAAATGGTTAAAGCAAAAGAAATGTTTGATTCAACTATAAAGAGGGGCCTTAAGCATGACATCATCAACTATATTAGTTTGATCAATGGATATTGCAAGAATGGTAATCTTGATGAAGCACGGTGTCTTTTTAATGAGATTCAACGTATGGGTTTAAAGCATACAGTAGTTTCTTATAGCACCATGATACATGGATTATTTCGTGTAGGTAGATATGCTGATGGGTTGAAGCTTTTCGAGGATATGGAAGCTCGCCACATATCTCCTGATTTAGATGCTTATAATATATTTTTGGATGGTTTATGCCAAAATCAGAAGATTGATGAAGCGTTTTCGTTGCTGAGTATGATGGAAGAAAGAGGAGTTAAACCTGATATAGTCACGTATGGCACACTCATAGATGGTTTGTGCAAAGCTGGAAGAGTTGATGCTGCAAAACATATTCTTTTGGACCAACTTCCTTCCAAAGGTTTGCAACCCAATGTTAAAATATATACGATGATTATTGGCTCACTTTTCCTCGAAGGACTCGACGAAGAGGGGAAAGATTTGTTTTTTGAAATGGAAAAAAGGGATTGTATTCCTGATAGTAAGACATTCAATGTTATTGTGTGGATGTTGCTAAAGAGAAATGAAGTGTACAAAGCAATGCCATTCTTGGAGGAAATGTACAAAAGGGGTTTCTCTGCTGATTCAGCTAATGTATCCTTGTTACTGGATAAGCTACAACGAGACGATGACTTACAGGAAATGATTATGAATGCTGTGCCACAACTGAGAAATGTATTGTGTTTTGGTTTGGTTTCTTGAATGCCATTAGGTAGAAGGTTAGAGACTAATATATTCATATGAGTTTAAACAGAGAATCTTCCATTTTTTGTGTAATTCTTGAAACAGAGGTTTTGAATATTCTCTCTGTTTCTAGGCTTAGAGGCATGTGGTTTTAGTGTAGCATGTGGATTGTAGGTTAGATAGAATGACAGTATTTACATTTTACTGTATGGCATGAGATATCATTCATTATTAAATTATAAAAAAAAAAAATGTAAATCCATGGAAAATTGCACCTTGATCATGATCACCTTAAAAACATTACTCAAGTACTCGATTTGATAGAAATAGAAGTGTAAAAGAGGAGCATGTTCTATTAATTTTAATACATTACATGTTAATTTGTGATGTTATTTACTACATATTTGACTCTTGATGATTCTTTTAGAATAAGATGATGCATATATGGGATAATGAGATTCCATTTGCATAAAATGCCTCTGATTCCATTTGCTAGTGTTTTGGTTTCTTGAAGTTTATAAACTTTTATGTCTATATGAGTTTGAAACAGAGAAATTCTTTCATTTTTATGTCATTCTTGAAACAGAGGTTTTGAATTTTCTCTCTGTTTCTAGGTTTTAGAGGCATGTGGTTTATTAGTGTAGCATGTAGATTGTAGGTTAGATAGAAATTCTTGAGAGCCAAAATGATTTGTATTTACATTTTACTGTATCACATTTGAACTATATATGCCTGTTTTTATTAATGTCCACAAATACTAAATTCAATATGGTTCAACTCATTTTCGTGTCTTATCATGAGGTCTACCCCCAGGAAAATAATTTTCCAAGAAAGTGATTGTTTAGTCACTAACAACCAGTAAAAGACCTTATTTCATTTATTATTAGTATTTAAAATTTGGCATCTGTTTACAGGTCCAAAGTGGACCCCTCTTTTGAAAGTTGAGGTTCTCCTCTCAAATAAACAATTGAAAATTAAAAATCTCAGCATGATTAATCATCCTCTTGTAGAATTTAAATAATTAACTGGGGTTTCATGCATTTACTCTCTTCCTATGTTGAGAAAAGAAAAGGATCAATAACTATACCTTATTGTACTAAGGTAGGTGGATCACTAATGGCCCTCTTGTAAAATATCTCTTGCAGATGTACAATTTGTCTTCTTGCAAATAATTCATTATCTGCTTATGTTACTGATTCTTGTACTCTGTATCAGCCAGAAATTCGAAAAAAGTGAAAATTCGACACAATCATTGAATATGTTGCAGCTCATCATGATCTTGTTCATAGCAACTTCAACTACAGCACAGGATATACTTCCAGGATCATCACTCTTTGCCTCAAATCAGCAACAATCATGGACTTCTCCCAACAAGTCTTTCATCCTTTCCTTCATTCATGAATCCGACAACACATACTTCGCTGCCATCACCTATAACAGCATTCCTATCTGGAAAGCCAGCAGTGATCCTGTGGATTCCTCCGCCTCTCTCCGCTTCCTCCCAGACGGAAACCTCCAGCTCGTCACCGGGGAGAGACGCCTGGTGTGGCAGTCCAACACTTCTGGACAAGGTATCAATTCTGCTTCACTTGAGAATTCAGGTAATTTTGTGCTAAAAAATGGAAATCTTTCTAAATGGACAACTTTTGATAACCCTAGTGATACCATTCTCCCTGATCAAAATTTCACCGTTGATAATATCCTACGATGTGGATTATACTCGTTTCGCCTATCAAGATCAGGGGAAATCTCTCTGCAGTGGAACAACTCTGTAATTTATTATACATCTTTTGGTATAAACACAACTGGTAAGCTAAATGTGACTTCGCCAAGCTTAGGTATGCAATCAGTAGGGATATTATCTCTCTCTGATCCGTCACTTTCAAGCTCGATAATCATGGCTCGAGGTTCTGACTATGGTGAAGTTAATGATAATCCTCTGAGGTTTGTGAAATTGGAGTGTGATGGAAATATGAGAATGTATAGCTCTGCTGTTAGTAATGGCAGAGGAAGCAAGATTGCAAGATGGACGGCTGTGAGTGATCAATGTATGTTTTTTGGGTTTTGTGGGCCTTTCGGTGTCTGTGGGTACGATGATAAGAGCATTGATCCAATCTGTGAATGCCCTTCTCAGAACTTTGATTTAATTGATGAGAATGATAGCAGACGAGGTTGCAAGAGGAGGGTTGGGATTCAATCTTGTCAAACAGCAATTTTGTCTATGAACAATACTCTTTTCTTGACTTTCCCTCCTGAAATTGATTCAGATTTCTACACTGCAAGTATTATAGCTTGTAGATCCAACTGTCTCGCTGATTCTACGTGTGTAGCTTCGACTTCTTTAGCTGATGGAACGGGCGGTTGCTACATGAAAAGATCGGGTTTTATAAGTGGTTATAAGTCTCCTACACTTACTAGTACATCTTATGTGAAAGTCTGTGAACCTGTTACGCCTAATACTCCGATTTCTTCAAGAAAAGGCGATGAGCGATCTGGAGGTTTGAAGATTGCTGTTATAGTTCTTGGGAGCAGTTTGTTATTAGTCTTTTTGGTTGGTGGTGTATTGTGGTTGTACTATCGGACTAAGCCAAGGTACGACAGTTTAGTGTCTCAGTACTCGTTTTCAGACTACGCGTCTGGCGTTCCTGTCCAGTTTTCGTACAAGGAGCTTCAGCGTGCGACAAGTGAGTTCAAGGAAAAGCTCGGAGAGGGGGGGTTCGGGTGTGTTTATATGGGCGTTTTGACGAACAAATTGGTGGTTGCTGTGAAAAGGCTTGAGGGGATAGGGCAAGGAGAGAAGCAGTTCAGAATGGAGGTAGCAACTATTAGTAGTACTCATCATTTAAACTTGGTGAGATTGATTGGTTTTTGCTCAGAAGGTAAGCATAGGCTGCTCGTTTACGAGTTCATGAAAAACGGGTCTCTTGACAGTTTACTCTTCTCCGGACAAGAATCATCGGGTGGGAAATACTTGAATTGGGCGCAAAGGTATGATACAATTCATTTTGTCTTATTACTGTTATTATTATTAATTTATAGTATTATATTTTTATTGTTTCTGGATCCTGTTACTCCATCAAGGTACCACATTGCGTTGGGGACAGGGAAGGGGATCACGTACTTGCACGAGGAGTGTCGTGATTGCATTCTTCATTGTGATATAAAGCCCGAAAACATACTATTGGACGAGAATTACAAAGCAAGAATTTCTGATTTTGGCCTTGCACGTCTCATGAATTTGAACGATCATAGGCATCGAAGCTTGATAACAGTGAGGGGTACTAGAGGGTACTTAGCTCCAGAATGGCTCGCGAATCTTGCAATAACTTCAAAGGCTGATGTTTATAGCTTCGGGATGGTGTTGTTGGAGATCGTAAGTGGGAGGAGGAACTTCGAGGTTTCTTCTGAGACAAGTAACAAGAAGTTTTCGTTGTGGGCGTATGATGAGTTTGAGAAGGGGAACATTGGGGCGGTTCTTGATCCGAAGCTTATGGAGGACGATATAGATATGACTCAGGCGATGAGGCTCGTTCGAGTGAGCTTCTGGTGCATTCAAGAACAACCGTTGATTAGGCCGGCGATGGGGAAAGTGGTACAGATGATTGAAGGGATTAGTGATGTAGATAAACCACCTCCACCTTTGGGGATGCTTCAATCTTCTGCACTGATTTCATCATCTCGTATGGGGTAATCTCATCTTCAACTTCAAACCAACAGAATTGCTGAATATGTATAACATTTTTTAATTGTCAGTACAATTAAATAAAGTTACAAAGTGAGTGTATAAACATACCAGGGTCTTGACCTTTATAATTATGGACATGTAACTCAATTGGATTTATGACACATTTTGGTCAAAGTTCAAATATAAATCTGTTTGGACTCAATTTTTTTGATGTTTTCTTTAATTTCTTGTCTACTTTATTTAATTTAATGACATTATTTCTCTTCCAATCAACATTTCAATTCTCAAATATAATTTTTTTTGTCTCTACTCTCTAGTTAATGATCTAATTTATCACTTAGAATATTATACTGTATAATATAATGAATTTGATACAATAACCAATATGCATCTATTTAGATTAATCAATATTACACATTATATTTGAATGTATGATTAGTTAATAGGTAGAATCAATTTAAAGATTTATTTATATAAATATTTGTATCTATTATTTATCTTCCAATCATGAATTCAAATATAATTTTAATAATTATTATTAAATTTAAATTTATACTCCTGTATTTATCTACCATTAGTGATTTAATAACTTCATTTATTATTATAAAAAAAATTGTTGAAGGAAAACCACTTTAATATATTTTGGCAATTGTTTATGTGTACCAATTACATGTATGTAATTGGCTATTCACCCTCATTTTTTAATAAATCCACACTCCCTTTTTTTTTTAGGCACTCCCTTTTTTTAGCACTTATGTGTACAAGTTACATACATGTAACTAAATCCAATTTTTTACATGGCTTATTAGTTATTTACCTTCTTTTTTATTAATTTCATCCCCAAATTTTTTAAAAGAAAAATACATGTAAAATACTATATTACCATTTTATCAATTAAATTAAAATACAACTCATTAAAATTATAATTATACACCGACTATCGATTCACCAATGAATCACCACGAAGTCAAATATTATTCTATTTTTTTAACTTTTAAAAAATAAATATAAAAACATAACGAATATTAAAAAAATATGAAACTCAATGCAAAAATAAAATTATGAAATAAAATTTTACTGACCAAAATTTAGAAAAAAAATACAAAAAAAATTGAAAAAAAAAACTAAACTAAAAAAAATTCATTTTTTTTCTAATTTGGGTATAAATGTATGAATATGACATGCTCACTTTCTAGCTTTAATCTGATTTATAATAACTAACATTATTTTGTTATGTCTTCATTATTTCTAAAATGATATCTGGTTTGTTACAAATTTTTTAAGGTTGTAGATTATTTTTTAAAACTAATTAATAATATAATCTAATTGAAAAATAAAATTTATATTTAGAAACTTAAATGAGTTGAGAATTAGGGAAGAAATCAACATAATATTGCATCATCTTTATTACTCCCTCCGTCCACCAAAAGTGTGCTCATTTCTTTTTTTGAGGTCCACAAAAATGCGCTTATTCTATTTAAATAGTTAACTTTTGAATATTTTTTCTACTTTACTAACAAGATTGAGTATCTACCAAATATATTTTCTACTCATTATATTAAATATATTCTTTATAATTAAAATATGATTTTTTTAAAAGCACATATAAAAAAAAGTGAGCACACTTTTGGTGGACAGAGGGAGTATTTTTTTTGGGGTCATCGTCATGTTGATGCATTCATATGTTTATTGAGTGTGATCGTATCTATTAATTGAATTGTGTGTTCAGTGTGATTCATTCTCACTTTTGTTTTTCTTACTAGTTAGTTACTATCATTTTTTTTAATATTGATGTATTAATTTGCATGGTATGCCTGGAATTATAAATGTGTTAAGTTATGTATTTTTTGTTAAATATAAATATTAATTTAAATACGATATAGTATTAGTACGCATATGATATAGTACTAGTTAATATATTGTATAGTACTAGAGATTAATGTGGGTATAAAAATATTACGGAGTATTTAATATATGAACTAATACTATACAATATTTGAATTTATACTATACTATATTTGAACTAGTACCATAGAGTATGTGAACTAATACTATACAATATCTGAACTAATACTATACTATATTTGAATTATTACCATAAAGTATATGAACTCGAAACTCGAAAAAATTAAAACATGTACCAATATAAACTAATATTATACTGTATATGAACTAATATGTACAGTACTGCATATTAACTAATAATATATCATAATACTTATCAACGGTTATCATAACACTTATAAACTAAAAATTATATTCATAAAGGATTGGTCTTATATAGAATTAATTCCTTATAAGGAGTTGAGTTGACTTGGTCAACTTAAATCTTAAATATTCAAGAATATTGTGAACTTAAATATTCAAGATTATTGTGAATAAAAATTTTGACTTGGTTAATTTTTTTTTATTATTATTTTTTTTTTGTAATTTTTTTTATTGATAATTTTTTTCGAAATCGTGTGTGTTGAAAAGTGTAAGTTAATATTACTAAAAAGTGTAACACATTTTTTTATTAAAAAGTGTAAGTCAATATAATTAAAAAGTGCAACACAACTTTTAATGAAAAATATAAGTAATTATAACTAGAAAATGCAAGTTAGTATAACTAGAAAATGCAAGTTAGTATAACTAGAAAGTGCAACACAGTATTATTAAAATGTGCATGTCAATATACTTGAAAAGTGCAACACAATATTTTAATGAAAAGTGTAAGTTATTATAACTGAAAAGTGTAACAAAATACGAGTAAAAAGTGTAACATAACATTACTTTTTTTTTTTTTTGATCGGTAAAAGTTATATTATTATTATTGGGTATAAGGGATACCCGAGAAAATCATTGTACAGGGTACATCATAAAAACAGTAAAAGTCTTACACTACACAGATTTCATCTCATACACTGAATTGGGTCCAACACCCATGTCCTGAAGGAAATGTTGTTCCGGTTAGGGTATTTGATCGTGAACCAGCTCCATATTCTTGCTCTCATTTCCTCCTTGACTTTTGTGATCGAGAAGGTTTCGTTCTTGAAGAGTACTGCATTTCTCCATTTCCATATCAGCCAAGCCACACAGAGCCATATACATGTAGCAATCTTTTTCCCATTTCTACACCTCAATATACCCCCAAATCCTAGGAAGTTGTCCAGAATATTTGACGGAAGTGCTGACGGGGATTTGAGCCACGACAGACATTCCATCCAGACTTGGTATGTTTGGGGGCATTCCAGAAAAATGTGTCTTTCGGTTTCCTCACTGTTGCCACAGAGTACGCACCTTAGGTCATCGTTCTGGTTGAGAATGTTTCTTCTTCTGAGGTTGGACCTAGTCGGTAATCTGCCCCATAGGAGCCTCCATGCATGGGCCTTGACTTTCGATGGTGCAAAGTTCTTCCAGATGCTCTTGAATCCTTGCATCAGCTTGTCTTCTGGTTGGGTATCTTGGTTTTGGTTGAATAATGTTGAGTACGTCTCTTTTGTGGAGAACTCCCCTGTCTTCGATGCTTTCCATTTCCATGAATCTTCAGTTCCTGCTTTTAGTTTGAACCTGTCCATCACAGATAAGAGATCATTAAGATATATTTGTTCCCTGTCGAAAAGTGACCTTCTCCATCTCCAAGTCCACCTCCACATATTCCCTTCCCAAACTCCCATTTCCCCTACAGTTTTCCCTTTGTCTAAACTAACTAAGTATAATCTCTTGAATCTATCCTTAAGCGTACCTTCCCCAGTCCAGTTTTCCTCCCAAAAGAATGACTTTTTCCCATCCCCTAAGACCTTAGTCAAATTCCCATGAAACCAACCCCCCTCACTCACACCTATCACTTTTAGAACATCCCTCCACCATAGAGACACCCTCCCCTCCCTACCTGTTGGGAAGAGGCCGAACCCATCTCCCCAAGCTACCCCATATCTAGACCGTAGAACCCTCACCCACAGACTATCCCTCTCATTTATAAATTTCCATCCCCATTTCCCCAATAATGTTTCATTGAAGACCCTAATATCTCTTACCCCTAGTCCTCCTAGATTTTTCATGTTACATATTCTTTTCCAGTCGATCCATGCCACTTTCTTACCACTGCTCCCACCCCCCCAAAGAAAATTACGTTGTAAGCTCACAATCTCACTCAAGGTTTTCTTTGGTATACGATAGAAAGACAGATAGTATGTCGGAAGAGAAGAGATAACCGAGTTCAATAGCGTGATCCTGCCACCCATCGAGATCTTCTTGTCGTCCCATCGTGCTAGTCTGTTTCTTATTTTCTCCACTATCGGGGCCCACTCCAGTGTTTTCCTGTGATTTGATCCCACTTTCATTCCTAGATATGTGAAGGGAATGGTGTCTTCTTTGCAGCCCAGGATTTCTGCCATTTCACTGAGAGTGTCATCTTCCACGTTTACCCCAATCATCGAGCACTTGTTGAAATTGATTTTCAAACCGGACATCAGTTCCATGTTCCTCAGCACCCGTCGCATAACCCAGGCATTCTCCAAGCTTGCTTCTCCCATTAGGATTGTGTCATCCGCGAACTGTAGGTGTGATACTTTGATTTTTTCCGGTCCAATTTCTGCCGCCTTGTAAAGGCCCTCTTCGGTTGCTTTCTCCATGAGGATGCTCAGTCCTTCTGCAGCGATCAGGAAGAGGAATGGGGATAGGGGGTCCCCTTGTCTTAACCCCCTTTCCAGTTTGAATTCTCCAGATGGGCTTCCATTGACCAGGACCGTCGCTGAGGCTGTCTTCACACATTCCATTACCCACATCCTCCATTTGGGATTAAAATTGAGTCTCTCCATCATGATATCCAAGTAGCTCCAGTCGACCGAGTCGTAGGCTTTTGCAAAATCAATTTTTAGGAAAGCTCGTACCAATCTCTCACGTTTTGCTTCATCGATTGCTTCGTTTAACACGACCACACTGTCGAGGATGTTCCTCTTTCCAACAAAGGCCGATTGGGCCTCCGAGATGATGGAGGGTAAGACATTACCTAGCCTTTTTGCCAGAACTTTTGCTATGATCTTGTAGATTCCCCCCACAAGGGAGATTGGCCTGAAATCGTTCAACTCCGTAGTAACTTCCTTTTTGGGGATGAGCACGATGAATGTTGGGTTGAAGCCCTTCACCAATTTTCCATGGGTGTGGAACTCGTCCATCAATCGAATGAAATCAGGTTCTATGAGATGCCAGAACTCTTTTATGAACTCAAAGTTGAAGCCATCCGGTCCAGGACTTTTTGTGTTGTCGCATGCATTTAGGGCTTCACGAATTTCTTCCTTTGAGAATGGGGCTGTGAGCATATCATTCTCTGTGGTTGAGACCTTTCTTCTTGCAAAGTCCGTTGAAGGGATTGGTCTAGTGGTTCCTTGTTTCCTGAAATGACTTTGAAAGTGTTCAAAAACCCCTTTTTTCACTGTTGAGACTTCTTCACTCCATTCACCTTCCACCATTAATCCCAGAATTTCGTTTCTTTTCCTTCTCTTGTTGATGTAGTTATGGAAGAAACGTGTATTACAATCTCCCTCTTTCACCCACCTACACCTTGATTTTTGGTAGTTGGTCATGCTTTTCTTCTTCAGTTCTCGGATCAAGAGAGCGGCTGCCTTATTCCTGTTTATGATCTCACTGTCGTCCAGCCCGAACACTTCATCAAGTGTGTCCATCTTCTGGATTTCCGCCCTTTGTGTTTCTATATTGCGTTCGATGATTCCGAACGTGTTGGTGTTCCACTCCTTCAGGTCTGCCTTGAGTCTCTTCAGCTTTTCTTTTATAACATAGCTACTCCAACCCTGAATCTGATAGCTCTCCCATTTTTCTTTGACGAAACCCCTGAAATCTGGATGGGTTTTCCAGGCGTCGAGGCTTCGGAACGGTTTTGGCCCCCAATCCGTTACCTTGATCCCCAAGAGGATAGGGCAATGGTCTGATACTGAGCGTCGCAGGCCCCTCAATTGTGTGTTAGGCCACTGATTTAGCCAATTGTGGTTGACCAAGGCTCTGTCAAGCTTGCTCTTGCATGATCCGTCGGCTTTGTACCATGTGTATTTCCTTCCGTGTAATGGGAGATCCACCAGGTTTGCAGCTTTGATGAAACTATCAAAGGCCATTGTGTCCCTGTGGTTGTGTTGTTGTACTCCTCTTCCGTCCTTTTCTGATCCGCACCTTATTGCATTAAAATCACCGATGATGCATATGCATGCTGCAGGATTTTGGCACACGATCGTGTTTAAACGATCCCATAACTCTATTTTTTCAGGTAGAGTGCATGGGGCGTAGATGTTGATTATGCAGCATTGTACATTGTCTTGACCCCAGTAGCCATTTAGAATGACCCCACCCGCCATATGCCAAGAGCTGGAGCATCTGAAAACCTCTGAGTTCCATATGGATATGATTCCCCCGGATCTACCTGAGGCTTCCCGTGAGTACCATTCCATCTTTCCTTCTCCCCATATTGCACGACATGTTGTATCATCCACGGTTTCCAGTTTCGATTCTTGGATGCAGCACAATTCCACTCCCTGGTTCTTGATGAGACTTCTTAGTTCCTCCTTTTTTATTCTATTCCCCAAGCCACGGATGTTCATAGATAGGATCTTCATGGATAACTTTCTATTGCCTCACCTTCTGTTCTTGTTTTCTTTGACTGGGCATTTTTCTCTATTTCGGCGAGCTTACTAATTTCCTGGGCATCCGAGGTTTTGGATTGTAGGCCCAAGCTTTTCCCCAGGTTCCATGTTGTTGAGGCTTCCCTTTCCGCATCGAATGTCGCCTGAGTGGGCGTCCTCCTTTTCCCTTTCCCCTTGTGTGGCTGTTTGTTTTGATCGGCGATCTTATCACATTCAGTTTCAAATCCTTTTGAGAATTCCGTCCATCTCTTGGTTTCTAACTGCCACTTCTCCATTTTGGTAGTTTTCTTCTTGGGTGGGTTTTTGCGGGGTTTATATGTGGGTTTGGTAGGAGTATTTGTGGGTGGGATTTTGGTTTGGAGGGGGTCGGTGGATGCCGGGGCGGGCTGGTTGTCAGGTTGTATGTGGGCGGGTTTATTGGGCTCGAAAGAGTGATAGTTGAGGGGGGTGTATTTAGTGAGGGTTTGATGGGGGGTGTATTTAGTGAGGGTTTGATGGGGGGTGTATCGGTTAAAGTGGGGGGTTCAACAGGTAAGGGATTGTGAGGGAGTGTATCAGGTTTATAGGGGGGTGCGGCATATATAGAGGTGGTAGTAGCAATTGGTTTTTCAGTGGGGGGTGTATCAAGAATAGAAGGGGGTGCAGCTTCTAAAGGGTGATGGACAGGCCCACTTACTGGGTTTATGGGCATACAAATTTTGTGGGTCAAAGATTGGGGAAAAATCACAGGCGTAAGAACAGGGCACAATACCTCAGTGTCATATTCTTTGAACAGAGCGGCCTCCATTGAATGCGTACAGACGGTTGAAGCGATTTGTGGGGGACCATTATGTTCAGAGTCCGATTTGTAGGGCCCCTCCTCGATTTTTGATGACGGCGCCATGATTGATTTTGATTCACGCTTTTTCCATGCTTTATCATGCGTTTCTTATTTCGAGATTTCAATAACTGCATTTACTGATTTGTCTCCTCGGGGCCCAGTTGCACGGTGTACGATGTGATTGTTAGAATTCCGGCCAGAAGTATCCGTTTCCGGCGATTCATCGGATCCGCCGCCGTCACTTTTCTTCTGTTTCTCCGCTGTCGTCGGGCTGTGCAAAACAAGTTCTTCTTGGCCGACTTCGTCGCACTGGGGTTCTCGACCCTCATCATCGATTGCGGTAGTTATTTTCTGGCATACGGAGGTAGAGCCGCCGCCCCTTTGCTTCTGTTTTCCGGCTACCGTCGGACTGTGCACAACAGGGCCTTCATGGCCGGCTTCGTCAATCTGGAATTCTAGGCCGTCGTCTTCGATAGAGGTAATTATTTTCTTGCATACTGAGGCCGATTCCGACTCAGCGCCTAAGAAGTCCGCGCTCGCTTGCTCGCGGATTATCGCCGCTGCAGGTTCGCACGAAAGAGGGATGTTCAGGCCTTCATCCTCCATCGACCACATCGACTCGTCTTCGAAATCCGAGTCTGTGTCGTAACCACTCTGCTGGGCCGTCTGCTCCGGCGGTTCAACTTCCTCCATAATTCGGCATTTGAACATCATTCCGTCAATATCCAAAAAGGCTATTTGATTTACAATTTTAAGGTAGGATACCGAGATGAGAACCCTGGCGTAGTCGAGTCGTGTCTTATTTAGCGTCTGAGCATCGATCTTCACCAGTTTGCCAATCGTCGTGCACGCCGTTTCGAAGAATCGTGCGTTCCATACATGTACGGGAACTCCGGTCCATCTTAACCACACCAATCGTCTGTGACTGACGTCGATTGGGCGCCACTCCCTGTACCATACGAACCAATGCCTAAGCCATTCTTCCATGCACCCCGTGATTTCGTCGAAGCTTTTCCCGGAGATATTTTCGATTAGCACGGCGTCGTCTCCGAGCGTTCGTAGATGTAAGATGTTCACGCACTCCTGTTGTAATTCTTCTCCGTGATCCTCCCATGAAAACTCTTTCCTCAGGATAGCTGTGAAGCACGAGCTTAACCACCCGGTTTCCTCCTTTTTTGTATTGAATTTGATTGAGAGCACCTCCTTTGGTGTTGGGTCAGAAGATGCCCCTGCTTCCATGATTGGTTCAGCGCCTGTTCTCAAATTTGTTGGTTCAGCATCAGTTCTCAAATTTGTTCTCGAGTTGGTTACAACTTTCGAGAAGGATACCTCTTTTTTCCTCATGTTTCTATTGGCTTCAAATTTGAAGGTTTTTGGCTCTACCTTCTTAAATTCTTCCGGCATCCTCCTGTAACGCGGCACATAAGCCCTGATTTTGTAGCTCCCCATCCATACTTCATTGAGTGCTTGGAGCGTTCTATCCTCGTCCGTCCCGTTTTCAAACCTTACAAAGCCAAAAGGTTTGCCTCCTCTGTCGTGTTTGTGAGGCCGAAAAATGTCCATCACCTTTCCAACTTTGTTGAAGCAATATTTCAGGTCGTCAATGGTGCATTCGGCCGGAAAATTTCTAAAGAAGAAGGTGACCACGTTACTTGTTTTTAGGTCAACAAGTTTCTCCCGCCAAGCGGCATTTCCACGGTTTCTCCCTCGATAATTCTCTTCATTCTCCGCTTTCCTATCTGTCCTCTGGGGATAACTACGGGTTTGGGAGTTTCTACGGTTGGGAATATCAAATTGCCTCACCGGAGGTCGCTCGAAAAAGGGTCGGTTGTCACTACAACTGAAAAGTGCAATAAAATATGACTAAAAGGTGTAGCATAACATTACTAAAAAGTGTAAGTCAATATAACTAAAAAAATATTGTTGAAAATAGTAAGTCACTACAACTGAAAAGTGCAACAAAATATGTGTAACATAACATCACTAACAAGTGTATGTCATTATAACTTAAATTATTATTGCAAATATTGCAAAATAACATGCTAAAAAATGGTAAATTGCATGTTACACTTTTCCTTATTTTTAACATGCACTTTTATAATTAAAAAAAAAATATGTGTGAAAATTGTTAGATGTAAGAGTTGAACACTAGACCTCAACATAAAAAAGACAATTCTCAACCATTTAAGCTACATAAATTATCATACATGTTTTTTGCGTATTTTATTTTTATTATCAATCCTACCAATTTTTTAAACCCATTCATAAAAAATTAAAATAAAGTGATTAAAAAATGAAAGTTCAAATGAAAAAAATAATTAAACAATGTAAAACAAAGTGAAATTTGTAAGGAATGAAGTAAAATTTTAAAAGGATAAGGTGAAAATTATACACCAATTAATTAAAGTAAAATAGTACCAATAAAATTGAATACTTGTCTAAGAGAGGTGAGAGTTTTATTTTTTAAAACAAATTATTATTATACTATTTAATACTTAAAAAAATAATTAATATTATTTTTAAAATTTTCTTATTAGACTTTAAAATTTTAGAATAATTATTTATAACATAAAAAGAAAGTACGTTAAAAAAATTATCATTTGAAACACAAATGATAAACATGAAGAAAAATAAATTTAAAAAATAATATTAAAAAGATAAATATAAATATCAATTGAGTAAAATAAAAAAATAAAATTTTAAAAAATTAATGGTGTATTATTTTTTAATGATAAAATTAAAAAAAAAAATTGAAGTAAAATAAAGGTCCATGAAAAATGTACTCCCTCCGTCCACCAAAAGTGTGCTCGTTTCTTTTTTTTGGTTTACAAAAAAATGCTTATTTCATTTAAATAATTCACTTTTGAATATTTTTTCTACTTTACTAGCAAGATTGAGTATATACCAAATATATTATTTACTCATTATAATAAATATATTCTTTATAATTAAAATATGATTTTTAAAAAAATATATATATAAAAAAATGAGCACACTTTTGATGGACAGAGTATGTGTTAAATTGATATAGTAAATTGGTCATGTGTTATTAGATTGGATATAGTAAATGAGTCATGTGTTATTTGTAATGGGTTTTTGGATTGGATATAGTAGTTACATATATTAGATTGGATATAGTAGTTACATACATGTAACTGGTACACAAGAGTGCAACTCTTATATTTTCGTCACCAATTAATTGATGATTGGATAATTTAGGCGTATCATTATATTTTTTTGTAAAATTCTAGATTTTATATTTATATAAAGTGATTAAACATCACACTTGTCATCTTACTGATTAATTAATTTTGTTTACAAAAGAAAGGGATACAACTTATGAAACCTGAGCTTAATATATGCAATAACAATAATATCGAGGGAATATCTAAAAAATATTGTTTTTTTGTGTGAAAATGTCAATAAATATAGTACATGGATAACATTGTATATTACAGTATATTTTATATAAATGTATTTATAAATAGTATAGGGGTAAACATTGTATATTATATTTTCGCAAAAACTTTTATGCAAATCCTTTAGGTGTAAATATGTGAAAATGCTCATTTAAAATTTTCTGGGTTATATACTGTACCCGTTTCATTTTATGACCCGGAGATATCAAGCCATCTTTCTTCGCAATCTTCCCCAATTCTCAGATTCAGATATCAGATCTCACCTCCCACAAGGTGGGCAGTCGTCTTCTACGTCGTCGCCGAGCCAGTTCTATCGGCGGTGGAGATGAAGTTCAACCGCTCTCTTCGTCGAAATCCACTTATTTATGCGTGATTTGTGTGGTTGTTTTTCTATTGTTGTCTACACCGTCATCAACCAAGGAATCTGCTGGTGGAGATCAAAATCTGTGCTTCCCAACACCCTCTCTAGGGTTTTCTTGAATCGGATTTGAGTTTAGAATCTACGATTTGAAGATCTGGATCTGATGATTTTTATGGCGAAGACCTCGTCGCTCGAAGCATATAAAAGTCATTTAGAGACAAATCCCAATTTCTCGCTCATGGCTCTTGGCCGAGATCCTACCACCAAGAAAGTCATGGACACGCCGCTCGATCCCCTGATGTTCTCCGCCGCCGTCGTCGCCGCATTTATGCATATTGAGTGAATATATTTTTGGTGTACCGGAATTTATGAGAAATTCGATTTCAGACGAGCGAAATGGTAAGCGATTCCGTTTGATTTACGCTCTACTTCAATCCTTATGTTTCATCACCCATATTTGGATCTCGTGGTATGATTTTGTCGATTCACTGTCTTGATTTGGTAGGAAAATGGAGGGGGGATTTTTGCCACCGCCGAGTAGACACGAGAGAGGGAGAGAACAGTTCAATCTTGAGAGGTCAGTTTTTTGCTAATTTATTTATAATCTTTCTTTACGATTTTAAAATTTTCGGATTCAGATTTTTGGGATTCTAGGGCTAGACATTAATCTTGTCTATTTGGTTTATGTTTACTTTTTCTGTAGCGTTTCCTTCCTTCCTTTTGTGATGGAGTTGTCTTTTCTTTTGTGAAAAATTTATGTTCACTGCACAAATTTATTTATGAAACTAAACATTCAACTTCAAAGAAACGAGAAAATATGATAACAAATTTATTTAGAGAGGTCTTGCTTGATAGCCTGAGTATATAAAGCTCCCGCCTTGAGATAATTTCCGGCTTTGAAAAATTCATTCCCCTGGTCTTTCAGCGAAATCTCTGCTGCCTTTCCCTTTGATTCTCCCATTTTTGTTGTTTTTGTAACAAAATT
This sequence comes from Galeopsis tetrahit, assembly GCA_963675135.1. Taxonomy (NCBI): domain Eukaryota; kingdom Viridiplantae; phylum Streptophyta; class Magnoliopsida; order Lamiales; family Lamiaceae; genus Galeopsis; species Galeopsis tetrahit. The sequence continues at coordinate 51,209,535 of OY776131.1, read as the reverse complement.
TGTTCTCAATTTTGATAATTTGATATGGGTTTTTTATTAGCGTTTCTCAGATTTTGCCTCCTTCTCCATGATTGGTTTTTGCTGAGTCATTCCTCTAGTTAAATCTAGCAAACAAAAAACGCAATTCCATCGTCATAAATCGTGTAGTTTGTAAAACAGTCACTTTGTGCCTGAGAAACTTATTTCTCTGATATATATCTCATATAGATGTAGGTTTGTATCATTTGTATTTTATGGATTATAAATTAACTAGGTTAGAGCTAAGATTGAAATGATTTAATGTGTGTTGCTCTGATATTTTGTGTGTTACTGTATTAGTTTTTTACGTGTTACTGTCTAAATTTTTTATATGATACTGTAAAGTCTGTCTGTTACTAATTTGGTTTTTTGTATTATACTGTTTAAATCATTAACAATTCTCAATAAAATTCTCACCTTTTTTGTCTACTTCTCCTTAATTCATGCAATTTTCTTGTTTTTACGTTTACTTTAAGCTGAGAATCTTGCTTTTTTATGGTTTTGAAATTGGTAATTAATTAGTTTATATAAAAAAACAAATATTTATTTTAGAACTGATTTTAGTGTGAATTATTTGAATTTGCAAGACTATTTGATGGCTGATGAATTCTGTGCTGAGTTGAAAGAAGGAATGGCATACGTTGCTGGCCATGATGATCAACTTAGACTTGTTGTGGTAATATATATATATATATATATATATATATATATTTCTTCGTTAGAAAAAAAAAGAGTTCATTTGAATTACTGTTCATTTGAATTAATTTACACTGATGTTACATTGTCAAGTGTGTGTGGTATTTTAATAGTCTGATGCATGATCTGGAGACAATTTTTTGGTTTTTATGCTTTGACGAATGTTTTACACCTTGTAAGTAAATTGATCATGAAGTAGAGTACATTGATGGATAACTAGTAATACTGTTATGTGCAAAATATAATATTATTGTGTGTATAATGTAATACAGTTTGCTTTTAGATGTGATACTGTGAAAAAAAAATGAAGCAAATAGAGACAAAAACAAGGTCAAGAGGTGAGAATGATGAATTGGTGGACAATGTTGTTAGTGTTAGGGAAGAAGAGAATGATGATGAGGTAATAAAAAAAAAGGTATAATTGAATGTAATACTGTTACGTTTTAATTGTAATATTGTTTCTGTTTTAATTCAATATCCTTCAAAACTTGAGGAGTTAATAAGTTCATTTTTTAAACATTCAATTTGGTAAAAATAGTTGGTTTTTTGTATGATACTGTCTAGGTATTTCGTGGGTTACTGTTGTTTGCATTTATTTGTGCTAAGTTGATGAATCCTAAATTGCTGAAAGTGTAGAATTCTCAAATGTTTAGATATTTTTTTTTTATAATACCATATTTCTTATTCTGTAATATTGTATGCCTGTATGTGATACTGTTAAAAGAATGTGCACATGTGATGAAAAAAAGAGACAAGAAACGTGTAAAAAGAACAAGAGAATAATGATCGAGTAATAAATATTTTGATTTTCACTTTGTAATACTGTCGATTGCAATAATGTAATACTGTTAAATGTAACAGTGTAATACTATTTACATAAAATTTGTGATAATGTTACATTATCAAATACTAACATGTATAAATGTGTGATAATCTTATAGTATTTTGTGTGTACTATCTTAATTTTTTTGTGTATTGTGTATTAAAGTATGTGTTGGTATTTTGTTTGTTACTTATATGCAAAACAATGAGTTCGAGTAAAAAAAAAGGAAAAAGAATTAATTTAAAAGAGAAGAAAAGTGTTTGAGAAAAGTAAAAAATTTTAAAAAATAAGCATGAGGATTATCGCTACTGTTAATGCTTGAAATAAAATAAAAAAGTACTATAAAAATAATCTAAATCAAAATATAAATGCAGTTTGTATAATAAACTGAAATAAACAAATTGTTGTATCAAAATATAAATGCAGTTTGTATAATAAACTGAAATAAAAAAATTAACCCGAGTCATAAGGGTAAGCTCTATAAACTTCTACCACTGGGACAAAATCAATTATAAGGAATAATTATAACCGTTTCCGCTATTCTTTTGTTTACACTATTATGATCAAATTTTGTGGGGTTTGCACATAAGTACACATAATGGATTTTCACACAAGTCCTTCCCTTATATTTTATATAACATATGTAAAATTTGTTTAAATTATTTTGTTAAATTTGTGTATTAAAAGTTTGTAATTAATTTTTTTTGCAATGTGCAATTATATAATTGAACCACACTTTTATTTTAATTCTAATAAAATGAATTATTGCGCTACCAAAACCACTATTTCTTGTGCCCCATTTCAAGTCAATAAATATTTATTTATATTTAATTTAAATTTTATCTCATATCGATATTTTATTTTATTGATAACAAAATTATAAAAAAAAAATTTACATTTAATTTAATATTATCTCAATCCATCTCCAATTAAATGTTTTATACGGTATTTTCTGATTTTTTTTATATACGGTGAATTTCTTAATCTATGATACATCAAATCTTTTTAAAATATTCTAAAAAATAACTATAAAAATAATATAATATATTAGATCGTGGGAATAATATCTCGTTTTACCCAAAAAAAAAAAAAAAAAAAAAAAAAAAAAAAAAAAAACTCTCACCCTTAAGAGCATCACCCATGTTTCGGGAACATCATACAAAATAGTGCATTCATAGCACAAAATGAGTCCTCATATTTTTCTCTTTTTTTTTTTTTTTTAAATCAAAAGAAACCTCATATGTCTTTTTCCCATATACTTAGGAGAATGTATTCAATTGAGATTCTACTGAATTTTTTTGGACTTTAAAAAGTACGTGAATAAAATCCATAGAGTCTATGCAGAATTTGATAAACTTTTTTTCATTGATTTATATGAATTTTCATAAATTTGACAGAATTGTGAAATTTTTTTTATTGATTTACATAGATTTTCATAAACTTGATGCCAGAGTTTTTTTTAATGTGAAAGTGTTTTTTTTAATTAATATTATATATATATATATACCAATATATATATATATATATAAAGTTTATATATTAATTTGGGGCGGAAAATCCGTTGAAATCTTTAGTTTTTATAAGAGATTTTGGATAATGCAATTTATTTATATTTTTTTAGGAGAATCCAACAAAATTCATAAACGATTAATACCTAAAGATTTTTAAAAGATTTTTAAAGACTTTTTAAAATTCGTATTGAATAATTTATTTTGGGTAGAAAAGATTATGTGAAAAATGAATAAAATTAAATTAAATATTGATATGAGATAAAATTTAAATTAAATATAAATAAGAATTTATTAATATGGATGGGCACAATAGTTAGAATCAATTTTAAAAATTATATATAAAAATTATTTAATTAATGATATTATTTATCTTCTGATCATAATTTCAAATATAAGAATGATTTCCATTAATGATTTAATAACTTTATTTATTATTATCAAAAAATTACTTACTCCACTTTTAATTAAGTGTCATTTTAACAATTTTCAACAAATTAAAATATATAATCATGGACCATTTTACCCTTCATGAATGATGATTAATTTTAATATTAAATTTATGTTTAGTAATGAATGTGGTCAATATTGTAAATGATATTCATGTATACAATAATTAGGAAAAAATTTAAATCAAGATAAAGGAAATGGAGGTTGTATGATGTATAAGGGTAAAATTGTCAAAATTAAAGAAAAAAAAAAGTGTAGAATGATACTTATTTTAAAAATATTAAAAAAGATAAAATGACACCTAATAAAAAAAAGGGCGAGATTAATTGTTAGAAATTGACATTATTATCAAACAATTAATTGATCAAAGGTCAATTTAGGTGTAAGATTACATGTTATTTTAGCTAGATTTATAACGGAATATTTGATAATTAGGGTATTGGGTAAAGCCGTATACAATATATTGGAGAAAAAGTCCACCACAGGTAACCTTGATCGTTTTTCTATCAACTTTTAATTTATATTTTAGAATTCCTATATTATAGGTAATCTCAACAAACCAATTTGTTATACTCCATTATTAATATTTGCTATATAAGTATTAAGAAATTTACCACATTTGTTGAATTATCGAGATTTTATAAAATCTTGTATTAAGCCATTAATTACCTATGTTAAATTAATGGTTTATAAAGTAAATTAATTTGTTGAATTATCGAGATTTTATAAAATCTTGTATTAAGCCATTAACTATAAAAGGATCTTTAGAGAGGAGGCTTATACAGTTATACCCTACCCTTCAAGATGGAGCTAGTCCGGCAAATAGGTAAACTTAAACTTGTTCTAGCTATTTTACACAAGAAAAAGAAGTTCTTTTGTTAGATTTTTTTTGGGTATATTAAGGTATATCTATGTTAAATTAATGGTTTATAAAGTAAATTGTATTGAAAAAAAATGGTATATTCAAAACGGAATATTGAAACTTGGGGGTGTTTTATTTTTGAGTAATATTGCATACACATGCATGCGATGGTTTTGAAGCTTCATGAGGTGTTAAAGATATTTGATTTAATTTCCTTAATTTATGTTCTGTAAATCAATTAACTTGATTTGTTGTAAATTAGTCTTAGTTTCCTTTACTCATTAGTCCATTGTAATTAATAGATAGGTGCAATTAGTCTATATAAGGCCATGTAAACATTCACAGAAATACACACGAAATATACATTTCTCCCATTTTCTTTCATGGTACTAGAGCAATAAAGATTCTGTGATTAAGTTTCCGCTGCAATGGGAGAAAATTCAAAGAAAGAAACCAAGCAATCGGGCATGCTTACCTTGCATCATTCCGATCATCCCGCTTTGGTTCTTGTTTCCAAATTACTGGACGGAAACAACTATTCACAATGGAGTCGATCTATGCGGATAGCTTTAAGCGCTAAAAACAAGATCGGCTTCATCGACGGCACAATCAAAGCACCTGCGACAACCGACGACAACTTTTCAACATGGGAACGCTGCAATCATATGGTACTCTCTTGGATAATCAATTATGTTAATCCTGACATTGCAAGAAGTATTATTTATGCAGAATCCGCATCTGATGTATGGAATGATCTACATGATCGTTTCTCGCAAGGAAATGATGCTCGAATTTTTGAGATCCACCAAGCAATTGTCGATCACCGACAAGGACATCAATCTGTTTCCATCTACTACACTAAATTAAAGGCTTTATGGGATGAATTATCCTCTTACCATGAGCCAATTGTTTGCACATGTGGAGATCTTAAGAAACTTGCTGAACGAGAAGAAAAAGAACGTGTGATGCAATTTCTTATGGGATTAAATGAATCATATTCGGCAACACGTGGATCCATACTTTTGATGAATCCACTACCTGATACATGAAGGACTCATGCTTTGATATTGCAATAAGAGAGACAAAATGAGGTGGCTGCCAATCGTGATTCCAACGGACAACACATTGCCAATTGGACGGGTTCAAAGACACAAAATGGATCGGGTGGAAACACAAGCCGAGCAATCAACGGTAGAAAGAATTTCCACTGCACACACTGTGGTATGGACACCCACACCATTGATCGTTGCTACTACATTCATGGTTTCCCTCCTGGACATCGATTTCATGGGAAGGATGTCAAGCCAAAGGGAAAGAAAAATATCAATCAATCACCTGCCTCCAACGTTGTTACTAAGCAATTCACAGGCGAGGAATATGCTCAACTTATTGCACTTCTACAGAAGGAGGCCAGTAATACCGAACCTCTCATTAATTCTTCTGGTAATGTTTCTCCTTTCTCAAATAATAATATGTGGATATTGGATAGTGGTGCTACAGATCATGTATCCAAGATACGTCCAAGTACAAATGAAATATCTCCTAAATACCCTAGTGTCAGGTTACCAAATGGAGGAGATGCCAAAATCAAATCAATTAGATCCATGACAATTTGCAGTAATATGACTCTTGATAATGTGCTTTATGTTCCAAATTTTAAAGTCAATTTGCTTTCCATTAGCAAAATTACACAAGCCTTAGGTTGTAGTGTGATATTTTACCCTGATTATTGTGTGATGCAGGATTTAACTACGAAGAAGACGATTGGAACGGGCAGACAGAGTAATGGTTTATATTATCTTACGGTGAGCCCAAAACCATACATTTCCAACGCCGTTTACAACACCCCCCCACCTTTGGCATAAACGTCTCGGGCATCCTTCCATCCATCCATTAAAATTATTATCTAAAACTATTCCCAATATACCTCTTGATTTTAATAATATCTGTGATATTTGTCACTTGGCAAAACAATCTCGCTTACCATTTTCTACTAGTAAAATTTCTACTCATGAAGCTTTTGACTTAATACATTGCGATATATGGGGACCCCATAAAATTCATTCATATTCTGGGGCTCGTTATTTTTTAACAGTTGTGGATGATTTTTCGCGTTACACTTGGGTTTACCTTATGCGATACAAATCTGAAACTCAAACTATCATAAAGAATTTATTTGCTTGGGCTAGGACACAACACAATCGTTTAATCAAAGCCGTAAGATCTGATAATGGGCAAGAGTTCATATCTTTACAATCTTTCTTCAATGAAAATGGCACAAACTTCCATCGTAGTTGCACATGCACACCTCAACAAAATGGTGTAGTAGAGCGCAAACATCGTCATCTCCTAAATATTGCACGAGCCATCCGCTTTCAAGCTAATCTTCCATTAAAATTTTGGGGAGAAAACATCAAAACTGCTTGCTATCTTATTAATCGCTTACCCTCACCTCTCTTATCCAGTAAGACACCATACGAGTTATTACATAAAATGCCCCCTTCTTACTCACATTTACGTGTATATGGTTGTCTTTGTTTTGCCACAAATTTACAGCCTACCCACAAATTTGACCGTCGTGCGCATCGATGCATCTTCCTTGGTTATCCACCAAGACAAAAAGGGTACATTCTATATGACTTGGCTGATAGAAAAATGATAACTTCTCGAGACGTAATCTTCCATGAGAATATTTTTCCCTACTCAACCATACCACACGATGACCAAAATAACCTTCCAACTTTGCCAAATCCAATTTCTATTGATGTTGATCCATCTACAGAATTCTCAACACCAACTGACATGCCCCAAATAATTGCTCAAGAGAACACTAATATTCCACAACAACCACCTCCAATAGAAAATAACCTTCGCCGCTCTAATCGAACCACCCGCATACCGGCTCACCTTAAAGATTACCAAGTTAACCATTCTTTGTCTGCTAATAATTTGTCTCTTCCAGTTAAATCAAACACTCATCACCCCATATCCAGGTATGTTTCATATAATAACCTTTCTCATGCTTATCATACTTTTATTCATAACGTCTCTCACATAGTGGAACCAGAAACATATGAGCAGGCTTGCAAAGATCCAAAATGGGTCAATGCAATGCAAGATGAAATTGCAGCATTGGAAGCAAACAAAACTTGGTCTTTAGTATCTCTACCATTGGGGCATCGTCCCATTGGCTGCAAATGGGTATACAAGATTAAGTATAATTCTGACGGGACAATAGAGCGATACAAAGCTCGTCTTGTCGCTAAGGGTTTCACCCAACGTGAAGGCATTGATTATAATGAAACGTTTGCTCCCGTAGCCAAACATACGACACTCCGTTGTCTTCTTGTCATTGTCTCAGTTCGTGGATGGAATCTTCATCAAATGGATATCCAAAATGCATTTTTACATGGTGATCTTTCAAAAGAGGTCTACATGCATCCACCTCCTGGTTTTTGTCGACAGGGGGAGCCACTTGTATGTCGACTTCACAAGTCTTTATATGGCCTAAAGCAAGCCTCACGAGAATGGTTTCATAAATTTCACTCTGTAGTCACTAAATTTAGATTTCAACAATCACAAGCTGATCATTCTCTCTTTACAAAGGTTTGTGGACACTCACTCACAGTTATTTTATTATATGTGGATGATATGATTATAACAGGAAACGATCAAAAGACCATTGACACCGTGAAGACATCTCTTGCATCATACTTCAAGATTAAGGATCTTGAACTATTGAAGTATTTTCTTGGTATTGAGATAGCCCGTTCTAAGAAGGGCATCTCCATTAACCAAAGAAAATACACCCTTGACATTTTACAGGAAGCAGGTTTACTTGGTACAAAACCAGCAAAGATTCCTATGGAACAATCGTTGAAGCTCACCTTTACTGATGGAGACTTACTCAAAGATCCGACGCACTACTGAAGATTGGTGGGAAAATTGATTTATTTAACCCATCACAAGACCAGAAATCTCTTTTGCGACTAACGTCCTTAGTCAATTCATGCAAGAGCCTAGACGACCCCATCTTGAAGATGTTCATCGTTTACTTCGCTACTTAAAAGGCTCACCGGGACAAGGATTATTTTTTCCATCCGAAAATGATATTAATCTAGTTGGATTTTGCGATGCAGATTGGGCAGGAGATGTAAACACTCGACGATCAGTGACAGGTTATTGCATCTTCTTAGGAAAATCTCTCATCTCTTGGAAAAGCAAAAAACAAAGCACGGTGTCTAGATCCTCAGCCGAGGCTGAATACAGATCAATGACTACCACAGCCTGTGAGATAACTTGGTTAAGATATTTGCTTCAAGACCTACAAATAAGCCTTGACCAACCAGTGAGCTTATATTGTGATAATCAAGCGGCCATGCATATTGCTTCTAATCCGGTATTCCACGAAAGAACAAAACATATTGAGATTGATTGTCACTTCATTCGGGAATGCATCAACAAAGGAACAATCAAGACTTCATATATATCAAGCAAGACTCAAGTTGCCGACATATTCACTAAAGCATTAGGAGTGGAGTCATTCCGATCTCTTGTTCACAAGTTGGGCATTCTTGATATCCATATTCCAACTTGAGGGGGAGTGTTAAAAAGATAATTGATTTAATTTCCTTAATTTATGTTCCGTAAATCAATTAGCTTGATTTGTTGTAAATTAGTCTTAGTTTCCTTTACTCATTAGTCCATTGTAATTAATAGATAGGTGCAATTAGTTTATATAAGCCCATGTAAACATTCACAGAAATACACACGAAATATACATTTCTCCCATTTTCTTTCATCAGGGTCTGAAATTGTGTGTTTTTTTTATCATAATGATTAATCAAAATTTTAGACCGGTAATTTTCCTAATTAAAATTTTCGAATTCTTGAAATTGGAATTCTTATCTTTCCATGAATATGAGTACATTATCTCTCCATTTTTTTAGTAAAGTTGTTGAAATGTTAAAAAATTTACAACTTTATCAAAAAAAAAAAAAATGGATGAAAAGTGGTAAATGTGTGACACTGGTGTTTGTTTGATTCAAAGTTGCAGTTTTGAGAAGAAAAATGAATCCAGAAGTGTTTGTTCCATACTTACCACCAGAAGTAATAATGGAAATCGTGTCGGAAGCATAATAAGTTGCAAGCGTGTGTGCAAGTCATGGCAACAATTAGTTGAGAATCATGAGTTTGTCAAGTTCCATTTTTCTAAGTCTCTCCCAGGAATTGCTGCAGTTTGTTCCCCAGAGTCTTATGGGGTTATTGAATTTACAGATCATATTCAACCCTACAACTTTGACTTCACCAACATCCATTTACCTCATATCCCCAACTCCTCACAGCCTTTCTACATAAATGGATCCATTGATGGCTTGCTTCTTTTGGGCAAATTACTCGAACCCGAAACTCATGATCCTCATGATTATCCTCTTTCGTTATGCAAATTATGCTCTCGATTTGTATACCTACGTTGTTTGTTATGGAATTGGCAAGAGTAAAATAAGTGGCCAATATAAGGTCGTTATGTTTACTAAATATCCCACATTTAGAACGTTGTACGAGGACGAGGACGACAAGGAAGCTACTTCTGAGTGTAAAGTATACACCGTTGGAACTGGATCATGGAGAAACATAGCATTTGACCCTTGGTTAGATTACTATAACAGCTGGTGTACTTGTGAATGGGAATCTTCACTGGTTGGTAAATAATTTATATGATGTTGAGATTTCTTGCTTTGATCTTGAAACCGAACTTTTCACCACTTTTTCTCTTCCCCCGGCTGCTGCATCTAGTCCAATAACCTGCCTTGTTACATTGGAGGATTGCCTATGTTTAAGTGTTACTGATAACATTGCTGGTGAAACAGAAATATGGTTGATGAATGAGTACAGAGTTGACGAATCTTGGACAAAGATACTTGCTTTTACAAGAGTCCCTCCAACTAATTCTGTTTTTCGACCTTATGAAGTAGTTCCTTTCAGAGCTTTCAAAAATGGGGACATCTTGCTTATGCGCTCCCCCACAATTCTGGTACTACTTGCACAAGAATAACACTATTCAGCTAATTGATGCGCCTCCAGGATTTCAATGTTGTGTTGCTCCAATCCTGCACAAACCAACCTTTCTATCATCACTCAAAAGTTTCACAAAGGAGAAGTCATTTTCATATTGATTTTAGAATGTTTTTTTTTTCTTTCACAAATGATAATTACTAGATCTTTAATTATTCATCTCTTCTCTCTATACTGGTTTCTTGCATTTTCTTGTTCCAAACCTTTGTTAACAAATTCTGCTTGTAACTCAAATAGTTGGTTAAGCTCTGATTTATATGGAATATTTGTTAATGGTGAAGGATATTATGGAATTTGGGTGTATTGTTTGTTGTTATAGGTGAGGTGAAAGGCAGATGTAGGCTTTTAGGGGGTGGAATTGCGTCACTCAATATTACAATTGCACCACTGGTATAGTATTGGTATAGGCTACTGCACAATTTCATTTTTGTGTTACACTCTATTTAATACGTGTTGCCTCAATAATTATAAGATATTGATTATTTTAACATGACACGTGGTCTGATCTCATATCTAAGTACTCCATTCGTCAATCCTAATTAGTTGTAGGAATTAGGATTAATAATCACTTCAAATAAAGAATGTCTAGTGTTTGACAAATTTAAAAATATGATTTGTTTTCATGTTTCAAACATTAGCTAAGTCGTCTTCGGATATACTATTGAATAACATTTGCCCGCAACTCATTTTGACATATGTTTCCTTATAACTATTTGCTAATTTTTTTGTCATACGATTTGAAAAATTAAATAAGAAAATTATGTATGCATAATATGGTTAGTATTATTTAAATTAAATTAACAAATTAAAGAATACTTAATGGTTGATCAATCAAGTAATCACAATCATTAATGGAATAAGTCTTGGTTTTACACTCTAAATGTATTTTATAATTTTCTAATTAATTCAATTTTAATAAAATAAGATAATAATCATCAATTGTGATGAGGAATAGTTTACCTCAATTTATTTGGGATTAAAACTTTGATTTGTTTATTTTTGTTTGGGTGAGAAGTGAGACAAACAAAACTCTCCGTTATATCACGTGTTCCATTCGTCAATGCTTAGTTGTAGGGTTAATAATATTTAAATATATCTCAACCACTTCAAATTAATTAAGAATGCCCAATGTTTGACACACTTTAAAGTATGAGCTGTTTTTTTTTTTTTTTTTTAGGGGAAAAGTATGAGCTGTTTTAATGATTAAAGAAACACTACTTTGATTTCTTGTTATATATATACCCCATTTCACAAAATTTGAAGCATTTTTCATTTTGTATAAAATTAAGAAACATATTTTTTTGGACAAATTTATTCCTATTTAATTTTTCTCTTTTTTCTTTCACATTTCTTTTCCTCCACATTTTTTTTTCACTCTTCTTTTGACCTTTAAAAAAAATCATTAATATATTTTCAAAAAAAAAAAAGATAGATATTATAGAGATTAATATGAGTATTTTAGAGAGATCATTGATAAAAATAGAAAAAAGGATAAACATTTTGAAATAAAATTTAAGATCAAATGTGACAAATTTTATAAAAATTGGAAGTACTGTATATATATATTGAGAGAGAGAGAGAGAGTGTGTGTATTCAATATAAAGTTGTATAACATTAATTACAATTCCAGTTTTCCTTTGGTGTAACTCTTTATTACAAGAAGATTTTCACACCTTCAAAAACAAATAATACTATCACACAATGAGGAAGAAATTTTGTAATATATATGGCCTGATTAAATGAAAACATACACTTGTGTGGTATACAAGGTGCTACTGCTAGATCATGGCTTAGTCTGAGAGTGTAATAAAGAAGACGATGCACGATCGCCAAGCTTGCCTGAGGCAGACGACGAAATCTCCCCCATTTGGAGAGACGAGGAAGAAGAGGGCATAGGCATTGAAGCTGCAAATGTGGAGAGCGCGCTAACGCTACTGCCTGTCACACTGGGACCACTGACAGACCCTTCTACGACAGCCTTAGGGGCGGGTGGCCGTTCGATTTCTAGTATCCCTTCCAACATTTGGACAACTTTCCCCATCATAGGCCTTTGAGAGGGTTGCTCCTGGATGCACCAAAAACTAACTTTAATTGCTCTCATCACTTCATCCATATTGATCTCATTATCCAAAACCCGTTTATCTACAATCGCCTCAAGATTGCCCTTCTCAAACTCCTCGTACGCCCACAAAGAAAACTTCTTGTGGTTCGTTTCTGAAGAGACTTCGAAGTTCCTCTTTCCACTCACTATCTCAAGCAACACCATTCCATAACTATACACATCCGATTTGGAAGTAATCGGGAGGTTAGCAAGCCATTCGGGAGCTAAGTATCCTCGAGTTCCCCTCACACTCGTCAACGTTCTATACCGATGATCCTTTGGGTTCACAAGTTTAGCAAGCCCAAAATCAGACACTTTAGCAGAGCAATTCTCATCAAGGAGAATGTTCTCTGGCTTAATGTCACAATGGACAATGCAATCCCTGCATTCTTCATGAAGGTATGTGATCCCCCTTGCTGTACCTAAGGCAATGTTGTACCGACTCTCCCAATTCAAATGCTTCCCTGACTGCTCTTCAGATGCAAAGAGGAAGCTATCGAGAGACCCGTTTTTCATAAATTCGTATACCAATAGTCTGTGTCGACCCTCCGAGCAAAACCCAATCAATCTCACCAAATTCAAGTGGTGAGTGCTACTAATAGTAGCTACCTCCATCCTAAACTGTTTCTCCCCTTGCTCGATTCCCTCCAACTGCTTTACAGCAGCCACATTCCTATTAGAAAGAACCCCGCGATAAACGGCCCCAAACCCACCCGCCCCTAGCTTCTCCTTGAACCCCTTGGTCGCCTTTTCAAGTTCCTTGTACGAGAACTGGACTGGTGCACCCGATGCATACTCAAGAAGCGCGTATTGAGACGACAATCCACCAAATTTAGAGCTATTCCTAATGCAGCACCACCACAAACCGCCTTCCACCACCATCAATCCTAAAAAGGTAGCCAAAACCACCACCACAACCACCCAGGCTGTCAACTTCAACCTACTCGTTCTTCCACTATTCAACGAAGCTGCTGATGGATTAGGCAGCAGGGGAGAACAAACTTTGACGAATGAGGTACTAGGAATAGCAGGCGAATGGAAGCCACTAACAAAATCCGTTTTCAAGTAACACTGCCCCGATCCATCTGATAAAGAAGTCGAAGCAATGCAATTTGGTCCAACAAGACAATTCAACCTACAAGGTGATATTCCAATGTAGTAAGTCTGAGACTGCAGTTCGGGTTGGAAAGTCATGAACTTAGAATGATCCAACTGCAACATAGCCTCACTGCCACGGCAATCTTGAAGCTCCACTTTTCTCCTACAACCTTTCCTACTATCGTTCGGATCGACCAAATCAAAATTCTGAGAAGGACATCCACAAACAGGGGAAGTGTTATTATAACTACATATCCCCATATTCCCACAGAATCCAAAAACTTGGCATTGATCACTCACAGCAGCCCATCTAGCAGTTACAGTTCCACTACCTCTAAAAGTGCTATAAATTCTCAAATTCCCATCACTATCTAATTTCAAGAATCTATAAATATCCCCTTCCTCTGCATAATCACTACTGTAAGCTAAATCAACAGGGACTGTAAGCATGCGATCGGAAAGAATAACAACTCCAGTAGTTCGAATGTCAAGAATTGGATTCGATAAGTTAGAACTAACGGTTGAGTTCAAACCTGAATTGTAGTAGATGATTGAGTTGTTCCACAAAAGCGTCAAATTCCCACTTTTCAGAATCTTGAAAGAGTAAATCCCAGATGTAAGCGTCTGGTCGACATTCAGGGTCTGATTGGGAACAATTGTATCAGTGGGGTGGTCAAAGGTTGACCAAACGGTGGCGCCGGAAGAATTTTTGAGTATGAAATTGCCGGAATCTTGAATTGAAGCGGCGGAGACCCCTCGATTGGCGGTGCCGGAGGACCAGAGAGGAGTGGTGGAGGTGGAAGAAGGGAGGAGCTGGAGATCGCCGGAAGAGAGGAGGCGGAGAACGGAGGAGGAATTCGCCGGGGCGCCGGCTTGCCAGATGGAGATGTTGCTGTAGGCGACGGCGGCGATGAAGGTTCCGGCGGAGGAAGGGTTTGCAATGAAGGAAAGGGTGAAGGTGTTGCTAGATGAAGACCATTTTGTGGTGGGGTCGGAGGCGTAGAGAGTGGAGCCCAAAGGGATGTCCGCGGCGGAGGCGGCGGTGAGGAGGAGAAAGAGGAGGAGCTTCATTTCATTACAAACACAGAAAGATTACAGCTTTATGCAGTAAATTGCACAAGAAAAAATGCAATTGATGCAGAATTGGAAGGTGAGGAAGGACATAGATATAGTGTGTGTATTGTGGTGCGCGTGCGTGTTAGTGGAGAAGAATTTGACGAGAAAAAAATGGAGGTGGGATTTTGGGGGGTTTGGTTTGCAGGGTCTTTTACGCTGGGTGAGAGAAAAGGGATTTTTAGGCCAACCTTTTTGAATTTGTTTCATTTAATAAACTAACCAATTATTACATGAATCCTCAATTTTTGCATTGCGTGGGGTCTTCCATTATTTAATGAAAATGCATTTTTTAAATTTCTTCATATTTATTAACATATGACAATATTTTCTTTTATTTTTCTTTAGGCATATCATCTTATACTCCATTAATAACATCATTTAATTCATATGAAAAAGTAAATTAGAATTAAAGATTATTTTGTGTTCTTTTCGGATAAGAATTAGATATAACTTTTGCAACGACAGTAGTGGAAACTATAAGTGGGATTGAGTTGAGGGAGTGTTTTTTTTATCTAATTTAACTATGAATAATCAAATAAAAATAAATGTTTTTCAAATACTCCCTTTGTACCAGATGTCTCATACCAATTTGCACACTCCATAAAAGAAATATCTTCACAACCCTCACCCTTGAAATATACTCATATTTACCCATATGTCATTACTTTTCCACACTCAATCTACTTTTTACTTTACTTTATTCATAAAAGTTTACAAAACTACACCTCAAAACATCAATTATTACACATTTTCTTACACATTTCTTAAAATGTGTGCCGGTCAAAGGGTGCAAATTCCTCTGGGACGAAGGGAGTATAATAATACTACTAGCTCGTTGCTTCTTCTACTGAAACCGAAGTTCGAACAACCAAAATTGTGGAAAAAAATACGGAGTAGATTGTTTAAGAATATAAAAGTCCCTTATTTAATTACTTATTTTATCATTTTTTACTCTCTTATTTACTTATATTTAAAACATCACTTTAAAATATTAAAAAAAAATATTGTCCTCACATTTATCTCACACAATACTAATAAATAATTTATACATTAAATTTGTATCAAAAAATTATAAATCATTAAATAGGAGGGGAGAATATATTTTATTCATAAATCTTACTACAGTACTACTCTTTTATCCATGAAAAAATGCAATTGTGGGTGTGATTTGTGAAGTAGGAGTTGGTCTTAGTCTCGAGAAGAGCGTGTAATATGATCTCATTCAACTGACAAGTCAAGTCAAATGTACAAAACACAAGTCCACGCTTTGATTGGGTAAACCAATTTCTATGGCTTCATTTCTCAAATCTTAAAATAAAATTTTCAAAATTAATCTAAAAATGAAGACGAAACTTCATTAAATAATATATTTGTGTGAACTTAATTTACCTTAATTACCTCCGTTTCATTTTCAAATAAAAACTTCTATATAGTATAATTAATAAAGTGTGCCTTCCTCTCTTAATACTGGGATACTCAGGCTCAAAGCTATTTGAGTAGTCCTTATACTCTTTTTAATAATATTCTTCCGATCTTTAAAATTAAAAATAAGAAAATTAACCACAAAAGTGTATGTTTTTATTTAATCAGGCCATACCTATTACAAAGCTTGCATCTGGAATTTTTTTCTCATTGTGTACAATTAGGGGTGTAAATGAGCCGAGTAGTGCTGAGCTCGAAACTCGACTCGATTGTTATACTCAAAGCTCGATACTCGACTCGGTCGAGCCTAAAATTTTGAAGATCGAGCTCGACTCGACTCAATTACCTATATAATTTTCAAAATTGATTTTAAAACATATTTTTTTCTAAAATAAACTCGAGCTCGACTCGACTCGATTACTCGTATATAAATATAAATTATATATTAATGGCAAAATAATAAATATTGTTCAAGCTCAATTAGGCTCGCGAGCCTTTCGAGCTAAGTATTTATGAGCTCGAACTCGAACTCGGTAGCTACTCGAGTAGCTCGAAACTCGACTCGACTCGATTAACTTCGAGTCGATTTCGATCTTTTTTCGAGTCGAGCAATTTTGTTTTCAAGGTGAGACAAACTTTCCTTGTAATAAAATTGCATCAAAGGAAAAGTGAAATTGTAATGAATTTTATAAAACTTTAGATTAAATGATTGTTCTAATCAAGATTCAAAATGAGTAAACCTAATTTCCAAACATCATAAAGAATATTTTAATGTCACTGGGAAACAACAAATCAGGCCAAATATCATTGACACTAAAATCAAGTATACATTGGGGGAAAAAACTCTTTCTTGTAATTAAATTGCAGATATCAATATGAAATAGACTTGTATCACCGTCTTTGAAAACCTCCAAATTTAGAAATTATAACACAATTGAACAGATTATTATTCATGATAATGTAAAATATAAATACCCAACCAAACAACCAAGCCTATAACTATTGGGCCTAATATCCGCAATTGGAAAATTAAAACGTAAAATATGAGTAAATAGGGCCTGCAGTGTGCTTATTAATTCATGGGGGACACTCCAAATGAGTAAATTTCGAAGAGATGTGGAGGAAATATAAGTTTAATACGAGTATATCTTTTTTTTTTTTTTGACGGAAATACGAGTATATCATTACTTATGTTTATTGACTGGTTATAATTTTACTTCTCAACTTAATATTTATTTATATATATACTAAAAAATCAAACATGTAATATATCCATACGTGACAGATTAATTTCTTGGCGGGGGGTTCTCTTAAAATCATAATTTGTCCTCGGCTCCGTCCAAACATCACAAGACTTCGTTTGAACCAACTTCTTCATTACCATTTCTAGTTGTACTTGAACCTTTGTATTATGATTTTTATTAATTGTATTTACTAATCTTTTCTCTGCATTTTGGAAATATTATTGGAAACTTATTGACACTCTCATTGTCAGGGCCATTCCATTCACTTTGGCCCATTTCATTGACAAAAAAGAAGTGAGGTTATTTGTTTCTTTGAAAACAGTACATAGAAACAAAATCTCTAAATTTTCCAATTTCTTAATCTTGAACAAGTCACATAATTTTTTTATTGAATACTCCCTCCGTTTTTTATTAAATGTCACTTTATCTTTTTTAATATTTTTTAAATAAATGTCATTCTACACTTTTTTCTTCAAGTTTGACAATTTTACCCTTGTACATTGTACTCCCTCCATTTTCTTTACCTTGATTTAAGTTTTTTCCCTTTTGAATATAGTACTATAACATAAATCACGCATAAACTTTAATTATTGTATACATGAATATCATCTACAATATTGACCACATTCATTACTAAATATAAATTTAATATTAAAATTAGTTATCATTAATGAAGGGTAAAATGGTCAATGATTATATATCTTAATATGTTGAAAATTGTTAAAATGATACTTATTTAAAAGTGGAGGGAGTACTACTTAAACATATTGAAATTGATTATTTATGTAAAAAATAAAGTTTGAGGATATAGATAAAGTAGAAATAAAGTAATGTGTGAGTTGTATTTCTTTTTTTAAAAAATGAGAATTAAAAGAATGGACAAATAAAAAAGGAAAGTTTATTATTGCATGTTAATTATGAGAGGTATATTCCTAACAAGCTTTTTTTTTTTTCTTGAATTAACTATATATATTCCCCATTTTTTCCTTTTCCCCATTTTTTCCTTCTCAACTTTAGATATAGTCAGCAGTGATCTAACCACTTGAGTTATCATACTTTCTCGTTTAAACAAATTTGTTAGGGTAACATATATGTACCGATGTTTGAAGAAGTCAATAGTTGATCATTGATTGGATATGAGAGTATTCCTTTTCACTAATTTTAAAATTTCTTTTATAATTAATAATATTATATCAATTTCTTTGAATAGGTCAATTGCCCTGCAGACCACGCACACTTAGAATCTCTCATTGTCATGCATGCTCACAAATTTATTTATATAATTTCATCTAAATATCTATTAGTTAACTTTTGAACTTTTTCGCAAATTATCTCAAAAAAATTAAGAATTTTAATTTTGCCCCGCAATTCTATATTTACTTTAATTCAAATTCAAAAGTCAATGATCGAAAAGTCAATGAAATTTCACGAGCGATGTCGTATTGACACACATTTTTTGGGATCTTGTACGAGGGAGTTCAAAGTTATAGGCAAAAAGTTCATAACCTAGTGTTGTGTGCTTTTGAATGAATGATCTGGATGTGAACTTCGTAAACACTAAACAATCATATAATATTGTCGGGGTTATTACGTGGATTAAAGGATAGTGATGAACAAATGAAGAACAAAAGAGAGAGGTTGGTAGCTTCTTGGAGAAGCTTGGATGATTTCTCAGCTTTGTATTATTGCATCGGTCAAAATTGTGTAGGTAATTTCAACTTATGTTTACATTGTGCCTCTTGGGGCTTATATACTACTCCCTCCGTCCCTGAAAAGCTTTCATTTGATGGAACGAAGTTTAAGGAAAAAGTATAATAATTAGAGTTTTGAAGGTAATTTTGTAAACTTTTATATATAAAGTAAATAACGTGGTTTTGATTGAGTGTATGATGGACCCCAAAAGATATTGTATGAAGGGTAAATACGTGTATATCGTGAAAGTAACTATGAAAACTTTTCAGGGACGGAGGTAGTAGGATTTTGGTTGCCTTGCCTTTACACGTGGCAGGCTTCAATTGGCCTTGAGATCCCATCAAATAAAGGTGATGGGAAGCTGCATTTAATGCGTCTTGGAGGTTGTTTCGAGGTTAAACCGCCTCTTTGGTGGTCGTCCTCGTCTCCGGCGGGTACTGTTGTAGCTGTGATCGTCGGAAGAACTGGTCGTCCGACTATCTCCCCGAAATGGTGGTCGTGGTCGCCCATTCTCGAACGGCTATGATTACTTGTTTTTCTCAAGGATAAGTTTACACGTGCTCGCCGATGACTTATCCATTTTTTCTCACGAGCGAGCACATATTCCACATTTCTTATTATAATATTGAATAATCGTCGCATGGCTTAGAGTTGACTAGTCGTCGCCACATAAGCTGATGACTAGGATTGACTTGTCAAAGATTTACTTCTTTGACTTGGTGTAACACCTAGGAAAAAGGGAACAAAATCGAACCAATTACGAAGTTATGGAATGAAATTGAAAATCCTAAATTTTTTGGGACCATTTGTGTAAAAGATCAAAATTGTGGGATGAAATTGAAATTTAACTCATATATCTACATATACATATATGTACCAACACACACTACGCTTGAGCAAACAAAAACATACAATTTCAATGGAGTATTTATTTTGTTTTGCTCTTGCACTCTCCTTCTTAATTCTTATACTACAACTTCACACTCACCTCATCCACACCAATTTTCAATTTGAGCACAGATGAATATGCACTAGTTGCCTTCAAAAACACCATCACTTCAGACCCTCATTCTGTTTTGATCCACAACTGGTCCTCCAATATTTCCATATGTAACTGGATTGGTGTTTCCTGCGGCACCAAACACCGTAGAGTTACAGCTTTAAATGTTTCCGGTTTTCGTCTCGGTGGAACCATTGCTCCACATCTCGGAAATTTAACGTTCCTTCAATCTTTAGACATTAGCTCCAACATTTTCACAGGGCCCATACCCTCGGAGCTCTCTAATTTACGACGCTTAAAAGAGTTAAACCTCGGGTTTAACTCTTTTACGGCGTCTGAAATACCATCATGGTTGGGCCACTTATCTCATCTCCGACATCTCTATCTCAATAACAACACCTTTTCCGGTACAATCCCCCTTTCCCTCTTCAATATTTCAAAGTTGCAAACTTTAGACATGGGCTACAATTTTCTTGACGGAATAATAATTCCAGAGGAGATTGCCATTTTTTCTTCCCTGGAATCATTGAACATAGCCGGTAATATGATCACGGGCTCTATTCCAAATGGCATGTTCAACATGTCTTTCCTGATAGAAGTTAATTTGACAAGTAATAGGATATCAAGTGAGCTCTCAAAGGATTTATGTAGTAATGGTAAACTCAAAAGAATTTATCTTTCGGATAATCACCTTTATGGGGAAATTCCGACAAACATATATAAGTGTAGAGAGCTGGAGGACATGCGCTTAGCCAGCAACAATTTCAGTGGCGACATACCAAGAGAAATTGGGAGTTTGCCAATGCTTAGGATCTTATATCTATGGTCAAACCATTTCCAAGGTATATAATATCTTCTTCTTTACACTTTTTTTTTTTTTTTAAGACGGGTAGTATAATATATTCTCTATAATTAATGGGATAATATCATATTTAGTCGTCAAACTTAATTTCAATTTCTATTTTAGTCACTAGTTTCACCTGTAATCAAAACTAATCATGAAAGTTCACTTTTTTAATTACTTGTATGACCGTTATAATAATTATTTTTACAGGTAGTATACCAAAAGAAATTGGAAATCTCACCACCTTGCAGGAATTGGATTTTTGTGATAACAACATGACAGGTATGACTACGTATTCATTCATTGAATAATTAAACAAAATTGGTTGCTTAAAGCAAGCTAGTTATGTTGTTGATTTATGTTGGATCCGCCCTAAGTTACAAGATGTAAAATGATATTAACTCAATAAAATATATAACAACACATATTTGTATGCGTATCTAATTAATCTAGTAAAAAATATATATCTAATGAGGTGTTACAGGTGCACTGCCACAAGAGGTAAGAAATTTGGAACGGTTGGAGTACCTGAATGTGCGACACAATTCGTTATCAGGCTTCATCCCGTCTTTCATCTTCAACTTATCGGCCTTGAAGTATCTAAGTCTTGCTGCGAATCAGCTTTCCGGCAGTATACCTTCAAACGTAGGCGAGAGGTATAACCTTGAAGAGCTTCATTTGTTCGATAACAGATTGAGTGGGGAAATTCCAAACTTTATCACAAGCAATGCTTCAAAACTTACTTTCTTGAGCCTGCAAAACAACTCATTCACTGGGCTCATGCCCAACTTTGGTAACTTAAGACTCTTAAGGAAACTTTATATTTCGAGAAATCAGTTGACTGCAGCAGGATCTCCAGCTCAAGAATTGGAATTTCTCTCCTCATTAACAAATTGTCAATATTTGGAGAAGTTGGAAATATCATTTAATCCACTTAATGGTATTCTTCCAACTTCAATTGGCAACTTATCAACTTCTCTTCAGTATTTTGGTGCAACTGGATGCAACATTAAGGGTGTTATTCCATCCATTATCGGAAACTTGAGTAGCTTGATAGATTTAGTGTTGAATGAAAATCAGATTAGAGGATCCATCCCTAGAAGAATTGGGAATTTACAGAAACTTCAGGGATTGGATCTTTCTAATAACCAATTGCTTGGGGATATCTCTTTCAATCTTTGTCGGATGAGTAATTTGGAGACGTTGGACTTGAGTGGGAATATGCTTGTAGGTTTGATACCTGATTGTTTAGGTGAAGCTACATCCTTAAGGCACGTTCACTTATATTCAAATAAGTTGAACTCCACCATTCCTTCCAACTTGTGGAATCTTAGGGATCTCTTGACTCTAAACTTGTCCTCCAACTATTTGAGTGGTCAACTTCCGTATCAAATTGGTAATTTAAGGGCAATCTATAAACTAGACTTGTCCTCCAACCAGTTTTTCGGTGATATTCCAACCATAATTGACAGTTGTGAATCATTGGAATTTCTATCACTGTCAAACAATAAGCTCCAAGGATCCATCCCAAAATCACTGGGAAATGTTAGAGGCTTGATGACATTGGATTTATCTAGTAATAATCTTTCTGGATTCATCCCAAAGTCATTAGAAGACCTAATATTTCTTCAGTATTTTAACGTCTCTTACAACAAATTGGAAGGGGAGATTCCAAACAGAATTTTAAACTCCACTGTTCAATCTTTTGTGCACAACTCTGCTCTTTGTGGTGCAGCGAAATTTCAAGTGCCACCTTGTCCAATAAATCATGGAAGATCAAGATCAAAGACTATTGCTCTGATAGTTCTCAAATATGTTGTGCCTCCCCTCGTCGCAGCTACCATTGTGGTGGTTTTCGTACTTATGCTCATAAGGCGATGCAAGCAGATAATACTACGCCCAGCTGATGATGTTTTAGTTTATAATTTGGTTTGGAGAAGAATATCATACATAGAACTTGTGCGAGGAACAAGCTCTTTCAGCGAAATGAACCTACTTGGCATAGGAAGTTTTGGTTCGGTATACAAGGCGACACTTTCTGATGGGTTAAATATTGCAGTAAAAGTGTTCAACTTAGAGTTAGAAAGAGCTACCAAGAGCTTTGATATCGAGAGTGAAATACTAAGCTTTATTCGGCACAAGAACTTAATCCCACTAATCGGTTGTTGTACTAACCTAGAGTTTAGAGCCCTTGTTCTCAAATACATGCCAAATGGAAGCTTGGAGAAATGGTTGCACTCTGGTAGCTATTTTCTAGATCTAGTGCAAAGATTGAAAATTGCAATAGAAGTTGCTTTCGCCTTGGAATATCTTCATCATGATCATAAATTTCATGTTGTTCATTGTGATATAAAACCGAGCAATGTTCTGTTGGACGAAGATATGACTGCTCATGTTGCTGATTTTGGTATTTCCAAGCTTTTTGACGAAGGGGAGGTTATGACTCATACAACAACCTTGGCAACTATAGGTTACGCGGCACCAGGTGACGTACACAACTCTTTATATGTATAATTCTCAAAATTGGATTTTATAAATTTCTAATTCTTTATAATTATGAACATCAGAGCATGGATTGGAAGGAAAAGTATCCACACATGGAGATGTATATAGCTACGGGATATTGTTGTTGGAGATATTCACACAAAAGAAGCCAACAGATGATATGTTCAGTGAAGAAATGAGCCTAAAGGATTGGGTGAAGGAAGCATTGCGAGATAATGCAATAAGCAAAATCGTGGCCCCTGGTTTGGTGTCAAGAGAAGACGAACATGATTTGTGTGCAAAGGAGGAATGTGTGTCGTCTATTTTGGACATGGCTATGAAATGTTTAGCCTTTTCGCCCCACAGAAGGATTAACATGATTCAAGTAGTAGCTCATCTCCATAAGATCAAAGCAAAGTTACAACAAAGGTCAACAGTAGGCATATCAGGCGATGAATGAAGAAATTGATTGTAATGTAACTATGTTGTTGTATTTTCCATTTCCATTTATATTACTTTTGATTGTAATATATAAATAATCAGGATTCATACCTAGTATGCTCCCGAAATCTCTATGAATTTAGCCTCTGCGTCTTTCTTATTGCCACTCTTTAAGCTTTTTTCAATTCAATATTTGGATGAGGAATTTCGTCGAACACTTTATCAGCAAAGCCAAAACCAATTATCCACAAAGCCGAACCTGAAAATTCCAAATTATTTGGCACCACCCTCGTGCGGCTGACTGTCGTCGTGAGAGGAGAGAAGAAAATCACTCGTCGAATCTGTTGGATAATTCACATTGAATTTGGAACTTCGGGATTAAGAGGCTGTGTTGGCTTTTTTGAAACAAAAAAATGTAGTAGTAAAAAACAGAGCATAAATCCAATTGTAATTAGGGAAAAATGATTTACAGATATTTTCGAATTACATGACAAATTTATTGTCAATGAATAGGTACTTGAGAATATAGATGTTTAAATTTATTGTCAAATTTAGAAAATGAATTTTCTAGATGTTTATCCAGGTCGAACTAAACGGACTGACCCGATTAACCCTAAAAAATGCATGACTAGAGTTGATAGATTGTATGTCCGTTTAAATTCGGGTTTTTTTTTACTCGGACTGGTTATCCCGTCGGGCTAAAAGGGTCGGTCCGAGATACTATGCATTTTTTTTTTAATAATGTGTGTATACATTTAAATTTTGGTCCAATAAATTACTCATAATTTTTTTTTTTTTAAAAAAAGATCAAATACAAAAAATATCCCCTCTCATGCTCCAAGTTCTCCAACCCATAGTGTCATTGTGTCATTAATTAAATACTTAGATACCCTAATTTGATAAGATATTAGATTCAATATCAGCGACAAACGAAATTTTGCATAATGATTTATATACTGTTTTTTTATAGACATTGACTTTTACAGAAGTGTTCTTTTTCTTTGATCTGAGTTTTATCCCTAAGGAGGATTTTCCAAGTAGACATTGACTTATTGTTGCTTTTAATTCGATTCAAATATTTTTTTAAAAATATATTGTAGCCCGTTTAACCCGTGGCCCGCTAGGATTAGGGTTAGATTTCAACTATTGATAAATCGATTAAGAACGAACCGGATAAAATTCTAACCCGTTTTAGTCATTTTTCTTGTAATGTACTCCCTCCGTTTTACAAAAAATTATACACTTTGAATGACAAGCATTTTAATAAATCTGCAAGAAAATGTGTAATGAGGACACAAAAATTTATATGCAATATTGACCAATTAAGTCAATTGGGCTAAAAATATTGACTTATTAAGTCAATAGGCTGAAAATATATATTATTGGTAGAGCTAGCAAATCGGGCCGCCCGGCCCAGCCCAGCCTAGCCCATCGGGCCAAGCGATGTTCGTGGGCTGGGTCGGGCCGACCCATGAATTAGTCGGGCCTATAAAATTTGAGCCCACCCTAGCCCGCTGGGCTAGCGAGCCAGCCCAGCCCATGAAACATTTTTAAAAAAATAATATTTTTAGTAAAAATTATAATTAAAAATATATATTACTAATGTATTAATTATACATAATTCATAAACGGTCATAAAGTATAACATTACACTATATAAATAATTCATAAGTTCAAATTTCAAAGTCAAAATAAAATAAAAAACACAATAATATTTAAAAATAATGTACTTTACTCATTTTAATTATTTATTTTTCTAAAGAAAAAAATTAATCGGGCCATATGGGCTGCCCATGGACCGGCGGGCTAAATTCAGCCTTGCCCATTAGGCCCGTCGGGCCCATCGGGTCGGGCCAAGTAGGCCCAGTTTTATATGGGCCTCTAATTTTAGAGCCC
Organism: Galeopsis tetrahit; assembly: GCA_963675135.1. Classification (NCBI taxonomy): domain Eukaryota; kingdom Viridiplantae; phylum Streptophyta; class Magnoliopsida; order Lamiales; family Lamiaceae; genus Galeopsis; species Galeopsis tetrahit. The sequence goes on along the minus strand of OY776131.1, from coordinate 51,183,765 downwards.
AGTCCATACTAGGTTTCGGGTTGGTCGGGCCCAAATTGTCGGCTCTAATTATTGGGACACCATTAATTCATTTGGGTTAATTCTTAATTTATTTGTCAACTGGCCCGCTTGTGTTCTAATTTTGACCAAAAATTTTAACCCGTTTATTTTACCAGTTTCTGTGATTTTTTTATCTTTTATTTTATTGTCGAACGCGAGATATTAAATGTAGTAATTCAAATTGTAATATGTAGTAACACACATTATTTTATGTAGTAATAACACAAACTATTTTATATAATAATACAAATTTTTTTATTTAGTAACACGTTTTTTCTAGTGTTTTTGTTAATGTAGTAACTCACATTATAATGCGTAGTAACATATATTATCGCATGTAGTAAACAAAATAACCATGGTGTAATGCAAATCATTTGATAAAGTTACATATAGTAACAAACGCATATTCAATGTAGTAATTCAAATTGTAGTATTTAGTAACATATAATTTTTTATATAATAATACTGATTCTTTTATGTACAATATTTTTTTCTAGAATTTTTTTGATTAAGCTAGTAACTCACATTATGACATATAGTAACATATATTATTGCATGTAGTAATATAAAATAACTTTGATCCATAATAATTATTAAAGAATATTTAAAAAAATAGAAAATATTTAAAGATTAAGGCCGTCGTAAATTGCAGCGTTCGTTCGCGGCCTGGGGTGGCCGAAAACTGCTCGGAGAAGACGACTAAGTACAATTTCTTCTAGTGGGTGTATTTATAAAAAAATATGGGTGTGAATTTAACTGTCAGTGGGTGTATTTATAAAAATTGTGGGTTGAGCTATCAGTGGGTGTATTTATAAAGAATGTGAGTGTGAATGACTGAAATGTATATATGCAATATCTCACATAAAACTAGTCCTAATGAGGAATGTTTGACTTTATTTGTATTTTGCACACTTTTAGCACAACAATAACGATCTTCACAAACATATGAGTTTGTTATAGTGTTGCAAGTATACGATCAAGTAGTTATCGTCCAAGAACCTAATAGCGCGTGCGGAGCCCCAAAATGGTGTTGTAGAAGCTAAACGAGAGGATAAAGTAAATACCAATAAGAAAAAGAAACACTAAGTAAACAACTAAAACTAACTCTCGAAATGAAAGTGCAAGTGGAAGAATTGCTTCGGGTGTCTTCCTTATGTGGGATCACCAATGAATTAACGAACTAATTACAATAATTGAACTGAATGTCTTGAATTATGCTAAAGACTATCACATATATGTGTGGACCAATCCCTCGTAAGGCTCAAGTGAACACGTGGACTAATTAGCAATTATAGGATCTAATTAGTACCATACGCTCCTAGGATGGTGACCCGTAAACACTTTCAACACGGTTACTAATGTTTACAATTCGCACTCTCACTAGACGACCTCTAATCGATTAATGTCTAATGTTGTCGATCTAAGCAATCAACATCTCTCGATTAAGCTAATTACTATTTAACTTCAATTAATTAATCAAAGCTCACACCCACACACCAATCATGCAAACCCAACTCTCGTTGCAATTAACATAATCGAAAATACTAGCTAATGAGATTAATCTACCAATTGAATCTTACAAATTACAACACTAGAAGCAATTATCACCAAGACACACGTAAATTAAGCAATTAATTCATAAACTCACTAATTACTCACATAATTTCAACACCCAAAGCAATCAAAGCCTAGTTCATAACTAAATTAATAAAATAAAACAAACACATATAATATAAATAATAAAACATTAAATAAAATTAAAATCATCAAATTAAACTTGCAAAAATTGAAATATATCACCTCTTGTCTTCAAATACTTCAATATCACAAACAAAATAATATACTAAATTAAATCAATCTAAAAAATAAAATAACAATCTAAACTAATCCCTGCTCACGGCTGGTTGGTGACATTGGGTAAATAGCAACTTTTAAACGTAAAGTCTAATATGCACTCGAGTACATGTTGTGCACTCTAGTCAAAAGAAAAGTGTATGTTATTAAACTGAAAAGTACAACACAATATTACTAAAAAGTGTAAATCACTATGACTAAAAATATTACTTATACAGTTTAATAATTGAAAAATGTAACACCATTTACCAAAAAATGTAAGTCAGTAAAACTAAAAAGTGCAATATGGACTAGGGTGCATAATATGCACTCGAGTCCATAGCAGAAAAACCTACTTTTAAATTAAAGTGACAAATTTACGAGATGATGGGGCCCAGCGGCAATACCATTTGATGGCTGCTATCTGGTGTTTGCTAGTCATGAGCTTCTTGCTTGTTCTGCCCCCTCCATTGGCATACCTCCAGCTTTGTCCCTTTCTTTTGCGTGAGAAATAGGGCTTTTGATTGATGCACTCTTCCTCAAATTAACTAATATACTCTTTTCTCTTGAAATTTTGTAAAATAAATACACACCCCCTTCTTTTCTCATTTAAACATTAAACCATTTTTTTCTGTTGTCGAAAATTTTAATTTTTTATTTTTTAAATTCTTTCTATAAATTAGTGTTGACAGGGAGGTGTTTGATCGACAAATCAATATTGACGGAGAGGTGTTTGATCGACAAATCAGTGTTGACGGGAGTTGTTTGATAGACAAACCAGGTTGTTTGTTGACCATAATTTTATTTTAAAAATTTTAAAGTTTTGATTTTTAATTTTTAAATTTGTTTGGAGGTGGAGGTGATTTAGTAATTTTTTACACTAATCAATGTCTTAAAGGGTAATTTAGTAATTTTTTATGAATAAAGTAAAAAAAAAAAAAAAGATTGAGTGTGAAAAAAAAAATAGATTGACTGTCAAAATATGGCAAGTTCTGAAAATTTTGGTACTACGGAGCAAGTACAAAAAGGTTTTTTGAGTTATGCTCATCGCTCGTGTAGTCGTGTTCAATTTGGTAGGTCATGTACTACTATGGTTTTCTAATTTCTAAACATGGGTTGATGTTGATGTTTCATATACTTTAATTGGCATAGATCTCAACTGATGCACAAACTCTTTAACATAACCTTTTTAACTATTTGCAATTTTTTCATTTGATTTCACCAAAGGCTTTAAGATAAACCTTTTAATTATTTTATTATATAAAAATATGTAAACATTTTTTCCTAAAATTTACTACAGTATTTTTTTGGCATCTGTAAATATATTATGAAAGGTGTGCACCCGATCTAAAGAAAAATGTATGTTATTAAACTGAAAAGTACAACACAATATTACTAAAAAGTGTAAGTCATTATGACAAAAAATATTATTATACAGTTTAATAATTGAAAAGTGCAACACCACTCAGTAAAACTGAAAAATGCAACATGAACTAGGGTGCACAACATGCACTCGAGTCCATAGCAGACCAACCCATTATGAAAATTAAATTACAATTTTTTAAAAGATTTTAAAATTTTCTAAAAGAATGATTATTTCAGTAAATAACTATACAATTTTTGCATTGAGTTAGGATTTTTTTTTAAAAATATTTTTTATTAGTTTAATGAATTATTAAAATAAATAGTGTCACATGAATATAAAAGTCCAATCAAGATCGTCATATGTACAAAAGGTATCAAATACTCCATATATGCCACATAAGTCAAGAGCGGCTGCGGTATGGTGACCTAGTACGTACAACTTATTAGTGGACTAAATTTTATATTATTTTTAAACAATAAAAATCGAAATTAAAATGTAGAAATTGCCTATACCAGATAAAAAATAGATAACTTATTTTATTAAGAGGAACAAGCATACTAGGTAATTTTTAAAATGAGGTAACGCTTTCAAAAAAAAAAAAAAAAAAAGAGGTAACATATGGATCATTAATTTTTATCCAACCTCAAACTTACAATAAAAAAGTAGAAGACGAAACAACAGTCGAATTCCCTATACAACGATAGAGGGGAATATCATCAAATTAATATTATAGCTTGTAGATTAATCTGACTCGATCAATCTCCAACTAATAAAGACTAGGAGACAACCTCGGTGCAACAAGAACATCAAGCGGAGTAGATTTCAAATTCGTAAACCCAGCACTACCAGTCATATCAACGGGTTGATCGTTGACAGTGGAAAGATCAAACGCTTGCAATAGATTTGCCAACACAATTTGCACCATTAAGACTCCAAAGTTTATCCCGGGGCAGATCCTCCGACCCCCACCAAAAGGCATCAACTCGTAATCTCCGCCCTTTACATCCACATTTTTGTGCCTGCTGTCAAGAAACCTTTCGGGTTTAAACTCCAAGGGATCATCCCATATTTTTGGATCTGTCTGTATCTTCCACACATTGACGAGCAACCTCGTGCCTTTTGGAACATGGTAGCCTCCGACAGTGCAGTCTTGGTTGAATTCCCGCATCCCGCCTAAAGGGCTCGGAGGGTACAATCTTAGACTCTCCTTGACGACGGCCTGGAGGTAGACTAAATTGTCGATATTTGATTCGTCTACTCGTCTTTCCCTCCCGACTTGTTTGTCTAGTTCCTCTTGTGCTTTCTTCAACGTGTGAGGATTGTTGAGTAGGAGTGAGAGTGTCCATATTAGTGACACGGGAATAGTGTCGATCCCGCCAACTACCATAATCTGCAATTAATAATATATATTTAGCTAGTAATTAAAATATGTTCATTAATTGAATTAGGAAATTAAAATGAATGAATATCGTACGAGACATGTAGCTTTGACGATAGTTTCATCATCAAAATGAGCTTGAAGATTAGCAGTTTGAATGAGTGACAACATAACATCCATGAAATCCTGTGGGCGGGTGCCGGGTGGATTTTGGCGGTGCTCCACCAACCATTCTTTGACAACTTTGTCCAATTCTATTGCGGTTCGCTTCATTCTCTTCTCCAATCCACCTAAATCCAGCCAGCTCAGATAAGGCAATGCATCGCCAGGCAAAAACACCCCCAAAAAGTGGAAGAAATCCCTGACCACCTCACGGCACTTTTGCATCTCCGCACCATCGACTCCGCCGTAGAGTCTCTTCCCAGCCACAATCCTCATAACAACATTCATGTTCAAGTTCCCGAACCACTCTTTCATGTCAACCAACACCGACGACGTCCCTGCTGCTGTGGCCTTGTCGAAAAGCTCCTTAGTAAACTGCGTAATCTCTGACATGCGCACCTTCTTCTGTACCTCGATTCTTCGAGCAGTGAGAAGCTCCACGGAGATAAGTTTGCGGATTTCACGCCAGTAGGACCCGTATGGGGCGAACCCTACCATAGCGTTGTCATAGCTCAGGTATTTGTTCACCCTCAGGTTAGGGCGGTTCGACACCGCCACGTCGTGGGTGGTGAACAACTCCTTCGCCAGCTCCCGGCTGCTCACCACCAGCACGCGGTGGACGCCTAGCCGGAACGTGAAAGCCGGCCCGTGTTTTTCCGCCAGGGAGCCAAAGGTTATGTGAGGGAGTGACGTCCCATCCATCAGGTGGAGATGCCCGGTAAACACCCCCGCGCCGCCCAGTTCCGGCGGCATATTCTGTGAACCGGTTTTTGGCTTGTAAAAAAAACAGCAAAGGAAAAGGAAAGGGAGGAAGAAAATGGCGGAATACATAATAATATTGCAGCTGAATTCCATGTTTGTGTGTGTGTGTGTAACATTACACATATATTAGCCCCTTTATATAGCCAATTGACAAATGCCAATTCATTCTTGGCCTAGTGTATTATCGATCATTATATTACTACTTATACGTATATATACATGTATGTGATCATGAGATAGCTAGATAGATCCGACGGTCAAGAAGAGATCGAACACAAGAGTAGTGCGCGCATATTCACTGAATACAAAAAATTAATAGTATTATGCTGTACAGTAAATGACAGTTATGAATTTACTAGTATTAATTATTTTGTCTTGAATTGATAACGAATTAATATGCAACACGTGTTCTGGGTGAAACCCTAGGCTTGGCTAGTTGTATTAATTTCATCTAAAGCTTATTAATTACTATACACTAAGTGCATGCGCTTGCAGTTAATGACGCTTTTTCAATATATAGTACTCCTATATCGTTCCAATTTAATTAAAAGTCTATGTATGTAGGCAAAAAAAAAAATCAACCCTGACGAATAAGCATATATATAAATATATTTTTGTTACGAATTTGATCCATTGATTCCTCTTTTCAAATACATGTGATATCGAAATCTTCACGACTTGTTTCAAATTTTAATTTGACTTACTCGTACAATTTAGTAGTAGAGGATTGATAAAATCGTTTAATTGTAACTTGTTTAATCTAACTACTGTTTAACACTCATATTTATAAGACAAGAATGAATTCTTAAAGAAAGGAAGCAATAGCCTCAAATCTTAGAAATATTATCTTATGTTTTAATTTTCAAATTTAAAATTTGTATAATATATATATGACCCAATTTTAAAATTTAATAACATGTTGGTGTCTACAAGTACGTACGTTAATATTGTGGATGAGTAATTTCTATTACCATAAAAAGAATTTTATATCGTGTAAAAGTAATTTGTAGAAAATTGTGGAATCTATGCTGGTACCAATTTCAAGTTTCCAATTTTATGCTGTTGGTGTTATGTAGTAGAAATTTGTAGTATCAAACAAATTAGGTAGGGAAAATAGTACTCCCTCCCCCCCCCAAGCTTTTAAACAAGGAGTTTAAATAAAATTCCAATATAACTTTTAAACACGAAGATTATAAAGAAATATAATATGATGTGAAATAGTAGTTTACTAAAGAATAAATTATTGAAACAAGAGAAGCTTCTACTACGACGGCAGAATGAGTAGTAAATTACCTCTCTTTATCTCAAATTAGTTTTTTCAGATCTTCAATTTTTTTCTGTCTCACATTATTCATTTTTATATTCAAAAAAAAGAAAATTTATCAGTATCGTTATTTATCCTAACACAAGCCTGATAATATCATATTAATAAAATTATAAGGACGATTTTATCAATTTTTTAAAAAAATTGTCCCAAGTGAGTAGAAAAAGGAAGGGTGTGGTCAATGACGGAGCAAGAACTTAGTCGAAGGGAGCCCAATTATAAATAAAAAAAATCGCTTTTAATATTATATAAATATTTTTGAAACATATAATATATTACTAATGAATCAATTTAAGTTCTAGTATATTTCAATAAATATTTCATTCATTCCACTAGTTACTTATAAAATAATATTTATACCGTCTATATGCAAATATCTTTTATGTTTTAAATTGTTATATACTTCAATCGTTTCATATTGTTTGACACTATTAGTCTTAATTTTTGCTTTAAAAAAATTGTCATTTTAACTATTTTTACCACGTTTTTTCCTATAATTTTCCTTCTAATACTTTTTTTAATATCTCTTTCTTGATAATTGAAGCAAATTATTTCACACTCTCTTTTATTTTTCTTCATTTTTCTCTCATTCTTAAATGATAATGAATGGCAAATTTATATTAAAAAAAAAGTTATTTAATTATATACAAAACAACATACATTTTAAAACGGAGAAATACTACTAATATTTTACTAATACAATTAAAAATTATTATATAATCATTAAATATACATAAAAAATTAATGGTAATTATTTTTTCTTTCATTTTTTAATTAAATAATACAGTATTTTTTTAAAACAATAAAAAATGGGAGGGCCCCCGGTCCCCCTCCGTCCCCTGGGTGTGGTGGTAGGTAACATAAATGGCTGCAAAATCTGATGTTAACTTTTTGAATGAATTGAACGTGTCCAACTTAAGAGCCTTATTAAATAAGTTATTTTCGTGGTATCATACACACCGTAAATTAAAAGAACGATGATGATGATCTAACAAAATACAGTAGTAGAGTAAATTAGATTCGGTAGATATAGAGGCCTGGAATATCTCATGCACGTTATCATTGCCATATATAGTTGGGCCAATAGATGCCTGCGACGTGTCCAATCAAAGAGCCATATACTTTGAAAAGTGTACTGTAGATGTTACTGTATTTACCATATGTGATGTAGATAAATATGTCGCTCCCTAAGGAGTCGACACGTGGAGACGTGATAAATTGTGGTAATTGTGATTAAGCTGATACGTCAGAGATACAGGATTAATACACCCCTAGGTTTACGCAGGGGAATCAGAGGAATCAGAGAAATTGGGCCTTTGGCCCACATTTGGAGAGATAAACAGGCCTTAGGCTGGAAAATATTTAGCCCAAAGATGGGACTACAGTCCATCTTTCTTAGTCAAATGAAGGGAATTGTTCAAACCCACGAGAAGAGGACTCGATAAGCTGAAGAACCGAGTCTTCAGGGAGATCAGCCGAGTCCTTAGGGATTTGAGGCTGAATTCCTAGATATACGCCGAGAATTCAGGGAGAATAGGTCTTCCCCTCTCCGCAGAGAGGGGTCAGGTATATAAAGAAGGTTATTTTCGTATTCTAAATTAAGTTATTATTATTATACATATATTCTCTGGATTATACACACTGCCGTATCGAATATACGCTGATAGTGAAGAGAGACTTCACTATATTCGCCGGAATTCCCCTAGATATACAGGGGAATTTCTCTTTGATTTCGCCTACGATAAGTTCTGACTTGAGCGTCGGAGTTTCTACGCCGGAGGCCCCCTCCGGTGTATTTTTGCAGGTCGAATTTGGACTTACGAGAAGATTTATACGAAGATTACCAAAAGAGAACGAGTAATTGAGATCGTGATCAACAGTGCTCGCAAAGGAACGGCGGATATCCAAGCGCGTTCTTTTTCGACGCATCAACTGGCGCCGTCTGTGGGAACATTTCAAGCTAAGGCGTGAGAAAAGTTCCGTACTGATATGGGTGGAGGACAAGATCCAACAAAGCAGACAAAGGAGAAAGGAGATTCCACTGCTCCACTTCCTCTTCCTCCACCCCCTCCAGGATTTCCTTTAAATCGGAATTTAGGGAAACGCCCTATGGATCACACACCAGAAGATATTCCTCCCCCAGGTTTTCTCTCAAATCGAAACCTAGGGAAACAACCGGTAGACCACACACCGGAGGATATCCCTCCCGCTCAGGAAGGAGACACACCAGGTATCTCAGGAGCGTCAGGGAGTGGGATCAATAAGGATAACCCTACCACTCAACCAGAACTCTTGACTGTCTCTCGAGATCAGTTGGATGAGATGATAGCGCAATCAGTGGAGAGGATAATTACTGCTCGAGGACTTCGCCCTCCTGAACCTGTTCACAAGGGCACACGACCGAATCCACCCGAACATGTCATTGATTCGGTCCCAGTCCCTTCCAGGAACGAAGATCCCCCTCGAAACCCAGAAGAGAAAGTACCTTCCCAGGCTGAGAGGAGCGTCCTGGAAAGACCCCTTCGGAGGGACACAGAGCGAGTCCTTGGGGATATCACCCTGGATACGGGGATGGAAGAAAGCACGGACGACACATATCAAGGGGCCGTCAGTGATCAGATACAAGCTCTGCGTAAAGAGATGAGGGATATGCAGAGACATATTACTGACAACGTAAGTAAACCCTCTTACACCACTGGATATCAATTTTCACCTACTATTTTACAAGACGAACTGCCCTCTAACTTCAAATCTTTAAATTTTGAATACGATGGCACTTCGGATCCCTATGAGCACTTGATGAGATTTGAGAACGCGGCCTTATTGCACCGGTATGGGGAAGGGGTCAAATGTCGAGTATTTCTGACTACCTTGTCCAAGGCGGCACAGCAATGGTTCACACAGTTAGGACCAGATACTATCCACTCATGGTCCGAATTCAGCGAATTGTTCCTGCACCAATTTGCCAGTGCTAGGAGACAGCCTAGAGCTACCCTTACTTTGTTCAACATGCGCCAGGGAGAGAACGAGAGCTTACGAGCTTTCTTAAAAAGATTCAACCAAGCGGCTCTAGAGGTGCCTACAGCCTCCTCGGAGGTCAAGATCAATGCCCTCACCAACGGGTTGCGTGATGGAGATTTGTTCACCTCTTTGGCTAAGAAGCCAGTTCATACTTTTGATGAATTGTTGAGGAGAGCGGAGAAATACCTCACCCTGGAAGAGGTAAGGAAAGCTAAGCGGTCGGAGACCAGGGCTATAGTGGGTAATGGAGAAAGGAGGAAGGAAATTCCACTTAGAAGGCCGAGTCCAGAGAGACAGCGGAGCTCTAGAAGACTGGAAAATGTAAGAAGAGAGGAAGTTGCACCCTGGAATCCCAGGAGAGGGGCTAAGAGATATACCCCTTTGAAGATAGAGCCAGCAGAAGTCCTAGAGGTGGCAGGGGACCATCCAGATATGAAATTCCCCTACTCAAGAAGTAGAGGTCCCCAAAACCCAAAGTCAAACAAATTCTGCAGGTTCCACAACGATTATGGTCATGATACCAACCAGTGTTGGCATCTGAAGGACGAGATAGAGAGGATGATTCAGGCAGGCCACCTGAAGGAGTTCATTTTCAGGGACCGACAAGGCCCCAGGGGTCAAAAGAGAAAAGACCCCGAGGGGAAGCAAGAAGACGACAGAAGAGATCAGAGGAAGGGCAATGAGGAGCCACCAGAAGAGGGGAACTATTCATATGATTATGGGAGGCCCCGCTGATGGGGACTCCTTCAGGCAGAGGAAGCAGAGCGTTCGGTCGCTGAAGAATGAGAGGAATATGGAGCACCATGAGGTGGGAAAGATGACAGAGGGCCCAGACATCCATTTCGGACCCGAGGACGCCGGAGAGCCTAGAGAAATTCATAATGACGCACTGGTCATTACCGCGGATATAGCAGGATACGATGTAGCAAGAATTTTTGTAGATACTGGAAGCTCTGCCGATATCATGTTCTTGGATTGCTTCAAGAAGATGGACCTGAATATAAAGCTTAGACCGGTGGAGACAGCTCTGTATGGATTCTCAGGGGGAGCCATTCAACCCCTTGGTTCAGCGTTACTGCAAGTAGGGTTAGGAGTTGCCCCTAACCGCCGAGTACAAGTCATAGAATTCTTGATCGTAGATGTCCCATCTTCCTATAACGTAGTAATGGGAAGGCCAAGCCTGAATATTTTTCAGGCAGTGATCTCCACCTTCCACATGAAGATGAAGTTCCCTGCCTCGGGGGGTGTGGGAGAGATATGTGGTGATCAATACCAGGCAAGGAAGTGTTACGTGGAATCGGTCAAGATAGCAGACAGGGCCGTGTTCCGAGGAATAGAGAGATTTAAGGGCGGAGACCCTGAGCTGAAGAGACAGAAAGTGGGGGAGCTAATGCAAGAGCAACCCAAAACTAAAGCGGACGAGGAGCTAATGAGCATCGAGCTCTACCCAGGAAAGGAGGGATTTACAACCAGGATAGGTACGAATATGAATCCTGAACTCCAGAGAAAGATGATACTCACCCTCCAGGAGAATGCAGATATCTTTGCATTCACGGCGACGGATATGACGGGTATCCCTCCAGAAATAGCAGTGCACCACCTGAATGTGGATCCTAAGGCTAGGCCCGTGAAACAGAAGTTGAGGAACTTCGGCAAAGAGAAGAACCTCATAGTAAAAGAGGAAATCGATAAATTGTTGAATGCAGGTCATGTGAAGAGAGTCCAATTCCCTGAATGGCTCTCGAATGCAGTATTGGTGTCCAAGGGAGCTGGCAAGTGGAGGATGTGCATTGACTTTAGGGACTTGAACAAAGCCTGCCCTAAAGACCACTACCCTTTACCCAGGATCGACCAACTGGTGGATGCCACGTCCGGGTTTGAATTACTCAGCATGATGGATGCGTATCAGGGGTATCATCAGATCCAGCTGAACCCCCTCGATATACCAAAGGTATGCTTTATTGCAACGTATGGTACCTTTGGTTATGTACGTATGCCGTTTGGATTGATAAACGCAGGAGCCACCTATCAAAGGATGGTAGACTCGGTGTTCCGGGAACAAATAGGGCGAAATATGGAGGTTTATGTAGATGACATGCTAGCTAAGAGCATCAAGGCAGAAGAACACATTGATGACCTGAAAGAAATATTTCAGGTAATTAGAGAGAATGGCATCGAACTTAACCCTGCCAAATGTTCCTTTGGAGTGGGGTCAGGGAAATTTCTTGGATATATGGTGACGCAAAGAGGGATAGAGGTTAACCCTGCCAAGGTGAAAGCGGTCCTTGACATGCAACCCCCTCGAAACTTGAAAGAATTGCAGACTTTGAACGGAAGGATAGCAGCCCTTAGCAGATTTATAGCTAAATCAGCAGAGAAGAGTCATCACTTCTTCAGAACGCTAAGGAAGGGGACGAGATTTGAATGGGATGAACAGTGCCAAAAGGCTTTTGAGGAATTGAAGCACCATTTGGAACAACTCCCGAAGCTAACCAAGCCTACTCAGGGAGATATCTTACTCCTATATCTCTCAGTAGGGGAACACTCCCTGAGTACGGCCCTGATGAAAGAGGAAGGCTCTACACAACAGCCTATATATTATGTGAGCAAGGTTATCCAAGGAGCGGAAATGAGGTATTCAGAGATAGAGAAGGCAGCCTTGGCAGTGGTGGTGACGGCCAGGCGACTACGCCCTTACTTCCTATCTTATAAAGTAATGGTGAGGACTAACTTCCCCTTGAAGCAAACGCTAGGGAGAGCAGATTTATCAGGAAGAATGGTCAAGTGGGCAGTAGAACTGCAGGAGTATGATATAGACTATGAACCAAGGAGAGCCATCAAGGCTCAAACTCTAGCGGATTTCATTCAAGAGTCCACCAGAGTGGAAGAAGAACAGGGATGGAAGGTATATGTGGATGGCTCAGCATCCGCCTTAGGATGTGGAGCAGGGATATTACTGATTGACCCTGAGGGTCAGGAAGTGCAGGTGGCTGTCAAATTTCGATTTTCCACCTCAAACAATGGTGCAGAATATGAGGCCCTGATCAGAGGAGCTAGCATGGCTGCAGAGTTAGGGGCGCAAAAGGTCACCTTGTACTCCGATTCACAGTTGATAGTCCAGCAGGTCATGGGGGAGTACCTCGCCAAGGATGAGAGAATGATCACTTATCTAGAAGAGGTAAAGAAATTAAAAAATAAATTCCATACTTTTGAAGTGGTACAGGTACCAAGAGAGGAGAATACGAAAGCAGATGGACTGTCAAAATTGGCTAGTTCCACTGAATTCGAGGGAGATGGACAGGTAACCCTGTTGGTGGCAGATCAAGTAGCTACGGAAACCCTGATCGGAGAGATAACAGCAGGGGATGATTGGAGGAAAGAAATATGGGAAGAATTGAACAGGGGTCCAGTAACCCCAATGTCCAGGGAGGCAAAGGCGTGGAGAAGGAAGTATTGCATCCTGGGAGGCCAATTATATAAGAGGTCTTTCACTCAACCTTATTTGAAATGTCTCTCAAAAAGAGAAGCAGAGCTAGTGATCAAAGACATCCATGAGGGTTGCGCATCCAGCCATGAAGGGTACCAGACCATGGTGAAGAAAGTGTTCAGGGCAGGTTTCTACTGGCCTAATATAATCAGAGACGCTAGAGAATATGTGAAGAGGTGTGAGAAGTGCCAGAAGAATGGACCCTTGATACGGGTACCTGCAGAAGAAATGGGGGCTATGTACTCGCCTTGCCCCTTCGCCAAATGGGGAATTGATCTGGTGGGACCCTTCCCCTTGGCACCAGGAGGGAGAAAATTTCTAATTGTAGCCGTGGATTATTTCAGTAAATGGGTAGAGGCTGTGCCCTTGGCCAAAATCGAAGAGGATAATGTAATTATTTTTCTTGCTAGACATATTTGTTGCAGGTTTGGAGTACCTAGAATCTTGGTTTCCGATAACGGAACGCAATTCAATGGAGAGAAAGTAAGGAGATGGTGCGAGAGATGGAACATCACGCAGAGGTTTACTTCAGTAGCCCATCCACAAGCTAATGGGCAGGTAGAAGTTACAAATAGAATCCTGGTCGAGGGTATTCGAACACGATTGGAAGAAGTAGGAGGAAAATGGGTGCAAGAGTTGGACAACGTCCTCTGGTCCTACAGAACCAGCCCTAAGACAGCTACAGGTGAATCTCCCTTCTACTTGGTATATGGAGCAGCAGCAGTGATACCTCCTGAAGCTAGACTCAAATCACACCGGATCACTTATTTCGAAGAAAAGAGAAATGAAGAATTGATGAGGGAAGCGCTGGACCTAGTAGATGAAGAGAGGGAGATGGCGAGATTAAAAGCAGAAAGGTACAAGAGTCGGATCAAGGCAGCCTACGACCGCAGGGTAATCCCTCGCTCTTTTAAAGTTGGGGATTTAGTCCTTCGGAGGGCAGATGCTTTGAAGAACACTGGGAAGATGGAACCCAATTGGGAAGGTCCGTACAGGGTTATACAGGTACTCAAAGGTGGAGCATACAAGCTCCAAGACATGACAGGGAAAGAGATACTAAGGCCATGGAACGTGTGCCATTTGAAGAGATTTTATGTTTGAGGAAGGTGTAATTCCCCTACTTCCTTTCTCTTTATGAACAATTTTGAATATTTACTTCTTGTCTGAATAATTGCTTCACCGGCACTCTTTTTCCCTCTACGTGGGTTTCCCCTTCGGGTTTTACCACGGAGAGGTTTTTAATGAGGCCGGCATAGGTTCCCCTTATTTGCCTATGTTGATAAACACTTTTGATCAATGGAGCACTGGTTTTGATAAAAATTTCAGTATATCCCTGGATGCATGTTAATATTGCGATGAGATGATTTGTATGCGCCAACTTTATGATGAAATGTTTCTCATATGTTAATACCATGTTAAGATAACTGTTAAGGACTTGCATGATGAGCGCTGAGATAATGAGTATGTTCTGGAAATTGAAGCATAACATGATAAGAAACGTTACAAAATAGAGAATACCTAGGAAAGTTTCCTAAAGTTCCTATTCACGACAGCCTCTAAAGCTAGGGGGAGTAGGGGGTACAGTGGAAGACATAATGAACTTGTCGATAAACCCTATCCCAGAAGATTCTCAAAACCCTCACGAGGGGGTACATTGGAAGACATAACTCTCACGAGTATAAACATAACTCTTACGAGTATAAACGAACTCTTACGAGTATAAAATAACTCTTACGAGTATAAACGAACTCTTATGAGTATAAACTAACTCTCACGAGTATAAACAACTCTTACGAGTATAAACTAACTCTTACGAGTATAAACTAACTCTCACGAGTATAAACGAACTCTCACGAGTATAAACGAACTCTTACGAGTATAAACTAACTCTCACGAGTATAAACGAACTCTTACGAGTATAAACTAACTCTTACGAGTATAAACACTTCAACTTCAGGGAGAGTATAATCCCTAAGAACTCTTACGAGTATAAACTAACTCTCACGAGTATAAACGAACTCTCACGAGTATAAACGAACTCTTACGAGTATAAACTAACTCTCACGAGTATAAACGAACTCTTACGAGTATAAACTAACTCTTACGAGTATAAACACTTCAACTTCAGGGAGAGTATAATCCCTAAGAACTCTTACGAGTATAAACTAACTCTTACGAGTATAAACGAACTCTTACGAGTATAAACTAACTCTCACGAGTATAAACGAACTCTCACGAGTATAAACGAACTCTTACGAGTATAAACTAACTCTCACGAGTATAAACGAACTCTTACGAGTATAAACTAACTCTTACGAGTATAAACACTTCAACTTCAGGGAGAGTATAATCCCTAAGAACTCTTACGAGTATAAACTAACTCTCACGAGTATAAACAACTCTTACGAGTATAAACTAACTCTTACGAGTATAAACACTTCAACTTCAGGGAGAGTATAATCCCTAAGAACTCTTACGAGTATAAACTAACTCTCACGAGTATAAACAACTCTTACGAGTATAAACTAACTCTTACGAGTATAAACGGACTCTTATGAGTATGAGCTAACTCTTACGAGTATAAACAGCCTAAGGGGAAAGATGATCCCTAAGATCCTAACCTCTGGAGGATGTAATCTCTAAAAACCCTAGTACTAAGGGAGAGACTAGAAGCCCTACCAAAATCGCCAAGTAAGTACAGGGATATCAACCCTATCTCCTCATTAAAGTTCCTCTAGGAGCTTTAGAGCCTTTACGTGTTAATAAAATACTGAAAACATGCTAGATGCATAAGCAGGATGAATATTATGTTACATATCTAATCAACAGAATTAGAGATATATGTATGCATGCCAAACAGTAATTGTGCAGGTACGATATCAAAAGAAAAGCAGAAATATCCAAAGACCTAAGGCACCATGCCTAGGCCCTCCACAAGAAAACCCCGGAGTGTGGAGTCTCCGGAAAATACCAAAAGAGGCCTTAGAGGCCTTAGCAAAATAAAAAAGTGTCTTAAAGTACCAAACTGTTGTCGGAGAAATAAAAGTTATCAAGAGAGGGGAATGGTATCCTTCCCCTCAGAACCTGCTCCTGTCTCCTCGGCTTGCCCGCTAGAATCACCCCCCTCCGCCTTCTCCACCAGAGCGTGTGCTGCCACAATAGCCACCGGAGTTGGGTTATCTACGTGAACAGGAAAAGGCATATCCTTCGCCGGTGCCAAATCATCCAAACTCCGAGCAGCACCCTTCAGCTCCAAGATCGCCTTCCTCATCCCCGGCAACCACCAAGGAGTGTTGATATCTTCCTTCGCATCTCCGGGGAACTTAGGGGGAGTATCCAGCTCATCTAGTCGAAGAGCACGGGTATATTGACCATTAAAATCAGGGGCAGAATGCTCAGCCACAGCATTAGAAAACCCATGATCAATAAAATGAGGGATATATGCCCCATGGCCCCTAGGAAACTGCTGCTCTGAAGAAAAGCCTCCAACCACTCCTGGTGTAAGGTACCTAGAAATTGTTGACCTATGGCAGAGGTAAACAAGGACTCTATGCATAATTTCATACCAGTCAGGGGAAGAGTAGTCTCCAGCTGTTTAACCTGTTTGCCGAACTCCTTTTTCAATGAAGAAATCTCCCCAGAGAGTGTCGTTTGGAGTGTCTTACACCTCTGATTAGCATCTTGCAATTCTGCATCGAGTATCTCCTTCTTCACCTTCTCCAGCTCTACCTGACTTTGGAGGTCATCTACCTGCTGGAGGGACTGGAGGGCTCTTTCAGACATGTTGGAAAACAGAAGACCAAACTACACAAGAAACAATATCAAGAAGTAAGGTATCTATATTCTCTTCTATGAGTAATTCAAAGCAATATCCATATTGAAAACCTACCTGTGTGAAATTGTGGGCGGCATGCACAATTCGCTCTTCTGAAGAAAGAGCACTGAGGGCCTCGGGGGCAGAGGTTGGAGTATAACGTTCTATAAAACCCAATAGATGGTCGACATTGATTTCACTTGGAGCATCAGAAGCAACATTGGACGGAGAAGATTTGACTTTGGATTTTTTCTTCTTAGAAGCATCGGAAACAGGGGGCAAAACAGAGACCATGGCTTTCTCGGTAGAGGAACGAGTGCGCTTGGCAACAGACCCAGTGGCTGGTTTTGCTGGGGAAGGAATAACAGGGGCCTTTGAAGAGCTTTCAGGGGCCGGAGACTTTGCAACCATCGAGAGAGGAGCGGCATCACGGGAGATTTGGGTTAACCAACTCATAGCTGCATAAAGAAATACAAACGACATTAATAAACTCTGCATTTTGAATTGTGAGGACAATACTAAGGAAAAAGAGATGATATTACCATCGTCGGGACCTAGGGGGTAATCGGGGCGACCGAAACCGAAATGAGAAAGGGCTCTAGGATTTTTGCAAATGCTCATTACATCAAAAAAGCCATGAGTGGAAACATTGTCATTTAGATGGTTCATCACATCTAAATTCAGAGAAGAACAAACAGAGAGAGGAGGACGAGGCACCCCAGGGTTCTCATAAATCCACCCTTCGTGAGGAAAATCCCAAGGAACGGGGTTTGTAACAAAAAAGTAATAGTCCTTCCAGTCTTGGACTCCTTCATGGAGCTTCTCCATGAATTTTCCAGCCCTGGAAGGACGGCCAGAAGTATAGAAAAACCCATCTGCGTACTTACACATGTACTGAGTTAGAATAAGCTGGGCTGAGGGATCGCCACCATTCCCCTTTACCAAAATGTAAAACCCTAACATTGCTCGAATAGCATTGGGGGTGAATTGGTTGAGGGGTATGCGCAGGTAAGTAGAGATCTCAGAAAAATAAGGGTGAATCGGGAAGCGGAGGCCTGCCTTTAACTGAGCCTCCCAGAAGGCCAAAGTGTTAGTACCAGGAAAATTCGGGCGTTCCCTCCTATGGGCGGCCCTAACGGCGTAATCGGTGGGAAAGATTCCCGACCGGAGAAAAGCGGCGACACGCTCAGAAGAAAGCAAGGAAGAACCAGCGATGGTGTTTTTTAAAGCAGGGTCGATTACAGGAAAAATAGAAAGAGTATGGGAAGTTGAACTTTCCATTGAAACGGAATCTGAAGAAGATGACATGTTGTAAATGAGAGTAAAAGGAAAGGAATAGGTACCTGAAGAGAGGTCAGTTTTAAGGAGTGACGACGAAACGGCCGCTGGACGTGCACGAAGAGGTTAAGATCGCAAAGGTGAGAACGAAGACAGAAAATAGATAAATTTGAAATGAAGGAGAAACAGGGTTTTGGTGGAAAAGACGAATTTTGAATGACTACGCTGAAAAGAGAAGAGGGAGAATCGAGGAGAATTAAGTGATCCTCCCAATTGAAAAACGCGTGAAAGACAAATGGCGGCTTAATGTTGGATATAGGCGCGTGATCGCGGGATTCAAGGGCACATAGTTGCGTGTGGAAGTGTAAAAGACCCAACACTTTTGAGAAGTAATTATTGCTAAAGGGAATCAAATCAATAAGAATATTTCGAGAGGTATTTTGAGTTTTAAGAAAGGAAATGAAATATTTCTCTGGCATTTATCCCAGGGTTATTATTTTCCTACTCTCCTAAAAATTATTTATTTTATGAGAGTAGGGGGGAGTGGTTGATGTAGATAAATATGTCGCTCCCTAAGGAGTCGACACGTGGAGACGTGATAAATTGTGGTAATTGTGATTAAGCTGATACGTCAGAGATACAGGATTAATACACCCCTAGGTTTACGCAGGGGAATCAGAGGAATCAGAGAAATTGGGCCTTTGGCCCACATTTGGAGAGATAAACAGGCCTTAGGCTGGAAAATATTTAGCCCAAAGATGGGACTACAGTCCATCTTTCTTAGTCAAATGAAGGGAATTGTTCAAACCCACGAGAAGAGGACTCGATAAGCTGAAGAACCGAGTTTTCAGGGAGATCAGCCGAGTCCTTAGGGATTTGAGGCTGAATTCCTAGATATACGCCGAGAATTCAGGGAGAATAGGTCTTCCCCTCTCCGCAGAGAGGGGTCAGGTATATAAAGAAGGTTATTTTCGTATTCTAAATTAAGTTATTATTATTATACATATATTCTCTGGATTATACACACTGCCGTATCGAATATACGCTGATAGTGAAGAGAGACTTCACTATATTCGCCGGAATTCCCCTAGATATACAGGGGAATTTCTCTTTGATTTCGCCTACGATAAGTTCTGACTTGAGCGTCGGAGTTTCTACGCCGGAGGCCCCCTCCGGTGTATTTTTGCAGGTCGAATTTGGACTTACGAGAAGATTTATACGAAGATTACCAAAAGAGAACGAGTAATTGAGATCGTGATCAACAGTGCTCGCAAAGGAACGGCGGATATCCAAGCGCGTTCTTTTTCGACGCATCAATATGTCACGTTATTATTGCCATATATAGTTGGGCCAATAGATGCCTGCGACGTGTCCAATCAAAGAGCATAATGACTTGTTTGGTTAATCATTTAGATTTAAAATTTACCTAAATATATTAATTTTATATAAAATTAAATTATTATAATCATTAGGATCTATTTCAACAATAATATAATAAATTTATTTATTGTACAAACGTCTAATTTTAATACTATAAAAAAGAATTTTATCTCATTTACAAGTTGGAACTTGCATAGAGGTGAATGATTAATTTGTGTATATTAATTTCTAGTGGTATAATTCGATTTCTTTGCATTAATGCATTAATTGAATGATTAATTGTTGAAATTTTGTATTTATGAAGATTGAGGTATTATTCAAATTTTATTTGCATTGGAAATTTGGAATAAACAATGATTTTGATTACTAAAATTGAGGTTTTTTTTTTTTTTTTTTTTTTTACATAATAATACTATTATCGTTTTGGTTTGTGCTTCATAATTGTGGATAGATTTAAAAAATATAAAGTTGATGACGTCCTACACCCACCATAAAAAATGAAAAATAGTCAAGATTGGAAAGAAAGAAAAAAAATAAAATAAGACAAGACAAGGTAAAATCAGAAAACAATTTTTCCTTATTTCAATTTTTTTTTGGTTAATTCTATGGGAAATTCTCAAATGCACCATGTGCACCAAACCGGTTTGGTGAACATGCTTTTGTTCTTATCCTCTCACTCTAATTTATTATCTATTTTTCTCTATTTATGATTATAATTCCATTTTTTTTATTTATTAATTAATTAATTTATAATCCATTACTTTATTAATTAATTTATAATTCTCATCACTTAATTAATTAATTTACAATTCTCATAAGCATGAGGTGTTCAAATTCTTTCAAACTTTTTTTTCGTTTTTTTTTCTTTTTTTTTTTCGTTACTCACTTCCACTTTTCAATAATTACTCACTTTCCAATAATAATAGTCTCTACTTTTCATTAATAAAATTTCCACTTTTCACTAATAACAGTTAGGGGAAGTTACAATAAGGGTCAGTCCATCCCTAGTTTTAACAAATAAAAACATTTTATTTGGGAGTTACAATTAAGATCTAAATACCATATAATTGTACTATTATACCCTTAAATTGAAAAAAAATTTAAATTTAAAAAAAATTAATTTCAGCAAAATTAGTACTCCATTTATAATAAAGTCAACAATTAAAAAAAGAAATTTTAAAAAAAATCTCGGAAATCACGCCCATTTATTATCTATTCAAAATAATTTTTTTTTATTAATCTCCCAATTCGATTCTCATACAATTAACTGCATATGTAAAAAAGTGTTGCATATTCTTAGTGGCATGCAATAATATATTGCATATAACTGCATATGCAAAAAACAGTTGCATATTCTCATATGACTTAAAAACGATTTTTGAAACATAATTTTGAAAATGACGCTCATTTATTATCTTTTAAAAATCGTAAAATTTACTAATCTCCCAGTGCGATTCCCAAAAAGTCACTTAATCAACTAGTTGCATAAAAAAAAAAGTTGCATATTCATAGTGACATGCAAAAATATGTTGCATATAACTCATAAATTGTTGCATATAACTCAAAAATTGTTGCATATTCTTAATGGCATGCAAAAATTGTTGCATATTCTTAGGACTTCATTGCATATAATTATATCAGCATGAAAATGTCAGACAACAATGCACATCTATCATCTTTTATGCCTGAAAACAAATTATGTTAACTTCATATATCGTATAGAAATGCAATAGATGCAATACATTATACACTCGTGAAACAACATTTTCATCTCTTATTCGAATTCCATCAACCTTCAGTATAACTCCCTCTGTCTCCTTTTCTGTCTTCACTTTTTTTTGTCCCTCTTTAGCTGATAACTTCTCTTTCTTGACCTTTAAGGCCTCTTTTTTCTTTTCGAGGGATGAAGTTACAAATCGTAGTCCATGGTTTCTCAGCAGATTCCCTGGCTGTATCACAGTTTTACAGTAATCAATCAGTAGAGATTTTACCAATCTGAACATCCATATCTGTTTGATCACACAAAAACTCAGAAATTACAATTTAAAAACACCAACAATTTCTTCATAATAAGCAATGAAATGTGATCCATATCTACACACCAGATCAGACTGGATCAAAGGCCAGAATTTCGAAATATAAATTACTACACAGCCATCATATGTGTATTCATTAATCCCAACGGCATACACTACAAGTTGTCGACTTGGAGATAAGTGCACCACATCTTCATTTTGTTTATACAGAGGTGCACAAATAACTATATTGTTCTTCTTAGAAATTGGATCGTTTTTGGGATCCATCATTTCATCCCTGTCAGTTATGGTTCCCAATGCAGGCACAAAAAATTCACACACAGTCAAAAGAAAGTCAGTGACAACAAGAATACGAGGCTACTGCGCACGAACTACAAATGACCGTGATGAGAGTCTCCATCTTTCATCCATTAAAAACATTGTTGAATTTGGTAAATCAACATTGTGATCAGATGCCATCTGGTTTGGGACATCAGTGCACGAACCAAGCATCAGCCTCATTCCAGCCTTGGTATAGGACGAATATCTAAAATTGAGAACTTAGGTACTGTAACATATAGGTCAAATTCAGATAATGATGTCATGGGTATGAGGCCCAAAGACCTTCAAGCTGCAAAATAGGAAAAAATTAAAATGAAGCATGAATTCTTACATTTTATTAAATCAAAGAAGTAAACATATAAATCCTCATCACAAATTATACTCACAATAACATGAGCCAAAGAAACAAACATATTTTCAGTGTACAATAAAAATAAAAGATTTGTCTGAGATTATACATGAATATATAATTTAAATCACAATAGTTAGTCAACATCTACATCAACTATAATCCAATCTATTGGATGTGGAAAGAGCGAGCAAACGCATCAATCTATTGCATCTAATATGTACTAATATTTGTACGAAAGAACACTAACAAAAATTCATCAAAACTAGACTGTTATAATCAAATATTTTGCAATAATTAACAATAATACAACTTCAGTTTCTACTAATCACCAAAAGATTACATTAATTCTGAATGTTCCACAACAGATATCCAAAGCACAAGTTAAAATTTCCATGTTTTGGCCAAAACAGAAAGAGGTATAAAAATTTAATTGTAGAAACATACTTGTATTTCCATTAACACGTCAACACGCTTTGAAATTCTAGGTCTCAACTCAAATTGAAATTCGAATGAGCCGCCCCTCGATCTCTCTGATCGCGACGACTATGGCGACTAGGGCTTGGTGTTCATCTTATCCGATGGCGACGACGATGGCTTGGGTGAGGGAGATCGATGTCGACGACGACGATTGCAACAAGATGCGCCACCATCTTCAGATCCATATAGATCGGTCGGCAACAGCGGAGATGGAGGCCAAGGAAACGAAGATGGAGCGGTGGGCACGCGAACTGTTGGGTGGGGGCGACGACGGCCGTGGTGAGCGTGGCGGCGACCATGGTGGGAGGAGAGTTAGGGTTTTGAAATAGGGAAAAATAAGAATGAGGAATAGGAATGAAACTTTTTTTTTTTATGAAAATTCTCGAAATTAGCAGTGGAATTTTAATTTTAATTATAATTTAAATTAATTATGATATTTAAAGAGAAAGGGCATAATAGGGTTTTTATGTAGGTTTTTAACCTTATTTGTACTGTTTTAATTTTTTGTTCATATTTGTAGTAAGGTCTTGAAAAGTGACTCTAATTGTATATAATCTCATAACAGTTACCACTATTTAGTAACAAAATTTCCACTTTTCACTAATAATAATTACCACTTTTCAGTAACAAAATTACCACTTTTCACTATCAATAGCTACCACTTTTCAGTAACAAAATTTCCACTTTTCAATAATAATAGTTACCACTTTTCAGTAACAAAATTTCCACTTTTCAATAATAAGAATTACACTTTTCAGTTAAAATATCTACCACTTTTCAATAATAAAAATTACATTTTTAAGTTAAAATATCTACCACTTTTCAGTAACAAAATTTCCACTTTTCAATAATAAGAATTACACTTTTCAGTTAAAATATCTACCCCTTTTCAATAATAAGAATTACACTTTTCAGTTCAAATATCTACCACTTTTCAATAATAAAAATTACATTTTTAAGTTAAAATATCTATCACTTTTCAATAATAAGAATTACACTTTTCAGTTCAAATATCTACCACTTTTCAGTAACAAAATTTTCACTTTTCAATAATAAGAATTACACTTTTCAGTTAAAATATCTACCCCTTTTCAATAATAAGAATTACACTTTTCAGTTAAAATATCTACCACTTTTCAATAATAAAAATTACATTTTTCAGTTAAAATATCTACCACTTTTCAGTAACAAAATTTCCACTTTTCAATAATAAGAATTATACTTTTCAGTTAAAATATCTACCCCTTTTCAATAATAAGAATTACACTTTTCAGTTCAAATATCTACCACTTTTCAATAATAAAAATTACATTTTTAAGTTAAAATATCTACCACTTTTCAATAATAAGAATTACAATTTTCAGTTCAAATATCTACCACTTTTCAGTAACAAAATTTCCACTTTTCAGTTAAAATATCTACCACTTTTCAATAATAAGAATTACACTTTTCAGTTAAAATATCTATCACTTTTTAATAACAAAAATTACATTTTTAAGTTAAAATATCTACCACTCTTCAATAATAAGAATTACACTTTTCAGTTCAAATATCTACCACTTTTCAATAATAAGAATTACACTTTTCAGTTAAAATATCTACCACTTTCAATAATAAAAACTACATTTTTCAGTTAAAATACCTACCACTTTTCAATAATAATAATTACATTTTTCAATAACAAAATCTACCACTTTTCAATAATAAGAATAACATTTTTTTCAATTTTAATAATAATTTTAACGGTACAATTTATAATTAAATATACCCGTTTTAATTAATTAAGTTAACAATGATAACAATAAGCAAAATAAAAATGAAAAGTATAGATTAATTAATAATTGTAAATCAATTAATTAATTAATTAAGTGATGAGAATTGTAAGTTAATTAATAATTGTAAATATTGATCGATAAAAATGAGAACTGTAATTAATTAATAATGGTAAATTAATTAATTAATTAAGTAATGAAAAGTGGTAGATTTTGTTATTGAAAAATGTAATTATTATTATTGAAAAGTGGTATATATTTTAAATGAAAAATGTAGTTTTTATTATTGAAAGTGGTAGATATTTTAACTGAAAAGTGTAATTCTTATTATTGAAAAGTGGTAGATATTTGAACTGAAAAGTGTAATTCTTATTATTAAAAAGTGGTAGATATTTTAACTTAAAAATGTAATTTTTATTATTTAAAAGTGATAGATATTTTAACTGAAAAGTGTAATTCTTATTATTGAAAAGTGAAAATTTTGTTACTGAAAAGTGGTAGATATTTTAACTGAAAAATGTACTTTTTATTATTGAAAAGTGGTAGATATTCTAACTGAAAAGTGTAATTCTTATTATTGAAAAGTGGAAATTTTATTACTGAAAAGTGGTAACTATTATTATTGAAAAGTGGAAATTTTGTTACTGAAAAGTGGTAGCTATTATTAGTGAAAAGTGGTAATTTTGTTACTGAAAAGTGATAATTTTTATTAGTGAAAAGTGGAAATTTTATTAATGAAAAGTAGAAACGAAAAAAAAAAACCTGAAAAAAAAGAACGAAAAAAAAAATTATTAGTGAAAAGTGGAAATTTTATTAATGAAAAATAGAAACGAAAAAAAAAAGGGAAAAAAAAAACAAACTTAAAAAATAAATATTAATGAAAAGTAGAAACGAAAAAAAAAACGAAAAAAAAATATTAATGAAAAGTAGAAACGAAAAATAAAAACAAAAAAAAACCGTGAAAAAAAAAAAGAAAAAAAAAATTATTAGTGAAAATTGGAAATTTTATTAATGAAAAGTAGAAACGAAAAAAAAAAAGGAAAAAAAAACGGATAAAAAAAACAAATGAAAAAAAAGGAAAAAAAAAATTAAGTTTGAAAGGATTTGAACCTGTGACCTCATGCTTATGAAGGATATCTATAACCACTAGAACATTCATTACTTAGTTATACTTATTTGCCTTAATAAATAGATATAAGATTGACCTGTGCATTAGTGTGCACGTGCACACTGTGCACAGGAGACCAACTCTAATTCTATTTATGCGAGTGTTTTCTAATAATTTTATAGCCAGCTGATATATATAGTCAGCGAATATGGATCAAATAAAATTAGATAAGTTGAATGTGTTCAATCAGCTGAGGAGGAATTGCTTAGAGTTAAGCAAAGTTGGTCAGATCAGCAGAATCAACTTTTGATCATGATCAGAAGAGTCGGGTATCAGATGAGTAAGTAGTCATCTGATATTTATGGACAAGTCTTCTGATATGGAAGTTAGTTAGTTTGCTAACTGAATTACAGTTCAACTACTTGAGGGCATAACTACCATTTCGGTTGGGTACTAATAGAAGCACATGGGTTGTTACAAACGGTTGCAAACGGTTGATAACTACTCAACGATTCCTAACTGCAGCAACCACCTTGTTCTTTATATATGCTTGTAATTGTCAATTGTAGTTTGATGCAAGTACGATTGTAATCTTTGAGTTGTGTGAGTTCACTAGTGAAGTAAGAAAATATCCTATTCTGAGTGAATAAGCGTGTAAACATTCTTTATCAATCAAAGAAGTAGTTGTCTAGTCCAGTGGATGTTGATCATCGAACCACTTAAATCACTTGTGTGTTGTTTGTCTCGTTGATTACTTTTCGAGTTACTATCTTAGCTGGGCTATTTCTTATATCTTCAAGTCTTCTACTTGGTTGGAGACGTTTAATCGACTGAATTTCTTGACAATTGACGCCGACTGTGGGAACTGAAGTAGCTGCAGAAACTAAGATGGAGAATTCTACCAAGTACAACATAAATAAGTTTACAGGCACGGGAGATTTTGGACTATGGAAGGTCAAGATGCAGGCCCTCCTTGAACATCAAGGATTATTCGAGGATCTCGAAGAATCTAAGGATACTGCAGAAGAGTCTGCAGCAGCTGCGACTGAAAGGAGCAAGATGCTCAGGAAAGCTCAAAGCACGATCCTACTCTGCCTTGGAGATAAGATCTTGAGAGAGGTTGCTAAAGAGAAATTCGCGAAGGAGGATTGGGATAAACTAGAGAAGTTGTATATAGTGAAAACTCTTGCTAGCCGACTCTATTCGAAACAGAAGTTGTATTTCTTAGAATGGGAGATGACAAACCCATTCCGGAGCAGCTAAATGAGTTCAACAAAATTCTTGATGATCTGGAGAATTTGGATGTCAAGTTAGAGGAAGAGGTTAAGACTCTTATCTTGTTGAGTGGTGTTCCTAAGTCCTTTGGAATCCTAAAGGACACCATCTTGTATGGTAGAAAGGAGGCAATCACATTGGAAGATGTGATATTGGTTGTCAAGTCCAAGATGTTGCATGATTTTAAAATAATACGAAACTTAATGGACTAAATTCAAAAAGTGGTAACTAAGTGGACTAAAATCAAAATCGTGCCAACTTAATGGACTAAAAAAAATTTAATCCCTAATTAGAGATACCATCTTTAATACTCCGCATGTAATACTCCATCCATGAAATGTAATCCCATGGTAGTGAGGCACATGTTTTAAGAAAAAAATAGATAAAGTAAGGGTATTGTAGGGTATTGTGGGGTCCATTGTGAATAAAGTGATTGTTTGTGAATAAAGTTGATGACAATTTGAGTAATTAAGTGATGGTTGAAGGGTGATAGTTTTCATAAAGGGTATGGGACTACATTTTATGGACAAAGAATATAAGGCAAATGGAACTACTTTTTATGAACGGAGAGAGTATTTACAAGTTGTAAACTTGTAATTCTCATATTCTAATTTAATGAGTTGCACATAATAAAATTAGACACAAGAAATTCTAAAAACTTGATATAACGAAGTTTTATATATAGTAAATTTATTATCACTGTTTAATATAAAAAAATAATATTATTTAAAATATCATGTGTAATTATTTAGTGATTTGAGAAAAATTACACTCAAAATTAAGCAATGGTGATAATTTCATATGCTAAAGGATGTTATTTTGCATGCTAATAGGTGATGTTTTGAAGAAAAAAATTCACAAGAACCCATATTTACAAGAGGCCTACCTATGATTGATGGGGTATCATTTAATTATTTTGGCCTTTTGGAAACCAACACATACTATTTATGTAAAAGTCATCTAAAAAAAAATTCTTTCATATATTTTGTAAGTATTTTAATTGTAAATTAATATTAAAAAAATTACTACTCCCTCCGTCCAATTTTATTATTCCCACTTTCCTTTTAGGGATGTCCAATTTTATTATTTTCATTCCTTATTTGGAAAATTTACTATTAACGCTACTTTATCTTCACCCTTCAACCATCACTTATTTACCTAAATTGCCACTAACTTTATTCATAAACAATCACTTTATCTATAAATGGACCCCACAAATCTCATCATACCCTCAATTTATCTACTTTAAACATAAACTAATCAATATTCATTAAGAGTTTATATACAATATAAGACAATATATAAGACCCATAAACAAAATAGACAAAAAAATTTAACAAAACAATTTAAACCAAAAGAGGTTACAAAATTCCAAATCTGCCCTGCATAATTAAAATACCCTCATAATTACATTTTAATATCTCATTTACGGAAATTGATTGAAACCCTACTCCACTGTGTGCAATTTTCACACAGTGGAGGTGTAAATCGTCGGCCCAACAACAACTTGCATAAACCCTACCCCATCCGGCCACTCTCATTTGTACGATCCACATCTCTGACGAGCCTGGTTCGAGGGTGGCTTTTGAGTGCGATTTTGAGTGTCGATCACTCATCAATCATCATCAGCATATTTTCCCCTTAAATTTCAAGAATATTCTTCATCATCATCAATCAAATTATGAAATTATAATCCAAAAAACATGCATCGTTCAATTAATTTACAGAATTCACTCCATGATGATATTGCCCTCACAATAGCCTCATCCCTTCAGGTACTTCTTTCTTACACTAAAATTCTTTAATTTTGTTTTTGTTTCCCTTAAATTGGCGTAAAATCATTATCAACGATGTGGGTTTTGACAAAAATTTAATCTTGATTTCAGGTTTTTGATTTCAGAATTTACAGAGTACGATCTCAATGGTGGTCGTTCGGCGACGGTTGAAGGCAGAGAGACAAAGGCAACGATCTGAAGGCGGTGCTCGATCGGGGAGAATTTTGTGAAATTCACAATTTCGCGGTCCTCTCTCGCTGGCCATGGCGGCCGTCGCCACAACCTAGCCCCCCAACACCTCACTCAGGCCGGCGGGCCGCACCTCTGATTGTCGTTTCCTTTCCTTTTCTTTTATTGAATAGTTAAACAAAACTATGTATGGTGAAACTGTTCGATGAAATGCCTGAATGAGCATACATTGTAAATTATGCAGAAATTGGTTAACCAATTTCTTGTGTTTGCAGTAAAGTAATTCCAGTCACCATGTCTAGATATATTAGGATTACCAACAGTATTTAGCAATGTTACTACAGAAGATACGACACGTAATAACTGTTTCTGGTATGTGCACTATTTTTTCTCGCAATCTAGCATGTTCGGGGGAGGGTTCCAGTGATGAGAGGGAAACGCATTTCTTGGTCTGCAGAGTGGCGAGAAGCGGCAGCGCTCAGGTGGTTCGGCGGAATTTTGCTTCACCCCTTTGTACAACGATTTAGGGCTTTTATCTAAATCGCGATTGAGGATTTTGGCCAAGGATATTCCTTCATTTTCGACTTCGTTGGATCGGAGGTGAGTTCTTTCATACATTACAGTTCCTTTTCCAATTAATTAAATGACTAGCAGAAGTGGTTACTTGGATTAAGAATAATTGAATTAATCTGTATTTTTTAATAATTAAAGTGGTTTCTTCTAAATATGAGTTTGTATCAAACCTCTTTTTTTTTCATTAATCCTTTCGGTTCACGTGATGAGGGCTCTCTAGAGTTTAATATTTTCATCATCTAAGTTCATGTGGTTTTTGCATATTTCAATGGTGAAACATTTAGCTATTCAATTTTTTTATGAGTTAAATGCATTTTTCTAGGTGGAGACATGGAGCCTTCAAAACCAAAGGATAGACTAAGCAGAGATGAGAAGGTAACTGCAGACAATGGTGATAAACTAAGCATATTTCATAAGGGTCTTTTCTTGGATTGTGGAGGATTGTTTAATGCCAGTTAATTGTTTGATGAAAAGAAAATTGGGAAAGAATGAGTTTAAGATTAGAATGAAGGGTTTAATTTAGTTTATTTTTAATATTATGGGTGCACAATAAAATCAAGAATCATCTTCTCTTTACGCATTGCTCTATTTTCTATGTAATTTCCTTTGCACAATAAAATACACCTTTTTGCAGGGGGATTGAGAAATTGGTGGTGAAAATCTACGATTCGATACCCAAGGTGGAGTGGAATTTCGAAGGAATTCATTATTTCGATAACGATTCTCTTACTGTTCAATATCTGCTTGGATGCACTCAATTTGGAGACGTGCTTGCTTACTTTTTAATGCAATTTGGAGACGTGCTTGCTTACATTTTAATGCAATTTGGATTCTTATTTTATTATTTGAACTATTGTGTAATGTCATTTCAGTTTGTAAGTCATGTTATGGGTTATTGCAAGTTGCACTTTTGCCTATTTGAAATGAAAACATGATGAAATGGAGGATAAAGTGTTATATTATTCTTATGCAATGCACATATTAGATACATGCATCTCCTATTAATAAGCAATGCACATATTATATATATGCACCAAACTATGAATATATGCACATTACGTATAAGACTACAGGCCAATCCGACCTTTGTGTTAAAAATTCCAATGAAATTCAAAATAATTTATGTTTATTCTAATTTTTCAGTACATCATATCAAAGATTTAAACTAACATGCAGAATACACACTTTGAGAATCGAGCGAGTAATCGAATGTGTGAAACGAATGTGCACAAAATTAATGGTTTGCATATTTGAAAGTATATGTAATTATCGATTGCATATATAAAAAAACGCATGCATATTTGAAAGTATATGCACTTGTCGATTGCATATAAATAAAAATATGCATCTTGCATAGGTGTATCGAGTAAAATATTTTTTTTGAATGTATTAATTTTATTAAGTATTTCATAATATAATTTATATTTTAATAAAGATATGGTATGCAAAATAATAATAATATGAATATTTAATTAATTAAAGTATATTTTCGATTAATAAGAAAATTATTGAATATATTAAAAATTTGAATGTTGACAGACAGAAAATATGATATCGAATTTTAGGAAAGTAATTTGAATTGGAAATTGTGCTATAATCGAGGGATAATCTCTTAGTTTTTTAAAATTTAAGAGGTTTGACTTTGCATATTTGACATTAATTAATTTAATGATTTGAAAATTTGAAATTAATGGTAAGACAAGGGTAAATTGGTACAATTAGGTATCATTTTGTCTTTAATTGTATCATTTAAAAAATTTAGCTTGAATCACAAAAACTAGCTAGGGGTGGTTTGTCCTATATTGTTTTTTTCCTTTTTGAGTTTATTAACAATATAGACCAAGATCCAAGCCCATCGATCTTTTAAATCAAGGCAAAAATTATGGATATTACAACTTAAGACAAATCTATATTTTACATTCCTAATATGCCCTCAACCCAATATATTAAACGAATTAATATTATTTAGCTAGACAATTAATATTAAAATTGAATAAGTCTACCTTAATTATAGCTGACCTTTTCTTATACCGTTTATTTCCAATTGAATCACTCATTTCCATTTTTTCATTACTAATGTAATCAATTCATTTCTCGTTCTTCATTTCCAAAAATCTGCAATCAATTTCAGTGTTTATCTCCATGAATCGATGATAACCTCTATCATCCTCATCAATTTCTGTTAAAATTTGGGGATAATCAATTCACACGGTTACGTCATCATATAGCATCAATTGTCTTATCAATTTCAAGCCCATCTGCCATGGATTATAATGTGTTTCTGAAGGTTGATTTCGAAGAAAAGTGTAAAATGATTCTTGTCACTGCCGGATCCTCTTTCCAGGAGATTGTTGATCAAATTACTACATCGTGGCCTCATATATCTTCAGGTAATCCGGCAATCTTATACTCGGTTGGTGACATTAATAAATGTTGTTTAGAATCTGATTCAGATTTATTGGGGATGATAGAGTTATGCATATATTTCAGCTATATGCACTACATTATCGCATACTATATTACATATGCACTACTTTGTCTATAATAGTTATGCATATTATATATTATTAGTATTGTTTGTATTTTCAAATAACAATACCGAAACTATTAAATTAAAATATATATATTCGATCTTTTTATGTATAGTAGTATTGCATATTATATAATATATGTATATTTCTATGCATATATTTCAGCTATATGCACAACATTATCGCATGCTATATTTTATATGCACTACGTTGTGCATATGTTATGTACCCCTACGTTTCTTTTCTTTTGCATATTTAATTATACTAAAACAATAATAATGTATGTACCTTTTGTTTGTACCTTTTTATGTTTCTAAATAATTTTAATTAAAAGAAATAATATATTCATTGTGGATAATAATTTCTGTATTTATCCATATGATTGTGTATACCGAATATTTAATTTGAAAAAATTGTGTATTAATTAATGAAATGGTTTTTCTTGTTTTGAAGGAGATGATTTTTACACTAAATACCTTGAAGGATTCTCGACACAAGGTGGTGTGCTGTCGCCGGCACCCAAAAATAAATACCTTAACTAACCACTATGCAGTAGGGAAGTAAGGGTCGATCCCACAGAGAACGGTGTAACTCAATTGAATAAATTGTGTATGAAAGCAGTAAAAATGGGGGAGTTGGATTGGTGGTTTCTAACTAACTACTAGAAAGCATGAAAAAATAACAAGAAACAATAAAAACAAACATGAATCAAATATTAAAACGATCTAGCCCTCAGATTGCTTCCCCCGGATTAATTTAAACAATTTAATTAGTGAACACGTTAATCTCAATCTAATCTCAAATCTTATCCCTAAACCAGTGGTACGACCAAACTAGTTCGAATTGTTTCTTAAGTTTAATTAATTAGAAAGTACGACCCCCAATTAATCTATTCCTACGAATAACCCCAAAACATGTATTCAAAGTTCAACTCGAGGAACGCATTAAAGACCTAAAACAATAGAATAAACTAGACCATGAATACGAGACGCTCGTTTCATGCAACCTAGACGTTATTATCCCCTAAGGTGTTCTGTCTTAGTTGCTACGATATCCACAATAATATAACAATTACGGATTATATATAGTGAATTAACTAGAATTGATAACAAATAAACTCGGATGGTCAGTCCTAATATATCTATTAATCAAAACATGCTTCGCATAAAATTAAATAATAACGAAATCAAAATATGAATTGAAATAAACCGTGAATCACAAAATCAAAAAGGCATAATTAAATTCAGGTTTCACATCTTCGGGCTAGAAAAACAATCTAAGTACTTAACATAATTAAAAGAACAATCAACGAAATAAAACTCATTGCTCACGGCTGCCTTTCGTCCAGCTGCTTGCTTCCCAGAGTTCTAGAATGGCAGCTTGCTTCCTCCATTTTTCTAAAAAATGACGGCTGCCCCTTTAGTTCTTCACGTGATAACCCCTTTAATTCCCAAAGCCCAATTCAAATGTTAAGTGAGAGATTTTGGGCTTTTAATATAATTATGCCATGCCCCAATATTGACTCCTTCAATGTTCGGTTAATTTCTTCTCAAGCGAGCTTGCCACTGTAACTTCAAATGTTCCAAATTTATCTGAATTAAATAAGAAAATTAAATATCAAGGTAATTGAAGGACATATAATAATAAATCGAGAAACACAATAAATCTCAAATTAATTCTCAAATAATATCTAATTAAAGCATAAAAATATGCAATAATCCCGACTCATCACAAGGTTTCTTCTTGCTTTTCGTTTTCTTCTTTCAGCTTCAATGGAGAGAGAATGGTCAATGTTTTAGGAATTAATGTTGGCTGAGGTATTAGGAAAGTTTTTTGAATTAAGAATCATGCGCTATTATGGAGCAAAAAAATCTTCCAGATTTTTATTAATGTGTTTGATTTTAGTTGACTTTCCATTAATTTAATTATTTAAATCTAATTATTTCGAAATTGAAATTCTTATCAACACAGTAGGGTATAATTGTACTTCAATTGGTTAATTTGCCTTAATTTGTAACTGCAATAAAATTTTCCTTGATTTACAAAAACTTAGGGTGAAATGTCCTATAGTGTAATTCTCCCAATTTTTTTCATTTAAAATATTTTCTCTAATTAAATTCTCTCATCCAAACACAACCTACAATTATTTGGACCTCCGTCTTTATTTGGTACACTCTCCCATTTAGTTCACTACTAGATGAGAACCCGCGTATTACGTGGGGATG
The DNA here is from genome assembly GCA_963675135.1 of Galeopsis tetrahit. Classification (NCBI taxonomy): domain Eukaryota; kingdom Viridiplantae; phylum Streptophyta; class Magnoliopsida; order Lamiales; family Lamiaceae; genus Galeopsis; species Galeopsis tetrahit. The sequence goes on along the minus strand of OY776131.1, from coordinate 51,149,287 downwards.
ATAATAAAAATTAATTTTACATTATAATGTAGTATTACATATACATAAAATAAATATATTTATATAAAAAATATATAATAGTTTTTTGAATTTGTAAATTTTAATTTTTGTAAACCACGTTAAATTTATAAAATATTTAAATAATAAACATTTTTTTAGGATTTTAAATAATAATATACGTTAGTGTATTGTATTGTACATCTACAATATACATATAATTTTACACATTCTTTAATATTATATAATATAAAATAGAATTAATAACAATACTCATATTTAAGAAAAATGACATATTTAAAGCTATATAATATAAAATTAATCATATATAATTTACATAAATATTTAAAATTATATAATATCAAACTCTCATAAAAGAGAATTTATTCAAATAATATACTTATTTTAAGGGATTTATTAGATTAGTCAAGTCTTCACATATTAAGCTTGTTCCATTGATTTTATTTTAATTTCAACTTAGTGACACATCATCACATGCAATACCCAATAATATGATGTCACATATTAAAATATATTTGAACACATAAATATAAACTTAATAAGAATATGACACATCAGATAGAATGAATAAAAAAAATAACACAACATGAAAATGAAGGAGAAGATGATAACTAAGCAAATCAAACTCCATATTAATATATATTGAGAATCATATATAATTTTAAGTTATATATATAATCTACATATTTTTTTAAATTATATAATATCAAACTCTCATAAAGAAAATTTATTCAAATAATATACTTATTTTAAGAGATTTATTAGATTAGTCATGTCTACATATTAAGCTTGTTTCATTGATTTTATCTTAATTTCAATTTAGTGACACATTATCACAATACCCAATAATATGATGTCACATATTACAATATATTTGAACACATAAATATAAACTTAATGAGAATATGACATGTCATGTAGAATGAATAAAAAAATGACACATCATAAGAATGAATGAGAAGAAGCAAATCAAACTCCGTATTAGTATATAGAAGGATAAGAAGAATGTGATAATTTGGTCAATATTAATATGTAATTTAATGGTTATTTAAATTAAATTGATATTTAAGACTACTCTAAATTAATATCAATTAAAGTAATTAATTATTTCAATCTAATTAATTCATTAGAAAATGACGTTACTAAATGTTAATACTATCATTAATAACTATATAATTTATCTTACAATTATGTCATTGCCTTGTAATAATTATGAAAGGTAATATATTATTTAGGATCGTATTATTAGTTTTCTAATTTTAATAGTTGATTTTTCTAATTGTAATAGTTTTCTATTTTTAATAGTTGATTTTTCTAATTTATCTTACAATTATGTCATTGCCTAGTAATAGTTTATTAATAGAATATTTTAAATATAGATTTTATGCTTGGATTTGATAATATAATTTTATTTTATTTTAAAAATAAAAATTAATATGTAATGCTATCAAAGTTATATCTTAAAGATTTTATTTTAATTCTTCTTTCCATTAAAGATATATATGTCAAGTCATATCATTTTTAATTGTTGGAATACGTTACAATTTTGATTGGTACTATTCTGCACTCACAATTTAATTCTACAGTTTTTTTTCCATTGTTTATCTTGTTTTCTACTGTATAGAAATTATCATAAAATTATTAGGAGTATGTATTATATAAAAAAGACCCAATTTAATTTAATGTTTCGAAGAATGCACTGAATAATTCATATTTGAATTAACTAATATTGATTAATGGTTTCAATACATACATGAATCAAAAGAAGAATTTCATTATTACACCCGAAATTAACACAAATCCATGTTTTCATGTTGCCATTCTTCATCTAAAATTTGAGAAATTTCACAAATCCATGTTTTCATGTTGCCATTCTTCATCTAAAATTTGAGAAATTTCACTTGACATGTTGCCATGTTTATCATCTAAAAAAATCGATGTTGTCATTCTTCATCCAAATTGGAGATATTGCATCTACCATTCTTCGTCTGATCTAAAAAAAATTGATCTAACAAAAATCTTCCTGCAATTTTTGATGACATTACATATGACATTTTTCAACTCGATCTTGTTCATATGAATCCTCTTGAAGTAGAATGAGTAAACATTCGGGTGGTGATAATGCTCTCTTACTTTGAGAAGAAACATGGTCATACTCGAGAAGAATGAAAGGAAGAAATATATTCATACTCGAGAAGAATGAAAGAAAGAGATGCACACAAATATTGAGAATGAATTTGTGACTAATAGAAATTACATATTTATAGATCTAGAAATAAGAATGTAGGGTTGAGATTAAAACTTAAAATGGAGGGTTGAGATGAAAAGATCAAAGTTAAAATGAATAAGAAGTGAGGAATTTTGAAATGGAGAGATTTGGAGAAGGAAGAGGTTGAGATAGAAGGGTGTGGTTGTGACATGTGTCACTTTAGAAGTTTGCAAATATATATATATATATATAGATAGATATTGAAATTATTAATACATTATTATTATTAATTGTTCCATATTTTTCTCATTTTTCATATTATAATTGTTTGCACATTTCAAAAAAAAAAATTCTTAAATCTTTCCCTCACATTATTCACAAATTTACACAATATATATGTTACTCCACTTTTACAATTCAATAATTTATTTTACTCTATTCATAGAAATCTATAAAATTATTTATCAACACTTTATTCATTACACATTTTTTTTTAGTTTGTGTGATCACTTTTTTATTCAAACATTTTTTAAACGTGGGAGTAATTTTTTTTTTTTTTTAACACCAGTACCCCACCCTGGTACCCTTCCCTACCCTCTCCTATCCTCTCCCAATCTGTCCTGCATATTCACATAAGTCAATGCTGCCGCGGGTAAAAAAAAAGCTCCAATGAAGATATTTTTTGAACTTGTAACATGTTATAGCAACTTATATATTGTAATAAGTCATTTTTATAGAAAATAATAATCTATATATATAAAAGGAGGACGGTGTCTCTCCAGCATGTGCCAAGTGTCCATTTAGAATGTCTAATATTTTGACAAGTGTCCATTTTAAATAAAAGTTTGTCATTAACAGGGAAAAAAAAACCATAAACCGTTACATTGAGAGTCCTTTCCAATGCCTCTCTTTATTTCATGAGGAAACTATACAGTCACTAGGAATGATGTAAGGCTTAGGAGAGGCGGCACTAAATAAAAGATCGTGTTCTTAATTTGTACGAGTGGGGTTGTTCATTGCATTCCAACCATTTTGTGAAGGTACTATTCTGTGGCTGTCTTTGTAAGATTTATTTTGCTTATGTCTTCCTTTTGCTTGGGTCTGTGGTGCGAAGCTTGCAACACCCATTTTGTTATGTATGTCTATTTGTTTTACTAATGGAGCATGTGTCATATTGTTGTTAGGAAACCTTGAAAGTAGTATGGATAATATATGGTATGGAGGTAAACAGCAGATGCACAACTAGAAAAACTATGAGGTAAGGCTTGTAAATTTGATGTAATATTTATCTTCTCATTTAAATGCAGATGCACAATAGACTGAAAAATGATGGGATAAGGCTTGTAAATTTGATCTAATATCTATCTTCTTATTTGAATGCAGAGTATTTTGTGAAGATGCCATTCCAATTCCGGCAATGCTAGGTAATTACCTCTCTTTCGATCGGTTTCTTCTTTTCTATTCATTCAGTTTCAGAAATAAAAGTCACATTCAGTAGCGGCCAATGTTCCTTTAATCCTCTATTTCTTCAACTCGATCCCTTTCAACACTTCCTTCACATTAACAATGTTAGCTTTAATAGATTTAAGTCAAAAGTTGTAAATTATATATATAAAAAAATTCATAAACATCTTATAAATTGTTGAAAAACTATTATCTTAGAAATAACAGTTAAACAAAGAAAATAGAGTTGACAAGGATATATAGCAAATCTACTTAATTAATTAGTTAATTATACTCATCTGATCTTGATGACTGGGATATTGTTTCTTCTGATTTTCTATTTTATTTTGTAAACTGTTGTGGCATCATCAAGGTTAAATATTAGATTGTGAACATATGTGGTTTTATGCTATTTGTGTTTGTGATTTAGTTGTTAAATAAGCTCTATATTTTAGACAACTTGTCTATCTTTGGTGTACTTTTTTGTTTATCCTTTATCATGTAGCTTGATAATGATCAAAGAGAGATATTAGTGCTTGCTTAATGTCATGATGATATTTGGCTGCGTAGATAGCTTTACAAATTGAAATAAGACTTTGTTGGAAAGTCCTCAATTGAAAAATAGATAGGTACGTGTTGCCTTTATGTCCCTTTTATTACTAAGAAATCCCAAAAATAACAATTAATTATACAACTAATGTTAAAAGTACTCTAATAGTTTTAAAAAAGGTGTGGTTTGAAAGGAAGGTAGCATACAGTATGGATGAAAACGAAAGTGGTGGGCACAACAGCGATAAGAAACCGATGACGAGGGGGTGCGCAGCTGCCCTTCTTGAAAGGGTTAGTTACATTTTTTTTTTATTGGAAAAAGTTTGTAAATTTTTTTGTATAAAGGATTTTACATTTTTTATTTTGATGTCAAATGTAATGGGCTTTCTAAAGATTGAGGGAGGACGGTGACGCTGTTTGCTTCTAAAAGAGGGTTCCGAATTTCCGCAAACCCAATAGAACTATTGTTTACTTGATGAGGTTTGGGTTGTGGTATTGACATACCAGAAGATATTTGCAAATAAAATTTTAATGATACATGAGGAGCTTGAATTATGAGTATTTTGACTTGATGGATGAAAATTTTTCTAAAAGAAAAAACAGTTTACGTATGTTAACTTAATTCATGTTTTACTAACGAGACAACAATTAGAAGCTAGGGGTAAAGATGAACTTTATGATCAAAACAACTTGGAAATGATCCAACTGTTCATTTGTATGCATATTTAATAATTTAGTTTTAATGAACAACTTAAAGAGAGCTCTACAAATCTTATTATATAAAAGGAGGCATGTGGCTCTCCAGATCATGACATGTGGCTCTCCAGATTATGACATGTGGCTCTCCGGGTTAAGACATGTGTTTTCCTATTTCTGCCACGTAGGCAGTAGCATTATCAGCTCTTATATTTCTGCCACGCAGGCAGTATCATTATCAGCTCTTATATGTGTGACTCCTCTTCTTCCACTCTTCCAAAATTGAATTCCCTATAAGAGCATCTCCAATTGTGTACCCATTTTCAGATACAAAAACCCATTTTCAGATACAAATTTGTGCCACCTCATCTGCCACATCAAAAGTAAATTATACCCATCAATTTTTACCTCTACTTCTCAATCATCTCAGGTACAATTGTGTATTTTAAAATGAGAGGTCCCACACTTTTTGTACCACCATCTTCTCTCTCTCCTAATTGTATAGATTAAAATGGGCAATTGGGGCCCACATCTCCCATTTACTCCTCAATTTATACAGGTACAAATATTTGTACCCCAAAACTCTCTCTCCTAATTTGTACCTCCTTTCCCATTGAAAAACCTGAATGGGCTTGGATACAAATTTGTGCCACATGGGATTTGTACCCATGAATGGGGATGCTCTAACTCCTCCAGCGTTACATTTTCATTCAACCCAGCTTCTTCGTCTACCCGAAATTGCCATTTTCACATCTATCCATAAGTTTGATTTATAGATTTGTGACGAATCTCCTTCGCCACCTGCAGACTCAGATTGGGGCCGCCTGATTGAAGAAAATGGAGTGTGGCGGAGGATAAGGACAGGAAGGAAAAACTATGGCTGTTGGAAAAGAGACTCTGACGGTCGCATCCACCACATTAGTCGAATGCTCCCATTTTGGTACCCTTTTTTTCCTACATTTCATATATTAAAATTTTTTTTTGCTGTGATTGAGTTTCCTAGATTTGAAAGTGAATTGATTGGATTGGTTCATTTGATTGTAGAGGTTGTAGCTGTTCTTAAACTCTTCCACACGTCCACTCTGCTTTATTCTTTGCCCTTCCGGAGAAGAAGACCTCCGCCTTGCGCCACCACCCGCCAATCACGTTCGGTAATTCTTCTGTGTTATTAGTAATTCAGTTTTTGGTGTTGTGTAATTTGTACCAATTATTTGTGTTCTTCAGTTTATGCAAACACGACTTTGATTTATTTCTTGTTGAGAATTATTGGGATCTGAGGGCAAATTATTTCTGGTGTTCTGCCTTCAAGTAAGGACGAATCTTGGTTCTTAATTTTATACTAGGTTTGCACTTTGGTATATTCAATTATACCAGTATTAGGTTTTCAATTTTGGCAGCGACAGCAAATAATGTTACAATAGTAACTTCTACAGATTTGCAGTGATATCATACGACTCAAGTTTTAGTGAATTATTGATACAAGGAAGTGAGAATCTTGAATAGTTTTTGAATGAAATGTTTACTATCATATCATATCAGTATTTAACAATTTTTTAAAATGTTCGATAGTAGGAGAGGCTTATGGATTCAGTGTGAGTGAAATAGGAATGGGAATTGCTCAAAGGATTGGTGTTAAAGTTGAGGTAAAAAAAATCATGGAGAAGATTCATAAGTTAGTCCTAGGTGTGCCATATCTTGATTTCAATTTTGATGAGAGCTAGGTGCATGCTTGGAGCCTAATCCCGAGGTTGAACACCAAATGGATGTGTAAAGGAAACAAGTACCCACGACTTCTATGTACTTCAAAGATGGTTTGTGCTTTGTGTGTAAGTGTTGTACATCTACTGCTTATGAGTTTACTTGGGTTTGTAAGCTTAATTTCTGAGTAAATTACATGTTTTTCTTATCTTTTCCACTTCTCTGAAATTAATAATTATTCTTATATTAAGTTTGATTATATTTGATCTGTTTTATGATTTATCATATCTAAATATATCTGATTAGCTAAGACATTGATGTTGATGGCTGCACATTTCATCTTATATATTAGTGTAATTAAAGAATGATGTTGAGAAGCAAGATATTGGTTTAATGGCATATCTGTCCCGTGTCTTTTGGTTGAGTAGTCTTGCATCTTTATTTGAAATTGTTCATTCTTTATTATTCTTTTGGTATTAGGGTCCAGAAGATTTTTGTTTTGGAAAACATTGGACCGGCTTCAGAGTGAGGAGGTAAACCATTACCCTGCTTATCATTGTGTTTGATTTTATCGTCAATTTTATTGTTTATGCCTTTCGTTGTTTAGAGCCTTTTTTGGAAGTTTTTAAGAAACTGTGTTTTCTATCTTTTTAAAATAGAATTTGATTAACTCAATTTATGTCGTGCAACCATAGCAATTACTCTGCTGCTCAAGGTCATCATGAGGTATATATTACACAATTACTGCATCAATTGTATGTAATTGGACTATGATCATTCATCATATGGTGAGGCACTAACTTGAAATATATATGTGTGCTTCTTTTCTGTCTTTAGATTGTATCCCTATTGCTAGAGTCTGGTGTTGATATTAATCTCAAGAACTATCACGCGCAGGTAACACTTTGTGCGTTATTTTTTTTATCAGGATATATCGTTTTTAGTGATTTGAGTTGAGTTAAAATGATGATTGATGGATACACTGGCAGACGGCGTTGATGCAAGCTTGTCAATACGGGCATTGGGAAGTTGTTCATTCCTGTTCTTCTATTTTTTTTGACACATGTCCGTGTATAATAAATCTTACTTTTTTTTTCTTAATTGCAGAAATCGTTTCATACTTTCATTTTTAATTGCTAATTTCAAAGCTAGGAAGAGAATTTTGAATGTGAATGGTCACAGTTCAGAGGGATCTGAGACACGAGACTGTGTAAATGGTCGCACAAGGACGTTGCGTTTTGGAAGCCCACTCCAACCGGCGCTTGGCGATGGTCAATCAGCGACAAAAATAAAGATGAATCATCGTCCTTCATACAATCTGGAGACAACAGAATTCAGAGAAGGTATGAGTTCCTTCTCAATTAATCAATTTATATATAAGGGCATTGTAACAATGACGAAGCTTAAGTACACTGGAAGATATTTCCACGGTAGGTCACTTCGTCGGTGTCTTTGTCTCTCTCAGGTAATTCTCTTTTCGGGTAAGTATACAATAACTAAAAATTCCATCTTTAATTTAAAATACTACTCTACTTATAATTGATTTCGATATTTTGATAGGATTTATTTTTTCAAATCTACACAATTATTACCAACAATCTTTCCTTCTCCTTGTGTCTACAGGTATGATCTATGTATTTTCCTTAAATTTTCTTCTATTGATATGTCATGTGCTACATACCAGATCAGAAGTTCAATCAGTAGTCTGATTAGTTTGTGGTGCTAGGTTGTGTATTTTTTGGGTGAAGACTAATTCTCTAAATTTGGTAGAGAACAAAGGAAATTGCTATGTTTTGGGTCCACGCTAAAGGTGTACTCCTAATTTGTTTTTGTATATTGCAGGCACTTTCTCTATCCACAATTTACAACTATAATTGTTTAGAGTTTTATGTGTTTCACTTTCTTTGCTACAATGTATAGCTCGAATTCTCTAAAGGTTTTTTTGTTTATTTCTCATGATTTTGATTGGAAAACAATCGATCGTTCTTGCTTACTTATATATGTTTAAAGGATACATACATGTATGTGTTTGTCTTCTATTTAATTTATGAGATTCAATCCACCCTTATGTTCGTTGTTGTTTGTATAGCAAAATTTTAAAATACTCTTGGTGATGATTCTTTTGCTCAAGTAATTAAAAATTACTTTAAATGGTTGAAGCGTTAAGTAGGTAAAGTGGAAACTTACGGGTCCTAACTTCTTTAGGACTAAATTTAACTCAACATTATTGTGAATGTGTGAGGGTGTTATTGTTTCCATTTTTAGTGTTGTTTTAAACCCATATCTAATAGTTATATTTTTGTTTTTTTTCTTCTGAATCTTAAATCTTAATTAAGTTTTTGAATTGTAGTGACGTTTACAATGTTTTCTGTCTTGCAATGTAAAATTGTGGTCTTTACTTTTCTGATTTTTAGATCTATTTGTTCGTTGGTGTCAAATAGATTCAACTTTTTATTATTTTTTTCCACAAATAAAAATTTGCATTGCCTATCGAATTATACATTTATCATAACCAGAAAAATTCAACGCAAAAAGTAAAACACATAAATTTTATTGTAACATTTGTGGTTCTAACACGAAGATTCAGCGTAAGTCATCGAGTCTTTTGACATTGCAAATTCTGAAGACCTCTAAGACTAATTGTCAATTTCTTTTTCTTTATTTAATTCATTCCAGTTTTACAATTGACCCGTGCATCGCACGGGCAAAAAACTAGTAACGTCTAATGCGAGATAAGAGTGTTTTTAATAAGAGTAACTGAAAGCAAAATATAGGCTACAAACTAATAATCATGGGCAAAAACTTGTGTGAGATCGTCTCACGGATCTTTTTCCGTGAGACGGATCCTTTTAATCCATATTTCAAAATTTTGGGTAGGATAACCCATATTTTTTTTCAGATTTTGGTTTGTAAAAAAGGTGATAATATTTTTAACAAAAGTGACCATCACTTTTTGCTCAAACACTATCACTTTTTGTTCAAACATTATCACTTTTTATATATAAAAGCCGTCTCACGAATCTCATTCTATGAGACGGTCTCATCCAAAACTAGCCTATAATCATGATATAAGTTCAAAAAAATAAGTGGCTAGCTAACACAAAAACATTGTACAATTATTAGTAAGAAACTCTTTTGTAAATTAATTTTATCGTGTAACTTTAAATATGATTAGTTGGTTCATTAAAATGTATTAATTTGATAGTAATAATAATTGGAGGAAATTTTATTTTTAGTCCTATAAGTTTGAGATATTGCAAAATAAATCATTTAAGTTTTAATTTTATAAAATACGTCATTCACTTTTTAATTTTAATCCTTTTTTATATCAATTTTAATCCTTTATGATTTGAAGGAATTATAATTGATAAATTTAATGCCACATATATTAAAAAATGCCACATCATATATTAAAAAAAATAGAGTTAATAACATCTCAAAATACTCTATACACACCTCATAATTTAAATATAAAAATAAAAGTATGTAAAATAACGGGGAATTTTTTTTATTAGTCCTATAAGTTTGAGATATTCCAAAATAAATCCTTTAAGTTTCAACTTTACAAAATACGTTCTTTACCTTTCAATTTTAATCCCTTTTTACATCAATTTTAATCCTTTATGTTTTGAAGGAATTATAATTTGCCACATATATTAAAAAATGCCACATCACTCTCTCCTCTATATATATATATATATATATATATATATATATATATATATATATATATATATATATATATATATATATTTAAATATAGCTAATAACACCCTAAAATATTCTATACACACCTCATAATTTTAAATATAAAAATAGATATATATAAAATGACTAAGTAACTCTTATATAAATAAAGAGTAAAATAATTTTAAAAAATAACTTGAAAAAATCTGAAATTAAAAATGTAATTAAAATTTAAAAGTATTTTAAAATTTTAACTAAATCTTTGAAATTAATTAATTTTTTTCAAAAATATCTTAGACATTTAAATAGAATTTGAAATTAAAAAATATTGAAATAATTCAATAAAACGTTAAAAAAACAAAAGTAAACTACAAAAAATCAATAAAAAGTAGTATGGTTTTATTTTTTATTTAATTTTCTTAAAGTTTATTTTTGATTGTGTTGATTTTTTTTTTATTTAGTTTTTTTTAGAAAATTGAATCATTAATTGATATTTTTAATCTAATTATTTTATAAATTTTATTTGATTTATTTAATTTTTAGATTTTATTTGAATTTAATTATTTTTTCATTCATATATTTTTTAATATTTGAATTTGTTTTGAGGGATAAAGGGTAAGTAAAAAAGAATTTGGGTGTGTTTAGCAATAAAAATTGATTTTTAAATTTTAGTGGGGTGTGTATAACATTTTAGGTTTGTATACATATTTTATTGGGTGTCAGTAGCTTTACCAAAAAAAAAAAATTATATGCATCTATTCCAAACTAATTAATCATTCTTCTATATATGAAAAATAAAAATCACTCCATCTACTCTAAACTAATTAATTAATTAATTTGAAATATATTTATTTCTTATGAGTATTTAATAAAATGATGATATTATCATTAAATTTAGTTATACTTTTCAATTAATAAAGAAAAATAAGATTCACATAATTAACATCGATCATTCATAACTGCAACACTCTTTGGTTTCGTTTGTGAAATTTATTTTGTTTCATATTTTTTCAGATTTTTTAAAGTCATTTTTTAAAAATTATTTTACTTTTTATTTATGTAAGGGTTATTTAGTCATTTTATATACATCGATTTTTTTATTTAAAATTATGGAGTGTGTATAGAATATATTGGGGGTGTAATTAGCTCTACTTTTTTTTTAATATATATAGAGGAGAGAGTGATGTGGCATTTTTTAATATATGGGGCAAATTCTAATTCCTTCAAAACATAAAGGATTAAAATTGATGTAAAAAATGATTAAAATTGAAAGGTAATTGATGTATTTTATAAAGTTGAAACTTAAATGATTTATTTTGAAATGTCTCAAACTTATAAAACTTATAGGACTAGAAAAAAAAATTCCTCTAAAATAACTAAGTAACCCGACCTTACATAAATAAAGAGTAAAATAATTTTAAAAAATAACTTAAATAATTTTAAAAAATAACTTAAAAACTCTGAAAAAAAAGATGTAATTAAAATTTTAAAAAAATTATACATATATTTATTGTTATTTAATAATTTAAACATCCTTAAATGTAAATTAAAATGTATGATATTTTGTACGTTCATTTTTTCACTTTAATTGTCTTTTTTATTTTTATTTTCACACAAATTAAGAATAAAATTATTTAATAGTATCTCTTAGAAAAGAAAAGACGATGTGTTTTGATTTCAGTATGTATAAAAATTAAAGAACTCTCATTATACTCTATTTTAGACCATTTTACTCTTGATCAATTTTATCTTTTTAGGTCTTATTTAATAGATATGTTGAGTTATTTGCGGTAAGTTTGAATATCTCAATTGATTCATACTGAATGGTAAATACTCCAATAATATGTTTTTTTTATCATTTGGTATACCGTTAATCGAATATCTTTTGACGTATTGAATAAAAAAATTATTTTAAACCTTATTAGACATTTATCATGAGTCTAATTAACCACATATCTTAAACTAATCTACCCATTCTAAATTGAGCCTTGATTTATTTCTTCTCAAATATTAATACAGTAGAAAAAGTATGATAGCTAAATAAAAAAACTAAATAAAACAAAAAATGAAAGAAAAATCAACTCAATCAAAAATAAATATTAAGAAAATTAAATAAAAAATAAAATCTTATTTTTTTTATTGATTTTTTAAATTTCTTTTTTTACGTTTAACTGAATTTTTTCAATTTTAATTTTTTAATTTTATTTTGATGATTTATTTTTTAATTTCAGAATCTATTTAATTTTCTAAGAATTTTTTCAAAAAAAAATTACATTTTTTTTTAAGATTTAGTTAGTTTTTTAAATACTTTTAAATTTTAATTTTTTTTTTTTCGAATTTTTTCAAGTTATTTTTAAAAAATATTTTCTCTTTTATTTATGTAAGGGTTACTTAGTCATTTTATATAAAATTATTTTTGTATTTAAAATTATGGAGTGTGTACAGAGTATTTTGGATTATTAGCTCTATTTTTTTAAAATATATATAGATTGGTATGATGATGTGGCATTTTTTAATATATATATATGGCACCAAGTTTGTCAATTTTAATTCCTTCAAAACATAAAGGATTAATATTGAAGTAAAAAAAGATTAAAATTAAAATGTAAAAGACGTATTTTATAAAATTGAAACTTAAAAAATTTATTTTGAAATCTCTTAAATTTATAGGACTAAAAATAAAATTTCCTCTAATAATTGAAAAAATTCAAATTTTTGTCCTATAAGTTACATCTTTTTTTATTTTAGTTCTATTAAGCAAGTGTATTGGTTGTGGATTCTGTATAATTTTTTAAAACTTTCAAAGTCTCAGGGAATTCAATTCGTATTTTCAAAAGTCTTTAAAAATTTGGAGGTATTCAATACGGATTTCAAAATTTCTTAAAAAATCTTTATTTATTCAACAGTTTATATATTTTAATACTCTATGGATTTTGTTGGATTGTCCTCCAAAAATATAAATAAATTACACTATTCAAAATCTCTTCTAAAAACGAGAGATTTCAACGGATTCTCTCAGAGAACTCTGGAGACAAAAGGTTAGAAGTAGGGATGACAATATTGACCCAACCCGCGGGTACCCATCCCGCGAGCTTTGGGTCACTAATTTATTGATTATGTGAAAATCACTAAAAATCGATTAAAGCTTAACTTGAACGTTTAATTTATTGATTGGGGTATGATAAGAGCAATTATTAAAAATGTATCTAATAAAGCACCTAAGATCGGGAGGAAGAATAGAGTCGTTCTTACCCGGGTAATCACACAATTAGGGGGTTCTACTCTATATAAATTAATCTAATATAATCCCTAATCATGCTTTTCCACCTGAATACTAGAAACCAAGCTCCTATAATCTCCTCATCAATTACTTAAACTCACATTCAAATAATTAGTGTAAATTAATGGGGTTCTAATGAAAATTACCCAACTCTCGTTGCGATAATACAATATAAACTCAATTCACTCGACTCCCAACCCTCGATTATACTATCGTCAAAACTAACTAACTCTCATTGCACTAATTATGAGTCAAAATATAATATAATAATTGAATTCAAGCAAATGATCTATCAAAATCCATTAATCTAATCAATACACCACCAATATAATTAAACAATCCAAATCAAACTAAAAATTTAATTCCATCATAAATCCAAACACCCAAACACCAACAAACCTAGCTAATAACTAAATTAATCAAATAAAATAAACACATAAAAGATAAACAACCAAACATTAATATAAAGAAGGGTATCACCTCAAATCTTGTGTTGTTGACAAGAAAATGAAATATTACATTTAAAACTAGCTAATAAATTAAATTAAGTGCATTGAGTTTGAGTAAGGTACTGTCAAAAAAAAAAAAGTTTGAGTGAGGTGGAAGGGGGTGGAGATTCCCAATCAGCTGCCCTGTTTCGTGCCCTGCTACCAATCGGCTTTTGTGTACTGTGGCCCCAGCCCCCAATGATGTTAAATATCATGGGCCTTAATATGTTAGTTGGAGGTGAAATGGGCCTAGGCCCATAAGAATTGAAAAATAAAAGGGTTGGGGTATATATCCCTCCAGCTTTGTTAGATACACTCCCCCGATATATATACTCCCCTTAAAGTACATCTGAGATAGATGCACTTCTCCCAAATTGTCTATTATACCCCTTTATCTTAAAAATTGGTATGATAAATGCACGCCCCTCATAAAAACCCTAATTTTCTTTCTTTCTTCCCCAAACCTTCCGTCTTCCTCCCTCCTTCCCCTCATTTCTCCCAGTCGCCAAAGCCACCCGCCTCCAGCGCCGCTCGCATCCGCGTCTCCCATGCCGTTCGCCTCTTTTTTTTTTTTTTTTCCTTTTCCATTTCTGCAACCGGCGGCGGCGGTGCCCCCCATGCCCAGCGTCGTCGCCGCCTCCACCTCCCTCCTTCCTCCCTCCGCCGCTGCCCTGAAACAAGTAGATTTTTTTTTTTCATTTCTGCAAGCGGCGACGCCGCCGCCTTCTCCCCACTGCCCGCCTCTCTCCCCGACGGCCTTCCCCGCCGCCGTAGCTCCGATAATTTTTTTCCCTTTTCTTTCTCTGCAGTTTTCTTTCTTTCTTTTTTCTTTTTAAATAATTTTGGACAAGGCCTCCAATTAATTACAAAGGCAGCTGAATGATTCACGTATTATGCAACACCAAAATACACGACTGCAAGTATACGGCGTATATTGTAGCGTGATAAGTACGAGGTCGATCCCACGAGGAGGTATAGCGTAAAAGTGTATTTTGTTAACGAAATTCTATTTAGACGCGATCGATTAAGGTGAATGTGGTGAATTACCCTAAGATTGCCTACCAAATTGTCACAAATAAGCAATAAAGAGTAATGTAAAATCGATCAACTAACATGCAAATCAAGAAAACGAAAGTAAAACGAATGAAAACTCAAATATGAGAAGGTGGGTTCCAAGGCATTTGCAACACTTAGATATCCGTTTATGAATTGTAACTCGTTCAAATGGCCATTAAGGTTGTCTTCATATAAGGTTGATCACAAAAGAAGAATTAATCAATCTCTCGATCTAACTAATTCAAAGGAGCATGCGACATAAGTTTGTATCTCTACCTTGCAAACATCACATCACCTAATTTGGCCCAAAGGATCATTCAATTCCCTCCCAATAATTAATCCTCTCTCGAGCTCATAATAATACCGGGTTGCATGCTTGCATACGATTAATGGAATAAATCTCTCGATCTTACCCCAATTAACAATGAATTAAGCAAATCATCATGGCCAATAACAACATGCTTCCAAAGAAGAATTAAGCATACAAATAAGAGACAAACACCATTTAAAGCAAGAAATTAGTTCATAAACTTTAATCTAAATATTTACAAAGCCTTAGAACCACAAGTGTTTAGCCAAGAACTAACATAATCAAATTACAAAATCAAATGAAATAACTAAAATAAAAAGAAAGAGAAAGAGAAAGCTTAGTCTAAAATGTGGTAGAGAATGGAATTTCCAAGCTATTGACTCATCACTTGCATAATTTGATGGAGAATTGAGGAAGATATGACCAAAACACCTCCAAGTATGTGCTACTATGTGTGGAATTTGAGGAATTGGGGGAGAATGTCTTGGATTTCAAGAAAGAGTGCTTATATAGTGTTGGGGTAGGGTTTGGATGCCAAAATTGCAAGTTAGTCCCTCAAAAATGGCCAAAATAGGCAAAAGGCACCGAAAATGGGGGTAGCACGGCCGTGCAAAATGAAGTTTGGCTTGGACAGGTGCTCGGCCGTGCCCTAGTGTGGCCCAAACCCCTCGGTCTTGAGCTTCCTTACTCCGAGAAGGGTGCTCGGCCGTGGCCTTGATTTGGCCTGAAAATTGGCTCGGCCGAGCCATGAGCTCGGCCGTGCTCTTGCGCGATTTCGACCCTTTCTCGTTTCGTGCATATCTTTCACCTGGGGTGTCCTATTGACTCGATTCTTTTGGCTATTCCACTACGTTTTTCGAGACGAATCCAACCGTGCACTCCTCTTCCTGATCCAGTAAAGTATGGTTGGTGTTTTGCTCCAAATTCCATCGTATTTCCTATAAAATTGACAAAACACAACCTT
This sequence comes from Galeopsis tetrahit, assembly GCA_963675135.1. Lineage (NCBI taxonomy): Eukaryota > Viridiplantae > Streptophyta > Magnoliopsida > Lamiales > Lamiaceae > Galeopsis > Galeopsis tetrahit. The sequence goes on along the minus strand of OY776131.1, from coordinate 51,132,889 downwards.
TCTCTCATTTCGGCTTAAACAATCATATTCAATGCATAAATCAATGAAATCCACATCAAAATACGCTTCACATGTGCCTCTAAAGTGTGTAAATTCCACCCGAATCACTAAAAGGGGCCGAAATGAATGGGCCTGAAAAATTAAATGAAGGGTCTGACTATTTCACCTCAATTTTGGTTTAGAACACTCTCCCTGTGAGTTTAATAATATAATAATAATGTAAAAAACTAAAAATACTCTTCTTTAAGTCATATTACACTACTAAATGCACCCCTATTACTAACTACACGCCTCCTTCACCTTTAAACCCTAAATCTAATTTTTACCCAGCCACCACCGTTGCTGCCGCCGCCGCCACCGTCGTCGCCACCCCCACCCCCACCATCACCATCACCACCACCACCACCACCCCACCAACAAACAACAAACAACGAACAACAAAAAACAAAATATCACCACAAACAACAAACAAAAAAAAAATCAGAACTTAAAAAAATTTCAATTTTTTTTTTTTAAATTTCGACAAACCAGTGTAGACCATATTCACTCTCGTCAACACCCTGGTGTCGACGAGAGTGAATATGGGCGACATTTGTTGGTTGGAAAAACATAAAAAAAAATTGAAAAATTTCGACCACTTTAGGTCGATCAAAAATACACTCGTCGACACCCTGTTGTCGACGAGAGTGTATTTTGGTCGACCTAAAGTGGTCGAAATATTAAAAAAAAATCAAACATGGAAGCCAACGGTGGAGCTACTGCCGACGGATCAGGTTTGAGAGGGCGACGTTTTGCGTGGGGAGGCCAACGGTGGCGTATTGGGTGGGTGGCCGTCGGCGGCGAGGGGGTTGGTGGGGGTGGGGGCGACCGGAAAATAGACGTAAAAAAAGAAAAAAGAGGAGAATAGAGAGGGAGAGGGCGGCGACCGATGGATGGGGGTGGCGAGACTGGGGCGGTGACGGATGTTCTGTTTTTTTTTTTTACAGAGAAGAGAGAAGGAGGGGGAGAGTGGCGGCGGATGGGCAGGGGCCGCCGATGGGTAGGGGCGGCGACCAATGGACAAGCGCGCGGCGGCGACGAATATTGTTGTTTTTTTTTTTTTTTTTTTTTTTTTACAGAGAAGTGGGAGTGCGGCGGCGGATGGGTTGAGCGAGGGCGGAGGCAGGTGGCAGGCGGCCGTCGACTGGGAAGGGAAGAGAGAAGGAGAATGGGAGAAATTAGGGTTTGGAGGGGGGTGTTTAGTAAATAGATTTTTGAGGTGAAAGGGTATTTAAGACAATTTAAGGGAGGGTGCATCCATCCTGACATATTTTAGGGGGTGTGCATCAATTGGGGGAGTGTTCTAAACCGAAATGGAGGTGTAAATAGTCAGACCCTTAAATGAAATGGCGGCTTCATCATTCAGGAGCTCGGTCATGCCATATTGCCATGCAGTTCGGCCGTGCACTCCCACTTTTGATTTTTTGCTGTATCGAGCCTTGTGCTCGAGCGTGCCCTTCCTCCAACCTCTTCTTGTTTTGTGCATATTTTTTGCTCCGGGTATCCGATTGGCTCGATTCTTGTCTCGTTTCGACCCTCACTTCACCTTCTTTCATGTGGTCAACTCATGGGCTCGATCCAACGGCTGGATTTTTCGTAATTTGATTCAAAACACCTCGTTCTATCTACAAAAATAGCAAACTACACCATTTCTCCAAATCGAGTGCAATTTGTTAATTTAGTGTAAATAATGCATGAAATCATATCAAATTAAGCAAAATAAATCCATGAATTTCAAGCAATTTTCACACTAATCAGTCAGATCCGCCCCGTATTGAGAACGGGCATGATCTCTCTCCCCCTCCCTCGTATGTGAACGGACCGGGTCTGGGCCTTATATCCGACCCACTAGTATCCGACCTAACCCGAATTACTATATAAACTCTATATAATATATATATATTTTTTATTTTATTTTAAATTGGTAAAATACTTTTTATAAATATATATATAACATAAGAAATATTTATATTATTGTGAATTGTTTTAATGTAATATTGTTTTCAATGGTGAGAAACAACTTAAATAAATTCAACTTGATATGAAAAAATTGGGCGGGTCCGCCCCAACCCTTACGGGGCGGGGCACGAGGTGACTATCTAGGACCCGTACGGGGCGTAGGACGGGTTTGGGGCATATATAAGTGTTTCATATACATTTGCATTAATAGTTTCAGCATCGGAGTTCATGAAAATCTATGTAAATCAATAAAAAAAAATATTTTACAATTCTTTCAAGTCTATGAAAATTCATATATATCAATAAAAAATAATACATATAAGGAAGTTGGGTGGGTTGATCGTAGAAGGCACGCTACAGAGTGGGTTACAATGATGGTAAGTGAACTCAAGAAGAATGGAAGAGGATAGCCACTTGGGAGTTTGTTGCAACCGCTGAGGGTGATCGGCTGGGGGAACCGATCGGCGGTTTGGAGGGATAAGGGGGTCGGACGAAAGGACGCCGAACACGGACTACAATCACTTCTTCTTGATGTTGGGGTAATTGTGAGTTTTGTACGACGAATAATGTCGAACAACGATTACTAGGGTTTGTGTGGAATCGAACTCAGGATATTTGGGCGTGAGCCTTTGAGCTCTGATACCATATAGAGAAACAATGAATATAAAAATTATTATTTCATTGAATGAATGTAAAGAGTACATGAAGGAAGTATTTATAGATCTATCCTAAATCTCTAATTAAGAAAAATAAAGATATATAAAATATATTATACAAGAATATCTCTTAATATATTTGTATATACCTAATATTCATAATATTCCTCTTCAAGACACCCGATCTATTTATTTTATTTTATGCATAAAATTTTAAAGTTACAAATTTCCTTGGTCATTAATAATTAATATTACTTCCTTTTTTTTTTTTTTTCCTTTGTGTGGAGGCAAAGCATCAACAGGGGAGAGAGGGATAAACTTCAACGAATTTGAATGTAGTGGCTACGGTAGACCAGAATAATCAAAGTCTTCTGTTTTGACTGTTGAAAAAAGAACACCACAAAATCTAGCCGTGTCATATTTTCCTACCTAAAACGCGAAATTCATATTCCTATTCTTATATACTAATATCCTAGTGACGAAACTAACCATATGTCACAGAAATCCTCTAATCAATCAAAAAATGTACCAAGAAATTTTCACAAACCTACCATCAGAAAACACCATCGATATCCTCTCAAGACTCCCTATTCGAACCATTATACAATGCAAATGTGTTTGCAAGTCATGGCTCAATTTACTCGAGTCACGCGAGTTTGTGGATTCTCATCTTTCTAAAACCACCCCTGGTTTGGCTCTTTTTCAGATTGAAATATCATCCGACTTGTATAAAATTTATGACTTCAAAGATGAGCTTGATCTTGAGCACCATGAGCTTCATTACAATCCAGTCACCACCTTCAGTCTCCCTTGTCATGGACTGATACAAGGTTCGGCTAATGGTTTGCTTTTTCTACGCGATCTACATCGCTCTCCAAATGACATTTACGTTTGCAATCCAATCACTCGTGAATATATCCAACTTCAATGCCCGCAAGATTTTGTCTACTCGTATCCTCAAGTAGTCACTTATGGATTTGGGGCGAGCAAAATAACTCGTCAACATAAGGTCGTTAGGATTTTCCATGATTGTATACGTGACGAGAGTACTCATCAACTAATGAGCATTCCTAAATCCGAGTGTCAAGTATACACACTCGGAACAGGATCATGGAGAAGAATCGAACTAGGCGCCCAACTCCAATATTCTTGTCGTACCATTGGGGCATTTCTGAATGGAAATCTTCATTGGTTGGTATATGATTTAAAGGGCTCTCCGTTGGTTTCTTGCTTTGATCTTGAAACAGAACTTTTTAGCACTTTCAATCTCCCTCCCCTTCCCAAACACGATAGGTCTCTTCTAGGCATATTTGCTTTGGGTGATTGCCTATGTTTATCCGATAATTCATCGGATGGCGAAATTGTTATTTGGTCGATGAAGAAATATGGAGTCGAGAAATCTTGGACCAAAGAATTTGTGATCAGCAGAAGCCCTGATCTTCTCGGAGAATACTATGAAGTTGTTTATCCAATCAAAGTTTTTAAAGATGGTGACATCTTGATGGCATGGCAAGATTTCTTCCTCTTCTACTATTCAGTCTATTCCAACAAGACTAAAACTATAACACACATCGATATGTTTGAATTGCGTGGCCCGGGCGCCATTGACTCGATCCTTCACACCTCCAGCTTTCTTTCACTCAAAAGTTTTGCCATGGAAGATGTCACATCATTTTGATTTTATTCACGTTTTAATCTTGTACGTGTTTAATTTGCCTTGTATCAATTAATAAAATTATGTTATTGTTGATATTGATGAATGATGATGTATAGAGGGAGCTAACTGTAATTTCGAAACCTCATTTCATTCAATGGTGTTTGTTTATTGAATCAATTAAAGAGAAATAAATCTAACTTTACAATTGTACTTTAATTTGCCCACTTGCCTAAATAAAAATAGAAAAGCCCTATGTCACATCATTTTACTTAAAATTGAAGAGTGCATATCCTCATCATCAACCACGTACTTCTTTGTGTATACGCAATTGCACATATATGCACTAACGTGTCAAATGCGTTTTTTTTTTTCTTTTTCTAAAGTAAATTGCTTAGTCTTGAAGTTAATTTTCTCATCTTAAGTAAGCAACAAAAACTCTCAACTTACAACCCCTTCTTTCTTCTCACATCTTTCACAAAACACCTCATGGGCTTCCCCGAATCACTCCCGAAAAATGCGAATTCGAGCCAAAAAGCTCGAAAAAGATTGGAGAGTAATGAGTTGTTGATGAATCTCCCACCCCAAATCATGTTCGAGATTCTTTCATGGCTTCCTCCTAAGTCCATCTTCAAATGCAAATGTGTTTGCAAGAAATTTTTTAATCTGATCACTGATCCTTACTTTGTTTGTCTGCATTCCACACGATCAAAACCCGGCCTAGTGATCCATCAATCCGAGATGTTCAAGAAATACTTCAAGATTATTGAGTTTGAAGATGCAAGTGATCATCACAGTCTAGCATATGATCATACTATGATGAAATTCAATCTCAATTCTTTGAGTAGCTTCCCTGATGCTAATATCGTCATTGATGGATCCATCAACGGGTTTCTTTTCCTACGCGATATTTGTTACAAACACGAAACGTTGTATGTATGCAACCCTCTCACACGAGAGTATATCGAGCTTCCCAAGCCTAAAGGGATTGTTCGATATCCAAGCGTTGTCACACATGGATTTGGGGTCTCACAAACGAGTGGCGAATACAAGGTCGTGAGGATTTTTCACGAGCGCGAGCTTCATCCATTAACTCGTACTTGTGTACGAGTTCCATACTCCGAGTCCCAAGTTTACACACTTGGGACAGGGGAATGGAGGAGCGTCGGAGACGCCCCTTTCGCCTATGATAGCCAATGTGTCGGCTCGTTTTTCAATGGCAATCTTCATTGGTTGATTCAAGATTTGGAGGGGTATGAGTTGATTTCTTGTTTCGATCTGGAAAACGAGATTTTTCGACCATTCCCACCTCCATTTCCAGGGAGGAAGCTTCAGGGGAGCTTAGGAGTTTTGAAGGATTGTTTGTGTTTGTGTGATAATACTTCGAATTTCGATATTGATATCTGGCTGATGAAGGAATATGGAGTCGAGAAATCTTGGACCAAGGAATTTGTCATCGGTAAAATGCCTCAACTTGCTGGATTATCATTTAAAATAGTTCATGCTCTCAGAGTTTTCAGAGATGGTAGTATATTGTTTACATGGGGAGATTGTTGCATGCTTTATTACTGTGGTAAAAACGAAGTTACTGAAGAAGTAGACATGGATCAAGCTAGAGGGCCAAATTGCATTGAGGCTATGCACTATGTTCCTAGTTTTGTAAATCTTAGAAGCTTTGTAATGGAGAAAGTGATAATGTTTTAGTTACTCTACATGTTGGTAGTTTTGAAAATGTATTAATCTATCCATCTAGTAATATTAAATGATTATTAACAGAAAAACTCCATTATTGGGATTTCGGAACATCTATTGATCCAAATATATGGCAATAACAAACAATGCTTACAAGTTAACATCAAAAGTATAATTAGAGCAAGTGGATATAAATTAATTATTTTCTAGTACAAGAATAACTTGATAAGCTTCATGTCATATCCCAATTTTCGAAGGCTTTGGAATAGTTGTTTAAATTAAATTTACTAATTTGTAAAAAGGTTTACATCAAAAGTAGTAAATACTAAAACCATTGTCCAAATTAACACATGTTGCCTCAAAAGTAAATATAATTTAACTAAACAAAGGATATGTGACTGTTGTTGACTTTTCAGTTTTCAATCTTAAAAGTTAATTTTGAAAGTTAATTAGATTAGGGTGAACAAACAACTAGTTCAATGAAAGTTTTCTCTCTCACAGTCAATTTGTATCGATAGAAATATCGAGATCTTAATAATTTTTCAAAATAAAATAAAATTATAGACCTATTCATTCATTTATTTAGTTATTTATTATTTCTACTTACGGCAGAGAGGGAGAGAGAGGGCGGTGACAATCCCCGACAAGCGGCGGGCGGCAGGGGTGGGGAGAAATGGTGGATGAGATATTTTATTTTGTAGAAGTGAAAAATTGAAGATAGAGAAAATGAGGAAGGAAGAAGATGAAATTAGGGGATGTTTGTTTTGGGATTATGTAGGATGTGGGAAATTTTGGATGTGGAAATCCTGATGAATAGTAATTGTGTGTGTTTGTTTTGAGATTTTGAGTAGGATGGGATATAACTTTATGTCAAATCAAATTGTGTAAGAGTAGTTGGATGTATAGGTATATTTAGGGGTGGATGTAGTTGGATGGGGAAATCCGGATGTGAAATTTCGAAGTAGAACAAGGACGTGGGACGTTACGTCCTACGTTCGAACGGATGAGTCCCAAAACAAACATGCCCTTAGAGTTTTTGGGATGAGGTGCAAACATGTAGTTAGAGTTGTTGAAACGGGCCGACGGGGCGAGTCAAAATCGCAAAAGCCCGTCAATTGACAAGTCGGTGGCAGTTCGACCCATTTACTAAGCGGAATGTCAAAACCTGATGCACGTGTTATGCAACACTAAAATAAACAACCGCAAGTGTACGGTGTCTATCGTAGCGTGATAAGCACGAGGTCGATCCCACAAGGAGGTTAAGCGTAAAAGTGGTAGTTTGCTAGTCGAGTTCTAAATAGACGTGATCGAATAGATTGAGTGTTGAATTACCCCTAAGATTGCCTAACTATGTGTCACAAATAGACAACGAAAGAGTAAATATAAAATCGATCAACTAATCATGCAAAGTAAGAAAACGAAGGTAAAACGGATTAAAACTCAATTAAGAGAAAGTGGGTTCCAAGGCGATTGTAATACTTAGATGTCCGTTTATAAGAGTTATCTCGTTTAAAGGGCCATTAAGGTTATCTCATATAAGGTGGTCGCAAAAGAAGAACTAATCGATCTCTCGATACAAATTAATCCAAAGACGCAATGTAATATAAGCTCGTATGTCTACATCACAAACATTACACCATCTAAAATAGCTCCTAAGACCATTCGATTCCCTCTCCGATAATTAATCTCTCTCGAGATCATAATAATACCGGGTTGCATATTCGCATACGATTAAATGGAATAAATCTCTCGATACTACCCCAATTAACAATGAATCAAGCAAATCATCATGGCCACTAACAATATGCTTTACAATGAATAATTAAACATGCAAATAAGAGATAAACACCAATTAAAGCAAGAAATTACTCATAAACATCAATCCAAATCTCTACAATGCCTTAGAACCACAAATGTGTTCAAATTACAAAATCCAAATGAAATAACTAAATAAAAAGAAAAAGAAAGAGAAAGCTTAGTCTAGAATGTGGTAGGGAATGGAATTCCCAAGCTAATGCCTCCTTTCTTCCTTGATTTGATGAAGAATTGAGAGAGAAATGGGCAAAACACCTCCAAGTATGTGTAACTATGTGTGGATTGGGGGAGGATGTCTTGGGTTTCAAGAATGAGGTCTTATATAGTGTTGGGGAAGGGTTTGGATGGCATATTTGCAAGTTGATCCCTCAAAAATGGAGAAAATACAAGTTTGGCACCGAAAATTGGGTTACTCGGCCGAGTTGGGGTCACTCGGCCGAGTGGAACACTTAAAGAAACGTGTTAGCGATTTTGTTCAGTCCTTACTCGGCCGAGTAAGCTCACTCGGCCGAGTGATGTCCAAATCCAGTGGCTACGTAAATCCTTACTCGGCCGAGTAAGGTCACTCGGCCGAGTGCACAGTAAAGCTCCAACTCGCAGATTCGGCCGAGTAAGGTCACTCGGCCGAGTTGCCTTGCACTTCGATTTCGGCCTTTTCTCGTTTCGTGCATAACTTTCGCCTCGGGTGTCGGATTGCCTTGATTCCTTTGGCTAATTCACTCCGTTTTCCGAGACGAATCCAACCGTGCACTCCTCTTTCCAGTCCGATCACTTGTGGTATGTATTTTGCTCCAAATTCCATCGTTTTACCTACAAAACCGACAAAACACAACCTTTCTCTCATTTTGGCTCAAACAATCATAATCAATGCATAAATCAATGAAATCCACATCAAAACATGCTTCACATGTGCCTCTAAAGCGTGTAAATTCCACCCGAATCAAACTCCCCCAAACTTAAAATGTTGTTTGTCCTCAAACAATTAAGCACTTAAAGCAATGAGGGTGGAATGATCACAATGGAATATTCAATGTAATTCACACATGCAAAGTAAGATGTAATGATATCTCTTTCTCAAAGTGCATTTCTCAATGAAGGTCATAGGATCATTATTGCAATTCACACTCATGGATCAAAGAATACACAAAACACAACACATTGTGAATGGGAAACATAATCCAAATGCTAAAGTCCTCTACTCACATGACAAAGTGTTTCTCTCAAACACACAAACAAATTGAGGATATTAATGCACTCATCAACCAAGTCATGCTATGCAATTACCATATGCTTGCCCAACTTCTACTTTCTACACACACTCAAATGCTCAACAATGTAATCAATAGGACTTAATCAAGGATGTAACATTGGCTCTTTGGATAAGGTAGGATGAATTTGAGAATTGTGACTCTTCTAGTGGAGGACAAAGCTTGTTGTTTTACAATGTGTGCTTTCACTTTCAAAGCTTACAAACTTCATCCTTACTTTTCTTTTTCCATTCTTTTTCAAGCATTCATCACCTCATCTTTTGAACCATTTTTCTTTTCAAGCTTTTGGGGCTCTTTGTCCCTCTTTTCTTTTCCTTGATTTTTCTTTTCATCTTTCTCTTTTTCTTCTTTCAACTTTTCCAACTTTTCTTTTCACCAAAAGTATTCATTCAAGCACATGTTTTCCACTTTGTCTTTTATCCTCCACTAAATATAGGAATCAAAGGCTCAAAAAGGCTAAGTGGTTAACATTGTAGTTTGCCAAGAAAATGAGGAATTAAGCTCAAGGGGCTAACTACGGAAAATTACTTCGGTTTTGGGAAATTTTGGCTAAGTGACTCTTTTAGAACAAGATGGCCTATATCACATCACAAAGTTTCACACAATCATGCTTCCAAACAAGAACTTAGGCAAGTTCTAGAATTACTAGCAATAACATAGTCCACTCTCAAATGAACTAAACCGGATTACATGTTCGATTTATGGCTCAATTCTCACCGGTTTATTCAATAGGACTCTCACATTCATCAAATGTCCCCAAACAACAACATATCATACATCCATGCTATCAAAGATTCACAAATATGAACACAACATGATACTATACTCCAACACCAATCATGCATACATTCAAAGCAAATAGACATCACCACAACTACTCAACAATGGATTCCAATGACTATTCATGCTCACATTTCACCAAAGATCCACTACCCAACATATGCTCAAAACCAACTTAATCAATATAATCATGTGAAAACCAAGTGTGCGCCGGTGCAAAATGTGACACAAGTAGAATGACGAACCGGTGCAAGGGTAACAAATAGTAGAAAAATAAAAGAAAAATAACTCCCCCAAACTTAGAATTTTACTATGTATAAATTCTAAGTTTGGGGCTACAAGTTGTTACCTCCCTCCTTGCACATCCAATGCTTCTTCAAAGATCACCATTGCAACACTTGCTTTCCCTCTCCAAAGTTGGTTTTGCTTCCTTCTCCATTCTTTCAAGATATGATGTCCATAGTATCCTTCATCCATACCTACAAAATAGACTAAGCTATCAACACTACTAAAGCAATAAAAACATGAAAGCAAATAAAATCTTGGGTTGCCTCCCAAGTAGCGCTATTTTTAACGTCCTATGCCGGACATCACTCCCTCTTGTTGACTCTTCAAGTCACACCACTTTGCCCCTTGACCCGATACTTCTTGAATCCAATCCTATCCATGGGTCCATCGGAACAATGTAGGGCTACTCCATTGGGGCCTTCACTCTTATCACAAAGTCTTTGCTTGCCCGTTTCACCACTCAAGTCGGACATTTTGAAAGAATTGGGGGAGTTTTCTTTGAAAACTCCCCCAAACTTGGCTCTTTTGCTCATCTCAAGGCACTTATCATCAAGTTTGGACACTTCCTCCATGAACTCAACTTTGTAACACTCTTCAATCATCTTTTCTCCTTTCTCCAAATTAATGCCACTTCGTATGCCTATGGACATGCAATGCTCTTTTGGGTTGCACTCGGTAGTAGATGGAGACTTGTCATCATTAATTTGTTCTTCAATGGTAGCTTCTTGATAAACATGAGTTTCATTCACATTCATTAATGCTTTAATATCACCCATTCGAGCCTTAATATTTTCTACTCCTTGCACCAAATTCTCAAGGGCCGAATCCGCCTCGTTCAACCTTTCATCAACCGCTCTATTGAATTTTTTTGTTTCTTCCATGAATTTTTTTGTTTCTCCCATGACACTAATGAACATTTCCTCCATTCTTAACCTTTTTTACTGTTCATCCATGACATCATTGGGCACACAAAAATTGGAAGGTGGTTGAAAGAAATTTCCCGAGTTGGCATAATGGAAATCATCATGGTCCCTCGACCACGGGTAGTAATGCTCATTATGGTGGTGACGAAAGCTTCCGAAGTGCCTTTCTCCATAGTCCATCTCTCTTTGATAGCCCATAAAACTTGCTCTTTCCACATAACTTGGCCTTGCCAACCAATTGGGAGATCGTTCAATTAGCAAAGTCGTCAATCTAACCAATTGAGTTGCCAAATTCAATATGGCCTCCGAATCACTCATATCTTCAAAAGAGTTTGACCTTTTTCACCTAAAGAAAAGACAAGAAGAAGAAGATAACAATAGAAACAAGAAAATAGAAACAAATATTTTTGGATTTTTGCAAAAGAAAGAAAGCAAATAAATTGTCTAAACTAAAACTCTCCTAGCCTACACTCTAGAGCTTATAGAAACCTCCCCGGCAGCGGCGCCATAAACTTGATTCACGTGTTATGCAACACTAAAATAAACAACCGCAAGTGTACGGTGTCTATCGTAGCGTGATAAGCACGAGGTCGATCCCACAAGGAGGTTAAGCGTAAAAGTGGTAGTTTGCTAGTCGAGTTCTAAATAGACGTGATCGAATAGATTGAGTGTTGAATTACCCCTAAGATTGCCTAACTATGTGTCACAAATAGACAACGAAAGAGTAAATATAAATCGATCAACTAATCATGCAAAGTAAGAAAACGAAGGTAAAACGGATTAAAACTCAATTAAGAGAAAGTGGGTTCCAAGGCGATTGTAATACTTAGATGTCCGTTTATAAGAGTTATCTCGTTTAAAGGGCCATTAAGGTTATCTCATATAAGGTGGTCGCAAAAGAAGAACTAATCGATCTCTCGATACAAATTAATCCAAAGACGCAATGTAATATAAGCTTGTATGTCTACATCACAAACATTACACCATCTAAAATAGCTCCTAAGACCATTCGATTCCCTCTCCGATAATTAATCCTCTCTCGAGATCATAATAATACCGGGTTGCATATTCGCATACGATTAAATGGAATAAATCTCTCGATACTACCCCAATTAACAATGAATCAAGCAAATCATCATGGCCACTAACAATATGCTTTACAATGAATAATTAAACATGCAAATAAGAGATAAACATCAATTAAAGCAAGAAATTACTCATAAACATCAATCCAAATCTCTACAATGCCTTAGAACCACAAATGTGTTCAAATTACAAAATCCAAATGAAATAACTAAATAAAAAGAAAAAGAAAGAGAAAGCTTAGTCTAGAATGTGGTAGGGAATGGAATTCCCAAGCTAATGCCTCCTTTCTTCCTTGATTTGATGAAGAATTGAGAGAGAAATGGGCAAAACACCTCCAAGTATGTGTAACTATGTGTGGATTGGGGGAGGATGTCTTGGGTTTCAAGAATGAGGCCTTATATAGTGTTGGGGAAGGGTTTGGATGGCATATTTGCAAGTTGATCCCTCAAAAATGGAGAAAATACAAGTTTGGCACCGAAAATGGGGTTACTCGGCCGAGTTGGGGTCACTCGGCCGAGTGGAACACTTAAAGAAACGTGTTAGCGATTTTGTTCAGTCCTTACTCGGCCGAGTAAGCTCACTCGGCCGAGTGATGTCCAAATCCAGTGGCTACGTAAATCCTTACTCGGCCGAGTAAGGTCACTCGGCCGAGTGCACAGTAAAGCTCCAACTCGCAGATTCGGCCGAGTAAGGTCACTCGGCCGAGTTGCCTTGCACTTCGATTTCGGCCTTTTCTCGTTTCGTGCATAACTTTCGCCTCGGGTGTCGGATTGCCTTGATTCCTTCGGCTAATTCACTCCGTTTTCCGAGACGAATCCAACCGTGCACTCCTCTTTCCAGTACGATCACTTGTGGTATGTATTTTGCTCCAAATTCCATCGTTTTACCTACAAAATCGACAAAACACAACCTTTCTCTCATTTTGGCTCAAACAATCATAATCAATGCATAAATCAATGAAATCCACATCAAAACATGCTTCACATGTGCCTCTAAAGCGTGTAAATTCCACCCGAATCAAAACCTCAACCCAACACATAAAGGGGCGGAGCGTGGGTTTCAGCGGGCCAACTCATGTTTTTATTTATTTTTTTTTCTATTAATTCATCATCTTCTTCTACAAAATGCTCATTATTAAATTTATTTTCTAATCTAAAATTTAACAATGAAAGTATAATTGGAAGGTCGACGTTTGACGTTGAAACTGAAACAAGTGGTGCGAGCAACACAAATTTGTAATGCGAAACAGAGACTTGTTGTGCTTGACTGTTTTTTGTTTCTAAATTTTAACTGTCAATTGCATGTCGCTGCCAGATTTTGAGTTGTTGAATAAGTCTCAAAGATGTGGCTAGTTTTTGTTATTTTTCTATAATATTAAACTAATTATAATAATATTACTGATTTTTTATTTAAAAAATAAAAGGCGGGCTGGCCCGCCCCAAACCCGCCAAAATTCACGACCCAAATGAGGCAATTCTTTTAGCGAACTGAGAAAAGCTGAACTCAACCCGTATTTTCTTGTGATGGGCTGGGTCAACAGGCTCAACTCATTTTGACAGCTCTAGGTATATAGTAAGTTATTTTTTTTTTTTTTAGAGAAAAAGATAATTTAGACAATTTACGGGAAGTGCATCTATTCTCTTATTTGGGAGTGCATTAATCGGGGAGTACGGTTAACAAAGTTGGAGGTGCATATAACCGTGCCCAATTACAAATCCCAATGGGAAAATATTATATAAGCATTATATATTTTGGCCCATTAATCGCAGCCCTAACTATTTTAGTACTCCAAGTTTTAAGGTTCAAGTTTTTATTTAAGGCTGGGTCTAGGGTTTTGCATTAGGCAACATTTCTCATCTCCCCTTTGCTAGAGCCCATCACGAGAGAGCTGCTGGCAATGGCGCCGCCGAAGAAGTTGAAGGCACGTAACCCGGAACTCATCCCCGGAGTCCGAAAGGCCTCTCGCTCACAGATGTACCACAAGCGTGGTCTCTGGGCCATCAAAGCGAAAAATGGTGGAAAATTCCCCACCCATGAGAAGGCCGCCGCCGCCGCTCCAGTCGCCGAGAAGCCTCCCAAATTTTACCCTGCAGATGATGTTAAGAAGCCGCTCTCTAACAAGCGAAAGCATAAGCCCACCAAGCTCAGGTTTTTTTTTGAAATTTTAGTCTGTTTAGTTAGTGTTGTGGTGCCTTTTTTATTTACGTTGATTTAAGGGTATTTTTTCTATTGTTTTGATTTCAGAGCTAGTATTACCCCTGGGACAGTCCTGGTCATTTTGACCGGGAGGTTTAAGGGAAAGAGAGTTGTTTTCTTGAAGCAGCTTACATCTGGATTGCTTCTTGTAACTGGTGAGGTTTTTGTTCTTAGTCTCCTTATATTTTTCAGTTATTCTTTTGGTTCTGTTGAATTGATGTTACGTATGAATGTCATTTGCATAATGTTGTTGTCTAATGTTTGTATTCTGCAATGTGATGCTTATTTTAATCTGTGCTAATTTTTGATAGCTGGATTATCAATCTGTTGTTTTTTCCGTAGAAACCCACACCTAACATGTAAAGATTTGTTATTTCTTTTTTTCCTTCTGAAACTGCATTTCATCTTATCGATAGTGCTATGATAGTTTAACTTGAGTAAATACTATATCCATTTGAAGCTTTTGTTATAATTATGCAATTCATCGATATCACATTAATTCTCTATTGATTGAATAATTCATATTTTATTGTTTGTCTTTTTTCTTCCTTGTTTCTGACGATTCCATTTTTGGGGCGAGGTAGTTAAATTCTCGTATTGTCTAAACTGTTTAACAAATCGTCAAATAAAAAGCCCTTTCTGTTGATGCTGTGGTGAGCCATTCTTATTGGCTGGCTCCCACATTTCTGGAGGGAGCATTCTCATATCCTATTGCCTTGTGGAGTGGGTTGCTGCAATTACCATTTTGGATTTGCCATGAGATATACATATATTGATTGACTATCACATTTCATGTGGTCTATGCATTTACGTAATAGAAGGCTCTACTTAATTAGAGCTAACTTAAAGTGTTTTGTTATTGTATGCAATGTCTAAGCTACCCTTCTGTATTCCATTTTTTACTTTTGTGATGATTCCATATTTGGGGCGAGGTAGTTAAATTCTTGTATTGTCCAAACTGTTTATCAAATTGTCAAATAAAAAGCCCCTTCTGTTGATGCTGTGGTGAGTCATTCTTTTTGGCTGGCTCCCATATTTCCGGAGGGGGCGTTCTCATATCCTATTGCCTTGTGGAGTGGGTTGCTGCAATTACCTCTTGGGATTTGCCATGAGAAATACATATATTGATAGACTCCCATTTCACTTGATCTTTGCATTTACGTAGTAGAAGGAATCACTTGACTAGCAATGGCTACCCTTCTGTGTTCCATTTTTACTTTCTGATGATTCCATTTTTGGGGCGAGGTAATTAAATTCTCGTATTGTCCAAACTGTTTATCAATTCGTCAAATAAAAAGCCCCTTCTGTTGATGCTGTGGTGAGTCATTCTTATTGGCTGGCTCCCACATTTCCGGAGGGAGCATTCTCATATCCTATTGCCTTGTGGAGTGGGTTGCTGCAATTACCATTTGGGATTTGCCATGAGATATACATATATTGATTGACTATCACATTTCACGCGTTCTATGCATATACGTAATAGAAGGAACTACTTAATTAGAGATAACTTATACTCGTTTTGTTATTGTATGCTATTGCTAAGCTACCCTTCTGTATTCCTTTTTTTACTTTTCTGACGATTCCATTTTTGGGGCGAGGCAGTTAAATTCTTTTATTGTCCGATTTGTTTATCAAATCATCAAATATAAAGCTTATTGTCCGATTTGTTTATCAAATCATCAAATATAAAGCCCATTCTGTTTATGCTGTGGTGAGTCATTCTTTTTGGCTGGCTCCCACCTTTCCGGAGGGGGTGTTCTCATATCCTACATATATTGATCGACTCCTATTTCACTTGATCTATGCATTTATGTAGTAAAAGGAACCACTTGACTAGCAATGTCTAAGGTACCCTTCTGTATTTCATTTTTTACTTTCTGACGATTCCATTTTTGGGGCGAGGTAGTTAAATTCTCGTATTGTCCAAACTGTTTATCAAATTATCAAATAAAAAGCCCCTTCTGTTGATGCTGTGGTGAGTCATTCTTTTTGTCTGGCTCCCACATTTCCAGAGGGGGCATTCTCATATCCTATTGCCTTGTGGAGTGGGTTGCTGCAATTACCATTTGGGATTTGCCATGAGATATACATATATTGATTGACTATCACATTTCACGTGATCTATGCATTTACGTAATAGAAGCAACTACTTAATTAGAGCTAACATATAGTGTTTTGTTATTTTATGCAATGGTTAAGCTACCCTTCTGTATTCCATTCTTTACTTTTCTGACGATTCCATTTTTGGGGCGAGGTAGTTAAATTCTCGTATTGTCCAAACTGTTTATCAAATCGTCAAATAAAAAGCCCCTTCTGTTGATGCTGTGGTGAGTCATTCTTTTTGTCTGGCTCCCACATTTCCGGAGGGGGCATTCTCATATCCTATTGCCTTGTGGAGTGGGTTGCTGCAATTACTATTTGGGATTTGCCATGAGATATACATATATTGATTGACTATCACATTTCACTTGATTTATGCATTTACTTAATAGAAGCAACTACTTAATTAGAGCTCACTTATAGTGTTTTGTTATTTTATGCAATGGTTAAGCGACCCTTCTGTATTCCATTCTTTACTTTTCTGACGATTCCTTTTTTGGGGCGAGGTAGTTAAATTCTCGTATTGTCCAAACTGTTTATCAATTCGTCATATAAAAAGCCCCTTCTGTTGATTATGTGGTGAGTCATTCTTTTTGGCTGGCTCCCACATTTCCGGAGGTGGAGTTCTCATATCCTATTGCCTTGTGGAGTGGGTTACTGCAATTACCTCTTGGGATTTGCCATGAGAAATACATATATTGATTGACTATCACATTTCACGTGATTTATGCATTTACGTAATAGAAGCAACTACTTAATTAGAGCTAACTTATAGTGTTTTGTTATTTTATGCAATGGTTAAGCTACCCTTCTGTATTCCATTCTTTACTTTTCTGACGATTCCATTTTTGGGGCGAGGTAGTTAAATTCTCGTATTGTCCAAACTGTTTATCAATTCGTCATATAAAAAGCCCCTTCTGTTGACGATGTGGTGAGTTATTCTTTTTGGCTGGCTCCCACATTTCCGGAGGTGGTGTTCTCATATCCTATTGCCTTGTGGAGTGGGTTACTGCAATTACCTCTTGGGATTTGCCATGAGAAATACATATATCGATTGACTCTCATTTCACTTGATCTATGCATTTACGTAGTAAAAGTAACCTCATAGGTCTAATTTAAATTATTTTGTTGTATGGACCAGTGCAAATGTTGGTGTTTATCTTGGTCACTTTGTATACATCTAATATATTTTTGTTGATCCATATTATGTTTTCATTTTCTTTTGTATTGTTATTGCCGCGTTAGTACCATCCTGGCTGCTAAATTGGCTAATTCTCCAATTTGCTAATTTATTTTTTATTGCACTTCTGTTGCAGGTCCTTACAAGATTAATGGTGTTCCTCTAAGGCGTGTGAACCAGGCATATGTTATTGGGACGTCCACAAAGACTGAAATTTCTGGTGTTGCCTTGGAAAAGTTTGACGATAAGTACTTTGCCAAGAAGGTTGAGCTGAAGAAGATAAAGGGAGAGAGTGAATTCTTTGAGGCTGAGAAACCGGTAAGTTTTATATTGTTAGAAATCTTTGATTTTGTTTAGTTACTCTGTTCTAATGGTTTATGGGTTACACTTAGGAGAAAAACACTCTCCCAGAAGAGAAGAAAGACGATCAGAAAACTGTTGATGGAGCTTTGATTAAAGCTATTGAGTCTGTCCCTGATTTGAAGTCCTATTTGGGAGCGAGGTTTTCCCTGAAGGCTGGAATGAAACCACATGAGTTGGTATTTTAGAAGATCTTCTGAAAATTTTAGATTCTATTTTATTATATTTATACTTGCATTGTGCCCCTTGTCCCTGAAGTTAGAGATTGTATAGAGATCAAATATTTCTCTTGGCTTGATCATTTTGTAAGTTTTGCTTTATCTCATCTCTGGTAGCTTGAATATTTTCTTTTTCTGGAACTTATAATTTGTTTCCCATTGTTTCAATAATTTGTTCATGGATTTTATCATACTCTAGCAGCAGCTTGCGTCTGATTTATTAATTCAAATTTTCTTGAAATTGTAGCAGTAAAGTGTAAATTCTTAAATCTAAGGTGTGATTTGGAAAAAAATGAAATATAAGGGGGCAATGCCGCAATATCAACAAACAATACATGATCCCTCTTCAAGTTTCAAATATTCACTCTTATCATCAACAATTCAACTTCATTCAATTTACGTACATGCATAACACACACAGAAGGTGTTAATTTGGTCATTCCTCAAACCCCTAAATAGAACATCTCCATCAGTATAACCACTAATCGAAGATTGACAGTAGAATAATTTATTGAGTTTCAAATATTAAACTTCATTCAATTTACGTACATACGCATGCATAACACACACAGAAGGTGTTAATTTGGTCATTCCTCAAACCCCTAAATAGTCTCCATCAGTATAACCACTAATCGAAGATTGACAGTAGAATAATTTATTGTTTCTAACACGTGGCAAGCATTTATTTGACCCAAAATATATGGCCATAACACTGTTAATCGGCAAAGGGACTGTACATGGAAATTAACCATTGGAAACACCTTCGTAACACGTAACTCATCACAAAATTTGGACAAACAATTGCTTAAAAGAAATTTGAGAATCTGATGTGCTGTTCGTTTATTTCACTTGAAATGATCTTGACGAATAAATGCTACGAATTCTTCATCGTTTTCTTTCTGTTTCCATATCTCGCCATTTGCATGTATGGCCCATGATATTTGAGGAAGTGCAGAGTAATCTGCAAAATATGACACAGTTAATAATAAATAGTCTTGTTCTGATTTTCTCAACACTAGGGTAGTGATTCTAAGTTTATATCAAAAGGATGATGATCTGAATATCTGATACGCCAGGTATGCAAAAGATAGATATAAACGAATTATTTTCCAGTATGAATAACTAAAGAGGCTTCAGTGTAGAATAGAGTCCAGGTTCCATACATAGCCCTAGGATCTTGAAATTATTATGTTCAGTTTGATAACTTTGAATAAAGATGACAGAATCAACATTATGTTGATGGTAAATGCTCATATAGATGGCACGGGCTGGAAGGGTAAAGATGTCCAACAAAATGAAACTTGGCTAGAAAAAAGAAAAAAAAAAGTGACTCTGAAAGAAATAACTGCTTAATGCTACCTGCAGATGGCATCTTGTCAGGCTCTCTTGTACCATGCAAAACCATTGTACCTGAAAGCACGGTGATAAATCCACACACAACAGAGACGATGTTGCTAGCACTCTCGCCAGCCCATTCCTGGAGTATAGTAAAGAACTAATTAGCATCACTATCAACCTAAAATCAACAATGAAACAATACCACAGGGAAGAACTAAAAATACCTTATACATTATGGCATTTGCAAATATTGTAAGGGATGTGAACATGGCGTAGTAAATAGGAGTAACTACGGACGTGTTAAATGTGTCCAAAGCCTGGATAAAATACACAACTGTCCATAAAGCTTAAACCTTATTGAAAGAAAGAGAGGAAATAGTCCAATGAGGCATTGGTATCACATATACAGAGATCCAAAAAGAAGAGTATGTCTCATGTGAACTAGATTCACGTGAACTTTATTTTTAAAGACTAACTTAAAGTAATACTACCATTTAATATGGAGTATGAAGTATTACTCTGTCAAAAAAAAATATATATATATATATATATGAAGTATTACATTTTAGCATACGAAGTATCACTGTTTAAAAAATGTTTGGTTTTTGTTGTTTTGCCTCAAAATCACTAAATTGTGATACTTCGTATACTAAATAGTATACTGAATTCACCTTAAAACTTCAATGAACCAGGTTCATAGAAGTTATTGTCAAAAGAAAATAGGATTTTTCATTTGTTGACAATGGGGTTACATAGAAAACTTATGGACTGTAATCAAAGTAGAAGGGAACCAACCTTGTTTATGTAATTCAATTGAGTGATTATACAAGAAGCTGCAACCATGGCAAATACCCAGCACTTGAAGTGAGAGGCCTTGCTATAGTTCTCCAATGTGAGTTTCATAGCTATACCTATTGCTTTAATGCTTATAACCTGCAACAAAGCAGTAAATTGGCATCCATCATGCCAACAAATTCTATTAACAATACTTGTTTCGTTTATTGTTCACTTCTGATACGCATGTCCAGTCCATATTGTAATCTTTTCCCCCCTATTTTTATCCATCTGAGATTATGGATTTGAGTGAAGCAGGGGAGCCATTAAGTGATGGTAAAGTGCCACAAGATTCTGTAGCTACTAGCTATCAATAAATATCACAGACAAGTCTTAACAGATAACTGCTGTGCAGCATAATTTCTTTTCAAATTCATTATTCCGTATTAAAAATATATATATATGTGAAAAGCAGTAATTATTGATCAATATAAGTAGTCATGAAAGACAGGAAGAGTAAATATTACTTACAGTTATGGATCCAGTGAGTGAGCAAACACCAATATATACCATTATGTTTGTCTGCCCATAACGTGGCTCTAAATACAAAACAAGTATCAACACCGCTGCTACTACTGAAGCTATGTACAAAAGAACAGCTGTGCCAAGAAAAATAGGAGAAGTATTAAACAAATTCATGCCTTTTTTCATCCCCTAATTAATTTACAGAAATGAAGAAAAAACCAATACAACAGGTACGAAGTATTTATACGCACCTGGCTGTATTGCTAATTCCCATATTTCTTCAACTGAATTAATAATATGTTCATCCGGTGCATGAAGCACTATGACAATGGAACCCACTACACACATAACACATCCCAACATTCCTAACTTCTGCAGTTTCTCTTTAAGGAAGAAATTACCTAAAATAGCACTGCCAATACAAACAGTGGTTTAGTAACAAGATACAGCTCATTACTAGTATGGTATAAGAATCACGCTAAGAATACAACAGTTTTAATCATGTAATCCCTCCGTCCACCTTTAATGTTAGCTCTTTCGTTATCAGGATGTTCACATACCCAAAATGGAAATAACAAAACCCCACAACACTTTATCTTCACCCTCCGACCATCTCTTTAACTACTCAAATTGTCATTAGTTTTGACACATCTCCACTTATTCATAAACAATCACTTGGATTGGCATGAATACCCCTTTAGTTTTGACCCTAAATCTCATAAACAATGCATGTGCCCAAAGAAATGAGAACATTAAAAGTGGACGGAGGGAGTATATCTTATTGAAGAAGAGAAAAACAGATACTCAAGGATGAAATGATACTAAATCCCACATTTACCTTACTATTATACTTAATACACCAAGTGGTGTCACAAGGACAGCAGGAGCATACGTGTAAGCAAAGAAATTGGCAAACTCTCCAATACTCACTGTGAAATCCTCCAAACACAAAAAAGGTTATTATGTGGATAGAGAGAGCACACTAGGACAATGTTTGTTTTGGGTTTATAGTTGAAATCCAAGGGATTTTGAAATCCTGATAAATAGTAAGGTGTGTGTTTGTTTTGGGAATTTAAGTCGGGCGAGATTTGACTTTATGTCAAATCAATGTGTATATTATTGTTGGGTGTAATTGACTAATTGTAATGATTGAATGATGTGAGATATGATTTAAATACATTAAAAGTGTAATGAGAGAATTGATTGTATATGAAAGTGTGATAGTAGGTTTATAAGTGTTGTAGTGGTGGTTTTTTAAACCGAACTTCAAAATCCCGAAGTAGAACCAGAATTAGATTTGCAAACCGTTGGGTTTTAAAACGCAAAACAAACATTGTCTAAAAGAATATATAAGAGAAGCAAAACTTACTAGTGAGCATGCCTATCCACCAAAGGGGTTCTTGCAGATATCCATATCCTCCTAAACCTTCGTTTTATGGCATCCAACATCAGTAACTATTCTATAGCATCATAAATTTACTAATCTCAAGCCTAGTTTATGTCTGGTTAAATGCTTTGAGATGAAAAGAGAGAGAAAATTGCACCTAAGAGTGCAAATTTTCCTTTGTTTTCCTTGCATAATCTATTCAAATGAAAGTTAAGTATCACAAAGAAAATAGTAATTGAACTAAAGTTAAATTTAAAACATAGCATTCAATTCAAGGTAAATACTGATCTCATCCAAAACATAAGCCATGCTATTATGATGACCAAATGTCTTTTCATGTAAAGAGGAAGAACATAAACTGACAAAAATCATTTAGCTGCAGCTACATGCTATGAAATTCAATACTTTATAAGATATGAAGTTGCATGTACTGCTACATATTAAATGTTTATTTATCTATATAAATATTTACACCCATATAATCACTCTAAAAAAACATTTTCTTTTTCAGAGTAGTGATTAACTGATTAATGATGTAGGTGTACTTGTTATTTGCAACACAAAATTTCTCATGGTACTACGTTCAAAGTTGATAGTAGTTGTGACTGCTACACAATATGCATGTTCTTCAAATTTATTCATCTTATTGCTTAAACCACGGCGTTTTTTAGTAACAGCTTAGTTTTTAGCTTTTTATCGAAGTGTAGAAATGTAGTACTACTAAAGATGCATTATTCCTTCTTAAATAAGCGCAATACGAAGCAACTAGTATCTTTCACTTGCAAATTGCAATCACTCGGAGGCTAACAAAATCAATCTAAATTTTCGCAAACATATTTAAAAGAGAATCAAGATAATTCAATGAAGAAACTCTAAATACTGTACAAATATAATGAAAATTCCAATATCCAATACTCCAGCTAATTACAGATAAGGCTTAGGACGACAATTTAAGCTACACACGAAGACTGTTAAACCAACTTCAACATCCAAATCCAACAAAAAGTCAGAGAGAGAGTAAAACTTACTTGGGCGAGAGCCGTAGGCTACTGCTTTCTGCAAACCCTTCTTCTTGATGATGAAGCTCGAGCCAATAAACGCGGTCGAGGCCACGGCCAACAAGAACCCGATTAAGTTTTTTCTAAACATGACCTAAGTCGGTCCAAATCTGGTGATGCTGCTGCCTCTTAATCGATGCCTTCAGGACTTTATTTCTCATCCGTTAGTCCAATTTTCACAGAAATTAATGATGATGACTTTTGAATTTGAGGTCGATTTTGGAAATTGATTATTTGGGGAGGATTTCTAGGTGAGCATAAACAGTTCAACCACCAGTCCAAGTGCAGATTTAATATTGGTTGAACAGAGTTTATATATTTGGGGCTAGGGATTTGGAATTGGAGGGAATTTCTTGTTATTCATATTCAATTCTTTTTAGTCCCATTATTTAAAACTTTGTTATTTAAGGATTTGTTTGACAAAAGAAAAAAGGTGGTGTTTTAAAGGAAGAAAATGATTTTTTTTAATAAAAAAATGGTCTTCTATTTTTATTTTGTTTAAAAATATATCCATTTTTCTTTTTAAAAATGTGCAAAATGCTTAAAATATTCTTATTTAAAGGAGTAAATGACTATTGTTTTAAATAAATGATATATCTGAAAATTTATAAGTAAAAAATATAATTTTAAGTATAATAAATATGTTTTTATTGGTTTATGTAAAAAAATTGAAGGAATCATAATTGTAGGATAGAGATAATATTTAATAATGAAACCATAAGTGTGTGCAAAATTTATAAAAAATAGGTCTTGTGTGATTGTGAAAAAACTTGTTAAATTATGAATTTAAAATCAACTACTCAAAATCCTAAAACAAGCCTAAAAGATATTACTACATCAATGATCATAGTTCAGTAACTTCAGTGATTTAAATTTCAAGGGAATTGATTGATAAGTCTAAAGATTTATATAACTTTAAATTTAAAAGTAATGTTGTGATTTTAACATTTATTTGTTGGGACCTTCTACATGTAGTCAGGGTGCCGTAACGTGTCGTAATGACTACCGTAGTCAGTTAATTTTAGTCATTAAAAATCTAATCTAAAGATTTAGATTTGATGACATGTTACCTTTTGTAAATTTTACGATATGTATTGTCGTAATGTGTCGTAAATTTGTATTTTCTATTAAATTAAATTAATTAAAATATATTATTGTAAATTTACATTTTTATCCTTATACAATAAAATAATTTATTACAACAATTATCTACACCCGCTAATTTTATGAGTTCACCCCAAACCATTTTTCACCATAGTTATCTGCACCCATTCATTTTATGAGTTCACCCAAATCATTTTTTACTATAGTTATCTGCACCCATTCATTTTATGAGTTCACCCCCAAATCATTTCTTTTTTACAACGATTATCTACACCCGCTCATTTTATGAGTTCACCCCCAAATTATATTTTTACCAAAAGTTATCTGCACCCGCTCATTTTATGAGTTCACCCCCAAATTATATTTTTACCAAAGTTATCTGCACCCGCTCATTTAATGAGTTCACCCCCAAATTATTTTTATACCACAATTATCTGCACCCGCTCATTTTATGAGTTCACCCCAAATTTTTTTTTTTAAATAATTACATTTAAAAGACTATATTATTTTTTTATTAATTAACACAAAATATAATAAAATCAACCCTAATTTATACATTTACAATCTACAACCGAGTCATTGTCGAGTTACCGTCGATTCACCACCAAATCACTCATATTTTTAGAAAAAAAATCGTAAAAACATAATTAAAAAAAAACTATCAAGATTAGGCACAAATTTCAATTTTTTTCTTTTTAATTTTTCTTCCCATTTTCAATTTTTATTCCAAAATAATATTATATGTATGATTTTATTATAATCCCTCCGTCCCAGTGAAAGCTCCTCATGAGCTTCAGACACAGAGGTTAAAAAATATGATATAATAAGTGGATGTATGAGAGGTGATGTGATTGAGAGAGAGAATAATATAATGAAATGTGAGAGATAATAGTTTGACAAAAAATGAATGAGTAACTTTTATTGGGACAAACGAATAAGGAAAGTTGGGTAGCTTTCAATAGGAAGGAGGGAGTAGTCGGTAATACAACAAGTAATAACCAGTAATATCATAAACAGTAATCAGTAATACCATTAACAATAATTAGTAATACCATTAATATTAATCAGTAAAATTTTATACAATAACAAATAATTTCACACATCTAATTATTTTCAATAATACAAAAAATAATTATCAGTAATACCATGAACAGTAAGTAGTAATACCATAAACATTGAATATTAATATCTCATACAATAACAAATAATTCCACAAATCTAATTATATTCAATAATACCAAAAACAATTATCAGTAATACCATAAAGAATAATATGTAATGCCATAAAAATAATAATAATCAGTAATAAATAATTTCACATATTTAGTAATACCACAATTAATAATCATTAATATTAATTCAATAGTGTATTAATAGTAATACCGCAATCAATAACTAGTAATACCAGTATCAATAATACCAATAACAATAATACCATAAAAAAAAGTGGAGAGAGTGCAGATCGGAGTGTACTAAAGAAAATAGAGGGTGCACATTACCAAACCCAATTGAAGGAAACCCTAGCCCAATGGGAGGGCACCCTAGGTCAGTAGTCGTCGCTTGGGATTTCATCAGCAAGGTCACCGGCTCCGAGTGTCGTCCGGTCAGAGATCTATCAGCAACATACTCACAGTCCTCCGTCGGGCCGTCGTCAGCCGGAGGAAGAGGCTGCGCAGGAGCAGGGTGAAGAAGACGGATGAAGCAATGTAGCTTCGATTTGGACAGAGATGAACGACGAGAGAGAGGCAGCGTCGATCCGAGTGTTGCACGCTAACGCCGTTGATGTAGGAGAAGCTCCTGGATCGCAAACGCAAGGGAGATTGATCGAAGCAGTCGCGTCGGTGGTCGAAATGAGGAGAGGATTTCGGCCGCCATGGATCGTAGTCGAGATGGAAGATTATGTCGATTGTTATGGAAGTGAAGAATCACGATTGCGATTCGAGGAGGGGTCTCGGGCTTCAGCGGCCGAGACCGAAGCGCCACCGTCGCCGTCGAGGGGGTGGTCGAGCATGGTGGTGGCTGGGTCACCCGCCGACATGCATGGATTTCCGGCAGGTGCTTTACTCATCAAATTAAAATTAAAACTTAGGTGCACCGCCGATTGACTTTAATAAAATTATACTTATAATATTATTTTGTATTAAAATTTTAAAAATACACATGCAAAAAATGGAAAAGAAAGACAGTAAAATTTAAAAAGGAAAAGAAAAAAAAACAAGGAAATACAAAATTTGAAAAAAAATTGAAAATGGGAAGAAAAAAGAAAAAGAGGAGGGGGAAGAAAAATTAAAAAGAAAAAAATTGAGATTTGTGGCTAATTTCGATAGTTTTTTATTAATTATATTTTTACGGTTTTTTTTTAAATATGGGTGATTTGGTGGTGAATTGATTTTTTAGAGTTTATTTTATTATATTTTGTGTAAAATAATAAAAGGATAATATAGTCTTTTAAATGTGATTATTTTTTAAAAATATATTTTGGGGTGCACTCATAAAAAGTGCGAGTGCAAATAACCGTGGTAAAACAATAATTTGGAGGTGAACTCATAAAATGAGCGAGTGCAGATAATTGTGGTAAAAAATAATTTGGGGGTGAACTCATAGAATGAGCGGGTGTAGATAACAGTTGTAAAAAAGAAATGATTTGGGGGTGAACTCATTAAATGAGCAGGTGCAGATAATTGTTTTAAAAATATGATCAGGGGGTGAATTCATTAAATTAGCGGGTGCAGATAATTGTAGTAAAAATATGATTAGGGGGTGCACTCATTAAATTAGTGGGTGCAGGTAAAATATAAATAAAATTTAAAAAGAAGGGTATTTTTTAAAAAATATTTTGGGGTGCACTCATAAAATGAGCGAGTGCAGATAACCGTGGTAAAACAATAATTTGGGGGTGAACTCATAAAATGAGCGAGTGCAGATAATTGTGGTAAAAAATAATTTTGGGGGTGGACTCATAGAATGAGCGGGTGTAGATAACTGTTGTAAAAAATAAATGATTTGGGGGTGAACTCATTAAATGAGCGGGTGCAGATAATTGTTGTAAAATATGATTAGGGGGTGAATTCATAAAATTAGCGGGTGCAGATAATTGTAGTAAAAATATGATTAGGGGGTGCACTCATTAAATTAGTGGGTGCAGGTAAAATATAAATAAAATTTAAAAAGAAGGGTAATATAGTAAATAACAAAATAAAATTTAAATAATGCTAAAAATAACTGAAACATGTATGACAGGTAGCCGGTCGTTTTTACTGTTACGACGCCACATGGCGCGATACGACAAAGTGACTGCGTAGTCACTTGGTAAAATGTGACTACCGTAAGAAAAGCCCTTATTTGTTTTTGGCAAATACTTGTATACACTTGGATGCACCATGCCCCCTACCTATGAGTTTCCAGTTATTGGGCCTTCCTTGGGACTGGGCCTTAGATTCCAGTCACACATCCATCTGTTTACTCAGTTCACCCTCAATAAACTCGCACCCACAATTTTTTTTAGTTCACCCAATAATGATTTGCACCCCCCCTAATTTCAATTTCGATTTTTTATTTATATTTTATCTGCACCCACTAATTTAATGAGTTCACCTCCTAATCATATTTTTACAACAGTTATCTACACCCGCTCATTTTATGAGTTCACCCCCAAATTATTTTTTACCACAGTTATCTATACCCGCTCATTTTATGAGTTCACCCACATATTATTGTTTTACCACGATTATCTGCACTCGCACATTTTATAGTTCACCCCAAAATATTTTTAGAAAAATAATCACATTTAAAAGAATATATTATCCTTTTATTAATGTACACAAAATATAATAAAATAAACTCTAAAAAATCGATTCACCACCAAGTCACCCATATTTTTAAAAAAAAATCGTAAAAATATAATTAATAAAAAAAATCGAAATTAGCCATAAATCTCGATTTTTTACTTTTTAATTTTCCTTTCCCCTACTCTTTTTCCATTTTTAATTTTTTTTTTCCAAATTTTTTATTTCTTCATTTTTTTTTTCCTTTTCCTTTTTTATTTTAAATTTTCCTACATTTCTTTTACATTTTTGCATGTGTATTTTTTAAATTTTAATACTCCCTCCGTCCCAGGGAAAGCTCCCCATGAGCTCCAGACACGATTGATAAGAAATACTAATATAACAAGTAAATGTATTAGAGATGATGTGATGGACAAAGAAAACAATATAATGAATTGTGAGAGATGATATTTACCCAATAAATTTACTTATTATATTAGTATTTCTTATTATATTAGTATTTCTTAACATTCGTGTCTGAAGCTCATGGGGAGCTTTCCCTGCGACAGAGGGAGTACAATATAATATTATAAGCATGATTTTATTATAGTCGATCGGCAGTGCACTTGAATTTCAAATTTAATTTGATGAGTAAAGGATCTGCCGAAAATTCATGCCGATCGGCGGGTGACCCAACCACCACCATGCCCGACCACCCCCTTGACGGCGACGGCGGCGCTTCCGTCCCGGCCGCTGAAGCCCAAGACCCATATTCGAATCGCAATCGCGATTCTTCACTTCCATGACAATCGACATCATCTTCCATCTCGGCAACGATCCATGGCGGCCGAAATTCTCTTCTCATTTCGACCACCGACGCGACTGCTTCGATCAATCTCCCTTGTGTTCGCGATCCAGGAGCTTCTTCGGCATCAATGGCTCTCGCCTGCAACACTCGGATCGACGCCGCCTCTCTCTCGTCGTTCATCTCTGCCTAAATCGAAGCTATATTGCTTTGTCCGTCTTCTTCATCATGCTACTGTGCATCCTCTTCCTCCGGCTGACGGCAGCCCGACGGAGGAATGTGAGTATGTTGCCGATGGATCTCTAACCGGCCGACACTCAAAGCCGGTGACCTTGCTGATGAAATCTCAAACGACGACTGCTGACCTAGGGTGCCCTCCCATTGGGCTAGGGTTCTCTTCAATTGGGTTTGGTAATGTGCACCCCCTATTTTCTTCAGTACACCCCGATTTGCACTCCCTCCACTTTTTTTTTATGGTACTGTTAGTTATTGGTACTGATATTACTATTTATTGATTGTAGTATTACTATTAATATACAAATGAATTAAAATTAATGATTACTGATTACGGTATTATTAATTATTAATTGTGGTATTACTGGTTATTGTTTGTGGTATTACTGATTGTGTGAAATTATTTATTATTGTTTAAGACATTACTGATTATTATTATTTTTTATGGTATTACATATTATTGATTATGGTATTACTTAATATAATTAGATTTGTGGAATTATTTATTATTGTATAAGATATTACTGATCAATGTTCATGATATTACTAATTACTGTTCATTGTATTACTGATAATTGTTTTTGGTATTATTGAATATAATTGGATGTGTGGAATTATTTGTTATTGTATAAAATTTTATTGATTAATATTAATGGTATTACCGATTACTGTTCGTGGTATTACTAATAATTGATTTTAGTATTATTTAATATAATTAGATATGTGTAATTATTTGTTATTGTATAAGATATTGGAGTACTAATTATTTTTAATGGTATTACTTATTATTACTTATTGTATTATTGAGTATAATAAAATTATACATATAATATTATTTTGTATTAAAATTTTAAAAAATACTAATGAAAAAAATGAAGAAATAAATTTTTTTGAATAAAAACTGAAAATGGGAAGAAAAATTAAAAAGAAAAAAAAATTGAGATTTGTGCCTTATTTTGATAGATTTTTTAAATTATGTTTTTACGATTTTCTTTTTCTAAAATATGAGTGATTTAGTGGTGAATCGACGGTAACTCGACTACATATTGTAAATGTATAAATTATGGTTAATATTATTATTATATTTTGTGTAAATTAATAAAAAGATAATATAGTATTTTAAATGTAATTATTTAAAAAAAATTTGGGGGTGAACTCATAAAATGAGTGGGTGCAGAGAATTGTGGTAAAAAAAATTAGGGGTGAACTTATAAAATTAGCGGGTGTAGAGAACCGTTGTAAAAAAGAAATGATTTGGGGTGAACTCATAAAATGAGCGGGTGCAGATAACTATAGTATAAATATGATTTGGGGGTGAACTCATAAAATGAGCAGGTGCATATAACTGTAGTAAAAAAATATTTGGGGGTGAACTCATAAAATGAGCGGGGTGCAGATAACTGTGGTAAAAAAATAATTTGGGGGCGAACTCATAAAATGAGCGGGTGTAGATAATTGTTGTAAAAAAGAAATGATTTGGGGGTAAACTCATAAAATGAGTGGGTGCAGATAACTGTAATAAAAATATAATTTAGAGGTGTACTCATTAAATTAATGGGTGCACATAAAATATAAATAAAAAATTAAAATTAAAACTAGGGGGTACGGTGCACTAGGGGGTACGCAAGTGTGACCCTTTGTTTTTTATTTTTTCAATGAGATTAAATTGTTTTATTTGAATATTTTATTTAAATATATATTACCAATTAGTATATTTTTTATTAATATAATATTAGTTATTTAATAAAAATTATATATATATATATATATATTTAAACAAGTCGACATGTTAAGCTTAAAAGCTTTATATAAAGGTTGGATCTAGTCCGCATAAATAAATGAAACTTTTATAAATAAAAGGAAAAAAAAAAAAAAAAGACTTGCAGGTTGCAGAGTTGTTTACTAAAAAAAAATTAAACATAGTTGAACTTTAGAAGATGGGGTCGTAAGCCTCTATTGGGTAGTCTAGCTTGTTCCCATCCATATCTCTTTGTAAACCAAAATCATGCAATATTTCCTCTTTAAAGTAATATTAACACATTTTACTATATGAGTAAAAAATGTTTAATTTTATGTGTTGTTATTTTTAAATCACTAAATAATAACATTTCGTATGTTAAAACATCTGTCTCAAGATAAACTTCTCATAGTGGAATTTCATGGAGTTTAACTAGTATTAATTAAAAAATTAGATGTACAGTAATGTGGTTTGAAGAGACTGGATGAAGTGGAGTGGAATAATTAAGTGTAAAAAAAGTATTATTAATTGATGTAATAAAATAAAACTTAGGAATAATTATTTGATGGGGTGAGACCACTAGAATAAAAAAAATAGAAAGAAAAACTTGTCGTAGAACACTTAAAATAGAAAGACGATAAATTTATTGCAGAAAGAATAAAATATTAGATCAGCTTAAAATTCATTGAACTAAGTTCATAAAAGTTTTTGTCCCATAAAATTTTAATATGTTTGTGGCACATTTGCATCGCATCAAAAAATATTACCTTTTGAAATAAAAAACAGAAATTGGTATAATTCTCTTCAAAAGTTAAGACGTTTTTTCCCGTAAAACGATTTAACAAAATAAAGATTTGCACTAATATAAATATGCAAAGTTGCATGACAATTGACATAGGTTAAAGATGCTATTCTTTCCTAAAGAATGCTTTTATATATGTCGTTCAATTTCTTTATCATGATGGGGGCCATGCTTTATTTATTTTAATATGAGATTTGGTCCTTCAACTGCACAATTAGGATAAAGTTTGCAGCCGTTCATGAACTAATTTAATAACAATCATATCTACCTATCTCTTAATTAATATACCATATATTTCCATCCTACTATACCTAAGTACATCTTACTGATTAACTCTTAACGATCACTTAATAGTTGGAATCTAATTCTAATTTTAATAGACCGTGAACTAAACATACTATACATAAAATAAAATGAATTTTATTAGTATAAAATAATAATCATAATACGATATTATTCAAACTTAAAATTTGTTCATAAATTCATTAATTAAAATTATATTAAAACGGTTAAAATCGTTCAAATATAATAACTTGGAGATGATAATACTTTTTAAAATGTCTATGCTCCTTCCAAAATTATTTATTTTATCATTTTGAGTGTTCCATCAAAAGTTGACTATTTTCTTTTTAAGGCAACACTCACCATCTCTCTTAACCATCTTTATTTTCGATTTGTTTTCTACCTTTTTCAATTTTTTTTTATTTCTATCAACCTTTTTTTTTTCATCTCTTTCTACATCAACAACTCATTACACATACAGTATAATACTCTACTCCGTATTTCTTAATTTTCAAAGGGACTGAGGAATTATAACTGTAGTAATTTTTTGATTTAGGAAGATAGCAATATCCATTATATAATCTCTATTATTTATCATTATTAATATCTATTATACAAATTTTTTTAAAATAAAATATTAATATTTAAAAAATAATTCAATATAATGTTAATGTTTGTGGGTCTTAATAAAATAAATTAGAGTGTCATTACTAACAACACATTTTCTTCATAAATTTAATTTAATAATTTTTTTATTAGATATTTAATTTAATAATTTTTTTAGAGTTGGTCTCCTGTGCATAGGGTGCATGTACACACTAATGCACATGGAGACCCTCTATGTACCAATAAAAACAGAATTGTACAATAAAGTAAACATTTTCCAAGTGGTCATAGATACTTATTATAAATATAAGGTCAAGGGTTCGAATCTTATGACTGATTTCTTGGTTTTTTTACTATTTTTTTCTTTTTAATAACTTTTCAGTAACAAAATTTCCACTTTTCACTAATAATATTTACCACTTTTCAGTAACAAAATTTCCACTTTTCACTAATAATATTTACCACTTTTCAATAACAAAATTTCCACTTTTCACTAATAATATTTACCACAGTAACAAAATTTCCACTTTTCACTAATAATATCTACCACTTTTCAATAATAAAAATTACATTTTTCAGTTAAAATATCTACCACTTTTCAATAATAAAAATTACACTTTTCAATTAAAATATCTACCACTTTTCAATAATAAAAATTACACTTTTCAGTTAAAATATCTACCACTTTTCAATAATAAATTTACCACTTTTCAATAACAAAAATTCCCACTTTTCAATAATAAAATTTCCACTTTTAAAAAATAAATAAATAATTCATATTCCCTCTTTTCTTCCACTCATAAGCTCCTTGAAAAGTGATGATGTGTTGGAAACAAACAACAAAATATACAATGAATGGAGCATCATAAATGCCCTAAACAAAATCGTTCTGTACAAAAAGAAATTAAAAAAACAGAAGGAAAGAAACTACATAAAAAAAAAGCAAAAACACTCACCTCCTTCGATGCTTCGGCGACGCTCTCCGGTGCGACGGCGGAAGGAGCACTCACCTCCTTCGATGCTTCGACGACGCTCTCCGGTGCGACGGCAGTAGGAGCGGCGGCGGAAGGAGCACTCACCTCCTTCGATGCTTCGGCGACGATCTCCGGTGCGACGACAGTAGGAGCGGCGGCGGAAGGAGCACCCACCTCCTTCGATGCTTCGGCGACGCTCTCCGGTGCGACGGCAGTAGGAGCGGCGGCGGAAGGAGCACTCACCTCCTTCGATGCTTCGGTGACGCTCTCCGGTGCGACGGCAGTAGGAGCGGCGGCGGAAGGAGCACTCACCTCCTTCGATGCTTCGGTGACGCTCTCCGGTGCGACGGCAGTAGGAGCGGCGGCGGAAGGAGCGGCAATCGCAGCAAGGAAAGCACCACCATCAGATCTGCGGTTGCGGAGGAGAAGAGAGGAGAAGAGAGAAGAGGACAAGAGAGGAGAAGAGAGAAGAAGGGGGGAAGAATTTGTAGAAAAAACGGTCAAAAAAGCGTGTGCACAGAAAAGGGATCTGTGCACACGGTGCATATAAGATTTTTCCATTTTTTTATTAGACATTTAATTTAATTAATTTTTATCTCTATCAATATTATCAATTAAATTTTAAAAAATTATTGGTGGATAAATTTTATTTATATATATTTAATATGGTTAGGAATAAAAATTAATTAAATTAAATATATAATAAAAAATTACTATTAAATTAAATTTATGGAGAAAACGCCGTTTTAAACGGTGTCCCTTATGTCCGCTCTTTGAAGAAAGAGCGTCGTTAGTAATGACACTCTAATTTATTTTATTATTAAAACTCTCACATACATTAATATTATATTAGATTATTCTTCAAATATTAATATTTTATTAAAAAAGCCATTATACAATGTATTTGAAAGAAATTTAATTTATCAAATGGGCTACTCGTTTAGCCAATGGGCTAATTAGTTCGGGCAAAAAATGTCTGATTTTAAACGGGTTTTCAATTACGCACATCTAGCGACTAGCTAGCACCGAATATTTCAGGGTTAATCGGATCGATCCAGTAGCTTACGGCTCGTTTAACATTTCTACTCTGATGAAGTTATGATAGTATAACAATAATATAATTTCATACTCCAGATTTACTTTTACTACTTCTTTTGATCACACTTAAAGTACACTCTTATTATTTATGTGTGAATTTTAACTTTTAAGTAATATTGATATTTTGTAAAAAAAAAAGAGTGATGTATCAATATTAATGTATTGGAAGAATAAATATTTTTATTTATAAAAGGACAAATATTAAGTGTGAATGTCAAAATAAAATAATAGTGCATATTAAGTGGATGGGAGGTGTATATAATACTTCAAATGCGTGATTATATAGATGTAAATGCATATGTATGTAAATCGACAAATATATACAGTTGATGATAGAGACGTAAGTTTACTCACTGATTTAATTTTTTTACTACTTTTTAATTGAGTCTACAACATATATGAATATGATCTACCTAAAATGATTTACTCACTGTCTACATTTTGTCGATCAAGCTCCATCAGTCACACCAGATTATTTAACATGTCTCATAAATTAGACGATTCCATTTAACACACACCTCAACCATAATTTAAGAAAAAATATGTTAGTCATACATGTTTCCGAAACGAATGTAGCAAATCAAAATTCGACTAATCCTGGACAAGGTACAACGTCCAGTCACACCGCTCACAGGAGCAACTAGAAGCAGTTGGTTAAACTTTCCGTAGCTACAACTTTTTGACACTCTATGTAAAAATAGTGGAATTAAAGATGCACCCCCTTTTTTTTTTTTTTTTTTTTTTTTATAGAAGTGGAGAATTGCTTCGTTCAATCTCATTATTTCAGATTAGAGCCCCCACAAAAGCTCATGGCGTATGTCACAGTCGCCGCCATAACCCAAAGTCGTACACTTTTTTGGCCTTTATAAAATACAGTAAAATTGTTTGAGAGAGACTACTACTACTACTTCTACTTGTAGGCCAAAACAATGATTTTAAATTACGCTACAGAATTTATGCACTTTGCACACAGACGCTGCGCTGCTTATTAATACTCCAATATTCGAGTTGCACGTATAAGTTTCTATAAATTCATTAAAACTCCAACAATCTTCATCTTCACAAGTAGATCAAAGGTGTGTGTCCCAAAAATCGTTGGATTTTCTTTTCTTGAATAAATGTTAATTTGCATTTAACAAGAAATCTCCATATTTGCAGAAATGGCAGAAAAAGTGGCAGATTTTTACTCCCATAAATCCCCTTCATCATCCCAGGTAATATTTCACATCTATACACAACTCTGTATTCTTAAATTTTTTTATCTGAATGAATTGCAATTTGCAAAGGTGGTAGAAGAGATTAAAGAGCTATGGTCAATGGCACTCCCAATATCTGCGATGAACTTTCTAGTCTATGTCCGAGCGGTTGTTTCAGTGTTATTCTTGGGTCGGCTCGGGAGCTTAGAATTAGCCGGCGGGGCGCTGTCCATCGGCTTCACAAACATCACCGGCTACTCTGTTTTAGTCGGCCTTGCGTCAGGGCTCGAGCCGGTTTGTAGCCAAGCCTACGGAAGCAAGAATTGGGCCCTCCTCTCACTCTCTCTCAACCGAACTATCCTGATTCTCTTACTTGCCATCATACCCATTGGCGCCCTTTGGATCAATCTTGAACCAATCATGATTTTCATGGGCCAGGATCAAGAAATCACATCAATGGCTGCAACTTACTGCTTGTATTCTCTCCCAGATCTTTTAACAAACACCTTGTTGCAGCCTCTGAGAGTTTACTTAAGGTCGCAAGGGGTGACGAAACCTCAAATGTGGTGCACTTTAATGGCGGTTATGTTTCATATTCCTTTGAATTATGCTCTTGTGATTGGTTTGGGGTGGGGGGTGCCTGGAGTGGCTATTGCTTCTGTTTTGACTAATTTGCATATGATGGTTTTGATGATGGGGTATGTGTTTGTGTATGGGAGGTGGGAGTGGAAATGGGGAGGTTTGTGTGGCGGCATTGTCCCTCTTTTGAACTTGGCCGTTCCGAGTTGCATCGGAATATGCTTGGAGTGGTGGTGGTACGAGATCGTCACCGTCTTGGCCGGTTATTTGCCCAACCCCAAGCTCGCCGTTGGAGCCACCGGGATCATCATTCAGACAACTAGTCTTATGTACACTGTTCCAATGGCTTTGGCTGGTTGTGTATCTGCCAGGGTAAGTTTGTTTGATAATTAATCGAGTAGTTTGACATTTATACCCTTGTTTTAGTATTTTTTTACTTAGACTTTACTGGACATAAAAGTATGGTCAAGCTTGTTTGGTATCAATATTGAAGTGAGCTCAAACGAGCTTTTACAGAATGATCTTAGGAACTTGGTTTGATTTGTGAAAGTTTTTGTTAAAATTATGGTATTAGTCATTTTCTTGATATGTTAATTGCAGGTAGGCAATGAGGTGGGAGCCGGCAAGCCATACAAAGCCAAGTTAGCTGCAATGGTGGCATTGGTCTCTGCATTAGTGGTCGGATTCATCAACGTGATCTGGACCGTCGTTTTCAGAGATCAATGGGGTGGGCTATTCACAGATGATGAAATGCTCAAAGCTCTTGTTGCATCTGTTCTACCGATAATTGGGCTATGTGAGCTCGGAAACTGTCCACAGACCACGGGCTGTGGGATCTTACGAGGCTCAGCCCGGCCTGTTGTGGCTGCTCGTATCAATCTTGTCTCGTTCTACTTCGTGGGGACTCCTGTAGCTGTCGGTCTAGCCTTTGGGCTGTACATGGGGTTCACGGGGCTGTGGCTCGGCCTACTCTCGGCTCAAGTTGCATGTGCTGTCTCAATACTTTATGTTGTGTTGTATTGGATAGATTGGGAAGATGAAGCTCTAAAAGCTTCCAGACATGCAAGCTTGGAAATGGGAAGCAATTGTTGTAATAATGATGAAGAGAAAAAAGGACTATTGGTTTAGGGAATCAAAAGATTGATGATGTTTACTAGTAGGATGTAATAAGGCACTTGGAATGTTATTGATATTGAGATTTCTAAGGTTATGAGTTCAATTTTTTTATTTTGTATATTTCATTTCATAATAAGCGTCGTTTTAGAGAATTTGTATTGAATTAAGAAATTTAAAAATTTGATATTTATCATCAACCAAACCTCACCCTCTCTCCAGCCACATTCACTCTAATTTTAAAATTTACTAAAAGGACACTTACTTTAAAATAAAATTTAAACCCTAAAATCGACACTTATCATGAAAGGGAAGTATGATGATAGAACAAGTTCTAGGAACTCTTTGTAGATCTATTTTCTTATGTGATATTAAAATTATTTTGATAGAGTACTCATGAATTATAAGATATTTTTACATATTACCTACGTTTTAGATTATAATTGATATATTTAAAAAAATTAAAGAATTTGAAATTTAGACACTTTTATCTTCGTTTAATTTTTCTCTCTTCAATAGCATTTTCTTTTATCCGCTCATGATATATGAAAGTTATTAAGTGATAATTGATTGAAAAATTAAAAGAGTTGAAAAATAATGATATTTCTTAATTAAAAAAATTAGGCGAGGCAAATTGGGAAGAAATGAGAAAAAAAATTAGCTAAAAATTAAACAAATATTAACAAAATTTAGAAGTTAAAAAACATTTAATTCAAATCGATGTAGTATAAAATAAGTGAGTTTTAGATGAATTTAGATAGCAGTTGACATACATATATGAACTTCTTAGAAACTCTCAATCTTTTCTTGTTCAAAACATTCCAGGTCCCTCCATCTCATTAATAAAGTATGCAGTATTTCAAATTGTAATGTTTTTCAGTCTTCATCCTACTTTACTTTAAGCATTGAAATTGTGTTTTAAATGAATCTTGTTAAAAATTAAGTGTGTTTAATATGGATATTGGTCCACTGAAAACCACCATAATCATTTTTTAACACAAATTTAAAATATATTTATTGTGTTTAAAATTGTATTTTTCCTATTTTATAAAATGACTACTTTTAACTTTCGTTTTAAATGAATTTAATACTCACTATGTCCTGCGACATACAAAATAAGAAGGTGAAATAATGAGAAAGGTTAATTGTGTAATTGTAGAACTATTACATACTCACAACAAACTCACATAAGGTGATTATCCATCCATGGAAGAAGCAAACGTGTCAGAATGTAGAATAATTGTGTTGATTGCTGGAGAAGTGGGATTCTAAAGACAAGTGCCCTCCCTACCCCATATATAATTTATTTTATTACAATATAGTTTGAGAATATATAGTATTAACTAGTGGATGGGGCTGCCCAATGCCTTTCATCTCTCTATTTGCTCACATACATACGACTACTCACTTCATCTTGTCTTGTTAGAATTATATTCAATAATTGTAAGAAAGCATGG
Source organism: Galeopsis tetrahit (assembly GCA_963675135.1). Lineage (NCBI taxonomy): Eukaryota > Viridiplantae > Streptophyta > Magnoliopsida > Lamiales > Lamiaceae > Galeopsis > Galeopsis tetrahit. The sequence goes on along the minus strand of OY776131.1, from coordinate 51,093,841 downwards.
AATAAACTCCTTCAATGATTTTTTTTTTAAAGGATTCTATGAATTATTTCATCTTGTTAGAATTAAATTCAATAATTGTAAGAAAGCATGGAAAACTCCTTCTATGAATTATTATTATTATTATTATTATTATTATTATTAGTAGGATTCTATGAATTATTTCTATGATACTATGATACCTTGTTGAGCACTATTAAACAATAAGATAGCATATATACTTTTTTTTTAGACAATCATAGGAATAGACACTAAACCCCCTTATACGAAACTATCCTATGAAAAGACACGTACTACTCCATTTCAAACACGTGAAATGGTAGAGTAAACACTTTTTTGTGTCAAATTATGTGCCCTGACGTTTCTTGCTCTAGATAAATAGGAAAATTTGCACACTACAAATTTTGGTAATTCATGTTGGATTCTCGAAACAATGCCCATTTCAGGCCCCAGTCCTTTGGGTCCATCATTACAAAGCTGGATGGCCTGTTGTGAGTCGAATTTAATCTCAACCCGAACCACAGAATGGAGAGTCGCCTCCGTCAGTGCCCATTCAATTGCTTTTAACTCTGCCCCTAACGGGCTTCGTTGTGGTGGTATTCTTTCGGAAAAGCTGAATAAAACCTCTCCATTCTTCTTTATGCCTATTCCACCCACACCAAATCTTCGCTCTTCCGCATTAAAAGCTCCATCCACCTCAACGGAAATCAAGTTCCCCTCAATTCTCTCCACACGATCCCCTTCTCGTTTCATATCATTACCATCTATCTTATCTTCCCCTTGAACCCTTCGAAACGACTCCAAGTAAGCCAAAACACTATCACTCGTCGTCCTCTTACACTGCTTTCTTGTAGACTCCATATCATGCAATATCGTGCATCGATATCTCCAAATTCCCCATGCCACCATAATAAACGCTCCCAGATCAAGTGCTCCTTCAGACTTAGAAGCCATCAAAAGGAGTTGACTTGTTGATAAATGCCTACCTTTCTTAATGAAATCCCAACATCCCAGCTTTTTTCAAATTTTTCGTACCCCAACACATGTAAAAATAACATGCACAGTAGAGGGCAGGAAGCTCCCACACAAACCACAATTAAGATTACACCCAATATTCATTTTCACAAGATTACCTTCAGCAGCTATGTAATCCCAAGATAATTTCCATCCAAAGATCTTGATTTTGGGAGGGACTTTCAACCTCCAAATGATGTTCCACCATTGCACATTCCCCCCCCCCCCCCCAAATCTTGAGTTCGATGCTTGATTCCTCCCAATTTCATTCATCCCTTCAGTTGACCAGTATCCCGTCTTCACACTATAATTACCAAAGGCGCCAAAAGCCCAAAAACGCCTATCCTCTTCATCTTTGCTACCAACTCCCGTTCTCAAAATTCCATCTACTTCAAAGGGCCAAAAGGCTTCCCGACCCATCTCATTTTTCCATTCTCGGTTGTCATTCAAGAAAGCATTCACATTATGCCCTGTCGCAATTCTTGACTTGATGAAACCTTCCTGAAGACCTTGGATCCAAGCATGCTTGAAAAGCGTGACACTTTTGCCATTTCCAATTATCCACCGAATCCCTTTATGCAAAATCTCCCTACTCGAACACAAAGATTTCCAAGTAAAAGAAGAGTTGGACCCAATATCTGCGTCCATGACATCTCCATGCTTAAAATATCGAGCTTTGAGTGTTCTTGCCAACAACGAATCCGGGTTCTGTATAATTCTCCAAATTTATTTTGCTAAATGCGCTTGATTAAACTGCACCATTCTTCTAAAACCCAAGCCTCCTTCAGATTTTGGTAGGCATAGTCTATCCCACTTCATCCAATAAATTTTTTTCTGACTATTTTTTTATTTGTTATATGATATCCTGTTAGATATTGTTTAATTGTACTTTAATGTATCGTAACATTAAAGTATTGTACGGATATCATAAAATAAATATGTTCTTTGAAATTTAGAATTCTATGCTACCCTATTATGCAGTATCATTTTTTTTTCCGTTACACTCATGTCATGTTCATTTTTATTTTCTCAATACACTTTATAATAATATAAAATACAACATCAATCAACTTTTTCACTCTAACCCTATAAAATTTTAAAACAAACATATATTTTAACTATTTATTACTCCCTCTATCGCACAATTGTTTGCACTCTTTCCTTATTCGTCTGTCCCACAATTGTTTGCACTTTCTAAAAATGAAACTTTTTCATAAACTCCACTCTCACAAAATTCACATATTTACACAAAATGTCATTACTTTTACACTTATTCCAACCACTCTTTTTACTTTATTCATATAAGTTTACAAAATTACCCCTCAACACTCCACTCATTACACCTTTTCCTTAATATGTGTGCCCACAAAGTGGTGCAAACACTTCCGGGACGGAGGGAGTAATATTTTCAAATACTAAATTTAAAAATAAATAAATCCGTAGACTATAATCTTAAATCAAACATACCCTTAGTGTCGTAAGCTGCATCAAGGCTTTTTTTTTTTTGCAACAATAGGAACTTCTTGATTACAAATTTTATACTATTATGGTTCTTCTATTTTTTTATATATTCTTCTCATCCCATGCAGTTGAAGTATACAAGAAGCAAGATGTCATTGGAAAATCGAACATCGAAAGGAGATAATTCAAGTGATAAAAAATTGCTACTATCTAAGAGAAATAATAATGGGCGGTTTAAGTCATTTTAAAAACAAAATAAAAAAATCAAACATCATAACTTGATAAAGTCGTCATCAAGAGACATAATACCAACCCTAAAAAGGTATAGTTTAAGGGTGGATGGAATAATTGTGAGAATAAAAAAACACAAGAAACTAAGAATAATGACATATCTAATCTGCATTGTTTACTTGTTTATAGAAGCAAACAAATTAGGCCGTCAGTGGCATTTCGAGTATGCCTTTTGGAAGGCCAAATGGGAAATGGGTGGGTCATCTTTGCCAAAATACATAAAAAATTATTCAAATCTTTCCCATTTCACCAATGAAATTGTTTTTCTGCTAAAATAATAATATTTGGTAATGAAAGATTACATACTTCTACCTTGCTACTTTATTGATACGATCACATCTCACATCACGTCGATTTCCAACTTATTAAAATGGCTAACATTATTGCAAAAAGGGGCCAACTAATAATAAGAAAATTAATGTAAATAGACATGTTAAAACAAAACTCTCCTTGTCCATACAAACCTTGAGATTAGTTCTCTAGTGGACCAGGTGGGCGTTAACCTTCTTTTTTCACACTAATAATTTATAGCATATCAAGTATCACGTCAGTGTAACACTTCGTATGTTAAACAGTATACAAATCGTAAACCAGGTTCATACGTATCTGAAAACTGTGACCCTCTAAAAACATGAACTGAGAACTTGGAACCGATGGTTCCAAACCATTGAACACCTTCAGACCCGTCCTGTTGTCTCATCCACATGATGTAATAGAGGGTCCACCGAGTCAGATCCACAAGCCGAATAAACTGTGTATATATCGAAGTTCAGACACGTTACTAAGTTACTATTAACAAAAAGGAAGAGCAAAGAATATTAGTGAGTGCTCCTTGAGCAAAGACACCTATTAAAACAACAAGAAGTGGCTCAAATTTCCTGCAAAGAATACGACTTCACATACATATAGGACTCTACATCAAACTCCACTTGCTAACTACTTTATTTCAACACAAAAAGACAATCACACAAAATTCCATTCACTTGCAGAGTTTCTTTTGTTCCATGATACATATATGCCTTTTTCGACGACTTTTACACCTCACTGGCTTCTTCAGCAGCCCGTGTCAATATCCAACATGCAGTTTATAATGCCGGAATTCAAAATGATAGTGCACTTAATTAAAGAATACGCAGCAAATATGCTCGAGATACCACCAATACTAACAATGTTTTCGACCCAAATAGACTTCAATTTATCATTGACAAGAATAATGTGATGATGACATGATGTTATCTACAAAATCAGAATTTGGATATCATTCTTTGAAGCACGAAAAGTCAGACAGTTAATTCTGTTAATGGCAGTTAAAATTAGATATTCAACCAACTCCAAAGGCAGTTTCTGGTGCATACTTTGAAAGACTTATTTGGGGCAGTTGCAGAGTCCATTTTTTCAGAACTTTTACACCATCTTTTAGTTGATGTGGCAAGCTTCAAATCGAGCCTAAGAAGTGGGTAGAACACCCAAGGGACCAGACTATACAGTGCAGCAAAGATCAGAATAAAATAAGTTTTTTGTTTTACATTTTGAGAGATTGACAAGTAAATTCTTGGTGTGTTCTTTTCATTTAAAGTTCAAAGTTTCTAGATTAACTCTTGTTAACATCTCCATTGTTGACCACTCTTCTGTGGATTATTTGCATTGATTACTGCTCTGAATCACAACAAATATAATGAGAGTAGCCTTGGTACAGGGTACGCAAAATCATTCCTCTAAACACTTAAGGCTAGTTTTTGTGATTGTCCGTCTTTAAAACTTCTACCAGAAATTTGTGTACTAAAATTCTATTGAGCAGATTACTAGCAGTTCATTATACACAATAAGCATATAAACGGGATGTTCCAAAATAAAAATAAAAATTGCAACTAAAGCCTTACAGATGTGTAGAGATTTGTTTGCAGGGTGGAATTATGCAATAAGATGATAATAAAGACTCCTTTCGTGTCTTCGGACACCAAGCATCAAGGTTGAGTAGTCATCTGCCTGAAAGAGCCAAGAAACAAAAGTAAAGGGAGAAGCTTTAGACGGATATGGTTTTATGAAATGTAACATAGTAGAATGCTCCAAAAAAAAGTACAATTAATCGAAGGCATCATTAAAGAATTCAAACTGATCATGTGTAAGCTGGGAAATCATGAAGAAAAGTTACGAGGTTCAGTTGCCCCAGTTGAAACCGGGTAATTGACACGGGCATTCTTATCAACTTATACCAATCAAACTTCAATTGCTCTCTCAGATACAAGTTCTATTGATGATATTAAATAATGGTGTAAAGACAAAATTTTAATTCATCCAGAAGCATGGGGCAGATCATATTTAAATTTCAGGATACTGCTATCCGTGGACAATTTAGTAAATTTTCAGCTCTGAGGAGATTCAGTCTCCGTTTAGTAAACTTTTTGTTACAAAACATTGAATATGAATCAACCAGCTAGGACATAATCAGAGGCAAAAACACATTTTCTCATTCCATTTGCATGAAATCCTTGAGTGGAACATTCGCAATTAAACACAGCATGAAAACACCAGAGCAACCAATTACATGCATTCAAAGCGGATCCAAACAGTGGTTCTAATGTCATACTAAAATCCATGCAAATTAGTAAAATTATGCAGCAAGTTGTGATAGAAGTATCTGGGTTACAACAGAAATAAAAAACTAACATAATGGAACAAACCTAATCCATGAAGTTGCTAAGTTGCTTATTGAGCAGCTGAATTTCTACTACATGGGAGTCTTTCTTGTATTAGACCTAGCCCTATTTCCAGAAAAATCTGAGTCCTTTGCGGTTCTTCTTGGGAAATTTGAATCACCATCTCGGCTATTTGTTCTCCTAGGAAACCTTGATGAACTGTCAAACGTATTCCCTTCAGCCCCTCTTCCATTAGTCCTCCTAGCCACATTTCTTCCTGCATTCCTTTCTTCAAATCCTGCACCTTTCCTTTTGAATATCCCTCTTTTAGTTTCATTTTCACCCTGAAAATTCTTCATGCGATCATCGTTCGCATAATTTCCAGTTCTAGACTTAGCCCCATTACCAGAGAAATCTGATTTATATCCTGTTCTTCTAGAGAAATCCCTGTCACCACCTTCAAAATTTGTTCTCCTAGATGGCCTTGATGAATTTTTAAATCCATTTTCTTCTCTGCCTCTTCCATTTGTCCTATTCCCATACAAATCTGAGTTCTTTGTGGTTCTTCTAGAGAAATTCGAATCACCACCTTGAGAATTCGTCCCCCTAGAAAACCTTGATGAACTTCTAGACACATTTTCTTCACCTTTTCTTTGGAATCTCCCTCTTTTACTCCCATTTTCTGTCTGAACAGGCTCCATCTCTTCATCAGACGAGTCCGACATTTCATCATCTTCCTCCGAATCACCACCTTGAACATTTGTTCTCCTTGAAACCCTTGATGAATTTCTAGATATGTTTTCATCAACACCTCTTCGATTTGTCCTATTCCTAGAGAAATCTGATTTCTCTGTGGTTCTCCTAGAATTCCTCCCTTCAAATTCTGCACCATTTCTTTGTACTCTCCCTCTTTTACTACCATTTTCACCCTGAATTGCCTCCGTCTGATCATCATCCTCATCTTCATCAGACGAATCACACATTTCATCATCGTCTTCCTCCTCACCCTCACCCTCAGCATCTTCCATTTCCCCTCCTTCACTTTTCTTCACAACAATGCCAGTCTTTTGCTGCCCAGATTTTGTTTTCTCCTCACCCTTCTCTACATTCATTACCTTAATATACTTAGATCTCATATCCATCAATGGATGCCTCTTGATCATCATCCCTCTCTTATATGCCTCCTTCAGAACCACCGTACGCATCCCGGTCTTAGTAGACACATAGAAAATCCCAGGATGCTGCAAAAACGCCAGTTTAAACCTCGACCTCAAACCCAAATGCTCTCCTAGAAGGAGAAGGCTTTCCCTCCCCGCTCTCTTCCCAACAAAAAGACTAAGAACCTCATGCAACACCGCCACTGACCACTTATCCGATTCATCAGTCTTTGCTGGCAAATGCACTGCGTTCTCATAAGGTGAAACATATGGCAACTTTTGCCACTCATCTAACCACTTCTTATACTTCTTATCCATCTCAAAATCTTTCGAAAACTGCAATGGGAATTCTATTTTCCCATCCTTTGCCCTCTTTTTTACCATCTCCGAAACTGCAAATTCATCACTCCAACAAACTAACTCAAGCACCTTCCCATTTTCACTAATTACCCGAAAATAGTCCGGAAACTCGGGAATTATATCCTTCTCGTAATCTTGAGGCAAACCTAATTCCCATTTCAACCTTTCCAACAACAAAATCGGAATTTTATTAACTCTACTAATCATCAACAGCTTCAAAAGGCGGCCCGCGATGTCCTGCTTATAATCCACACTCTGGTAAAGCAAATCTTCCTCTGAGTTTAGAGAAATAATCTCAGGGCTGAGTTTTATGTGGGGATGGATCTTAAGGGAACCCTGAAAAAATTCTTGAAAAATCGAAGGATATTTTCGGATAAAATCAATTGGTCGAAATGGGATTCCTAGGGTTTCCTTTGAATCTGCAACTAGGGAGAGTGGGATTGATTTTGATGGCTCCGAAATGATGAGGTTTTTAATATTAAGGATGGGTTTGAGGTGCTTGTCACGCTCCACGGCGTGGTCGAGGCCACGGTCTCGAGGACATTGCAGGGACGCTACGGCGTCGTACAGAGTGCGGATTTGGTGGCCGTGGCTGGTGCAGCGGCGGAGGTGCGACGAGTGGAAGCGGAGGAGAAAATTCATCACAAGGTTTTAGTAGGGTTTTAGGTTTAATGTTTTAGCAGTCTTACTTGTTATAATCAGAATCATTACGAGTTCTCACAACTCACGCACAGCTCGAAGCCAGCTTAGCTTACTCGAACTCAATAAACCTTTTTTTCTTTTCTTTTTTATATTTAAACTCGAACTTAATTTTAAAAAAAATTACTAAATACTACTTGACTACTCCACTTGAGTTTCAATTATTACATAATATTAATTAAATATTTTTATTTTATTTATAATTAAAATATATTTATATATAATTAGCATGTTGGGAGTTAGGACCTAATAGTAAAATTATGTGATTGGTGTCTACTACTCCCTCCGCCCGCTATAAATTTCCCCTTTCTTTTGGGTGTTTTGATTAAGAAATATGTTAAAATAATAGATACTTTTGGGTGTTTTGATTAAGAAATATGTTAAAATAATAGATAAAGTATAAGTGATGTGATGGTAAGAGAGAAAATAATAGATGGATATTAGATGAAATATGATAAAATAATAGATAAAGTAGAAGTGATGTGATGGGGAGAGAGAAAATAATATGTCAAAAAATGGAATAAGAAACTTATAATGGGACATCTATAAAAGGAAAGTGGAAAACTTATAGTGAGACGGAGGGAGTATTATTGAGCTCAAATTCGAGATTCGATTAAAGTCAAGTTAATATTTTTTTTAAAAATCGAATTAAGCATGAATAGCTCTCGGGGGGCTCGATTGACTTTATATAGACAACGCATTCCAATCTTACGTCTGCTGTGTTAGTAGTAATTATTTTGAAAGATCTGAAGTCAACTGTTAATTGCATAAATAGCTAGCAATTTCTCAATTTCATTATTTTTGTGAATTGAACCGGAGAGAGAGGGAGAGCTGTTGACGTGATCGGCGATGTCTTATACCAGTGGAAGGCCCTTTTGCACCTCTGCTGCCGCCGCCGCAGCATTAGCCTCACCGGAAGCCACCAAATCTTTTGATTCCTCCACTGTTTTGACGCCACAAATTCGCCATTTATCGGAGAATGTGCTCCGCAGCTGTTCCGAAGCTATCAACTTCTTCCACAGAAAATTGAAGTCTATACAGACAATCCACCACGAGTTTCAAATGTTAGAGGTATTTGAAAATCTGCTTTGAATGTAGGTGTATTTGCAGCCACTTTGTGCATTCAGCCTTTTTCCCTACTTATTTGCTGTTTGTAATTTCGGAATTATTGATCTTAGATTCTTAAATTACAACAGAATTAGATACTAGATATGAAGGATATGAGAACTGAGGGGCCCTTGGTTCAAAATTTCCAATGAGAATTGAATAGTCAATTACAGTGAGAATGATGATAATGTTGTGAGTGATTTTACTTTAATCATTGTATAAGTGGATACAAGAAATGATTGTTGATTGAGGAATTGTGAATGAATAATTGACGAGTTAACTTATTTTCAGACTTGTAGAAGTATATGAATTAGGAATGTGAGTTGATTGTTTTTTTTATTCTCATTAATCAGCACAATTACCCCTTCATTACCATTGCATATTTTTTAACCAAGTGCCCCTGAATTCAGTTTTTGTCACCTCTCTCTCTCTCTAGCTGGTAAGTGAAACTTAAAATGTATTCGGGACGAATTAATGGTAGCACTCAAAAGATTATCTTGTTTACTGTAGAGGCATAAACTATGCAGTGAAGTTTTCTTTGTAGTTTGTACATGTTATGTAGCATTAACAGATTTTGAGGATTTAAAGGCAGTTTGAGTTGTGAGTACAATTCAATCAGATTGCATTTCGGAGATCTTTTGATTTTTATGATTGAAACTTGAGGTTGGTATGCTTGAAAATTTTATGGGATTCTAGTTGTCAGGTGTCACTTTTTCTGGTAATGGATATTCCGTTAATAACCACGGATATCACGGGTGAAACACGTGCTTAATGGGCTCATTAACTTGATATTGTTCTTGATTTGACAAATTAGAACTCGGTTCCTCATATTCCATAGATGTTTATTATTTAACAAGGATGAAAATATGCAAAAACCACTTTGTTCTATGCTCACATCTTGGTATCGACTTAAAATATGCTCCCTCACTAGGTTGACTTGAACAGTTATGTTTTAGAATTTCATTGTGGCAATTAGAATCCAATTTCTTTATTGCAGGAACATAGGATGAAGTCTTTGGACATGAACAATAGATGCTCTATTGCATTGGACACAGTAAATGCCAGCAAGAACCGCTATAATAACATTTTGCCGTGTATGCCAATCTGCAATCTATCTATATGCCTCTGTTACTTGAATTTTTTCAGGAATAATAATCATTTTCAAAATTCTTTACTCCAGTCAACGATAACAGGGTTACTTTAAATCCACACAGAAACTACAGACCTTCACCTACAGGATATATCAATGCAAGCTTTATTATGGTTTGGTTCTCTAGCCCTTAATTCCATCTTATACCATACACAAGCTTGTCTTCAATATATTGATCTTTCTGTTCAAAATTGAATGTAGACTTCTGAAAGTGTTACACGGTTCATTGCAACTCAAGGTCCACTGCCTCAAACTGCAGAAGATTTCTGGGAAATGATAGTCCAGTATCGCTGCCCTGCCATTATTATGCTCACCGGGCTGGTTGATGATAACAATGTAAGTTATCTGATGGGATATTTTCTTTTTATCCTGTAAGTTATCCTTATTTCTGTTCTCGTCCTGTCAACTTTCACGAATTGAAAATTGTCATGTAGCTTTCAATTTTTGACATTTTGGTCCGGTTGCAGATTCTGATTGGTCAATCAGAGAAGCACCTCTTTCAATCAGTTACTGAACCAAAATGCCAAAAAATTGAAAGTTACAGGACTATTTTAAATTCGTGCAAGTCGACATGATATGGGTAACTTACAGCACTTAAAGAAACTATATTCCCGTTATATGATCTTTGTGATTTCATAGCAAAAGGCCTATAAACTATTTCTATGTGTTATGTTTATTCTTTGGTAGTTAATTGCTTTTTCCGCCTGTATAAGATTGACCAAGAAACTGTTATTTGTCGCTAAATGGAATAGAATGTATTGGTCTGGGCAACCTTGTCAATGCTACTTTCATTTACTATTTTAATGGAAATATATATACGCAGAAAGTTAAGTGTGGAGATTATTTCCAAGCAGACAACGGCCCTAGAGAGTTTGGCGAGATACGTATCACCCCTAAATGGACACAAACAACAGATACTTCATTAATCTTGCGATGCTTAGAGGTTAAAAACAAAAAGGTGATTTGATTTTCATAACCTGCAAATATAAAACTTATTGACTTGTTAATCACATATGCATTTCTCCCTTACTTTCAGTCGGAACAGACACCTATATCCGTTTTGCACATTCTGTATCCTGATTGGCCCGATTATGGAGTTCCAAACGACACTGCTGCTGTTCGTGAAATCTTCCAACGAGTATCTGCTATTCCAGCCAGCCTTGGGCCAATTGTTGTGCATTGCAGGTTTGTTTGCATTCTTAACTAAAATACGACTGATTGTTGAAAATATTTTATGTAGTCTTACGCTTATTGATTTAACAGTGCAGGCATTGGTAGAACTGGAACGTACTGTGTGATCCACAACACGATCCAAAGAGTTTTAAATGGAGATATGACTGCTTTAGATATTGTTAAAACTGTGTCCACATTCAGGTCACAAAGGATCGGAATGGTTCAAACACTGGTATGTTTTCTTGATACTTAAGGATGTCGAAAGTAACAGTTCATTGCTTAAATATCAGTTAATTAATATTTGCCGACAAAACTTCATTGTAGGAGCAATACATCTTCTGCTATAGGGCGATTCTTGATGAACTGGAAAGACTCGTATTTAGAAACAAATGCTAATGGTGGTTAAACCATTAAAGTTGAGATTTCGCTTCAGCTAGTAATCCTCGTTATTTCCTGTCTTGAATCGTTTATTTTATCCTGAATTTCGTCGCCATGCAATAGCCAGCAAACCAAACGGAAAGATAAGTCACACTGGACAAATCTGGCTGATCAGTTTATGAGCAAACTTCAATCATTCCTATTGATGATGTATAATTTGATTGATACATCCATCATTGTGATTTGAACTATGATATTTCACTTGTATTTGGAAAATTATGTTATTTATAAATATTATTTTCTACTATTGATGGTTTAGAATTCTGAATGATAGGAGTATATCATTTTCTTGATTTTAGTAGGAAAGAATGGGTCAAACAGAAAGAATTCAAAGAAAGAAAGAAAGAAAAAAGATGAGTGATCTTTAATTATATGCCATTGGTTTGATTCTCGTGGGCCCCTTCATGGCCAAGTAGTAACTAGTAAGAACTAAGAACCAACCAATTATAAAATATAATCATTACATTAATAGATTAAATACATAATACTTTTGAGCTGATTCTGAGATTAGCCATATATCAACTTAAAACTGTTTTTTAATTGATTTTTAGCATAATTTCTACTTTTTTATTTTGAAAAGAAAAATTATTCCCAAAGACTACCCACATTTTTTTTTGTATAAATAAATTTAAATCATTTTTTCAAAAGTATACTCATTTGCAATTACCTGACCTCTTACTGGAGTTTTTTTTTTGAAACGGAGAAAATATTATAAAACGAGTACCAGGAGTACTCAAAGAAAACGTCCAAAGTTATAAGGGACTAAAACATAAACAATACTCAATTGTAGATTGACTGATTTTTTGTCAAATTTGTTATTTTTAGAAATTTTGAGCAAATTGTTGGCTCTACGGGTAGTCTTTTATGAGCTACTCCGATATATAAAGGGTTCAGATCACTTGATAATTGAATCGGATAAGTGTAGAGGGCAAAAACCAAAAGCATCCGGGTAACACTTTTTTGTCACACTACACTCTTTCGATTACACGTCACACTTAGAAATAAGAACATTGTGTATATATGTGAGGCTTCCTACAAAAGTAGGGCAATAATGAGGCTAGGCCACAAGTGTTAAGCCTAATGGCCAAATCATAATTGGCTCAAGCCTAACAAACATTTTTATTTAGAAACACTACCCACTCACAATTTTTGCTCAATAAAATCAATTCTCCAAAAGTACCATTACTTGCAAATACCTCATAGGGATGGTGTTGAAAATCAGTTAAAATCGAAATCAAGTCGCTACAATACAAACCACTTTAATGCGAAAAATACAATAACAGTCGTCAGATCATATCCTTACTTAAAGGGAACGACCAGACAAATGTGATTTGTCTGAATATGAATAGTATCCAATCAAAAGTTTCGAATACCCATTTCGTGATGTGAGAACTTTTGATTCGTAGTGCAATGATTGCGAAATTGATAAGTTATTATATTTTGAAAGCGATCGTTATAAAGAGTAAAATAACACATTTCATTCATATACAATCTATCAATATAGAAATACTTGATATTTCCCATTAAACCATTAATTTTATTTAAAAGATGATTTTAAATTGGCATTCCCTAGATTTTCTCATGTTTTGTGAAGTGGGATATCTCTGTTTTGTTAAAATTTGGAGACTTGTATCAACATATTCAAGATTGCCCTGGTTTCTAGGCAAATCTTTTTGTCCTAATAAAAAGGAAATCGTACGCGTAAGGATTATATTCTTTCTTGACTTGAAAAAATAAAGCACATATATCCATCCTTCTGAAATAAATTAGTCGAATGTCCATACTAAGACCAAACAAAAAATGTGATTAGGTTCACCATTAAATGCAATTCATATCTTGTGAGTCCATTTATTGTCATAAGATTCCATTACGACTAAGTGATTGGCTACAAGAATTTAATCAATTTATCAAGGCTGTCTTCACGTTTCAAATTTTTTAAAAATGAAAATGTCTTAATTAATTAGTAACATAATTACTATGAAAATGTTGAAAAACACCAAAAATATTATCCGTTAATCTCTTCATCCCAAGTATACAATTCATTGTTTCTTTTTAGTCTGAATTTTTCATATTTTTCTAGTCATTCATTAAAATACTTTACTTTATTTTTTTAATTCACCGCGTATAAAATAAGGGTATTGCTGTATTGCATAGAGTTCTTTGTATAACAATATAATCGAAAAATGAAGTAATTTATTTAAGGAAAAACGTGTAAGATAGATAGCAATAGTTTTCTTTTTCCTCGATGCAAATAGTCTTTGGGGTTTTGAGTTTTGACCGGAAATAGTGGGGGAGAGGGGGAGAGAGAGAAAGTGAAAGAAGAGAGTGGCTTCTCTACTCCCTGACCTAGTTTAGTTCTTGAATCTTGATTTTAGAGTCAATTTGGTGTGTTGTAGCAGAGCAGCAATCAGCATCACTACTTGCACCATTAACAAGTGGACTGAATGAAGAGTTTTCCACAACAAAAACAGCTCTCCTTGTACCTGAATCTTGATTGCCCTCTACAGAAACACACACAATTGCAATTAATCTTCTGCTGCAGAGATCCCTTTTCTTTTCATCATTGCAACCTTTCTCTTTCACTGACGACTTGTGAGTATATATATTTATTGTGGAAATAGAAAAGAGACGCGGCCTAGAATCTTTTCTCTCCTATGTTAGATCCAAGTCTACATCTTAATCTTCTTTTTGTCTCTTTTGATAAATACCTCAAGTGGGAAGAAACTATTTCTTGATTTTTCTTCTCCGGTAGGGTTTTTCAAGTTTAATTTGATGAACATGGTTTTTTATACCTTTATTTGTTCTTTATCCCGACTGTGAAGTTCGAATTCTAATTTGTTATGTCATGTTTGATCCTTTCATTTGTTGTGTCTCTAGATTGTACTTTTGGTTTTAGGTTCTTTTTTCGTTGAATGATTTGGTACCACTTGTTGACTTACTTTGGAATTTCTTCTGTTCAAAGTTTATATCCATTTGTTCTTAATTCTGTGCATTGCTTGTGTGGTTTATCTTTATCTCCTAAGCTGAGTGTTCTTCAAATTGTGATCTTTTGCTTCCACTCCCTTTCTTGATTTGCAGTTTGAGCTTCTGCCACACCATTCGATGTATTCCAATTCAGAATCAGATTTGTGATTTCACTATTCCATTGCTGAGATCTTTTGGAAGAAGTATCTGTTCACATTTTTTGTAGGACTGTTTAGATGATTAGTATCGAATAGAATTGTAAATCTTTAGAGTCACAATGGGTGGGCTTTGTTCAAGAAGGTCGACAGATGAGGCTGCATTAGCTGGTGCGATTCCAAATGTCAATGGTCACTTTAGTTATGGCCCGGGAATAGTTTATCAATCTCGTGGATTGAATATTCAAGAAGATAATATTGTGACAGATGTGGAAAGTACTAATAAGCCCCAGAGAGAGCAATTTTCGTTTCCAGAATTGAGCCCTGGTCCTCATGGGACGCAAATGGATGACATTCATGATGGAATACCTCGTCTGTCTAGGGCGTTATCTGATAAATATAGAGCAACAAGATCAAAGCAAGTTGCAATTGCAAAGGTATGGATACAATGGGTGTGATTCTTGGCTATCTCTTGTTTATTCTGTGTTGCAATTGCAAATATTTTATCTTGGTATGTGTTATATTATGCCATTGTGCCAAAGGACTTAATTGGAACTTGAATGTTGATTGAAAGCTAAAATTGTCATAGTCAGTATTTTAATGAGTCACACTTGTGTGCACTCAGTTGCATGGTACAATTGGTGCAATTGAGCCACAATTTTGACTTGTTCTAACATGGAGGGTCAAAATTCAATTGGACAATTGGAGATTTATTCATATCACTTAAAATATGGTATGCACTCAATTGCATACAAGAATTTGCCATTTTGAATATGATATGTTTAATTTTGTAACTATACTTGATTTTTATTTGCGAACGTTCTTATATTTGCTAATTCGCTTAAGAATATGGAATTATAACTAGACATTTTCTTATTTCTTCGTAGGTATCAGAGATGAGTTCACTTATTGGCAGAGCAGGCACGGTTGGCCTCGAGAAAGCCGTTGATGTGTTGGATACCCTTGGTAGTAGCATGACTAATTTGAATCTCAGCAGCGGTTTTGCATCCGGGATAGCTACAAAAGGAATCAAAATTGCGATTTTGTCTTTTGAAGTGGCAAACACAGTAGTTAAAGGTGCCAATTTGATGAATTCCCTTTCACAAGAAAATGTACAACATTTAAAGGAGGTGGTACTCCTTTCTGAAGGCGTGCAACGTTTAATATCACGGGATATGGATGAACTCCTGAGCATTGCAGCATCTGACAAGAGGTTTCAATATTTGAAATAGTTTCTCAGTTTATGATAGGCTTAATTGCGGCTAAAATCACGACTTTTACGTTAATTGCAGTTTAATCCTGACAATTTTTTTTTTTTTTTTGCAATTGAAAGTTCTGGGCATCCCCCCTCTTGCCCGAGTCTGCCGTTATTAGGCCCTAAATCACAGTTTACAATTCAACTCCACAGTAACACTATGATTTAAATTGGTAATTGATTTGCTACTATTCAATTGTCTAGATTAAACAGCAATTATAAAAAAGATCCTGATTTTAGCCATAATTAAGCCTTTGTGATTCTCATTAATCATCTCCATGTTATCTGATGTCGTATCCTAGTATATGGGCTTATTTTATCTGCAATTATTTTCAGGGATGAACTGAAGGTTTTCTCTGGAGAAGTCATTCGGTTTGGGAATCGCTGTAAAGATCCTCAGTGGCACAACTTGGACCGTTATTTTGAGAAGTAACTGCAGTTATCCTCTCTCAGTTTGTGCTTCATATAGTTGTTTATAGATAGACTAAGTTGCCAATATAATATTCAGTTCATTTCTACAAAATTAGGTTGGAGTCGGAGCTCACGCCGCACAAACAATTAAAAGACGAAGCAGAAACTGTAATGCATCAATTGATGGTGTTGGTACAGTACACTGCGGTAAGTTAAGATATCTCATCGTCTATTTGCTTACCTTCTTTCTTAGCAGATCGATTTTGCATGACATGTGCAATATCGGTTTTATGCATGTGAAACTTTTCTTAATATTTCTTGAAGGCCATGCATGCCAAACTAATGATATTCGGGAAGAAACACACACTCGTATTTTAATATCTCATTAAATATTGTAAGTATTATTGATGCAGTTTTGAGTTAGAGAAGAACAACTGAAAGCTAGTTTACTGTTTTGGGTTTTTGAAAGATTCAGTAGATCTCATTGTTTATACTGAAGCAATTAGGATGTTGGTGGGTTGATGCAAACTCATATTTTACAGTAAAATGGTTCAAGGTTCCCTTTAACAAAAAACTGTCTTGGAAAACCCTGCTGTACTTTATTTTGGTGTTCATGAAATTTGAAAAGGATATATTACATGGGTTTTGCAGGAACTTTACCATGAACTGCATGCGCTGGATAGATTTGAACAAGACTGTCGCCGAAAGGGTCAAGAAGATGACAACTCGAGTGCTGCACACAGGGGTAATTATTTTCCTAATCTCTAGATTGTTTTATTATTACAATCTTACTTTTGTTTTTTGAAATGCCAAGATCTTATGTCTCTGAAATATCTAAGGCTGTATGAAATCTGTGAAAATGCCAAAAAGATTTGTAGTAATGATTGAGCAAAGTTTATAGAAAGGTACTTTAATATATGGTGAATGGAAATGAGAAATTTGTTCTGATTTTAGTTGGCCTGTTTTAGGTAGCTATTGGATTTAACCACTGTGGTCTCTTATTTACATTTGTATGGTGAATTCTTATTTCTGCTTTTATCGAAATATTCATATATGGTGAATGGAATCGAGAATTTTGTTCTGATTTTAGTTGGCCTGTTTTAGGTAGCTATTGGATTTAACCACTGTGGTCTCTTATTTACATTTGTATGGTGAATTCTTATTTCTGTTTTTATCGATATATTCATTTACTCCGTAATGTTTTCCTGGAGCCTTCAATGTTATTCTTTTTGCTATAAGCTACTTGTGACTGCTTTTGTTAACAAATATGCTAGCTTATTTTTACATTTATCTGTTTCTGTTTTAAAATTTTATTTTCTTTTCTTGAAGGAGACAGCCTCGCAATTTTACGTGCAGAGCTGAAGAGTCAAAAGAAACATGTAAAGAATCTGAAAAAGAAGTCCTTGTGGTCTAAAATTTTGGAGGAGGTAGCAATTTTAGTCTTTCTTTTAATTTGGGTTCTTATTGTAAACTTTTTATGAGTATAAATCTCTCTGTTTTTTATTTTACAACTGAATTAGAATTTATTCCGTAGCAGGTTGCTTATTACATAAATACTATTCTTGCCTTTTGCTATCAAGATTGTTCTTCAAACACCAACATTATTTTCGTTAATTTGATATGTTAAGGTGATGGAGAAGCTTGTCGACATTGTGCATTTTCTACATCTGGAGATATATTCCGCATTTGGCAGCAGTGGTAATGCATTCACAAACTTCAAATTTATTAAATATGCTCAATAAAATTTTAAATGCTATTTATGTCATCGTGTGAGTTTTCTTGAATTATTTAGTTGCTTATTTCTATTCTTTAAACAGCATAAAGGGGAAAAGATGAGCTGAAAATCATGCAGTTTGTGTTTTTATATTTCTGTTTCAAATATTTCTTAAAATTTGTTCTTTCTATCATAGATACAATTGTAACATTTTTCTATGATGATGGAATTTCTGTTGAAGATGGAAACGAGCCAGTAAAGAATCAGCAGCATCAGAAGTTGGGATCTGCTGGACTTGCACTACATTATGCAAATATAATTTCCCAGATTGATACACTTGTGAGTTTGTCGTCCTTAATTTGTTGATGACGTTTCTTTGTCGTATTATATACTAATGATTTATGCTTTAATAGACAACTTCGTATATTCTGACAATTTCGTACAATTTTAATCAGGTGACGAGATCAAGTTCGGTGCCACCAAGTACAAGAGATGCCCTTTACCAGGGATTGCCACCAAGTATAAAGGCAGCTTTCCGCACCAAATTGCAATCTTTTCAACTCAAGGAAGAGGTTCTCTCTCTCTCTCTCCCCCTCGTTGTGCTTGTCTTCCTAGAAAATGACGATCACTAAATGTGGTTTTTTTTTTTTTTTTCTTTTTCTGCAGTTTTCGGTCCCACAAATTAAGGCAGAAATGGAGAAAACACTCCAGTGGCTGGTCCCTATGGCGACAAACACAACAAAGTAAAACTGCTAACACTGTTATTCAGTTACTCATCAGAGGGTGGATTGCATTTAATGATATTAAGTTGAACTTCGGTGGCTTTCTTGGTTTTTAATGCCCATAACCCACTTGATCAATCATAACTTTGTTTATACTTTATACGTCATCTTGTATCCCCTTATTGAGTTCCATATGTTCTCTAGTTTGAACTTTTCTAAATACACATTAACTATTTGGAATGATTGGAAACAGGGCTCATCATGGCTTTGGTTGGGTCGGAGAATGGGCGAACACTGGGTAAGCTTATTCATCCTGGTGATTATATTATGAAGATGAAAAAAATTACTAAATCTACCCTTGAGGTTTGGCCTAATTACAGAAACATCCAATGAAATTTTATCTTACAAACTTCCTGTTTGGGTATGGCAGCTAGCCCCTTGTAGTTTGTGTTTTTTTAACAAATCAAAGCAGAGTTAAAATCCATTTTGGTTCCGTAATCTTTGCCTTATCCGCAAAAGGTCCAAAAGGAGTTATGGTTCCAATTTAATCTCTTAACTCCATTGGTACGTTTTTGGCCCCAAAGTCAAGTACAATGTCGTTATTGGGCACAGTTTTGGCACGTGAGGTTGTAAAATTGGTTCCATAATTTTTGCCTTTTTCCACAAAACGTGCCAAAAAAAAACGACACTGTACTTCCAATTCTGGGACCAAAATCTGACCAATTAGGAAGTTCTGGAATAAATCGAAAAACTTAACTTTTTTGAGACGTTATGAGAAAAGGACAAGTTATGAGGCCAAAATGGATTTTATCTCAATCAAAGCACGCCTCTCAATTGGTGAATTTTGAGGAAACAATCATTCCTGGGTTTTTTGTAATTAGATTTATACGTCAAGCGTAATTTTTGTAATCATTCCCTTTGACAAAGTAACTGTTTTCATTATGTTCAACTGGATACCTTGTTTTCCCCAGGTCGGAGATGAACCGTAAACCTGCTGGCCAGACCGATTTGCTGCGAATAGAAACACTCTATCATGCAGACAAGGAGAAAACAGAAGCACACATCCTCGATTTGGTGGTTTGGCTTCATCATCTTATCAGCCAATCGAGGGCTGCAAATGGCGGGGTTAGATCTCCTGTAAAATCCCCGATCAGGTCCCCAAACCAGATGATGCTTCAGTTATCGGGTCATAAACCAAGCTCACCTTCATCAACATTGTCGGTAGAGGACCAGGAAATGCTTAGAGACGTGAGTAAACGAAAACTTACACCAGGTATAAGCAAGAGTCAAGAATTTAATACATCAAGAAGCGCGTTGTGCAAACACCATAGATTAACTAAGAGCAGCAGCCAGTCTCCAACTAGAGAAATTAAGCGGGACCCATTCCCTATCAGGAGGCCTTCCTCTCTTCCGATTATAAACTTTGATATTGATCGAATCAAAGCATTGGATGTGATTGATAGAGTCGACTCAATATGAATACAAAGCGCGTAATGATGATGATATTTGGCAATGAGTGTGTCGATTATGCATGCGTTGAACGTGGAAAGTTAGAGGCCAGTTTTCTCTGTGAAATCAAGAAAACGAGCACCAGGGAGGACAACCAATCCAGAAAAATGTTGTTAAAAGGGCTATACAGTTTTCTTCTTTCTTTCTTTCTTTCAGTATGTGTACAGAATGAGGTATACTTGTTTATGTCTATTAGTCTCATGAGTCCTTTTTTAGTGAGATCCATTCTGCCTTGCCTTTCTGAATTGCATTTTGTATGATAATTGGAGTTAATGGAGCAATATTATCTTTTCTTTCGGCCCTCTAGATGTTATACTCGTGAAATACAAACCCACATTAACAACATTTTTAAGGTAATAAAACAACAAAAGTATGTGTATAAAGTAATTTTATGAGTGTGTCAATAGTCACCTCCTAATAGATCTATAATGGTTAGGGGTCTGCAAAACCGATCGAACCAAATAAAATCATTAAATATGGTTCGATTTTAAAAATTGATTTTTTTTAGTATGGTTCGATTTACGATTTTCAATAATGAAAAAATCGAACCAAATCAAATTAGTTTTTTTTTTTTTTTTTTTTTTTTTTTTTTTTTGAGGAAGGCAAACCGAACTAGTATTACACACATATATATATATATATGTATAATTATATAATATTATATAAATAAATAGTATAATATACTATACACTTTATTTATAATTTATAGAAATAATTTTTTTATGACTTTTCTAACTCATAAGGCAAATATTAATACTATACCTAATAATCGATATCTTATTTGGTGGAGGAGCATAGAAACTCCAATAGTTCCAGCATATTATTTATTTATTATTGGAGTATATTTTTATAAAAGGAGCAAATAAAGTTTATTAGAAATATAGTATTGAAGAACATGTCCAAATCAAATTACTATTTTATCACTTTCATTTTTGGTGCATTTTGTTTCTTATATTATATAAAAAAGTTTTTATAGTTTTCTTTTTATCCGATGTTAATCATGTTATAACATTTATAAAATTGGATATTGTGTACTTAAAAATTTGATGTAATCTGGTGGATTTTAAAAGGACTTTGGATGTAATTAAATAAAAAGTTGTACCTCAAAATTATTTGATCATCTTTTTCCATTGCGATGACTTAAAAAAAAAACGAAATAGAAAATGGTAAATGTTGGAGAAATTGATTAATTTTAATTTATTAATTGATTTTAATTAATTGACAAAGTGGGATAGCTCAAGTGGTTAGAGCACCATTACCTAGGCATTATGTCTGGGTTCGAGTCATGGGGAGGGGAAAAAGGGATGGGTATTTAACTTCCATAAAAAAAAATTGATTTTAAAATGAGAACACTCGTCTTTGACCAATTTATTGAGGGCTATAAATGTAATTTCAAGAAAATTAAATGGCATAAAATCGTTCTACTCTCGGAGTAGATGTTCGTAGTGTATTTAAAATCTCAAAACCGAATTTCGGTGAGTGAGAAATTAATTCACGAAGTTGAAACGTCAAATAATACACTTTATGGGATAAAGTGTTACAACATGATAATTGTCCCACATTGAAACTTTGAAAGTTTAGTGGGGCTAATTACTCCTTATAAATAGGAGGATGTTACAATGGTTCAAATAATAATGACTAAGGGGCAATCCAATAGTCTATACGGATGCACGTGTGTGCTCGTCTGGATGAGCTTGGGCCTAGTTAGTGCTGTTATTCGAATCGAGCTTTAACGAGACTCGGCTCGACTCGTTAAGGCTCGATAAGGCTTGACTCGTTTAGCTTAATGAGCCGAGTTCGAGCTCGTTAGATACTCGATTTACTAACGAGCCGGCTCGAGCTCGACTTGTTAGGCTCGATAACTAATTTTTTACAAAAAATTCCAATAGGCTCGTTAGGCTCGACTCGACTCGGTAGGCTCGTTAAGTTCGTTAGACTCGTTAACGAGTCGAGCCGAGCTCAATTTTTAACTCGGCAATGTTATCGAGCCGAGCTCGGCTCGACTCGATAAGAGCTCGAGTCGAGCTCGAACCTCAAATACTCGGCTCGACTCGACTCGAAATAACAGCTCTAGGCCTAGTCTTGGGCTCGTGACTCGTGGGTTTTAAATTTAGGCTTTCAGACCCATCGAAATTGGGTTAACCCAAATAAATTTAAAAGTTGAATTTGAACTATGACGAATTTGGACGTTGAGGATGTCTAGGTACATTGACGTTACAAATTGTGGAGACCCCTCACATGTGGAACATGCGGTTACAAGACGTTACAAATAGCATGAATGCCATAATAAATGTGGAGACCCCTCACATGTGGAACATGCCTATAAATAGGGTGCATGTTTCATGTTGCAAAACACTCTTACACACAACACTTGAGATTTTCTAGAAAAATCATAGCATCATACATTCTGCATCAAGCATATAGAGTGCAGTCCAGTTTTCGTGTCGATTCACTTCGTTGGAACTCTATACGTTATGGTGCTGCTCGTATAGAGGCGAAAGTCGTTTTACCTTTTAAAACGTTACGTCAAACCGTGAGCACTAGCTGACTTGTTCGTATTTTTGAATAAGTTTTTCCCAAGTATATTTTCGTTCCAAGGATTTAATTAAGTGCCAATGAATCCCTAAAGTTGCAAGTTATAATGCCATTGTAGTAACTAAGCTTGTTTGTTTGGATTTTCGGGAATTTAAAGACAAGTATGAAACTAGATGAACTAAACAAGAAGAAATGAACAAAGCAATAACAATATATCTAACTTCCTTTCGAAAGTGCAAGGTGAGAGTAATCTCTCGGGTGCTTCCGTTTTGTGGGTAATTCAATGAGTTAACGAATCAATTGCATGAATGAACCTATAAATATGGGATAAGCTAAAGGCTATCACTCGTGTGTGTAGACCAATCCCTTGTGAGGCTTAGGTGAACACGTGCATCGATTAGCAATTATATAGTCTAATCAATACCATAAGCTCCTAAGATAGTGTCTCATAAACACGTTCAACACGGTTACTAATGTTTATGAGACGCCCTCTCACTAATCTAATAGACGACCTCTAATCGACTAGTGTCTAGTGTCGTCGATCTAAGCAATAAACCCCCGGTCGGTGTAGCTAATTACTATGTTAATTCTAATTGATTAATTCAAGCTCATACACACACTCTTAATCATGCAACCCAATACGGTCGTTGAAGTCGACAAAACTAACAATGCTAGCTAATAGGGTGAATTAATCAATTGAATCATGAAAATTACAACACTAGAAACATATACACCCAATTCCTAAGCTTTTTTTTTTTTTTTTTTGTTACAAGTTAAATACCCATCCCTTTTTCCCCTCCCCATGACTCGAACCCAGGACCTAAGGCCTAGGTAGTGGTGCTCTAACCACTTGAGCTATCCCACTTTGTCACCCAATTCCTAAGCTAATCATGCAATTAATCTATAATTACACTAAACACCCATCAAAACATTCACACCCAAGGCAATAAGAGTTTAGCCCATGGTTCTAGAAGAGAATTCCATGGTTAAAACAACTAATAACATCAAACTCATAGTAGAATAACAAGAGATTGAAGAAATTAAGAAAATACCAAAATAAATTGCAAAATAGATTAATATCACCTTGATCATGAAAATGTAGCTACAAAACGATGTAATAGACGATGCCCGATGATAATCGTAGCTTGATTTGAAGTAAAAACCACTAATCTATCTAATTTAATGAAGAATCTAAACTAAAAATGAAGAACACCTACAACTATGTGAATGTGTGTGTGGAATTGTTTGTAAAAGGAGTAAAAGACTCCCTTTTAAAACTCAAATTGGAGCTATTTATAGTTGGGGTAGAAGTCTTGGAAGAAATTTGCACTTAGGTCCCTCGAAATTTGGAGAAAATGGGCCAAAAACCCCGAAAATGATGTGACCCGGCCGGGTGGCTCCCACCCGGGCATGCCACCCGGCCAAAAGATGAAGCAAGTGCATGTTGGGGCCTTGCCCGGGTCGAATCCACCCGGCCGGGTGGGTTCCACCCGGGCCAAATACGAAACAACTTAAAATTCTGCCTTGCCCGGGTCGATTTTGACCCGCCCGGGTCGATTCTACCCGGGCATGCTTTTTCGTCTCTTTGTATCTCGAGCTTCCGACCTCCGATTGACTCGATTCTTTTTTTCATTCCACTCCGTTTTTCGAGACGAATCCAACCGTGCACTCCTCTTCCTGATCCAGTAAAATATGGTTGGTGTTTTGCTCCAAATTCCATCTTATTTCCTACAAAATCGACAAAACACAACCTTTCTCTCATTTCGGCTTAAACAATCATATTCAATGTATAATTCAATGAAATCAACATCAAATGAGCTTCAAATATGCATCTAAATAGTGTAAATTCCACCCGAATCACTAGCCGGGACGTATTCATTTTGCGGGAAAAAGGGTTTCCTTGACTCGACTTTAACTTTATTCCTATTGTTCGTGAGATGGGGCCGTTGCTGCTGAATTCGAGAACCTACCTGTTTTGGGAAGCTGCTAAAGGAGAAAAGCTGCTAAAAGAGGAAAAGTGAAGACTTTGTGTAAATATTTATTTAATTGTATTTATAATTCTGTTATTTATTTCTGTCAATTTTGTAAAGCCATTGTTGGGTGCTCAAAAATTCCAACAATCGCAAAACGAATGATGTACTCGTAGCAATGGCTAACGACGGAGATAACGATAACAACGTTATAATTAGCAAGGTTTCTCTGGGAGGATCCACCTGTGGTCGATGAAAACGACACGGATAATGCTAAACATGTTGTCTACGACCAATGGGTCGTTGTGACTTTATGAGTTGTAACTACGTCCTTGGAGGACTAGTTGACGCGTTGTATAACATGTACCAGTCGGTTCGTACTGCCAAAGAACTTTGGAAGTCTTTGGAACGAAAGTACAAAACCGGAGATGCCGGAACTAAGAAGTTCGTGGTATGAGTCTCTATGACTTGTTTATGAAACTCCGGATTGAAAAATACAATTGGAGAATGGTCAAATGCTATAATAATAATAGCATATGAATAAAATTACATTTACGATTACTTATGTTATTAAATGTTCCTCTTTATAGCGTTTGAGATTTTTGTAAATCTAAAGCTATAAAAAGATTAATAAATTATAATTTATTAATATTCCAAATATCAATAAACCGAAAGGGTGTATGATATGTGTGGAAGTTTAAAAATTGACAAAAATTGTCATTTAATTTTGAAAGGAACATTAGACCTCTACACTTAAGTCACATAGACGTATGTGATTTGAAGTTTGTGCAATAAGAGGTGAGTTTGTAAATACCTCAAAATGTGGGGGTATTTAAAAATGTTTGGTCTTAAGCAGATCTGCTACAAAAGGCTTAAAATCGAGATCAAACAAATGTGCTAGAAGAAATGAGTCCAAAAATCCCCAAATAAAAACGTAAACAGTGGTAACCCAACCATGTTGACTGGAGATCCCAAGATCTTGGTTCAATGGGAAAACTAAGCTTTGAATGTTTGTTGGAAACACTTGGTATTCCCGACCATTCCTTGGAGAGCACAACACCAAGTGTCGAAACCCGTAAGATTGTGGTAAGGTTAAGTCTTTGACTTTTAATGATTCCTAACGCCTCGAGGAGGTTGAGTATGACGGGATACTCTAAAGGAGATCACCTATATAAGTGAGAAGTGAGGGCCGCTTCGACTAACACTTATTAAATTAAAGTATGTCCATGACCAAAACGGACAAAAACGTGAGAACGAAAAGACATTGATGCTTTATTGTGTCTACACTGTTGTCTCGGTACACACCAAGGAGGAATAGTTCAAGGCATTATGTCCACTAAGCCGCCGGTGTACTCGATAGTGGTTGACTACGGAAGGTTAAAAGCCACAAGCTACCTATCCGGATGCAATAGTGTCTCTTGAGAACTGGATTGCGAGTCTGCATAATTATAGGTGTAATTTTCACTCATGTGGGGGATTGTTGGAGAAATTGGTTAGAAATTGATTAATTTTAATTAATTAATTGATTTTAAAATGAGAGTGGAGAACACTCGTCTTTGACCAATTTATTGAGGGCTATAAATGTAATTTCAAGGAAATTAAATGGCATAAAATCGTTATACTCTCGCAGTAGATGTTCGTAGTGTATTTAAAATCTCAAAACCGAATTTCGGTGAGTGAGAAATTAATTCACGAAGTTGAAACGTCAAATAATACACTTTATGGGATAAAGTGTTACAACATGATAATTGTCCCACATTGAAACTTTGAAAGTTTAGTGGGGCTAATTACTCCTTATAAATAGGAGGATGTTACAATGGTTCAAATAATAATGACTAAGGAGCAATCCAATAGTCTATACGGATGCACGTGTGTGCTCGTCCGGATGAGCTTGGGCCTAGTCTTGGACTCGTGACTCGTGGGTTTTAAATTTGGGCTTTCAGACTCATCGAAATTGGGTTAACCTAAATAAATTTAAAAGTTGAATTTGAACTATGACGAATTTGGACGTTGAGGATGTCTAGGTACATTTACGTTACAAATTGTGATGAACTTGGACGTTCGGGTGTCCAGGTTCATAGACGTTTCAGTAATGAATTTGTAACCGCAAAGGAGTTACAAAACAATGAATGTCATACTTAAATCTTGTAACCGCAAGACGTTACAAATAGCATGAATGCCATAATAAATGTGGAGACCCCTCACATGTTGGAACATGCCTATAAATAGGGTGCATGTTTCATGTTGCAAAACACTCTGACACACAACACTTGAGATTTTTTAGAAAAATCATAGCATCATACATTCTGCATCAAGCATATAGAGTGCAGTCCAGTTTTCGTGTCGATTCAGTTCGTTGGAACTCTATACGTTGTGGTGCTGCTCGTATAGAGGCGAAAGTCGTTTTACCTTTTAAAACGTTACGTCAAACCGTGAGCACTAGTCGGGACGTATTCGTTTTGCGGGAAAAAGGTTTTCTTGACTCGACTTTAACTTTGTTCCTATTGTTCGTGAGATGGGGTCGTTGCTGCTGAATTCGAGAACCTACCTATTTTGGGAAGCTGATAAAGGAGAAAAGCGGCTAAAAGAGGAAAAATGAAGACTTTGTATAAATATTTATTTAATTGTATTTATAATTCTGTTATTTATTTCTGTAAATTTTGTAAAATCATTGTTGGGTGTTCAAAAATTCCAAGAATAAAGTAGGTTTAATGGCTACAATTACGTGTAGCAATCTCTTGAAGTATCGAAATGCAATACATGCATGCTTGTTGAATGCCAAAAACATAAGATGTACTACTGTAAAAATAAACTAGTGTAAAAATAAATACTTCATCAATTCCAACAACCCATTGCTTTGGAAAGAAACAAATATTTTAAAATATTAATGATAGGTAAGAAAAATGTCATTTATACGATGATACAATGAGAGTAATTTTAATACATATAATACTCTCTTTCTCGTATTAACTTTCACTGAAAATTGAACACACAAAAATAGTGTTTTAAAACGTAATTTTGTATATTTTATATATAAAATAAAGAAAGATATTGAAAAATACAAATACATTTAAATTTTATGGAGGATTATCAAATTTTAAAGTGTACAATTTTTTTTGGAAACTTACGAAGAGAACAAAAGTGGTTAAGTTAGGAGTATTGCATAATAAATTCTTAGTTACATAATAAATATATGGATAAGTAGTTGCACTGATCTGTAGTTGTAACTAAAGTTTTTGTCTACTGAAAATAGGTTGATAGTTGGTAAAATTTAGGTAGTCAATTGTCAGATGTAAAGTAATGTATTGATTGCACCAGTTTTTTGAAATGCTCAAAATTTAAACTGGACATGTATTTGTATTTTCAGGTCACCATAAATTCACATGAACACAATTCAGGTTATTTGTTAGTGTATAAGTTTATATTGCATTGGGAACTCCAATTAGTAGGGATAAATTGAAAGCATCATGTGTAATTATCTAAATTACTGTACGAATTTCGTTGTTTTACTGTGTATAAAGTCAGATTATGGGGGTATGCATTTTCTAAGTTCTAACTATTTGGAGATTTGTATGTGTTATTTAATATATTATTTACTCAAAATATTTTATGTTCTTTTTGTTTAATATTTTACTTCACTCACTTTTGTTATCATAAATTTTCCGAATTTATCATTTCAATTTTATCGGATGTTCCAGAAGGAGTTGTCGAGTTGCCACCACAAAATTTTAAAAAAATGTTTATGTATTTTATTAACACCGGACCTTTAATATTTACATAATTTAATCTAACGAGATAAATGATTAGTTCGTTAATATTATTATTTTTATTTACCCATAATTTCTTTATGTAGTATCGTGAAATAATCAATAATGCAGATATTGGGTTAGGCTGCTACCGATCGACTTAATTTCTTGCAAATCGACATGCTTAGCAGAAAATAGGATTAGATGTCGTCTAGGCGGCTGAGTCGGTTATAGACGTTTTTTTTAGAGTTTAATAATAATAAAAAATTTAAAAATAAAAAAACTTAAAAGGTTGAATAGTAGAGAATCTTACCCAAATTCATAACACATGCATAATCTTTTTTTTCCTTTTCTTCTTTATTCAAAGAGGTTACGGAGTACTATATACGGAGTATGATTTTTTTTTTATGCAAAATGATGATTTTTTTAACCAAGAGGTTACTATACAGTATGAAATAACCAATAATGCAGATATTGGGGTAGGCTGCTACCGATCGACTTAATTTCTTGCAAATCGACATGTTTAGCAGAAAATAGGATTAGATGTCGTTTAGGCCGCTGAGTCGGTTATAGACGTTTTTTTTAGAGTTTAATAATAATAAAAATTTTAAAAATAAAAAAACTTAAAAGGTTGAATACTAGAGAATCTTACCCAAATTCACAACACATGCATTATCTTTTTTTTTTTCCTTTTCTTCTTTATTCAAAGAGGTTACTATATATGATTTTTTTTAATGCAAAATGATAATTTTTTTGGACAGTCTAGACGGTCTAAAACTGTCCGACTCTCCCCATGACTCGAACCCAGGATCTAAGGCCTAGATAGTGGTGCTCTAACCACTTGAGCTATCCCACTTTGTCAACTTCTGTCCCTTAAAAACACTACACACTTTTGATTTTAGTCTCTCTATTATATTACCGAAAAATCAAATATTAAGAGTACACCTCTATATAATACTTAGTTTATTATGGCTTAGCTAATTGTTCCTAATTCGATATTATAATTGATTTTATTTTTTCTCACTAACTGATGACTACTTTAAATTTGTAAATATTCCGTGTTTGTCCATTTTGCATTTCTTTCTTACAAGTTCTCTAAGTATGATGAACCAGAATATAATTAGTATCAATTGCGTATGGGTTAAGAATATATAACTAATTGTTTGAATATCAAAATATCCAAATGAAATTAACTACTACTATATTGTAAGATTTTAATTAATTAATCTTAGATAGGATCTCGCCCGATTAGACTTTATGCACCTTTATTCTGGCAAATATATTCCACCCATCTGATAGACATTATAAGTGTCGTGTCCCAAATTATTTGGGTTTATCAAATTGGAATATAATATGTACTACATGCATCATAAATTAATGTTAAGAACATTGATACTTCTTTACTTTATACCGAATTCTAGTTATTGAACATGCAATGCATATATCACATATGGAATCCTTTTATTTGTTTCATCTCATATTTTAATTTTATTAATCAATTACCATAAAATGATCGATGGCATCATTAGACATACTAATATTGTACTATGATTTTTCTCTTTTACGGGACTGTATTGAATTATTTAATTACAAGCATGACGGACCCAGGATTATGGGTTAGGGGGCCGATAAAATAAAATTTGACATTTATAGATATATCTGTATACATAGTTAAATATCTCAAAATACGTAATTATGTACTTAATATGTTAAAATCTATAATTCTTTCATGCCTATCACAAAAACAGTTAACAATTGTAGTTTATACATTTTTTTTCTATTTATTTCTCAATATATACTATAATAAGTTATCTAGAATATTGAGATAAAATTGAGATTAGGTATTTTTTAAAATTATTTTTGGCTATTTTGATGTTAAAATTGGATAATTTTTTTAATATTAAAATTAAGTTAAAGAGATAAATATTTTTTAAACTAAAATTGTAAATGCAATTAAAGAAAATAAATTAACACTAAAAAGCACTCAATCTGACTTATTAATCAAATTACAATGTGTGTTGGTTTTAGCTTGAACGGTAACTTTTGATTATTGGGCCATTTACTTTCACGGTTATATAATACTCCGTAGGAATAGATATACTACATATATATTAAGGGATCGTTTGGTTTTAAAGATTAGCTATGACAGATTTTTTTATACCACCTAATCAGTAGTTTGGTTTGCCTGTTTGAAGCCCGAGAAATGAAGAGGGCCCGATTGCTTTCTGATATTTATCCCCTTCTGGCGTGATTAATGGTCCGGAGGGGAACCCTAAGTTAAGTAGTCCCAACAAGTAAAATACCAATAATATCCTCAACTATTCTTAAACAATTAATGATGACGATTGGGTTTTGCAATTGATCGAACAAAACCCTCCGACTCCTTCACCATTTCAGCCTCTGTTCTCTGTTCTCCCTTTTTCTCTCTCTACGCCAAGCATCATTTTTCGGATTTATTCGACCTGTAATTTAACTCAGTATCGTCAAGTTTGTGCGGTGAGTTGAGTGTTGAGTCGATGAACGAAATTAGAAATCGACTGGAAGGAATTGAGAGATTCTGCATAACAGGACTTCATTGGTGTTTGCAAGGTGGACGGTGGAGTAGATGATATTGTCGGTGCACTTTTTTCCAGCCAAATCACATTTGTGGTGCAATGTAATTGAGCATTTAATTTCTTTTATTACTGCATTTATTTAATTAAAAAATATAATAGTAAAATCTATATTATATATATACGAGTTTAAATATGACATTATTATTATTACCTAAATAGAAATCAATAATATTATGGAATGATGATAGTGGTTGAAATTAACATTTTCCCCGTATAAGTTTGGTACTTTGGTGTGCATATATATTAAACTTTTCTGAACGAATTTGAAACAAAATAAAACACTACAACATTTAATAGGTTTAAATTCTAAAAACAAAAGAAAGTTAAATTAAAAGCAAAAAAGTTTAAAATTTAAAAAAAAAAAAAAACAAAGGGCATACTTGACAATTACTAACTTATCACTACAATATTTAAAATTTAATCCATCAATCCAAACACATACACAAATTTAAAAAATAATAATCCTAACAGTGCAATTCCACTAAATCTTATCCTAATATATCTATCGTGTCCAGCAAACCAAACGAGCCCTAAAATGACTAAAGTTGAGGGGGCCAAGACCACCCCTAAGCAAAGCGTGAGTCCGCCCCTGATTACAAGTAAGAGATTGAAACATGCATAGAGTAAGAAGTAAATTAAGGATTCCAACTATTAGTTACTGATCATGTTATTCAAATTTATGATTCACGATAATTAGATCGATCTAGCTACATAGATAAAAATTTGTGTGAGAAGATTTAATGATGAAAACATTTAATTAAAAATTACGCAAATTAACATTTATTTAAAGTGTTATGTACAAGTGTATTACATACATTTTGTTTTGAACTATCGAGACTGTTCACATAAGACCTAATCATATATAATATCATGTATTTTGAACTAACAAAAAGTGAAACCTTGTATCAACACGTTGTAACAATGCAATTAGTGCTATTTTGATAAAATTTTAGGCAAAGTTTAACTCATTTACAAGAGTCACAACAAAAGCTGAAATATATAATGAAAATTATTAATTCATTAGAAGAAAAATGTTAGTTCATATAAAAGAAAAAAAAATAATTTGTAAGCTAGACAATATTATTATATTTAAATACACAACTAATATTTTCATCATATAAGTTAACACCATGTGCTAACATTCCCTTCAAAACTTTTTCATAAATTTTACCCTCAAAATCTTCACAATTTTACACAAAATATTACGAGTATTACTTTCGCGTCCATGTATATATACAAATAAATTCATTTATTTAATTTATATTTAAAAGTTTACTTCTTAATATTCTACTATTATTCAACCTTTTTAAAAAATATGCCCTTCTTCCTGATGTCAAGATTATTTCTAGATGAAAGGAGTATTATTTTAAAAAATGGAACGAGAATCTAAACAATTTTGGATGCTTTAGATTTTATTTTAAAATTTAAATGCTCACTTCTTTAAGTACTGATCGATTATGACGGTAGGTAATATATAATGATCCATGCTAAAAATTGATTTGTTTTAAATCGGCACGCAAAACTACAATTTTTTTATTTTGTCACGCAATATTACAAATTTAATCCTAAAACTAATGAGTCACTATCAAAACTTAATCAAAATAGTTAAATATAATTGATTTTTAAAGTAAAATGAATAATATTTGCACCTAAACCTATACGAATCTAGGCATGACATAATAACAGCGCGCCTTGTTCAATGGTAATGTGAACGATTTAATTTAAGTAGTTTTCAAATGCTTTAATTTGTAACTCACAAGGTAATATCAATGTATATCTAAATATATTTTTTTCTAATTATTATATTTTCTTAATGATTAGTAAGAAACCTGATATAATAAAACTTAACGA
This sequence comes from Galeopsis tetrahit, assembly GCA_963675135.1. Classification (NCBI taxonomy): domain Eukaryota; kingdom Viridiplantae; phylum Streptophyta; class Magnoliopsida; order Lamiales; family Lamiaceae; genus Galeopsis; species Galeopsis tetrahit. The sequence goes on along the minus strand of OY776131.1, from coordinate 51,060,911 downwards.
TCATCAATTTAAATAATTTAGATGAAAAATCAATAATCCATCACTTATTGTGATAATTTCGAAATTGTGTGGCTCCCTAATTGGTAGTATGTATAAAATCTTAGTGATCGCGGTTAACAAAATAGATTAGTAAAGTGTTAAGACACATTTAATATTGCCCTGATGGGCAAATGGATTTGGCGTTTTCTAACGGAGAAAAATAATCTGTGGGTGAAGATTTTGATATCCAAATACGGAGGGTTAAACAGAGAGGAGAGCGGCCAAAGACGTGGGAGGGGCCGTAACAGTAGATCGAGCTGGTGGAATGAAGTGAAAGTTATTTACGAGAGAATGGGGGGGGGAAAGAGGCAACACATAAGATACGCAAAGTGGTGGGAAACGGAGCAGAAACGAGGTTCTGGAAAGACGCCTGGATTGAGGGCGATAGAATCCTGAGTGAGAGTTTCCCGTGCCTATACAAACTAAGCAAACAGAAAGAGTCATTCATATCAACTATGGGCAATTGGGAGGAGGAAGAGTGGCAGTGGAGATGGGAGTGGGACAGGAAGCTTAATGAGGTTGAAAATAATTCGCTAATAAATCTTTTTGTATGCTTGGACAAGTGCAGAATCGATCGAGAAAGAGAGGACTCTTGGAGCTGGGAATTGGCGCCGACTGGCCTGTATTCGACGAGCACGGCGTATACACTGTTGATGGAAGAAAAGGCGGGCGAGACGGAAGGCACGGAAGCTACACCGGAGTACATGAACTTGTGGAATAACCTGGCACAAAAAAGAATCCAGACGATAGTGTGGAAGGCGATAAAGGAGCGATTGGCAACAGCGGATAATCTCAGAACAAGAGGAATTCCTGTGACCGAGACAGAAGCAAGGTGTACGATGTGCGGACAACAGTCGGAAACGAATCGTCACCTTCTCGTAGAGTGCGAGTTTGCCACGAAAATCTGGTATGAGTGTTACAAGTTGTGCAATATCACGATGGTTCCCCACATAAACATAGGTACGCATTCCCTTCAACACTCGGTGGCGCTCGGTTTTGGGAAGGCAAGGACAAAAGTTCTATCAAGCCTTTGGACAGGTGTTGTATGGGAGATATGGAACAGCAGAAATGCTAAAAGATTCAGCGGGGAAGGACAAGAGGCAAAAAAGGCGATAGAAAAGATCAAAATCAACATGTGGTTTTGGTTGGGTGGCAGGGGTTTGCTGAAATCCGACGCGTCACTAGCGGCATGGTATTGCAACCCCCTATTATGCATAAAAGATGAAGATGAAAGGCGCTTCAGTAGCATCATGTAAAATTATGTAAAAAGCAGAAGTGTGTACAATTATGGGTTGAGCCCCCTATTTGGCTCAATAGTGAAATATATATATTTCCTTTATTGTTAAAAAAAAAAAGTAAAGTGTTAAGACTCTGTTATATATATCAGAGAAAAAATTAATGTTTTTCGATGAAAGAAATATTATGGATGGCATCCCGATTCTAAATGAGGCAATTGATGAAGCCGAAAAAAGAAAACTTCTAGTTTTCTCTTTAAGGTGGACTTCGCCAAGACGCATGATTCAGTCATTTGAGATTTTTTTAGATGAAATGCTACAAACCCTAATTTTTTGCAGAAAGTGGAGGATGAGTTGGATGAACGAGTGTGTTGACTTCAGCAACTACATTGGTATTTGGTACTAGTGAATGAGAGCCCATCAAGTGATTTCAAGCTACATAAGGGCCTAAGTCGAAATAACCATCTATCATCATTTCAATAACTAATAGTGGTTGAGGGTCTTAACGTACTCACAAAACAAACATTGAAATTTGGTTTGTTCATACCAGCAGAAATTGAAAATTAAAGGACAAAATCAAGCTATCTCACCTATAGTATGCAGACCACACTGTCTTTCAGCTTGAAAGAGAACATAAGAGTGATAAAAACAATATATCTTGCGTAATTTCGAATATATTTCTAAATTAAAAGTGAACTTCATCAAATGCTCAATCACGGGGTTTAATATGCGAGCTGAGAAGGTCAATGAATGAGGGGAACACTTGAATGTGAAGTTTCGAAAGCACCCATGTCATACCTAGGAAAAGAAGTGGGTATTAACCACATGCGACGTGGAAAATGTTGTAACAAAGATCAGATTTGTTGCAAAATGGAGCTGCAAATTAATTTCTATATGGGGAAAAGGGTGACTTAATAAACCACAATGCCAATTTGCAGTCTATCCTTCTACAAGACACCGAGAATAAGGAGTTGTGAGATAAACAAAAATTCAAAGAGCTTTCTTGGGTGGGGGTGGAGGGTTTGGAATGACAATAACAAAAATTTTATTGGGTTACGTGGGGTGATGTATGTAGAGGAACAAGAGAAGCAGGTTAAGGTGGGAGGGATGTGTAGATTTTTAACATATCATTACTAGGAAAGTAAATTTGGATGTTTTTAGTGAAAAATAGTATATTATGGGGTAAGAGTCCTTAAATCAAAGTATGTCAAGTTGGGCACAGAGGGGGGACAGAAGAATGAGGAGAGGTAGTAATCATAGAGGGTCGGGTGGTGGAGAGATATTTGTGAGATTTTCGAAGGGAGGACGGGGATGGGATGAAAAGGGACCTTACACGAGTGGTGGAAAAGGGAGGAAAAACGTGGTTATGGCTGTACATATGGGCAGAGGAGGAGATGTTACAAGATAAATTCCCTCGACTATATACTTTTAGTCTACAAAAAGAATGTTTTGTGAGAGATATGGGTAGGTGGGAGTGGTTATGTAGAAGAAGACAGTTCACGTATAAGGAAAATATTTTGTTTGAGGAGCTAACAAATCTGATTGGCAGATTTGAATTACAGCAAATAGGGCAAGATACGTGGAGTTAGAATGGAGCGACGAATGGTATCTGTTTGATAAAAAAAACCTGCGACGAGTTGATGAAGAAGATCCGATCAACCAAAGATGAGCATCATGGAGATGAATGTCTTTACTAGTCTATGTAAAAATTATGCACCACGAAAAACATTAATAGTGATACGGAAAAGTAATCAGACAATGGCTAGCTACGAAGTATAACGTGAAAAAACATGAAATTAACCTTAATACAAAGCAAGAAAAGTTTGCACTATGCAATGTATTATGTAGCCATGGAGTCGAACTCACATATTCTCTTTGTGTGTGTGGCGTCAAGTTTCTTATGAGATGAGTTGCATTCATGACTCAAAACAACAACAATATCTCATATTGATCCAGGTAAAAACCTTTTTTCTTTTGATATCTCTGTGTTGATTAAACTCATTTTGAAACATGGGGGGAGTAGGAAGGGGAGAGGGGGATAGACTTACTATCTATCACGACCAACTATACCCAACCCTTTAGCATATTCAAAAAATTACTTTATCTTGGGCGGATAGAATGTAGTTATCTTATGATCCAATACATTTAATTTTTCAATTGTTATCTTGGATCCACAATTAAATTCATGGATCCTTAGGATTGGTATATTTTTTTATATACTCCCTCCGTCCCAGAGGAATTTGCACCTCTGGGATGACACACATTTTAAGAAATGTGTAAGAAAAAGTGTAATGAGTGATGTTTTGAGGGGTAATTTTGTAAACTTCTATGAATAAAGTAAAGTAAAAAGTAGACTGAGTGTGGAAAAATAATGGCATATGGGTAAATATGAGTATATTTTAAGGGTGAGGGGTTATGAAGATATTTCCTTTTATAGAGTGTGCAAATTGGTATGGGACATCCATATATAGAAAGTGTGCAAATTCCTGTGGAACGGAGGGAGTATCTTGTAGTTTTCCCGAATCAAGCGAAGTATCACAACTCTTTCGACCCATCCTGTATATTGTCTTTTTCGTTCCGTGTTGGAATACAACCTTAATTAATTATAGTAACAATCGAATACACATCTTCAGTTACCCTTTTTCAATACCCAACCAAAGAGCGACTGCGGTACTAATCAAAAAGACGGTTGTCACTACTGGACGGCGAAATGGATTTTGGAATTTCAACATTCCGCTTTACTTGGTGGTGGCAAAAGGATGAGAATCGCAATAACTACGTGGGTAGGTTTAATACGGACAATTTAAAATTTGGAAAATGACGTGGTTTTTAAAGAAACATTCCCAAATGTGCATAAAACAATAAAAACATTCAAGTGTAACATGAGTATTGGTTGTCAGTAAAAGTAAAGGATATAAAGGAAATATCGGTAATTACCGATAACAGTCTAACGGATCCCGAAAAATGAGGAATATTTTTCTCCTTTTGTTTTGGTATGAATAAATGAAGTAGCTATTGAATATTGTCTAAAGATTGTAATTTATGGTTCTTAATGATTCTTATAAGAGTTGTGTACTCCTTATGCTCAATGAATTTTAATGAATTATTTAGGGATAAAAAAAGTTATTACCTTCCGTTTAACATTCATAACCCTAAATAAATAAAATATAAGATCAAACTCTAGTAATTAATTGAGAATCTGGAATTCTGGTAGGCCTTCAAGAATAAATGTAATTATTTTAACATTAATTATTGGAAAAGAAATAGAATGTCCGTGGATTAGATAACAAAGTAGTACTCATCTCTTTTTATCCGGAAAAAATGCTGATTCTAATTAAATATCGACCGTCCCTTTAATTAGGTTTAATAACTGTAGTTTATTCTCCTATCATTTTTCTTTAGGCCTATTATAATGGAACAAAAAATGTAAGATTATCTAAATATTATCAAATATATATAATCAATCATATTCTGTGATGTAGAGTAAGGGCTCAAAAGATTAGATAAATTCATCAGTTTCATTTTCTTGTTCTTAGTAATTTTTTTTTTTACAGGAACTTAGTAAATTTTTAATATGTGTCGTTTTTTTAATATTATACGGGGTGTATCATTTTTTTAAAAATGATACTACATGTTAATAAATATTTTTTGAAAAGTTAATTATTTCAACTTGATACAAAATTACATCAATTGACATTTTTCTTTTCTCTCTTCACCTTTTTACTTTTCTTACATTTTTCGCCAATAACTTTATACTAATTAATATAAAATACTGCTATATTCTTTAAAACTTGTATCATTCTCGAATGGTAAACTTTAAAGGGGGAATAAATGGAATATTTTGTACTTCCTGTTTAATACACATGTGCTAAATTTATTATTATTATTATTATTTTTTAATTAAAACACCAAAAAAAAAGAGTGAAAAATATGGTGGAATAAAGGGAGTATAGATTATGATGTGAAAATATCAAAGGAAATTAAGTGTTGTGCATCCACATTTTAAACGAATTAATTCTGCAATGATGAACAAACTAATTAATAATTAATTACGATGATCATAGAAATGAAATTGCAAAATAATGCAAATGAAATATATAATTCAATTTATGAACTCTTAAACTCAATGGAATAACTCACTCAAACCATAACTAGGTTGAGAGTTTAAGTTACTTGTTTTTTTTTTTTTTTAATTAATTGAGGAATTCTGGTATTTAATTATTGAATGAATATATACAATTGAATTTTAATTAATTATTCATTTGAATTTTTAATTTCTTCATTTTGAATCAAATCAAAATTAGTAAAAAGAGTCGTCCATAATTTAAAAAAAGTAAGTATAAATAAACCATCTTTAAACGGAATAACTCAACCACGTGCACTGCACAAAATTTAAATAAAGGGTCTAATTTGTGTCAAATGGTATAATTTAATTAATCAATGGATAAGTTTTTCATGTTTCTTTAGTTATCACGATTAATGTGTAAAACGTGTTAGTCAAAATGGGTTTAATATCTTATCCATAATTTTATTTTTTTACTTATTGCATGTTAGATTTTTAATATCTTATCCATGATCGATCCAACACAATTTTATTTTTTTACTTATTGCATGTTAGAGTTTAATATCTTATCCATGAACCATGAATTGATCCAATACAATTTAATTATTGCATGGTCCTACTCTACATATCTGACGTACGTACGTTAATGTCAACTAGAAATAAACGTGATTTTAAATTCAGAGGTTAATTCTATATTTTTTCAATTTAATTACGATTTTCAATATTTTTGTGTAAATTCACCATCTTTTTTGTTACTTTATTACAGTACATAATTTGCTCGTAATTTAAAAGTTTATAAAAACAATTAAAAGCTAGGATGATGAATTTACACAAATTCTGCGATTAAATGGATATAATTTAACCAAAAGGTGGTAACTTTATAATGCTGAATATCTCAATTAAATCTATAATGTACACGTAGCTTGCTAAGTATTGCAACAGTTGTATTTGACTGATTTTTAAAACAATGTTTGATATCTTATCATTTAGAATTCATGAGATGTAATAAAAAACATGGTCTGTTTAATAATTACTAAGCCTATTTTTTATCTTTATTTTATTTTGTTGTTTTTATGATCTTCTTTATTTTATTTGAAGGGAAAAAGTCAAGCTAACTGCCCACCCACCGTTTCATTTATTTTAGCCTAAACCCAATTTCCTTACGCCAAAAAGCTGCAAAGGATTAAATTTTATTGTCCGTTTGCAGAAATTCATATTGAAGTACATTTTTTTTCACACGACCACTAGCTCCAATCTAAAGTATATTTTTTTAATTTGATAAAATCTACCATCCCTGTCTTTTCTTATTTCTATTCCTCTCTACATTTTATCTTTTTCATTTCTTTTACTATTCTTCATATATCTATTTGCATCAACTATTCACTATATATTTAATATTATATTTTTTAATTTTCGTACAAAAAAATTATGTAATCCTTTAAATGGTCATATAATATCAAATGTGTAGTGGATTGTTAAGGAAGAGAGGACAGAGGAGTATGAAAGAGAAAAAATAGAGATATAGAAAATGTACTCCCTCCGTCCCACATGAATTTGCACACTTTCTATAAATGGATGTCTCATACCAATTTGCACACTCCATAAAAGGAAATATCTTTATAACCCTCACCCTCAAAATATACTCTTATTTACCCATATGCCATTACTTTTTCACACTCAATCTACTTTTTACTTTACTTTATTCATAAAACTTTACAAAACTACCCCTCAAAACATCACTCATTACACATTTTCTTACACATTTCTTAAATTGTGTGTCCACCCAAGTGTGCAAGTTTCTATGGGACGGAGAGAGTAATATATAAAAAATTAGATAATAGTAGTAAGTACTCCCTCCGGCACAGAGGAATATTATTGGTATTATAATTTTCTTTTTTAGAGTGTGCAAATGTTGGAACGCCATTAAGAAAAATGTGCATAAAATTATGAGACTTTTGAAGAGAATTCATAAAATACCCACTACAAATTACAATCTTTTTTATTTTTGGTCTAAATCCTACGTGGATGAAAAGGATAAGGACCCACCCACCCCGCATTACCCGCCAAAACCATTATAAAAGCCCCTGCCTTGATCCCATTTCTGTACTCCATTTCTCCTACTACAATTCTGTGCATGTCAATATATACATACACATACTAGAATATCACCTTAGAGAGAGAGAGAGCTTAAAATATGGAGGGGGCTGGTGAAGTGAAAAACCCAAATACGTCTTCTTCTCTCCACATACAACCGACGGCAGAGGCGGCGGCGCCACTGAAAAATATCGTACTGGTGGCGTCGATAGCCGCCGGCGTTCAATTCGGGTGGGCCTTGCAACTATCTCTGTTGACCCCATACGTGCAGTTATTGGGCATACCCCACAAATGGGCCGCCTACATTTGGCTATGCGGGCCCGTTTCGGGCCTCTTAGTCCAGCCCATAGTCGGCTACTACAGCGATAACTGTACCTCCAGGTTCGGCCGCCGCCGTCCCTTCATCGCCGCCGGCGCCGCCCTCGTTGCCGTTGCTGTTTTCCTGATCGGTTTTGCCGCTGATTTGGGACATGCTTCCGGCGATTCTCTCGGAAAGGGCGCAAAACCTAGGGCTATTTCTGTATTCGTCGTCGGATTTTGGATTCTCGATGTCGCAAATAACATGTTACAGGTATCAATTGCATTTTTTTAATTTTAATTTTGTTTGTGGGTAAATTAATTGATTTAATTTGAAAAAAACAGGGGCCGTGCAGGGCGTTATTAGCGGATTTATCGGGCGGAATTTCTAAGAAAATGAGTGCTGCAAATGCTCTCTACTCTTTTTTCATGGCGGTTGGGAGTGTTTTAGGGTACGCAGCAGGGTCGTACAACCACTTGCACAACATATTCCCCTTTTCCGAAACGAAAGCGTGCGACGTTTACTGCGCCAATCTGAAAAGCTGTTTTATCCTCTCAATAGCTCTCTTAATAACTCTCACAACACTCGCACTAACAATCGTACACGAAACCACCACCACCGCCGCTTCGGAGCAATCGGTAACCGTTAAGAAGGGGTGGGAAATCCCGGTGTTCGGGGAATTATTCGGTGCGTTGAAGGAGTTGTCTAGGCCCATGTGGATCCTGCTTCTGGTGACGGCTCTCAACTGGATTGCTTGGTTCCCTTTTCTCCTCTTCGACACTGACTGGATGGGGAAGGAGATCTACGGCGGCAAGGTCGGCGAGGGGAAGTTGTACGATTACGGCGTACGCGCCGGCGCCTTGGGCTTGCTCTTGAACTCTGTTGTCTCAGGACTTGCTTCTCTCAGTGTGCAGCCCTGTGCGCGTCGAATTGGTGGGATCAAGCGACTGTGGGGCATCGTCAATATTTTCTTGGCAATTTGTATGGCCTTGACGGTTTTGATCACTAAGATAGCGGAGCACACGCGCCGCTACGGCCCCGTTGTTGGTGGCGCAGCCACTCTTCTGCCCCCGGTACCCGGTGTAAAGATTGGTGCTTTAGCACTTTTCGCTGTCCTCGGCATTCCTCTTGCCGTGAGTTTTCTTATTAATCTTCCAATTCCTAGTATTTTCATTTTAATGCATGGTTTTAGATAGATATCAAAATTGCATTTTAATTCATATATTTAATGTGTAGTTAATACTCTGTTGAGATTACATTGGGATGAGTTTTTGTCAATGTGAGAGTATGCATTAAATGTTTTTCACCTGTCATCACAGGTGAGTGCATGTGTCTCTATATGCATTAGTGTTACTACACGTCTCAGAATAAGAAATTGTTACTGTTTTGGCATATGTACAGACAGACAGAGGGGGAGTAAATTTGGCTTATTGCTCAAAGAAAAAAGATGGGCTCTTTTTTGTTGTTTCCCTAAATTGTCAAGTATCCACATCTACAGTTTGGCCCATTGCTTAGGCAATTTAATCGAATTAAGATTATGACTTGATGCCACAAATAATTGGGAGAATGAAATTATGAAAAAACTACTTGCTTGTTTTAGTGTGGAAACAAAAACGCAAAATTCAATCATTCAAGTTTATGTGATAGCTATGAAGAAAAATAATTATTGAAAATTAGGTTGCATAGATATAGATTTAAATGCTGCCAAAAGAACCCCATGATAATGTGGTGTTTGTGTGGCAAGAATTGATTACATGACGTATAGTCTCAGTATAGAAGTTGGATTAATACTCTTATTTTTTTGTTGGAGTTTTGAAAAAAAATAAAAAGAAATATTCGAAATAAGAATTATCAAGATAGAGATGAAGATGAAAATACAGGTAATCTGTTACATTTTGACTTTTGGAAGGATGGGAGTCACTATAAATGATGAGTGGAAAAATCACTTTGTTGATGAATTTAGTTTTTCATTAGTTACTTGAGAAATTAATCATGATTGATTGACTTCAATTGAAGCTCCGCTAGAGTCTGATCGGATATCGAGACTCACTCTATATTAATAAAATATAAAAAATGAAATACGAAAATTCGGTCATGAGAGGATGGGGTGCTAGGTTTGAGACATAATAGAGTGCACCATGTGGGTAGCTCAGCTTTCAACATTGTTCGAACGGATATGAATAGACATTTTATTTTGCTGTTATTAGTATAGTTTTTAGTATTTGATTTTCTAACCATATTAATAATTTATTGTTTTCTTGTTTAGGTGACTTTCAGTGTACCATTTGCTTTGGCATCCATATTTTCCAGTAATTCTGGCGCAGGACAAGGTAATTTTACTTCATTAATTAAACTTGAATTATTATCATTATTATTTTCAGTTTTTTCTAAATTGAAATTATATGTTCAGGTCTCTCGCTCGGAGTTTTAAATCTTTCAATAGTTATTCCACAGGTAATTATCTTTTTAATTCAAAATAAAAACATTAAATTAATTATATTAGAAAATCTATCGGGACCCATTATGATGAAACAAGTAACTATCCAGCTGGTTGACTTTGTTCTTCCACTGGTGTAAAAGAATTAATAAAAAAAAATTGCAGTATGGTATAAAGTTTGAAACATTTATTTTAGTGGGCATCTAGAAAGTGTAAATGTGGATTAATTGTTGTTGCAGATGATGGTGTCAGTTACAAGCGGGCCTTGGGACGAAATATTCGGTGGTGGTAATCTACCGGCATTTATCGTCGGAGCAGTGGCCGCCGCCGCTAGTGGCATCTTGGCCCTAACAAAGCTCCCGTCGCCGCCTGCAGATGTGGTGGCAACCAAGTCTCTGGCAGGAGGGTTTCACTGAAACAATAATGTGTTTAATATTTTCCTTTCAGCTTGAAAACTTCTCTTTTTTGTTTTTCTTTTTATATATAATATATATAATTTGGGGCGTGTAAGTTTTTGTCCCTACCCCAGCTCTTATGCTAAAAGCGTTGTGCTGATAAGACAGCTTCAAGTGTGTTCATTTTGTGTGCTTTAATGATCTTCCTCTTCACGCTTTTACCTTACAAGTCCAAATGTCATTGAGTTAAAATGTTGATTCATTAGTAAGTGAAATAAAAAGAAGAATATTTTTGGTGATTTAGATAGGAAAAAAATGTGAATTCAAAATAAGTAACAATTTTAAAAAATAAAATGATGCTGTGATGTGAACGTGTGAAAAAAATGTGCAAAGTAATAATAAAAGTCTCAATAAGCAAAATGTGGATGGAGGGAGGGACTCCACTTTATGGAGTTAGTCCAATATGAATTATAGCTTGGATGTTTAAAGTAACATTTTAATCATGTGAATTACATTTGTGTAAATACATAATTGGATGACATAAAGTGATTAAACATTTGATACCAATCTTTGTTGAATATTAGAGCTAGCAATCAAAGGTTGTGACACATGGAGATACTATTCTATTGCCTAAAAGATTGGGCCTAACGCGTAAATATACACACAAGCTCACTGTTCTATTGCCTAAATTTGTGCCTAATTATTTTAAAATAAAAAATACACCAAAGCATGGGCCCGATGTATATTATATCTTAAAATGAAAGGTAAAGTCTAGTATGCACTCAAGTGCATGTTGTGCACCCTAATCTAAAGAAAAACTCGAGTGCATGTTGTGCATTCTAATCTAAAGAAAAGTGTATGTTATTAAACTGAAAAGTACAACACAATATTACTAAAAATTGTAACTCACTATAACTAAAAATATTACTTATACAGTTTAATAATTGAAAAGTGCAACAACATTTATCAAAAAGTGTAAGTCAGTAAAATTAAAAAATACAACATAGACTAGAGTGCACAACATGCACTCGAGTCCATAGCAGACGAACCCAAAATGAAATTAAATGGCTAAATATTTTCAAGTATTTTTTTTTTTTATACGTGAGAACTTGCATGGTTTGAGTTTGTCTGAAGTTTGGACCGATCTTTTATAAAACTGTTAGTACATCGTAAGTTTTGAAAATCAAAAAAAAAAAAAAAAAAAGGAACTTTCCGAATTTTTTTTTTTTTTTTTTATAAAAAGAATAATTGTGTTCGAGTTTCATTTAGAACAAAAGTCTTGAACTTCTATTTTCCAAATCCACTCAAGTAATTGTATATTTTTTTCGAATTATTATAGTGTCTTTTTTTTTTTTCTTGAACTATCTTGATGATTTATATGTAATTATGTGTATAGGTTATACATTGCAGAATAACATACAATTGATTTTGGATGGTTTGAAAATTGAATTTTTGAAATTTTCATAAATTGCAATATGTGTTTTTCTTTTGAATTTTTGAATGGTCGAATTAATGAATAAAATTTAACTTTATGTCAAATCTATAAGCATGTTTAATAGGGATGGTTTTGTGCAATTTTAGAAAACCGATTTTTAAATCATCAAATAAACACTTAACAAGTGTCTAATTGATTATGATTAGGATTGCTTGATTCTATTGTAATGTCTTTTTTTTGATAGACTATCCCAAGGAATCTGCAATGTGTAATATTTTTGTCCTGTCCTTGATTTTCGTCTCCTTTTCTTGCACTGTGTCATCCAAAGGTGTTGTTTTTTTAATAGGGACTTTGCAATAATAATAATAATAAAAACGTTTAGTCCATGTTTATCCTCTTTTTATATACATGGCTGTTAATTCTGTTATGATTTAAGCCAATATTTTTGCTGGATAAGCAAGAATCAAGGAGAGGAGTAAATTTACTATTATTTCTTTTCATATTCTCCATCTCTATTCTATTCTGTTCTGTTCTGTTCAACAACATAGATCCAATAATGGCTGCTGATTTTTTAGTCAACCCCAAAAAAACAAGAAAAAAAGAATTTAGATATTCTCTTTTACAACATGAAAGTAACAATACAACTGCAAAATACATACACACATCATATAGAATGATATGCATTTATCACTTGTACATTGATTCAAAATCCTTTTTTTTAGATCATGTTTTTCCCAGAGAATGAGTTCCAAATTAAGCCTCAATTAACTTCCTGATCCAACAACAGTCAGAAGGTTGGTTCTAGTTGCATCCATTGTTCGGATAGGCCTTACACACAGCTATTAGGCCTTAGCCATACATGGGTGTCCTTCATCTGGCTCTGTGGTCCAATCTCCGGCGTGGTGGTTCAGCCTCTCGTCGGCCACTATAGTTTAGGGCGTCGTCGCCCTTTTATCCTCGCTGGAGTTATCATCCTGTGCATTGGGGTGCTTCTCATTGGCTTTGCTGCAGATATAGGCCTCCAATTAGGTGATTCTTTACAACATGGTGTGATCAAACACAGAGCAGCCTCTGTTTTCATCTTAGGCTTTTGGTTGCTCATCTTCCCTTTCGCGAAAACTGAGCCGTGTGATCAAAACTGTGCCAACATCAAGACTTGCTTCCTTTTGTCTGTGATGTTGACATCATTTATAGTGTGTTTGGTGGTTGTTTTTATAAGTGAGGAAAGATTGGACCCGGAGTGCTTGGAGGACTTTCATTGCTAATTTCCCCCCAAGGAGAAGCCCCCGTCGTTTTTTATGCAGATAGTGATAGCATTTAGGAGCACAACGAAGCCTATCAGGACGTTGTATGTTGCAACATCTCTGAATTGGGTTGGGTTTTTCCCATTTTTGTTGTATGATACGGATTGGGTGGGGAATTAAGGAAGTGTTTGGGGGACGAGATTTGGGAAACCCTGAGCAGCTTCGTCTGTATCAGTGGGACTAATGGTGTATGTGGTGACAATGGGGTGTGTGTCTCTGTTTATGGAGTCGTTGATTCGTGTTTTAGGGAATGTGAGGCGCGTTTGGAATTCTTGCATTGTGCATGGGGATTGACAGTGGTGATTTCTGTAATGGCTGAGAATGTTAGAAGATCTGGTGGTGTTATTGTGAAACTGTCCTGTCTTGCTTTATTTGCTCTCTTGGGCGTACCTCAAGCGGTTAGTTTATCATCAGGCGTCGTTTTATGTATTGATCGAACGCCTCTAGTTATCATGCAATCTTACAGGTGACTTATAGCATCCCTTTTTCTCTAGCTTCTATATACTCCAAAGATAGCGGCACTGGTCAAGGCAATACTCAACAATTAAGAATTTGTTTTTGTTTCACTATATCTATATTTTGATTCTGATATACGGAGTAATTTTTTAAAGGGCTTGCATTAGGACTTCTTAATCTTGCAATTGTGATTCCACAAGTAAGTTTTTAGTGAAGTATATATATATGTTGAGCAACCAAACCAATTAAATTTATGAATTTGAGTGTAAATATATATAGAAGTTATAACAATTTTGGAAATATGATTTCTTGATTAATTACAAAAGAGATTTACAATGAGTATTTATACAAGATATGATTTAGGGTTTAACCTAACCCTAATGGGCTTTATAGGAGAGCCCATAGGAAACTAAGGTGGGCCTATACAATAAATAAGAATGAGGGTGTATTTACTAATATAGGTCCAATATGCCCCCTCAAGATGGAGCACCACTGGTGAGTCCAATCTTGGACATAAGAAGTTGAAGGCGAGTACTGGAGAGAGGTTTTGTGAGAGCATCCGCAAGTTGATCGGCAGACGAGACATGTGACACACGTAGTTGTTTAGTTTTGATGAGATCACGAACAAAGTGAAAGTCAATGGCAATGTGTTTCATTCGTGAGTGAAAGACAGGGTTCGAGCACAGGTAGGTGGCACCAATGTTGTCGCAGTAAAGGACTGGTGTAGGTGAAGTGGGGAAGTGAAGTTCCTGAAGTAGTGATTTGAGCCATTGAACTTCAGAGGCAGCAGCAGCGAGGGCTCGATACTCAGCTTCAGTCGAGGAGCGAGCAACCGACTTTTGCTTCTTAGACGACCATGAGATAGGGTTGGACCCTAGAAAGACAATGTAGGCACTGGTGGAAGTTCGGTCGTCTGTGTCTCCAGCCCAATCGGCATCAGTGAAGCAGTGAAGTGATGGGGATGGACTAGAGGTGAGGGTGACCCCAATGTTCCTTGTACCATTCAAGTACCGCAGTAGGCGTTTGACAGCACCCCAGTGAGTGATAGTGGGTGCATGCATAAACTGTGACAATTTGTGTACGGCAAAAGCAATGTCGGGCCTGGTGAGTTGTAGGTATTGAAGGGAACCAAGGACCTGACGATATTGGGTGGCATCTGTAGGCGAGGACCCATCTGAGATAGACATGCGAGCAGAGGTTGGTAAAGGGGTGCAAACAGGTTTTGAGTTGAGCATGTTGTACCGGGCGAGCAGGTCAGTGATGTACTTGCGTTGAGAGAGGAAGCATGAGTTTCTAGATCTGAGAACTTCCACTCCCAAGAAGTAAGATAGAGGGCCAAGGTTTTTGACCGAGAACTTGGCACTGAGGTCGGCAGCCACACGGGCGAGCATAGGTGTGGAGTTGCCCGTCAGGATGAGGTCGTCAACATAGACGAGAAAGTAGGCGACCACCCCAGAGTTGTTGTAGACGAACAGTGATTCATCAGAGTGAGTGGGGGTAAAACCAATTTCTTCAAGAAAGGAGCGAAGAGCATGGTACCACGTGCGAGGAGCCTGTTTCAAGCCATATATAGATTTGTATAATTTGCAAACATAAGAAGGAAAAGTCTTATCTGCAAAGCCAGGTGGTTGTGCCATGAAAACTGTGTCGGAGAGTGTGCCATGAAGAAAGGCATTGTTGACGTCGAACTGTTGGAGTGGCCAGTGCTGAGTGACAGCGATGCTGAGGACTGCTCGTACAGTGGCTGGCTTGACGACCGGGCTGAAAGTCTCAGTGAAGTCAACACCCGGTCGTTGGTGAAAACCTTTGGCAACCAGGCGAGCTTTGTATTTGTCAAGGGAGCCATCAGGTTTTCGTTTGATATGAAAGACCCACTTGGAGCCGACCACGTTCTGAGATGTATTGGGAGGAACTAAGTCCCAGGTGCCGTTTTGAAGAAGGGCATCAAATTCAGCCGACATGGCTGCTCGCCAGTGTTTATCTTTGAGTGCCTGCGATACACAACTTGGCTCAATGTCAGAGGTGATGACAGAAGTAAGTCCATACCTCGGGTTTGGCTTGAACACATTGTTTTGAGCTCGAGTTACCATGCGAGGTGCAGGAGGTCGTAAGGGAGCATTGGTCGGCACAGGGATGTCAGGTGTGATCGCAGCTGGCGGGGAGGCTGGTGGGGGTATAGGCTGTTGATCGACCAGTGTTGGTTGTTGGGGATTGGTAGGCACGGGATTGTGGTCGAGGACAGCTGTGGCGAGGTGAGGGAGCACAGGTGCTATAAGAGTGGGTGAGGAGCTAGGTGGCGAGGAGGTGGATGTCGGCAGGGAGGATGATTGATTAGTGGGAGAAGGGTTTGAAAAAGGAAACGTATGTTCGACAAACTGAACATGACGCGAGGTGTAGATTCGGTTTGTGGAGCGATCAAGGCAGAGATAAGCACTTTGTGTGGGCGAGTACCCAACAAAGATACATGGAGTAGAGCGAGGATCAAGTTTGTGAGTGGTGTAGGGGCGTAGTAGAGGATAGCAGAGGCAACCAAAGACACGGAGTTTGGTTAGGTTAGGGGGGCGAGTAGTGAGTTTTTCAAAGGAGGATGCCATGTCGAGGTTGACTTTGGGAATGCGATTTATGATATAGGCTGCTGTGCAAACAGCATAGGGCCAATAGGTGAGAGGCATGGAGGCATGGTGAAGAAGAGCTAGGGCTGTGTCAACCACATGACGATGGCGACGTTCAGATATGCCATTATGTTCGGGTGTGTGAGGTGGGGTGGTGAGGTGTGTAATGCCATGGGTTTGAAGAAAGGGGCGAAGAACAATGAATTCACCCCCATTGTCAGAGTAAAAGGTTTTGATTGTGTTTTGATAGGTGTTTTCAACAAGGGTTTTGAATGTGGTAAAGGTGGGGAGAACATCCGATTTTCTTTTTAGAGGGTAAACCCATATGTACTTGCTGAAGTGATCAACAAATAGCACATAGTACTTGAAATTATCAGGAGACAAGACAGGCGACGACCAGACATCAGAGAAAATAACATCAAGTGGTTTAGTAGATGTAATGCTTGAATCATAAAAAGGTAGTTTGTGACTTTTGATACATGAGCATGAATTACAGTTGAAGTGTTTTGAAGGTGCACTAGATAAACTAAGCTTAGAGAGGGTATGAGCTAGGATTTTTGTTGATGGGTGGCCAAGGCGAGCATGCCAGGTGGTCGTTGTGAGGTGTTGAGATGTGAAGACTTGCGGGGAGGTGATGGACATGTGTGCCGGCCAGACATATAGATTATTTATACGACTTCCAGCGAGGAGAATGCTCCCCGAGTGACCATCCCGCACCTGAAAAGAAGAACGATCAAAGACAATGTTAACATTATTGTCACGACAGAGACTAGAGACCGAAATCAAGTTTTTCGAGATGTGTGGGACGACCAAAACATTCGAAAACTTGAGAGATGTAAGGTGAGGAAAGCACATAGAGCCAGTGTGAGATATGCGTAAACCTTTACCGTCACCAATTTCAACATTGTCAGCTCCATCAAAGGGCGAGTGAAGAGAGAGGTTGGCGAGGTCGTTGGTGATGTGATGCGAGGCACCTGAGTCAAGGATCCAGTGCTCGGCAGGATGTGCCGAGGAGGCCGAGTGGGCCGAATAGGCCGGGCGAGCATCTGGTTGATTGGGGCGAGAAGGTGGTGAGTACCGTCCATGCGGGCGGCGAGAACCCATAGAAGGAGCGGTGAGTGGGGGGGCTGAGGTAATCTCAGGGCAGGTGCGAGCAGTGTGACCGGGTGCTCGGCAGTATTGGCAGGTGCCAAGGTAGGGCCTTTGCGAGGACTGGCGAGGACGAATGTCAGAAGGCTTGGACCTCGAGTCAGGTCGCGAGGAGTCAGGTCGCGAGAAGTTAGGGCGCGAGGAGCGATGATGTGATTTTCCTGCAGTGAGTGCAGAAGCAGGTATTAAGGCCGAGGAAGGTCGCGAGGCAATTTGGACCTCGGCACTGAGGAGTTTGTCACAGAGCTCGGCAAAGGAGATGGGCTGCTCGCGAGCTTGGATGGCATTTGCGATGTCATTATAGGACTCATCAAGGCCAGTGAGGACTTGGAGGGTTACGTCCTCGGCATCAGACTTAATGCCGAGGAGTGCAAGTTCGTCGACCACAGAGCGAACTTCCATGAGAAAATCGGAGATCGGGCGAGCACCTTTAGACAGAGAGCGAAACTTGGTTTTTAGGGCAAGAATTCGGCCTCTGGAGGGTTTTCCATACATGCTCTCAAGCATCGACCAGGCTTCACAAGAGGTTTTAGTCGATGCAACAAAAGGAATGAGTTCTGGAGACATTGATCCAACCATGGCTGAGAAAATGAGGTTATCCTGACACACCCACAGGTCATGCGCAGGGTTGGAGATGGTGGTGGTGGTGCCTTCGGCAGCTGGGATTGTGGAAGGTGGGCACGGATGCGTGCCCAAGACATAACCGAAGAGATTGTGCCCAGTGAGGAGGAGGCGAAGCTGAAAGGACCACGCACCATAGTTGGTGGAAGTAAGCTTCAGGGACATGTTTGCAAGACCTTTGAAGGTGATGGGTGCAGGCGACTGAGGTGAAGTGGCCATGGTGATGGGTATAGCAGCGGAGTGAGTGAAATGCAGGAAGAAGCGTGGCGTCTACGACGGGTGGCGGCGGCGGTTTCACAGAGAGCTGCGGCGGCGGCAGTGCAGCAGAGAAGAAGATGCAGCAGCTGCTAGGGTTTGTGGCGGCGGCGGTGACTGGTGTGGATCAGGCGTGAGCCAAGAGACTCGATGATACCATATAGAAGTTATAACAATTTTGGAAATATGATTTCTTGATTAATTACAAAAGAGATTTACAATGAGTATTTATACAAGATATGATTTAGGGTTTAACCTAACCCTAATGGGCTTTATAGGAGAGCCCATAGGAAACTAAGGTGGGCCTATACAATAAATAAGAATGAGGGTGTATTTACTAATATAGGTCCAATAATATATACTATATATTTTGCACATTTGCAGATGGGAGTGTCATTGGATTCAGTGTTTAGAGGGAGCAATTTACCAGCATTTGTATTGGGAGGTGTTGCAGCAGCAGTTGGAGGGATTGCTGCTATGAATTTCCCTAATCCTGATTGACAAATAATGCCACACAATCTCATCAAAATGTGAATATCTCAATCTTCTCATGTATACATATGCTCAAAACAATTGCCTTAACTTCATTTTTGATCTTCATAGATTGCACATTCAAAGAAATTTAATACCTAAGTTTATGATACATAGTGTTCTGGAAAAAAAAATTGTCCCGAAATAAACTTCACCCTTTCTTTTATGGTCGATCGTACAATAAACTTCACACCCTTAAAATGATGATCCACCATTGCAATATTCACAATTTTACACAAAATTCCAGTACTTTTGGATACACACATAAACAAATCAACTCATTTTTTTACTTTATACATAAAAATGTACGGAGTACTAAATTTTCTCTCAATATCTTACTAATTACTCAACTTTTTAAAAAATTGTGTCCTTTCACACTTGTGAAGTTTATTTTGGAATGGATTGGAGGGAGTGTGATGTTTTAATATATAATAGAAAAATTGACAAAGACGGTTAAAATTGAAACAAAATTGTAATTGAATAAATGAATGGATACATTTAATTTGGATAAACAACACAATTAAAGAATTAGTTGATTAATTGTTCAAATGAAATAAAAAAACGAGCGGTGATGAAAAGACAGTTGGGAAATCAAAATTTGTATGGAAGAGCAAGAAAGAAGTGGTCTAGTTTCTATTTTAAGTAATTGAATGGATGGTCAGGCATAATTTTTTCTGGTATTATTTTCCTTTATAAGTAGTGTTGAAGTTGGGTGTGGAGTAGCAATAAGTTTTCATCGAAACAAATAATCAGTTATAGTACTACAAGAGTAAAGGTTAATGGAGGGAAGCGGTAAAGCGGGCACATCTTTCGAGATGGAGCAACAATCCACGGAGGCAACGCAGCCTACGCGGAATATCGTACTTGTGGCGGCAATTGCCGCGGGTGTGCAATTTGGGTGGGCTTTACAGCTCTCCCTCTTGACCCCATACGTACAATTGTTGGGCATACCCCATCAGTGGGCCCCCTACATTTGGCTATGCGGCCCCGTTACGGGCCTGTTAGTCCAACCCGTTGTCGGCTACTATAGCGACAAGTGCACCTCCCGCTTCGGGCGCCGCCGTCCCTTCATCTTCACCGGGACAATTTTTATTGTCCTGTCTATTTTGCTTATCGGCTTTGCTGCCGATCTGGGATATGCTGCTGGGGATACTCTCCATGACACGGAAACTCCTAGATACAAGGCTATCACTCTTTTTGTGGTTGGGTTCTGGGTTCTGGATGCTGCGAATAACATGTTGCAGGGTCCATGCAGGGCGCTGTTGGCAGATATGTCAGCGGGGAGTGCTAAGAAGACCGAGGCTGCATTCGCTTTGTTCTCGTTTTTCATGGCGGTGGGGAATATTTTAGGGTACGCGGCGGGGTCCTACACGCATTTGTACCAATTGTTCCCGTTTACCAAAACCATGGCGTGCGATGTCTACTGCGCGAATCTGAAGAGCTGTTTTTTGATTGATATTGTTCTCCTGTCTGTGATAGCCTTCACAGCGCTAGCTGTGGTGGGCGAAACGCCCTTAGATCCAGCGATGCAGGAAGTGAGGGACGAAGAGAGCAAGGGTTCGATTCCGGTGTTCGGGGAGTTGTTCACTGCCTTCAAGCACTTGTCTCGCCCAATGTGGATCTTGTTGCTGGTGACTGCCCTCAACTGGGTCGGTTGGTTTCCATTTCTGTTGTTCGACACTGACTGGATGGGCAAAGAGGTGTACGGAGGAACAGTGGGAGAAGGTACCCTTTACGATCAAGGAGTGCGTGCTGGTGCGTTGGGTCTCATGTTGAATTCCATTGTTTTGGGATTTGCTTCGCTTGGAGTGGACTTCTACGCGAGGGGATCCGGGCAGGTGAAGAAGCTGTGGGGTGTGGTTAACTTTATCTTGGGATTTGGGTTGCTCATGACTGTTGTGGTGACCAAGTGGGCTGACAAATCACGCCAATTTGACGCTACTGGCGCCCTCCTCCCCCCTGACTCCGGCATCAAGATGGCCGCTTTGGCTGTCTTTGGTATTCTCGGTATTCCACTAGCGGTCACTTTTAGCATTCCATTTGCCCTCGCTTCTATCTTTTCCACTAACAGTGGTGTAGGACAAGGTACTATACTACAACATTGCATCATTTTTAATTAAACTATATATATACATATGCAATTCTAAATTGAAATGATCAAATCATGATCAGGTCTGTCGCTCGGAGTTCTCAACCTGGCTATAGTGGTACCTCAGGTAATTTATAATGAATTTTATTTTTTATATATACCATAGTGGTTAGTGATCATGTCTCAAATTGAAAGTTTCATGTTTTCGCACTTGTAGGTGATAGTGTCAATGACCAGTGGGCCCATTGATGCCATGTTCGGAGGCGGTAACCTACCGGCATTCGTTTGCGCCGCAGTCGCATCGGTGATTAGTGGTATTTTGGCCTTCACAATGCTACCAGATCCACCTTCTGAGAGCTTGAACTCCAAGACGATGGCTGGCGGAGGGTTCCATTGATCGAGTTATAAATATAGCTAGCTACCTTGCTATTCACGGCTATAAAATCTCCCAGCTTTGTCATTTTTGGGGCTTGTGATATTACCCCTCTTTCAAGTCGCAAATAAATGGGCAAATAAGTACACGCTTAAGCGTGCTCTGATGATTCTCTCATATTTTTTAATGAATAAATACACTGGGAAGCGTGTTCTTCGATCTATATTGTTTCTTATATTGTCATCATATTTTTCATTTCATTCGTATTCTTAATTTTAATTTGGAAACATCAACTTTTTAATTTAATAATTCTATACTTAACACACAAATGACACGTAAAATATAAACAAGGAATTGATCAGAGAAACGTAAAAGATAAACAAGGAATTGATTAAAAAAAAACATTTTAAGTGGGGTGAAATAACTATTATGAATTCGAATTGTGAAGAAATGTTGAAGAAAAACAATACGATTTTAAATATAATTTACTCGCTCTACAAATACGAATTATACTACATTCACCTACACTCTAATAAATTATTAATAATATTTAAAATACTAGTAGATTTTTTTTTAATCTAAAAATTTATAATATGAAGAAAATAACAATCCAAATAAATTCATTCATTCATAAATTAATTAATTATTAGAAAAATCAACTGACTTACCTAATTAATTATTAAAAAAATTATTAACTTATCTAATTAAAAAAATCTATAATTAAAAAATAAGTATTAAAAATTTATTTATTTATTTATTTTAAACTATATAATTAAATAAATTACAAATTTATCTTTAAAATATTGAAACTCCCAAATGGAAAATAAATATATTAAAGGTGTAAAAATTCTCAATAAAATCTTACTTATATATTAATATTTTATTTTATATTATTTCAAATAAATTAAAAAATACCCAAATATTTTAAATTTCCAAAAAAAAAACATTAAATTAATTCAATAAGATATTTATCTAAAGCGAGTATTACAGTAAAATTAAAAATATAAGTATATTTATCTAATGCGAGTATTACAAAAACTGAGTCCACATATATATGTTTTTGTACGATTTAATATCAAATTAAAAATGATGTATATGATAAAAATGAAAACCAATCAAATTAACAAATAGTGAAAAAGAAAATTGTTTACCATTATTTTCCTATTACAGTAAAATTTGGGTCCGTATATTTCCAGACAAACCAGTTACAATAAGACCCGTCGAAACACGTATGGGTTCGGGGAAAGGATCCCCTGATTATTAGATAGCTTTTATTAAATCGGGGCGAATACTATATGAAATGGACGAAGTAATTGAAAATATGGGCAACATCCAAAATGCATATACGAACTCAATTTATTATTTCGGAGATCCAAAATTCTCACTATTTCTTAGATTCATAGATCCAATGTTTTCAATTATGTATGATAAAAAAAAAAATCAATTCTAAATGGGGGAGGGTGGGAATTTTGGATTTATTTTGGGGATTTAATTTTTTGAATTTATTAATATATTAAAATAAATGTTAAGTTTTAATAAGGATTTTTGACAATTTTAATAAAAAAATTATTTGGGAGTTTTATTATCTTAAAATTAAATTTTATATTTATTTGAGTAAGTTAATTAATTTTGTAATTATATTATTTTTCTAATTAGATTAGTAAATT
Source organism: Galeopsis tetrahit (assembly GCA_963675135.1). Taxonomy (NCBI): domain Eukaryota; kingdom Viridiplantae; phylum Streptophyta; class Magnoliopsida; order Lamiales; family Lamiaceae; genus Galeopsis; species Galeopsis tetrahit. Next base: position 51,037,858 of record OY776131.1, on the reverse strand, counting down.
GAGTTTTCTAAAAATTAATTAGGTAAGGTAAATGATTTTTCTAAAAAATAATTGATTTAAAAATAAATTTATTTTGTTTTTTACTCTCTCTTTTCAATTTTATAATTTTCACTTTCTTTGTTTGTCAGTCCAATTTTAATAATTTCCTTTTCTCAAAAAATAAATTGTATTTTCACTTACTACTTTATTTCTATTTTTCCTTTCAAATTTTCAATTTTTACATAAGCAATCAATTTTCCTTAAAATCCATCTCCAACCCAAATGAAAATTATAAAATTGAATTGATGGAGTATATTTTTCAAATTTTATGAAAAATTGTTTACTAATTAAAATATTTTTTTCAATTTATTTTTAATTTTTTAAAATACTATTTAATATTTTAACTAATATTCATATTTTTTCTAAATTAATAAATACTCCACAAAAAAAAAAACTTTAATTAATTGATATAAAAAATATACTCTCTCCATCACAGGAATTTGCACACTTTTCATATGAATGTTTTATACCAATTTGCACACTCCATAAAAGGAAATATCTTCATAACCTCACCCTTGAAATATACTCATATTTATGCATATGTCATTACTTTTTCACACTCAATCTACTTTTTACTTTACTTTATTCATAAAATTTTATAAAATTACCTCTCAAAACATCACTCATTACACCTTTTCTTACACATTTCTTAATATGTGTGCTGTTCCAAGGGTGCAAATTCCTTTGAGACGGAGGGAGTAACAAAATATCACATATTAAAATTAAATGAGTATTGGTGACCTACTATTACATGTAAAATGATCGTTTTTAAAATCTAGGCATATTTATTTGATCAAAATTAAAATGATTAATCCATCTTGACCAAATTTAAAATTAATCAAATTTATTAAATTAAAAAAATATTTAATCCGAAAAAGTAAATAGTCAACTCTTCGTACATTGATTAAAAAAGGGGTGGGTACAATCTGTTTTTGTGGTGTATTATTAACGTGTTGAAATAGAAATGATTTTAGCCTTTTGTGAAGAAACTCCCATCCCATCCCTTTAACTATCTTGGCATCTTCTAACCCGTTCCACCAAACTGTGCCATTAATTTCAATTTCCCAAAAATATTGGAGTATAAAAAATACGTACTCAGTAATAATGTCATAACCCTCCCATTGTACAATCTTGAAAGTTTTCTTGACAAAATCATCATTTTTATTGATTGGTTTAGGCTCAATGGATGATTGCTCTGAAGCAATTCTTGAAACGCCGAACATGGCCTACCTCTTACTTTTAAAGTCGGCTCTTGCAATACCCTTATCTCATTATTTGATGGGACTGCTTTTCTTTTTCATTGTTTTATTCTACAATTTCTTGGAGTTCCATTTCTTTCAGGATCTTTTTACTGGATTTCGAGGGGGGCCCGTTCACCTCACTTACAATGCAAGCTCTGAAATTTATCATGGAGTTGTATCCAAGTGTAAGACCCTTCATGGAAGGTAAAATCGCAAAAACCAATCTCTCCATTTTATTTTTTATTCATTTCTTTAGTATCTTTTCTAGTATAGAAATTGGACCTAATTTAGTGTCTGCATTCTAATTGACAGTGCTTAACTGCAGAATTCCAATAGTGAAAATTTTAGAGTAGAAAAAGTGGGGTTCTGTCTGATTTTGAGGGGCAATTGAATCATTTTTTAAGTTGTGTAGGTACTTGGCTACACCATGGCTTTCAAGTCCACACTTCCAAACTTCGTTTATAAACTTCTTTGGGAGGCCTCCCATGTTCACCTATAGAAGGTGAGGTTTTTCTTTCTGAAGCAGATGAGAATAAATAAGTCATAGTCTTATTGGTGTGATTTTGGCTATAGAGATCCTGCAAAACTAGTCAATGATCATAAATTTGAATATTCTTAGAAGTACAAGACGAGCGATAATGTTCTATGGTTCAGGGAAAGCAAATAATTTTTTATTGAGGATCCCTGTTGATGTTAGTTATAGAATATTTTCAACTATGCTATTACAATTCTTGTGTGTTTTCTTTTGAAAGAGGTAACTATTAATTCCATCTATCTTTCTGCTCTGATGGAAAGGTGAAATTCAGTTCAGTAGTTGTAGATTCATAAGGTGTGCTTGCAATGTTTTGAGTCATATATCAAAGTAAAATAATATAATGATAATATAAATATAGATAAAGAGTTGTCTTGTTTGAAGAGTTCAACATTATGGAAATGGCGAGAACGATGAAATACTTAATAGATGTGGATTGTGGAAAATGGGATGTGTGGAATTGAACATGGAAATCATCAGTTGCATCTCATGAGATTGCCATTTCATTTGAATGCATCTTATTTCATGATTTGTGGAACTAATTTAAATTAGAATTTTGTGTTGAGAATGTCGGGAATTGATGTGTAACTTACGCCCCTCTGATTTTTCCGTGTGGTTCGCAGAAAGATGTTTCATGCATCTGATGGTGGGATGTTTGCTCTGGATTGGTTATTGTATTCCGATGGTAAAGAAATTGTACCGAATTGATTGTGAATATTATTGTTAATTGAGTGAATATTGTAGCACCAATTTATTGGAAGCAGCTTTTACACATATAGCTGTCTGAAAACATGTTTAGTGTTCGATGTCTATGCTATCCATTCATATTTTGTTTTATTTCCAAACCCTTTTCTGCTTTATGGAATATTCACTTTGATTAGTCACTTGATGCATGGCTTAGTTTGTCAACTGAGACTCAATGCACTACTCACTGTCTTGAACGCCATTTTGCTATGAATTAGGCGCCATATAGAGAAGAAACATAATAAAATTGGTTTCTTTGGATTAAACTTTTGGTTTACCTTATTTTGGTTTTTGAAATTTGTTCATTCTTTATCATTTTTTCGTTCCTTATTTGAGGCAGTGGCTGGCGTAGCTGTTCCAAATGATCATGCTCTTTCAAAGGATGATGCAACCCCAATTGTTGTTATAATTCCTGGACTAACGAGTGATTCTGCTTCTCCTGTAAGGATAGTGCTTCTCTACCTTATTTAAGAGGGCGAATGGCTAGCAGTCACTTTGTTTTCTTTTTTTGAATTGAAATGATATTGTTTGCTTTGCTTTTTAAACACTAGCATTTTTTATTTATTTTTTGATCGGGCAATAAAAAGCTTTATTAGAAGAACCAAAATATGGGGCATAAGACATGTCCCATAGCAGAATTACATAATAAAGAATTTAATAGTCTAATTCCAGAAATTACAAAATAAAGTAGGCCATATTTGTGAACAGATTGTAGTGTTTTTAAACACTAGCATTGGTCTCTAATGAATGTAAAAAATGATGATGTTATTTCTACAATACGACAAAAAGAAAGAAACTGCATTGGCCGAAATGCCATAGTGTTTTTGGTTAATTTGCTTAATAGTGAAACTGTTCACAGTTTTGACATCTTCTCGATGACTTTCATGCTGGAACCAGGTAGACATTAGGCAGACAAAAACCTTAAGGATAGTGAAAGGTTCTTTGTGCTTTTTAATTGATGTTTGACAATAGATAACTTGCAAGTCTTTTCTCTATAATTCACATATTCAATCAACTTTCTTGCTATGGTTGCAGTACATGAAACACCTTGTCTTTCATACGGCAAAACAGGGTTGGAATGTGGTCGTAAGTAATCACCGAGGACTTGGTGGTGTCTCAGTTACTGTAAGTAAATATTAAGCATAGTTGCTTGCAAAAAAACACAAAATATTGAACTAGTTGCAAGCACCGCTTTCTCCAATCTTAAAAGAGTATTCGTTTTAGATATGTAATGACATGTTTTTTCCAGAGATATAAGCACCTTTCTTGGGTAGTTTTACCAGATTCTTAGTCAGGCTCATCAGTCAAGCTTTCATGGCTTTTAATAAATTCCCAAAATTTCTCGTTTAAAAAAATAATTCAGCCAACAATCTTCTATCCCAACTGATGTGGGATGCAATATTTCTTCAGTCTGATTGCTTTTATAATGCTGGATGGACCGAAGATGCACGTGAAGTTATTAACTACCTACATCATGAATACTCTGCAGCTCCATTGTTTGTAGTTGGAACAAGTATTGGTGCAAACGTTTTGGTACAGTTACTCTCTATCGTTTTGTTCTGTATATGGGAAATAAAAATGTTGATTAAAGTATGCTTTTCAAACGTTGCTCGTAGGTAAAATATCTTGGAGAGGACGGAGAGAATGTGCCAATTGCAGGTGCTGCAGCAGTTTGCTCCCCTTGGGATCTCTTGGTCAGTGCATTGGGGTTTTTATTTTCTTTAGTGTGACAATTTTGTTTTAATAATTTATTCACATGGCTTATTCATATCTTCATTTTCGTATACCTAGATTGGTTCCAGGTTTATAGCTCGAAGGCTCATTCAAAAGTTGTATGACAGAGCTCTTACTATTGGTCTTCAAGGCTACGCACAACTGTATGTTGCATTATCTTCTTACACGTTTCTTTCCTTACTTTTCCAGCAAACTCGATGGATTTAAGTACTTGTTAAAATATGGTGGTTTCTATGCACTTCATTATATTATTTTCCATCTTATGTTGGAATGTTATAAACTTACACTAACCGAACGATGCTTGCTTGAGTTGTACAGACATGAAACTCGTTATACTCGCCTTGCTAACTGGGAGGGTATTAAAAAGGTTAGTTTTCAACAAAATGTAAAAAAAAATTGGGAGCATTTTTATTTACTGATACCTCTACTTTCTCTAGTCACGTTCTATTCGGGATTTTGATACCCATGCCACCTGTCTTGTTGGGAAATACGAGGTACCATTCTTCCCAGTTTCATACTCCCTCCGTCCACCAAAACTGTGTCTACTTTCCTTATTTGGACGTCCACCAAAAGTGTGCCTACACCTTAAAAGTCAACAATCACTTTATCTTCTCCCTCAAACCATCACCCTAATAACTTAAATTGTCATTCACCTTTACTCACAAACAATCACTTAATTCATAAATGGATTCCATAATACCCTTACTTTATCCACTTTATCTTAAAACCTATGCCCAAACAATTAGGCACACTTTTGGTGGCCAGAGGGAGTAATATTTATAAAGTATGCTGAATATTCTTTTGACTCCATTGCCGCAAAAATCACGAATTTTGACTTTATTGCATTGTTAACCAAACTTTTGGATAATTGCAGAACAAAATCACACTTTTAACATCTCAATTGCAATTGAGATGTCAGGCAGTATGGGCTCTGCCTGATATACAAACAATGTCATTTTGGCCTGCTGACTTGTGCAAAAAAATCTCAACCTTTGACTTCATTGCATTTTTAACCAAAATTTTGGATAATTGCAAAAAAAATCACAAATTTAAAGACACCTTGTGCATTGTGCAGGGTCCAAACTGCCCAGTGTCTCAATTGCAACTGAAATGCTAAAGTCATGATTTTGTTTGCAATTATCCAAAAGTTTGGTTAGAAATGCAATTAAGTCAAAGGTCGTGATTTTTGCTGCAATTTAACCTATTCTTTTTTAATCCTAAGTCCTAACTCATGGCACAGACTATCACTAACATATTGACACATGTTTCGTTCCCCCAAGACCGCGGATACATACTATAGGCATTGTAGCAGTGCTTCTTTTATTGGACGAGTTTCTGTACCACTGCTCTGCATAAGTTCATTGGACGATCCCGTCTGTACTAGAGAAGCCATTCCTTGGGATGAATGCCGGTAAAGTGGCTCACTTTCTTTCACCAGAGTTGACCTCGTAATGTGTAATAACTTTTCTGATTGCAGAGCAAACAAAAATGTAGTTCTTGCTACAACACTGCATGGTGGACATCTCGCGTTTTTTGAAGGATTAACTGGATCTCACCTTTGGTAATTCTTTAAATATGAACTTTTCTTTTTGTTATGTTATGCATCTTGGCTTCTATAAATCAACCTTTAACATCCTCAATTTTTTAATTCTGGCAAAACGAGGTTGTTTTGAAAACTACAAGATCTGGTATTTGGCATCTGTAGTTTGTCGTGACGGGTACTTCTTTGCAGGTGGGTGAGAGCAGTAAATGAATATCTTGGCGTTTTGCTTTTGAGTTCCTACATGCATAAACAGAAGAAGGTGCATAATATTCTTCGGGGTAAAGGTTTTTTGGTTCTTTAACTTTTACCAATTTTGATTTTAGTCATCCTATTCAACTTTGAACATAGTCCTGTAAGTTTACAATTTAATAATCTTAAGGGACAGATTTCAAAATTGAAAAGTTAGCAGACTAAAATCAAAACAAGTGCAGGTTAATGGAAGAAAAAAAAAAAAAACATTTACCGTATTCCTCGCTTTGCAGAATTTTCCACTGTGCATCTCCTGATAATAACCCTACTAATATATTTCTCCTGATTGTAGGTAGAAAGCATTGGGCATAATTCTGCTCTCATGCAATCCTCTATCGATCAAGGCCCGTATCTCAATGTAGCCGATGGAATGGTAGCTGCAATGGCAAACGAGACATCTGATGAGATTCATGAGAATGATGATCAGAGTAATCAAACGGTTTCGGTTTCAAAAAAGCATGTGAGCTTCACGAACACTTGCAGGAAATCAGATTCTGCTAAGAATGCTGGTAAAACTGGTGGTAGTAGTGGTATACCAAGGTGGGTGTATCAGCTCTCTCGACAAAGTAACAAGTCAATCTGGTTGCTTGCTTATATAGCAATCATATCGACTATGCCTGTAGTCGGTGCTGCGCTCGGGGTTTTCTACAGAAGGAAGCTGAAAAGAGCCTTGCCAGGAAATGGACCTAAAATGATTTAAGTTGTGGAATCTCAACCCCCTTTGATGTCTGAAACCTTTGGTTTCAATTGGTAATAATCTTCAAGGATTGCATGGTTTTTTTTTCTAGTGCAAGAATGCTACAAATGTTCTATGCAGGGCCATATGTAAGGGGTGTGGGTCGATTTTTTTTAATTTTTTTAAACTTTATATGTAAGAATTTTTATTAAAGTTAACTTATAAGAGTTCATCCGCTTGATTTATAACAGTATGTGACATTATGTTATGAAAAATGTTGCCCTATGTTCATCTGTATATGCTGTTATGTACATGTAAAATGCACTAATGAAATGAAATATGAGATTATACTGATACACAATACATAAAGGAGGATTGAAACTGGCTTTCTATCAAGTAAAGTTGTATTATCATGAAAAATAAAAAAGATGAAAAAATAAAGAAATAATTTTATTTTACCAAAATAAAAAAAAAATCTAATCATGCAGTACAGCACCAAGAAGAGGCTGTAATCAGTAACCTTTGTTGCCACCCTAGAGAAATAGCATTCCCATTATCTCTTTCGAACACTCTAAAACCACCATTTTCTCCATCAAATTCAACACAGGAATGGCTTCTGATTTTCAGCAGCAATTTAGCCTGCATTACAGATATTGAGCTTTGTTCAACCCCCAAAAAACCATGGCTTTCCATTCTCCTTTTCCACATTTCTATCTTCTCAAATCTTGGACAATTTTCACTCTCTTTATCATAGTTTATTAGACTAATAATCTCCTGTCCTAAATGATTCTTCTCAATACTTAACCTCTCAGCACTATCTATTGGAAGACAATCATCCAATGAATCAAATATAGCTGCAAAATAATGCAGTGACTCCATAAATCTCGGTAGAAACTTGCTGCTGTTTCTGCTACCTTCTCGTTCCACTAGCACGACGACTGAGGGTCTCAACGAGTAGACGAAATTCAATGTCTCCGAGATTTTCGAAAAGCTGTTTAGTGAACTCAGATGGAACACTAAGTTCACAGCAACAGTTTCATTCTTCCTTTTCTTCAGCTTCACAATCTTGGATCCCCTCACCAAGCCATTAAACTCGAAAACAAGATTTTGATAACCTTTTGCAAAGCTCACCAATCTTGATTCTGTTTCTTGAAGTTGCTCCACATTTGTACTGAATCCAGTGATCCTGAGGGAAACCCGATTTGTGGGAGTCGCGCTTTCGGATAGCGATTGCATGAGAGACGGCCATTGGAAGCCATATGAAACGTCGAAATCAACCACATGCAAAGCCTTGTTGTTGGTACTTTCTTCCCTCTGATACCCTTCAAAAATGGCCTGATTTGCTGTGAAATGAGCAAACTGATGGAATGGTGACACCTTATACAGAGATGTGAATGCCAAGAACTCTTCATTGGGAGTTGGGGACGTTTTCACCGTGTGATAGAAGGGCGATTTTCGCGTTAGGAGACGGGCTAAAAGCCCGTCTGAAAAATAGGATGCAACTCTTTGGACAGAGTCCCCTGTTAAACAGACATTCTGGTACAATTCAACGAGGCTTTCGACGGCTGATCTCGCGTTGTTTTCGTAGATTGAAGTTGCAGATATGAGCAGCAGATGAATCAGATGAAGGCCTTTTCCATCTGCATTTGTTACATGATCTTTTCTCTTGTTATGATCAATCTTTAGCATTTGTGCCCTCAATTGAAGTAGCCCAAATATCTTGCCTTCTTCTTCATTGCTCTCGATTGAGCCCGAGTTTTCGGGACTTTCGCCCCGATTCCTCTTCCTCTTCCTCTCACATCCAAGCCTAAGGCTCAAGAACTCCTCATTCTCCTCCATGCAATCCATACCAACCATGAGAGAGAGAGAGATTGGTTGATCAAATCAAGAATGGGAAAGGGAATCAAAGTAGGTACAGAAAGAAAGATCTTTTCATGTAAGAATAGAGCCAAAGATTACATAGAGTAGTTTGATATTCTTACGTAAAGAATCAACTAAAAAAGGTATCATTTTTTTCATAAAAATCAGTTTTTGAACATCAAGGTCAAGAATCTGGTAAGACTTTGTATAGTTTGAAGAGTTTTGGATTATAGGGCACAGTTCGGAGAGGTCAAGAAACATGCACGAGATCTTCTTGTGTAAGAAAAGACATACGTAGTAGACAAAAGACAGCTACCTAAAACTTTTCAGCATCTAAACAAACACTCCTTATTACTAATATATATTAACAAACTTAATCCAAAAACATATACATATTAATTTGTACCCCTGTTCCCATTGACTTAATTCCCCTTGACAAAAATATAGTTGGAATTAATGTGCTAAAATCACCCCAAACTATTTGATATGTGAGATCGTTTGATTGATAAAAACATATTTAATATCAGTTTGATAAAGATGTTCTTTTAATTATATATGTTTGGTAAAGTTTGAAGCTCGAACTTGATATGCTGAAAACGATAGAATAAGTATAAATGTACTCTCTCCGTCCATCAAAAGTGTGCTCATTTCTTTTTTTGGGTTCACAAAAAACGTGATTATTCTATTTAAATAGTTAACTTTTGAATATTTTTTTACTTTACTATCAAGATTGAGTATCTACCAAATATATTTTTTACTCATTATATTAAATATATTCTTTATAATTAAAATATGAATTTTTTAAAAGCATATATAAAAAAAGTAAGCACACTTTTGGTGGACGGGGGAGCATTAAATTACTCGAATTCAGTTCAATTAAAGCTTATTTGAGCTCGACGATTAATTATCAAACAAGCTCAAGCATAAAATTTGAAGCTCGATAGCATCTTAAACAAGCTTGAATAATTGTGCGTTAGGCTCGACTCATTTAAATTCAAATTGAATGAGATGATGGAGGGTAATTTGAAAAATCTAATAATGTGACAAGGGCAGAACAGTCATGTTAAGTAGTATTGTAAGTATGCAACAAAAAAACTAAAATATTGATAGCGGCACACATAGGCTGCTGTAATAAAGAAAGGAATTATTTAGTATATGTATAAATATTGACCTATCTATGTGATATAGAATCTTCACATGACTATATATGGAATCAAGTCTTTGTCATTAACGTTGAAGATTTTTTGTATTTTACATCCAGAATTTTAGGAAATATATTTAAAATAAATAAATAACCGACTTGTTTCAAATATATGCATATATTAAAAAAATTAAACTCGTGAATCAGCATAATTTTCTAAGAGACCAATGGGATTTCTATCATTATCTTCAAAAGAATCAAAACATTTGGAAAGCAAACTTATGTATTTGGACTTATATGAATACGTACATATTCTGTATGCATATAACTTTCGAAGACCCTGAATTCCAGCATTTATTTTAGGCATGTTTCATCCCTTTGTAATTGTGTAATTAGATCTCTATTTCAATTTGTTTTCTATTTTAAAAGAAGAAAAAAAAAATTGTGAACTCAGATGATTTTTTATTTTTTCAATTATCATTGTTTAGCATGTAAATGTCACCAAATATGGTGCATGATTATTGATGCTCTTTATTAACTTGAGTTGTGTCGTGATAATTTCATTTAGATTAGACGTCTCCAATCACAAGTAAAACAATTGACTACCAATTCAATCCAACAAAGAATAGCAATTCACAAATAAAAAGCGAAAACAGAAAACAGAGCACAAACAAATTTAAGTGGTTCGATCAATGTGATCTACATCCACTGGACTCACGACTTCAATCTTGATTAATATAAGAGATGTTTACACACTCATCACTCGGAAAGGGAATTTATCCTCACTTCTCTCGTGAACTCTCAACTCTCAAGAACGAATGCTCGTAGGGGTCAAAGATTACAAATTACAAGTAATGGGTATTTATAGATATCAATGGTGATTGCGGCGTGTGTTGAAAGCGTGCTCCGTTGCCAGCTGTATTCTGTTACAACCATCTAACAAACTCACACTTTCAGCGTGACTCAATCTGAAATGACTTTCTTGCCCTTCACTTGTTTTTGCAAACAGACGACATCATCAGAAGATTGACTAGAAGACCTCCCTCTTCTTGTTCTACTCTTCTGATGACCAACACTTAGCCAAAAATTAACTCTGCCAACAGAACTCGTCTGATCTGATCTGACCCGTCTGGTCTTCTCATCTCGTCTGATTCTAAGCAACACCATCTCATCTGTTTGGACTCTTCCACCTCATCTGATCTGATCTAAGCTAACTTGTCTGACTCCACCAACTGATACGCCCAACAATTGAGTCTATCAGAAGAATCCTATTAGCTAAGTGACTCATCTGATCCGCCCAACAGACGAGTACATTAGCAGACTAGAATCTACCTGATCCTACCAGACGAGTTGAACTCATCTGGTCTTAGAGATTTGAGATAAACCTTACAAGCTGTTTTACCTATCGAGAAATTATCATTGATTCTAATAATGTTGAAGTTTTGCAGATTACTTAATTAAACACAAGATTATAACTCTTAACCCTAATTTATTATGTCAAAATACACATGTTCTATGTTGACACATGAACAATCTCAACAATTCCTTACATGATGGTATTTGAATTTGTTTGGATGATATAATAGAGGAAAATGGCATATTCCTTTTTTCAAGAAAATTTATGGTTCTAATCTTAATTTCGGCTCAAAGGATAGGTATTTTATTTTTTATATCCAAATTTTTTTCGTACACTGGACTCTTCTATTTGTCAGTATTGTCTTTGTAGAAAACAAGAAATACTAGTGAGAATAATGATGTGAGGGTTGGTAGAAGGATTTTTATTGAATAATATTCCTCTTCGAAGCAGCTGTTTGAATTAATCAAACTCATATTGCCAAAAGTATGATGAAAAAAGTTCATCTCGTGGACTTCAACAATGAGAGACTTTATTAAAGTGGAAATCTTTCCGAATAACAGCTTTAAGTCTCATAGGCATTTCGTGCACCACATTTTAATTAAAAACATGTATTGTTGTTTAAATCGTTGTATCCTGAGAAATAAGTGTACTGATTCACTAGCACCGAGAGTGAAGACATAAATTAATTTTAAAAAATCGTATTTTACACGAGCATTGATTCTACATTTTTTTTTTCCAGCCTTCTACAGAATGCACGTCAAAGGAAAATGTATATAGTAAAACAATATACATGTTGTAATCAGTGTCTTGTTAGCATATTTATTGATTCCTTTCTCTCTCGAACAAAGAAGTTGACATATGGCAAAGTTCTTGATGTCCTAACAATATTTAAATTACGGCAAATAAAAAAAAATTGTTGATTCCAAGTTTTAAAATTGGAGCAGCATCTATGACAGAGGCATTATCGCAGTTAATTTGAATCAATTTATTACATCAGTACACGATGTGCACCTTATACATGTGAATATAAGACAAAATGAAATACATAATATTTTTTGAATAACTAAAATATATTCGTACTGGAGATAAAAAATGCAAGAATTTGAAATGAACTTCAAATCCATCCAAATTGGAGTGGAAGCATGCGGCATTTGGTAACAAGAAGACACAAAAGATTTGTACAGTATAACATAGGAAAAGTGATCAAGTTAGAAAGAGACATTTTGGGTGTTAGAAAAAGGAATAGAAGATTCTTATCTTGGTTGGCCCATTTTGATTTTTGATACAAGACCTATGAAGTGGATGTCTATATTGTCTTCCTATGCTTTGATTTCTTCCTTTTTTCACCGAAAAAAAGAATTTTATTGCATGAGTACCATGAGTACACAAAGGAAAGTGATTACAACGTAGAAGTTACGAGGGGGGTTATGGGAATCGCCAAGCTACACAACATGCCTAACAATTGCAGACTGTTTGCAACACTAGTCCAAAAACTAAACATTTTGAATATCTCGAGTCTCATGCTAATTCAAAAGGAAACTTACAAATGTAGCATTTCAGACATAGGACAAATCTAGAAACATTTGCTAATGGACTACGGACATACAGCATCTAGAGAAGGTTAGGGATTTGCAATTGTAGATACATAAAAACATATAAGCTGAATATATAATACACAAGTCTACAAGAAGATGATCGGCGACACACATAAATAGATACATCGATGCACATATCTGAACTATTAAGTTCCAATTCCTCTGCAAGTACCAAAACACTCAAAGTGTTTTCTTCAAGATAAATAGGTCTTCACTATTAATCTGATTAGTGATAAATTTGAAATAAAACAAATGTAATATGTAAATGTAGGGCAGCAACAGATAATCAGATATAATCAGGGTCCAAGGCAAGATAGGTCTAAACAACCTCTTGAATGAAGTTTGAAGTAATGACATTTTAACAATATACGAGCACACAATTTCAGAGACTAAAAGTAAGATAATCAATTCCTAACAGACAGCTTTGACATGAACACAAATATTTTCCTAACTAGAAAGCTGTTCATCATCTCTACGAGTGAGAAACTTGAGATACACTAGTTTTCAATTATAAAACTTGTAATATAATAACGACTAAGCTTTATCAGCACTTGATTGTTTCCGGGTCTCATAGTAAAGTCTTACTGTTGAGAATATATGTTCAGGCTCAGCCATTGCACCGTTTCCATAATCTCCACAGGCTAGTTTCTTCTTCACTGGTGGGATAAGCGACATTCCAAGATCATCGACCGCCATGAGATGGCGTTCTGTGAAAGAGTTGTCCCACATGAGGGTATTCATGGCTGGTGCGATAAAAATGGGCTTACTGTAGTCCCAGGCTCGAACGATGCAGGTCAGCAGGTTATCGCACAACCCTCCAGCAAGCTAATTAGGACACAAGAAGCAAACAGGATGCAAATTTGTTCAAAATACATCTGATTGACAGCTTTGACAACAAATAGGGGGCACTTGGTTCAAATTCTTCAATGAAAATGGGAAGGAGAATCATTGGAAAGTGTATTACAATGAGGATGATGGTTACATTGTTAGTGTTTTGCTCTAATCTAGGAATAAATGGGGATAAAAAATTGTTGTTAGTTGAGGAATAGTAGAATGATCGAAGAGAAATGATTATAGGAGGGACGGTAGTTATCAAAACGGGGTAATAATTAACTTATTTTGAGTCTCATTACCTTATATGGAGTATGATAAAGGTAATTTGATCATCTTTTATTCTCTTTTAGCACAACAATTGCACTATACTCATTCACATTCCCATTGAAGAGTATTGAACCAAACACCCCCAACGTTTATAGAAGGGCAAAAATAAGAAATAACTATCTCAAAGAAATGATTCAGAAACTAAGAGAACACACTTCACTTGTGATTATGGTTTAACAATTTCAGGTTCGGGACCACTTTACTTTTATGCACAAAGTATATGTGAGGAAACTCATGTCCTTATGACATGGTCATTGAAGTGTTGAAGTAGCTTGTAGGATATTTAGCCTGTGGTAAGTTTCTCTAAGCATCAAATGATGGATTAAGTTGAATACCTTGGCAAGTGTATTTGCTGACAAAGGTGCGATAACCATGATGTCAGCCCATTTACGCAGTTCAATGTGGAGCACATCATCGCCTATTTTTTTCCAGCTGGACCATTCGTCCTCATCAGTGTAAAGTGTTACATCTTTTGGAATTGCAGCTCTGTCTACAAAATGGAGTGATGCCTTGGTAGAAACTGCTTTGACATCTGTCCACTCAGAAAAACAATGACAAAGATTTGCAAATTTTATTGCAGCGACACTTCCACTGCAAGCAAGCAGGATATGGGGTCTCCTGGGAGTCTTGACTTGATATAAACTCATGTCCCTATTCCCTTGATCGATATGTGCCATAATCTGTTCATTTTCCAATAACAACAATGCCAAATAAATGTCAATTTATTTAGCACAAGGCAGAGAAAAATGTTGGAAAAGAAAGTTTAGCTACAAAAGTTTGCCAACAATTTGCTGGAAACTTAGCTCAGTTGAATAAGAGAACACTGAGCAGGGAATGCTATTTCAAGCTCAGTACACCTCACTCAACCCATAAAATTCTGTTAAAAACAAACACACAATAGATAAAAGAAAAGGTCGGTTTACACATGTTCTGTGAAGCCGCCAACAATTACATCCAATATGTGTAAAGGAGGAAAAAAAAGTTAGATGTGGAAGAGTAATTTAAAATCCTTCCTTCAGAATGGGGTAAACTGATGCATACTGCTCAATAAATGAATTCGGGGAGAAAAAAAAGTAAATTCATTCATAAAAGAGCTGTACTTTGATAAAGCAATTGTTTCAAAGCAATAGGTAAAGTATACTCTCCGTTCCTTGATTACTTGCACACTTTCATTATTAGGACGTCCCAAAATTATTTGCATGCTCTCAATATGGAAATAACCCACAAAATTAATATCATCACAAAATCATTTTATTTTCAAAATTGTCACTCATTTTGGGCCAACATTTTACCCTACACCTCACTAAATTCTCTTTATACCTCACCAAATCCCCTTTACTCCTCACTAAATCACCAAATATACCTCTCCTTTATTTGACCCCACATCCCACTAAATCCCATTTTCTTAAAAAGTGCCGGTGTTTGTATGCAAGTCATCCCGGGACGGAGGGAGTAAGCAAGATTTTTACTCATGTTTATAGCAGCAGAAAAAATAATGGAAGAGCAAGCTGTTACGATCCAAGCAGAGGGTCGCGAATCAAGCAAAGAAAACGTGAGAGAGAGAGAGAGAATTAGATTCAATTTAGAGTTTGTCACATCACACTATCTATATGCCAACGTGTTGGTGGTGATGAATATATACACCTCCGTCATTTGTTGTTTGATTTTATCCTCCGTCTCATGCCATCGGAGATTCAATTTTGACTGAGCTATCAAAATCGCCTCCTGTCTTTGCAACAATTGCTGGAATTTCTGCTCCAAAGCTTCAAGCCGATAGGCGTTGTTATTGGTTTCCATTACTGGATTTGCGCAGCTAAGATAGATTGAAGGGCTCTGAGGCCACTGTTACGATCTAAGCAGAGGGTCGTGAATTAAGCAAATAAAACGTTAGAGAGAATTAGATTAAATTTAGAGTTTGGTACATCACACTATCTATATGCCAATGTGTTGGTGGTGATGCATATATACACCCCTAGCTAAAGAAACATTCCCACGACTCTGAAAATAAAGACAACCCTCCCTTGTATCCTTTACTTATATGGAAATTAAACAATTAAACTAAGAGAACATAGAAGAAAGAAATGCAATTGGCTTAGATGGATCTCCTTCGTGACACAAGTTCATTACACCAACACAAACAGACTAAGCATGTAAAGAAGATATGAATCGTGAACCACACATGAAACTGGGTTTCAGGAACTTCTTTCATCTGCACCAAATGTAATTGAACTACATATTTGGGTCATTTTCACAAACAGCTTATGGGAAACTACTCAGGACTTCATCCCCTTAACTATATACAGATTCACTTTTCTCTAAAAAATAGCATCTTCAACATTTTCATAGATAAAGATTTAGGGCTCACAATATCAAATTCTATATACACTTCAAAACCAAGAATTCAAGCAACATCAAAACAATAACGTTACATAATTACATTAGATCAGTCCTAACAGAACAAGAACCTCATATACCTTACAATTTGGTTCCGCAAGTGACAAACTAATGAAGATGAGTGAATTAATTTGCCAACAAGAAAGTCAAAAGTATGAGAAAAAGAAAAGTAACATGAACTTGGCTACTCAAACGGTGCAATTAAGATTAACGTCGATACGCCCAAGAATTCAAAATAAACACCAACAAAAGAAAATAATCGTAGCATCCGCGGAAGAAAAAAAGAAGTCCCAAAAATTGAAAAGAAAAGGATTAAAATAACTTAAAATGGAAGTACCTGAGATCAAAGATTTTACCAAATCTGCAATTGGAAGAAGAGAGCGAATGAAGAGGGAAAACTGTGCCAACTACTTTTGTTAAAAATATACTCCAGAATTCAAACTCAGTTAACATTCAGATAAGTCGCATTTCCATTAATTCCAGCAAATGTCATGAATTCAATTTTGTTTTTAAATATTGATTTCAGTTTTCTTATTAAATATATCTAAAAATAAATAAATATGGCAACGTGTGAAGTTTTCTTATTAAAATCGGGCTTCAAATGTCAAGAATTGACCCAGCCCATTAGTGATATGAGTGGGGTAAAGTCCAGCCGAAGCAGGCCCATTTGACACTCCAAAGTTGTAGTCATTTGTAAATGGGGCTGACTATTTAAGGGAGTGTTTTGAAACTCTATAAACTGTTTTCAGAATCACTTTTTTTAAAGTTGCCCTCTCACAATTTTTACTTTTGAGAAGTGTTTTTAAGCTGTTTATAGAGTTTGCAAACACCCCCTTACACCTCCAATTCGATTTAGAACACACCCCCGATTGATGCACCCCTTAAAATTTAGATATACCCTCCCGCAAATTGTCCTAAATATCATTTTGTCTCAAAAAAACTATTTACTAAACACACACTCCACAAACCCTAATTTCTCTCCTTCTTCTTCCTTTTCTCCTTTCCCTTCCCCACCCCTACCCCCACCGCCACCTCGTCCCATTTTTCTTCCACTTGTCGTCGCTTGCCACCGTCGTCAGACCGCCCCCGAACACCTCGCCCCCTCTCTTTTTTTTTTTTTTTTTTTCTGTTTGCGACCCAACTCCCACGCACCCACCTCACTGGCGCCATCAGCGCCACCCCGCCCAAACTATCGGTTGCCGCCCTCCCCAATTATCTTCGTTTTTTTTTGCATTTTTTTCTGTTTTTCTTTCCCACCCCATCGGCGCCGCCCCTCCGGTCGCCCCACGCCCTCACCCCTTCCAAGTCGGCTGCCCCGCCACACCTCCTCCCAAGGTTGGCATCGCCGGCCGCACTCGGATATTTTTTGAATTTTTTTTCCTCTATTTATCTGTTCAATTTTTTTTTTTGACAATTTTAGGTCGACCATATACTCTATTGTTGACAACATTTTGTCAACGAGAGTGTATATGATTGACCTATAATTGTAGAAAATTTTAAAAAAGATTAAAATTTGTTTTGACTAATCAATGTCGACCATATACACTCTGTCGACGGGAATGTATATGGTCGACACTGGTTTGTCGAAATTTATAAAAAAATATTTTTGAATTTTTTTAAGATTTTTTTTAAAAAAAAATTCTGAATTTTTTCGTTTGGTGGCGGAGGCCGGAAGAGGCGGTGACGGGTTTAGACGTTGAACGAGGGGTGTAGTTAATAGTAATGGTGCATTTAGTAGTGTAATATTATTAAAAATGTATTTTGAATATTTTACATGAATATTATATTATTAAATTGAGTGGGGTGTGTTCTAAGCTAAATTGGAGGTGTAAATAGTAATGGAACATTTACTTCACAAGTTCACAGTACAAATCAAGCTCACTATTTTATAAACCGAACGGACCGGTCTGTCCATCCAATTCAACTAGAAATTGGACCTTGATCGTGTGATCTACATTGGTTTGTCAAAACTTATAAAAATATATTTTTGAGATTTTTCAATTTTTTTTTTATTTAAAATTTTTGAATTTTTTTTGTTTGGTGGCGACGGCCGGATGAGGCGATGACGGCGACTGCATCAAATTAGGGTTTAGATGTTGAAAGAGGGGTGTAGTTAATAGTAATGGTGCATTTAGTAGTGTAATATTGTAAAAAAACTATTTTGAATTTTTTACATGATTATTATATTATTAAATTGAACGGGAGTGTGTTCTAAGCGGAATTGGAGGTGTAAATAGTCAGCCCCGTTTGTAAATTGTAATGGAAAATTTACTTCACAAGTTCACAGTACAAATCACAAATCAAGCTCACTGTTTTATAAACCGAACCAACGGGTCTGTCCATCCGGTTCAACTAGAAATTGGACCTTGACCGTCCGATCAAAACTTTTTTTTTTTTTTGAAACCCGATCAAAACTATTTTGGGTAAAATGCAATTTTGGTCCCAAGAGAATGTTTCGAATGCAATTTTGGTCCCACGTTCTTTTTTAGTCCCATTTTTTGCAAAAAAGGTCTCAACTGTTAAATACTCCGTACTTAACAGTTTCAGTTAAGTGATAAAAATGCAAAAATGGTCCCAAAGAAAAATAAGAGGGAAAATGCTTTGGAATTGAATTTTTTTGGAGGGAAATGACCTGCATATTTTTTGGAGGTAAAATGGCTCCAATACTAAAAAAAAATCAGTTTTGTACTTTTGTAACAAAAATAAATAAATTACTCACATGCCTTCATCTTCTTCGACATCTAACATTCGATCGAACGTTAGACGTGGGTGCGGAATGTTCTGTTTAATGTCAAATGTCCTGTTTTCATCACATAATTCCAAAAGGCTAACAAGTTCATAGCATCATCAAAAAGTATTGTTTTAATTTGTTTCAAACAAACTAGCAAAAATAACTTCATCTAAGACAGAGTCAATCATCTAACCACAAACTAGATGCGCCATTGTTTTCTGTCTAACACAAAATAAAACTAAAGTTCAAGTTTTCAAAATAAAAGACAAAGAAGTTGCATACTTTACTTCTTTTTGACACCCTTCTTCTTCTTGGAAGATTGAACCATTGATGCTTGCAAGTTTGCCATGGTCACATACTTCTGGCCCCCAACTTTCAACAACGGAACAGCAGGTGATGATGGAGTTGCCATTATACTTCCTCTTTGCATAATTGAGTTCTCATTAGGGTGTAGAGTCATGGGAGCCGGTGCTCTAATATTAACCCTTGAAACTACTTGTCTAGGAGGTTTGAAAGGAATTGACTCATTTGTTGCTATAAAATGGGAACTTATAGGCACCTGGAATTTAAACAAAAAATCTCAAATAATTTACTTCACAGCCTATATCCAAATCTCAGAAATTTCAGAATAAGTGCACATACATAATCACTGCAATTTAACAAAAAAATTCAGAAATTCAGAATAAGTGAATGCATACAAAACCACTACAATTTACTTCACACTTATGTATAAATCTCATACTAAACAGATCTAAATCACTACGCATGCATATAAAACCATTGCAATTTAACCAAAATTTTCAGAATTTCAGAATAGGTGCATGCATACAAAACTACTGCAATTTAACTAAAAAATCTCAGAATTTCAGAATAGGTGCATATATGCATACAAAACTACTGCAATTTAACTAAAAAATCTCACAATTTCAGAATAAGTCCATGCGTGCAAAATCACTGACCAAAATTTTCAGAATTAATACATTCATCAGAGAATACTCACTGTAATTTCACTCATATCAACTTGTGATTCTTGAGTCAAAGGTGGAATGCCATCAGTTTGTGTCATCTCGTCCATTGGTGGAATTTCCTAAATTAATTAAAATATCATAATACAATAAAATAGTTAATATAAATACAGCATATAAGAAAAATTAACTTAAATTTACTGACTTGTGATTCTTGAGTCGGAGGTTGAATGCTATCAGTTTGTGTCGTCTCCTCCATTGGTGGAATTCCCTAAAAATAATATAAATATTATTAGAAATACAATAAAATAATATAAAAATCAGAATAGAAGAAAAATTAACTTAAATTAACTAACTTGTAATTCTTGAGTTTGAGGTGGAATGCCATCAATTTGTGGCATCTCCTCCATGAAGTTATCATCCTGTCATTAATTACATATTTTAGAAAGAAAAAAAAAGTAAAAATTTGAGTAAAAAAAATTAAGCAAAAAAATCTGAGTAAAATATACTTACATTTGGAAACTGTTCAGCAAACTTTTTCCACTCACATGTCCTTTCATTGTGTCCTAGCCTATTACACCAGCCACATTTCACTTTCTTCCTCATCATAGGCAACAACTCTTTTGTTTTTTTCTTCTTTCTTCCACCAGATGGTTCTTCATCTGCCCCCCTTCTTCTTGCTTTTGATGGCCTTCCTCTTTTTTTTCCAAAGTTTGGAGGAAGGGGAGGTATGTATCCCGTCTTCTCCCACATGTCAACACCAACCATTGGTTGTAAAGCTGAGGAATAAACTGAATTGTATGTTTGAATCGAGTAGCATTGATGAACAAACTCTTCTGGATTCAACTTCTCAGCTCCAATTGCTCTCATTCCATGCCTAAATGGGACTCCGGTCAAATCCCACAGCCTACACGAGCAAGTCTTAGCCCCTAGATCAACTGAATATCTTCCACCGTCAAAGCTTTCTATCTCATACAACAAAGAAGTTGACTTGAATGGGATGCATTCACTTGCTTTTGCCATCCTCCTATTCAATTTCTCTCTAATTGATGGGCAAATCAACTTACCTTCCCACAACCTCTCACACTTATCTCTTTTCTCTTGCAAGCTCTTCATAAGACTCATTCGTATCCACTCCAACATGGTGATGATTGGTTTTTGCCTAGCTTCTACAAGTACACTATTCCATGACTCACAAATGTTGTTTAGCAACAAGTCACATTTGGGAAATGTAGAGAAGTGTGATTTGGACCATTGAGAAGAGGGTCTTTCTTGTAACCAAGTTAAACATTTTTTATCAAGCTCACCTATTGCCCTCATTGCATGATCAAACGCGGGTACTGTGGTAGATCTAGCAGCTGTCCACAATGCATTTTTTAGTGTAGTGCCTCTAAACCCAGCTCGTTTCATGTTTCCATGCAAATGTTTTACACAAAATCTGTTTTCACAACCTGGCAAAACAACTTCAAATGCAGCCAACAGACCTTTTTGTCGATCAGACATAAAGGTGTAGAGATCATCCCTCACAATATTTAGGTCTTCCTTCAACAAACCAAGAAACCAAGTCCAAGTCTATGTTTTCAGTAGTCACTACAGCATATGCTATGGGATATATTTGATTGTTAGGATCTATAGAAACAGCCGTTAATAGCACCCCACCATGTGGACCCTTAAGAAAAGTCCCATCTACACCTATGAAAGGTCTACACCCGGAAAGAAAACCAGCTTTCAGTGCTTGGAAGCACACATAAAACTTACTGAATTTATTTCTGCCACCAGCCCCCTCATCAACACTGATTTTAATTGTTGACCCTGGATTCCTCAACCTAAGAGCATTTGCATAGTCCCAAATCAGATTATATTGCTCCTCACTACTACCTTCAATTAGCTTCTTAGCCTTAACTTTGGCTCTATAAGCCTGGTGTCTAGAGACATGCACCCTGGTTTCTCTTGTATGAGAATGACACAACACATGGAATGAGAATTATTTATCTTCCTAATCTGGTATGTGTCTTCATCGGGTACTTTTAATGCATTTATAAACCACTCACAATCAAGACATCGAGCATAAATTCTCCTCTTATCATTTTTTGTTATCTTCACATTTCTTTTCTCAACAACCCCATGAGACCTAATTGCATCCTTAAACAGTTGTTTACTACTAAATTTTTGTCCAATCAAGAACTCGGGGTTAAACACAGTAGAGCTTGTAAATGAATTATGCAATCCACTTACACAATTTTCATCGTCAGAACCCAAATCACTACTGAAATCCTCATCTTCACTACCCTCTACCTCTACACTAGTAGACTCATCAGATTGCTCATTGTTATCTTCATCTTCCTGAACTATACCACACCACTCAGCCTCCTTATCAATTGCTTCCTCAAACAATACATCATCCATGTCGCTATATCCACCACCATCACTCATTACAAACTCATTATCATCAGAATCTACATACCCCTCACTGTTATTACCCTCATCTAACCCCCCTCCACCATCAATAAAATCATTTTCTTCTACATCAACTATGAACCCCATTGATTCGGGTGGAATTTACACGTTTTTGGGGCACATGTGAAGCATGTTTTGATGTGTATTTCATTGATTTATGCATTGATTATGATTGTTTAAGCCGAAATGAGAGAAAGGTTGTGTTTTGTCGGTTTTGTAGGTAAAACGATGGAATTTGGAGCAAAACACATACCACAAGTGATCGGACTGGAAAGAGGAGTGCACAGTTGGATTCGTCTTGAAAAACGGAGTGGATTAGCCAAAGGAATCAAGTCAATCCGACAACCGAGGCGAAAGTTATGCATGAAACGAGAAGGGGAGGAGGCAACTCGGCCGAATCTGCGAGTTTGGCCTCGACTGCGCACACGGCCGAGTGACTCAACTCGGCCGAATCTGCGAGTTTCAAGGTTACTGTGCACTCGGCCGAGTGAGCCAACTCGGCCGAGTAAGGTCAATTGCCGTAGCCACTGGATTCGGACATCACTCGGCCGAGTAAGCTTACTCGGCCGAATCTGCGACTTTCGCATTTTCTGCACACTCGGCCGAGTAAGCCCAACTCGGCCGAGTCTCGGCTAAACAAAGTCGTGGCACGCTTTTTAAGTGTTCCACTCGGCCGAGTAACCCCAACTCGGCCGAGTTACCTCATTTTCGGTGCCAAACTTGTATTTTCTTCAATTTTGAGGGACCAACTTGCAAATATACCATCCAAACCCTTCCCCAACACTATATAAGTCCCCTTTCTTGAAATTCAAGACATTCTCCCCCAAATCCACACATAGTTACACATACTTGGAGGTGTTTTGGCCATTTCTCTCTCAATTCTTCATCAAATCAAGGAAGAAAGGATGCAATAGCTCCCAAATTCCATTCCCTACCTCATTCTAGACTAAGCTTTCTCTTTCTTTTCCTTTTTATTTAGTTATTTCATTTGGATTTTGTAATTTCATTATGTTAGTAGTTAGCTAAACACTTTGTGGTTCTAAGGCATTGTAAGACTTGGATTGATGTTTATGAGTAATTTCTTACTTTAATTGGTGTTTATTTCTTATTTGCATATTCAATTATCCATTTCAAAGCATGTTGTTAGTGGCCATGATGATTTGCTTGATCTATTGTTAATTGGGGTAGTATCGAGAGATTTATTCCATTTAATCGTATGCGAATATGCAACCCGGTATTATTATGATCTCGAGAGAGGATTAATTATCGGAGAGGGAATCGAATGATCTTAGGAGCTATTTTAGATGGTGTAATGTTTGTGATGTAGACATACGAGCTTATATTACATTGCGTCTTTGAATTAATTTGTATCGAGAGATCGATTAGTTCTTCTTTTGCGATCAGCTTATATGAGATAACCTTAATGGCCCTCTAAACGAGATAACTCTTATAAACGGACGTCTAAGTACTACAATTGCCTTGGAACCCACCTTTTCTCTTTGAGTTACATCCGTTTCACTCTCATTTTACTTATTTGCTTGGTATTTGATCGATTTCGTCTTTGCTCTTTATTACTTATTTGTGACACTTGGTAGGTAATTTTAGAGTAATTCAATATCCAATCTATTCGATCACGTCTATTTAGAATTCGACTAGCAAACTACTACTTTTACGCTTAGCCTTCTCGTGGGATCGACCTCGTGCTTATCACGCTACAATAGACGCCGTATACTTGCGGTTGTTTATTTAGTGTTGCATAACACGTGTATCAAGTTTATGGCGCCATTGCCGGGGAGGTTTCTATAAGCTCTAGAGTGTAGGCTAGGAGAGTTTTAGTTTAGACAATTTACTTGTTTTCTTTATTTGCAAAAATCCAAAAATATTTGTTTGTTTTACCTTGATTTCACTTGTGATTCTTACTTTCTTTTGAACTTTTGTCTAGACATGGCATATGATCACCCGAGCTAGGAGAGATCAACAAGAGTTGCTACCTCTAGACCCGGAAATCGAAGCTCGTTGTCGAAGACAAAACGCCGAAAGAAGAAGGTTTGAATTGGAAGCCATGAATAGAAGAGAGAATCCAATAGTGGAAAAAGAAAGGAACCAAGAGGATATTGGAGGCATAGTGGAGCCAAATGGGAATGGTGGTAATCGACCACAAGGAGGTATAAGAGATAACCTCAACCGGAGGAATGAAGGGAATGTCAATGTGGAAGGAGATGGAGAGCAACGGGAGGAAAACGGGAATCAAAGAGTCTTGAGAGATCACTTTCGTCCCATCCCTAGACCATATGGAGGAGCGGGTAGGGAACCCGTTGATGCTCATAACTTTGAGCTCAAGCCGGCCCTAATCATGATGGTTCAAAACAACCAATTTGGAGGGTTGTCAAAGGAGGATCCTAACCTCCATTTATCTCAATTCTTAGAGATAAGTGGAACGGTTAAGATCAATCGTGTCCCTCAAGATTACATCCGTCTCCAATTGTTCCCATTCTCCCTCCGTGATCGTGCAAAGCAATGGTACATGTCTCTTGATCTAAGGACAATCGAAAATTGGGCCGATCTTGTAGACGCTTTCCTCATGAAGTACTTTCCTCCAAGAAAGACCATTAAGATAAGAGGAGAAATTTCTTCTTTCATGCAAGACGATGATGAGTCGTTAGCCGAGGCTTGGGAGCGCTTCAAGGATTTGATAAGGAGTTGTCCTCAACATGGGTTCTCAAGAGACCAATTGATTTGTTACTTCTACAACGGGATGGACCATCGAACGAGGGGGATGGTGGATGCCTCGGCAGGTGGAGGTTCGTTATTGGGAAAGACGACGGATGAGGGTTATGTGCTTCTAGAGGAGATGGCAAAGAACGGACACCAATGGCCATCCGAGAGAAGGCAAGCCCGGAAAGTTGCTTCTACTAAGGAGTCAGATGATTTTGCTACTTTATCCAACAAGATGGACAAGATGACTTCGATGATGGCGGCCAAGTCATTAATGGGACCTAGTGATGAACAATATGAAGAGGCCCATTATATGAACAATCAAAGGGACCGTCAATTTCGAGAAAGAGGTTGGAATGAGAGGCAAAACCCTCCTAATCCAAATCATTACCATCCCGGGTTGAGGCAACATGAAAACTTCTCTTATGCCAACACAAGGAATGCCATCATCCCACCTCCAAATTTCAATGTGAGAGATGGAGCTATTGTGGAGTCTTCATCAAAGCCATCAATGGAGGATATGTTTGGTGCTTTTATGGGGGAAACCACGAAATTCATGAGAGAGACTAGAGAGAATGCAAACATAACTCGACAAAGATTTGATGAACAAGGAGAAATGATCAAGAATATGGCAAACAACATGAAAGCCATAGAAAAGCAAGTGAGTCAACTTTCTAATGTCATCGGTAGTCAACATACTCCGGGGCAATTTCCTTCAAACACGGAGCTCAACCCCAAGGAGCATTGCAAAGCTATTAAGCTAAGAAGTGGGACGAGCTACGATGGGCCAAAGATGCCACAAGAGGAGGAAATGGTAATGGCACCCGAGGATGTCGACAAAGAAGATGGACAAGAGAAAGAAAGGCAAGAGGAGATAGTGAGGGAAGAAGAGAAAGTAGAGGAGAAAAAGAGTGAGAAGGCAATCCCTCCTCAAGACAAAGGCAAGAATGTGGTACCTCTCCCATACCCTCAAAGGTTGGAGAAGAAGGGCTTGGACAACAAATTTGCCAAGTTTGTGGAGATGTTCAAGAAGATCCACATTAACATCCCCTTTGCCGAAGCTTTAGAACAAATGCCCCACTACTCCAAGTTTTTGAAAGAAATCATGTCAAACAAGAGAAAGATGGTGGAGTATGAAACGGTGCATTTGACCGAAGAATGTAGCTCAATCATTCAAGCAAAGCTACCTCAAAAGCTTAGAGATCCCGGATCTTTCACCTTGCCATGTGTTATTGGAGATGGAGGTACATTTAAAGCTTTGTGTGATTTGGGAGCTAGCATTAATCTTATGTCTTTGTCCATATTTAAGTCACTTGGTTTGGGGAAGCTTACACCAACCACCATGAGCCTTCAATTGGCGGATCGATCCATGACATACCCCTTGGGTATAGTAGAGGACGTGTTGGTAAAAATTGATAAGTTCATCTTCCCGGTGGACTTTGTGGTATTAGATATGGAGGAGGATAAGTATATTCCACTCATCTTGGGAAGGCCATTTTTGGCAACCGGTGGAGCTATCATTAATGTGAGGAAAGGGGAGTTGGAGCTTCAAGTGAACAACGAGAAAGTGTTGTTCAACATCTACAAGGCCATCAAGTTTAGAGATGGTGAGGATGAGGTCTTTGAGTGCAACATGATCAACAATGTGCAAGCTTGTGTGGATATGCACATGGAAAAAAGCAACTCAAAGGACCCACTTGATTTTTGCATAAGAGAATCTCTTAACTCACTCTCTTCTATTCCCTTTGATTTCAATTTTGATGAGCTTAAGGATATAGAATTGTTTGAATATATGTCTTCTCTTGATGTTTTGAAGGAACTTCCAATCAAAAAGGAGGAGAAATTCATGGAGATACAACAAGAAGCCAAGTTTGGGGGGGTTTTACTTGAAGAGTGTCAAAGATTTCCTCACAAAAATCTTGACACTTGGCCCTCATGTTACTCATTGGAAGCACCAAAGGAGGAAGCTAAGGAGAAACCAAAAGCTCAAGAGAAGGGGAAGAAGCTCGACTTGAAACCACTTCCGGAGCACTTGAGATATGCTTATCTTGAACAAGGTGACCTCTTTCCGGTTATTGTTTCTTCACACTTGCATGAGCTTGAGCTAGAAAAATTGCTTAGGGTGCTTAGAACTTATAAATCGGCTATTGGTTGGGATATTTCGGATTTGAAGGGTATACCGGCTCATATTTGCATGCATAAAATTAGACTAGATGAGTCTATTAAGCCTAAAGCCCAAGGTCAAAGAAGATTGAACCCCATAATGCAAGATGTAGTAAGAAAAGAAGTGTTGAAGTGGTTAGATAATGATATAATTTTTCCCATAAGTGATAGTGAGTGGGTGAGTCCAACACAAGTGGTGCCTAAGAAGGGGGGTATGACCATGATTACAACCGATGCTTTAGAGGCAATCGCCACTAGGACTATTGTAGGGTGGAGGGTATGTATTGACTATCGTGCATTGAATAGTGCCACTAGGAAAGATCACTTCCCTTTGCCTTTTATTGATCAAATGTTGGATAGGATGGCGGGATACGAGTATTATTGCTTTCTCGATGGTTACTCGGGCTACAATCAAATTTTGATTGATCCTAAGGACCAAGAGAAATCAACTTTTACTTGCCCTTATGGTACTTTTGCTTTTAGGAAAATGCCATTCGGATTATGTAATGCTCCCGCCACCTTCCAACGATGCATGATGGCTATTTTTCATGGTATGATTGAAAACATAATGGAGGTATTCATGGATGATTTTTCCGTGTTTGGTTCTTGCTTTGATACATGTCTACGTAACCTTTCTTGTGTTTTACAAAGATGTATAGATACCAACTTGGTGCTTAATTGGGAGAAATGCCACTTCATGGTGAAGGAAGGGATTGTGCTTGGACACAAGGTTTCGGCAAAAGGGCTTGAGGTCGATAGAGCCAAGATTGTGGCTATTGAGAAGCTACCCCCACCAACCAATGAGAAGGCGGTTAGGAGCTTCCTTGGACATGCCGGGTTCTATAGAAGATTCATCAAAGACTTTTCAAAGATAGCCAAGCCCATGTGTGCATTGTTGGAGAAGGGAGCCACCTTCATATTTAGTGAAGAATGTGTGAAGTCGTTTGAGATTTTGAAGGAGGCCTTGATTAAAGCTCCCGTGTTGGTGATACCCGATTGGAGCCAACCATTTGAGATCATGTGTGATGCTAGCGACTATGCCATTGGAGTGGCTTTGGGCCAAAAGAGAGACAAACTTTTCCGTGTGATATACTATGCGAGCAAAACCTTGAATCCGGCTCAAAGGAACTACACCACAACGGAGAAGGAGATGCTAGCCGTGGTGTATAGTTTCGACAAGTTTAGAGCCTATTTGGTTGGAGCAAAAACTATTGTGTATACGGATCACACGGCCTTAAAGTACTTGGTTGAGAAGAAGGAGGCTAAACCAAGGTTGATACGATGGGTGCTCCTTTTGCAAGAGTTTGATGTGGAGATAAGGGATAGAAAAGGATGTGAAAATGTGGTGGCGGATCATCTCTCAAGACTCGAGAATGTGGAGGAAAAGGACATCCAAGTCCCTATCAAGGAGTGGTTTCCCGATGAACAAATCCTTGCCATCAAAGAAACATGTCCATGGTTCGCCGATTTTGTGAACTACTTAGCCACCGGAACACCACCACCAAACCTCTCATTCCATCAAAAGAATAAATTCTATCATGATGTCAAGTTTTATGTGTGGGAGGATCCGTTTCTTTATAGATGGTGTTCGGATATGATCATGAGAAGGTGCTTAGGGGAAGATGAGTGGGAGAAAGTGATTGAAGAGTGCCATTCATCTCCTTATGGAGGTCACTTTGGAGCAAATCGGACGGCCCACAAAGTTCTTCAAAGTGGTTTTTATTGGCCATCCATATTTAGGGATTGTGAGGCTTTTGTGAAGAAGTGTGATAAGTGTCAAAGGATGGGGAACATTTCAAAGAGGCATGAGATGCCTATGAAGAATGTGATTGAGGTGGAGCTCTTTGATGTGTGGGGGATAGATTTTATGGGGCCATTCCCTACCTCTCATGGATTTTCCTACATCCTTTTGGCCATTGACTATGTTTCAAGATGGATTGAAGCCATTCCAACCACTACAAATGATGCCAAGGTGGTCCTCAACTTCTTGAGGAATAATATTTTCACTCGTTTTGGTACTCCAAGAGCACTAGTGAGTGATGGTGGTTCACACTTTTGCAACCGATGGCTAGATCAACTCTTAGCAAAGTATGGAGTGAAGCATAGGGTGACCACACCTTATCACCCCCAAGAAAATGGACAAACGGAGCTTGCTAATCGAGAAGTGAAGCAAATCTTGGAGAAAACCGTTGGGTTAAAGATAAAGGATTGGGCTATCAAGTTGGATGATGCTCTTTGGGCATATCGAACCGCCTACAAGACACCTTTGGGCACATCTCCTTACCAACTTGTGTATGGAAAATCTTGTCATCTACCCGTAGAAGTGGAGTTGAGAACTCGTTGGGCTATTAACGAGTTGAATCTTGATCTTAAGGCATCCGGAGAAAGAAGGAAGATGATGCTTAATGAGCTTGATGAGTTTAGGAATGGAGCCTTTGAGAATTCCAAGATTCACAAAGAAAGAGCTAAGAGGTTTCACGACAAGATGATTGAAAAGAGGGAGTTCCAAGTGGGAGAACAAGTTCTATTGTTCAATTCAAGGTTGAGGCTATTTCCGGGCAAGTTGAAGTCAAAGTGGTCGGGACCCTTTGTGATTAAGAATGTGACGCCCATGGGAAATGTGGAGCTTGTTGATAAAGATGGAACAACCTTTGTGGTTAATGGTCAAAGAGTGAAGCATTACTTTGGAAATGAGCAAATTCTAAGAGTGGAAACACTTCACTTGATTGAGGCTTGAAAGTGGAGAGACCCGTCCGGCATAGGACATTAAAAATAGCGCTTCTTGGGAGGCAACCCAAGATTTTATTGCTTTCTTGTTTTTATTGTTTTGATAGTGTTGATAGCTTGGTTTATTTTGTAGGTATGGATGAAGAGTACTATGGACACCTTGTTTTGGAGAATGAAGAAGAAGAAAAACCAACTTTGGAGAAAGAAAGCAAGTGATGCAATGGTGATCTTTGAAGAGCATTGGATGTGCAAGGAGGGAGGTAACAACTTGTAGCCCCAAACTTAGAATTTTTACATAGTAAAATTCTAAGTTTGGGGGAGTTATTTTTCTTTTACTTTTCTACTAGTTGTTACCCTTGCACCGGTTCGTCATTCTACTTGTGTCACATTTTGCACCGGCACACACTTGGCTTTCACATGAGTATATTGGTTTAGTTGGTTTTGAGCATATGTTGGGTAGTGGACAATTGGTGAAATGTGAGCATGAATAGTCATTGGAATCCATTGTTGAGTAGTTGTGATGATGTTTATTTGCTTTGAATGTAAGCATGATTGATGTTGGATATAGTTTCATGATTGTGTTCATATTTGTGATCTTAGATAGCATGGATATATGATGTGTTGTTGTTTGGGGACATTTGATGAATGTGAGAGTCCTATTGAATAAACCGGTGAGAATTGAGCCTTAAATCGAGCATGTAATCCGGTTTAGTTCATTTGAGAGTGGACTAGGTTATTGCTAGTGATCCTAGAACTTGCCTAAGTTCTTGTTTGAAAGCATGATTGTGTGAGATGATGTGATGTGATATAGGCCGTCTTGTTCTAAAAGAGTCACTTAGCCAAAATTTCCCAAAACCAAAGTAATTTTCCGTAGTTAGCCCCTTGAGCTTAATTCCTCATTTTCTTGGCAAACTACAATGTTAACCACTTAGCCTTTTTGAGCCTTTGATGCCTACATCTAGTGGAGGATAAAAGATAAAGTGGAAAACATGTGCTTGAATGAATAGCTTTGGTGAAAAGAGAAGTTGGAAAAGTTGAAAGAAGAAAAAGAGAAAGATGAAAAGAAAATCAAGGAAAAGAAAAGAGGGACAAAGAGCCCCAAAAGCTTGAAAAGAAAAATGGTTCAAAAGATGAGGTGATGAATGCTTGAAAAAGAATGGAAAAGAAAAGTGAGGATGAAGTTTGTAAGATTTGAAAGTGAAAGCACAAATTGTATAAAAACAAGTTTTGTCCTCCACTAGAAGAGTCACAATTCTCAAATTCATCCTACCTTGTCCAAAGAGCCAATGTTACATCCTTGATTAAGTCCTATTGATCACATTGTTGAGCATTTGAGTGTGTGTAGAAAGTAGAAGTTGGGCAAGCATATGGTGATTGCATAGCATAACTTGGTTGATGAGTGCATTAATATCCTCAATTTGTTTGTGTGTTTGAGAGAAACACTCCATCATGTGAGTAGAGGACTTGAGCATTTAGATTATGTTTCTCATTCACAATGTGTTGTTTGTTGACGCATTCTTTGAGCTATGAATGTGGATTGCAATAGTGAGCCTATAACTTTGCATGTGTGATTTGCATGTGTGATTTGCATTGAACATTCCATTGTGATCATTCCACCCTCATTGCTTTAAGTGCTTAGTTGTTTGAGGACAAACAACATTTTAAGTTTGGGGGGGTTTGATTCGGGTGGAATTTACACGTTTTTGGGGCACATGTGAAGCATGTTTTGATGTGGATTTCATTGATTTATGCATTGATTATGATTGTTTAAGCCGAAATGAGAGAAAGGTTGTATTTTGTCGGTTTTGTAGGTAAAACGATGGAATTTGGAGCAAAACACATACCACAAGTGATCGGACTGGAAAGAGGAGTGCACGGTTGGATTCGTCTTGAAAAACGGAGTGGATTATCCAAAGGAATCAAGTCAATCCGACAACCGAGGCGAAAGTTATGCATGAAACGAGAAGGGGAGGAGGCAACTCGGCCGAGTGAGTCAACTCGGCCGAATCTGCGAGTTTGGCCTCGACTGCGCACACGGCCGAGTGACTCAACTCGGCCGAATCTGCGAGTTTCAAGGTTACTGTGCACTCGGCCGAGTGAGCCAACTCAGCCGAGTAAGGTCAATTGCCGTAGCCACTGGATTCGGACATCACTCGGCCGAGTAAGCTTACTCGGCCGAATCTGTGACTTTCGCATTTTCTGCACACTCGGCCGAGTAAGCCCAACTCGGCCGAGTCTCGGCTAAACAAAGTCGTGGCACGCTTTTTAAGTGTTCCACTCGGTCGAGTAACCCCAACTCGGCCGAGTTACCTCATTTTCGGTGCCAAACTTGTATTTTCTTCAATTTTGAGGGATCAACTTGCAAATATGCCATCCAAACCCTTCCCCAACACTATATAAGTCCCCTTTCTTGAAATCCAAGACATTCTCCCCCAAATCCACACATAGTTACACATACTTGGAGGTGTTTTGGCCATTTCTCTCTCAATTCTTCATCAAATCAAGGAAGAAAGGATGCAATAGCTCCCAAATTCCATTCCCTACCTCATTCTAGACTAAGCTTTCTCTTTCTTTTCCTTTTTATTTAGTTATTTCATTTGGATTTTGTAATTTCATTATGTTAGTAGTTAGCTAAACACTTTGTGGTTTTAAGGCATTGTAAGACTTGGATTGATGTTTATGAGTAATTTCTTGCTTTAATTGGTGTTTATTTCTTATTTGCATATTCAATTATCCATTTCAAAGCATGTTGTTAGTGGCCATGATGATTTGCTTGATCTATTGTTAATTGGGGTAGTATCGAGAGATTTATTCCATTTAATCGTATGCGAATATGCAACCCGGTATTATTATGATCTCGAGAGAGGATTAATTATCGGAGAGGGAATCGAATGATCTTAGGAGCTATTTTAGATGGTGTAATGTTTGTGATGTAGACATACGAGCTTATATTACATTGCGTCTTTGAATTAATTTGTATCGAGAGATCGATTAGTTCTTCTTTTGCGATCACCTTATATGAGATAACCTTAATGGCCCTCTAAACGAGATAACTCTTATAAACGGACGTCTAAGTACTACAATTGCCTTGGAACCCACATTTTCTCTTTGAGTTACATCCGTTTCACTCTCATTTTACTTATTTGCTTGGTATTTGATCGATTTCGTCTTTGCTCTTTATTACTTATTTGTGACACTTGGTAGGTAATTTTAGAGTAATTCAATATCCAATCTATTCGATCACGTCTATTTAGAATTCGACTAGCAAACTACTACTTTTACGCTTAGCCTTCTCGTGGGATCGACCTCGTGCTTATCACGCTACAATAGACGCCGTATACTTGCGGTTGTTTATTTAGTGTTGCATAACACGTGTATCACCCATAACCTTCCCCTTTCCCTTTCCCTTATCATCATTATTAGTAGCCTTAAGAATGCCCTTCCCCTTTCCCTTATCAACCACCATAGACTGTCTATCCCCACTTTCAACATATATATGAACCTCAAATGACTTAAAATCAAGACTTAAATATAAATCATTTCCATGCATAATTTGTGTTAATATGTTGCATGAATCAAGCCTATAATACTTATTAGGACCATTTAACCCTAATTGTGCAACTAATCCATCAATTTGTTCTACAGAAATTCCAAGTATGTTCACATAATCAAAAGAACTTACTTCACCTCCTTCATATGCAAGGTTTTCATTTTTCTCTTCCCAAGAAATTTTTCCCCCGTGATGAATATGAATCGTGTACCACACCTCTTTTTCACCTGCAAACATATATTTTTAATAAATGATTATAACTTTATAGTAAAATCAACTTCTGAAAATATATTCATTACTCTGTAATGCAAAGAGATTTCAATTTTAAACAAAGCCAAAATAAGTAAGTAGTTTACTCTGTTTCTGTTTTCCAACCAACCCAAAAAAAAAGTAAATAGTGAAACTTCTAATTACATAAACAAGGGGAGACAAAAATGTCAAATATTTGATTCATATCTATAAATTATTTTATTGAATTATTTTACTAATAACTTAATTTTGCTATGACACTTACTGATCATTCCAGTAGAATCAAAATAATGAAAATGAAGGTATGTGAGATTCTTGGATTTGGCTTTAATGTGAAGCTCTAGTCTGATTCAATTCCCTTTGATAATTCAATGGATTTGATTATGAAAATTTTATCACTCTCTCACACCATCCACATACAGAGAGACAAAAATATACATCAATTCTAAAACTTATATTTGTTCAACAGTAGAGGTTTTCTATATTCATTTGAATGTTTTTGACAAATTTACTAAACTTGTGTCATATTAAACATATGACCTAGATATAAACATATTACAACTCACAGTAAGCATAAAATTTTTGTTTTTTATGCTTACGAAAAACAGATTACAAACTCACAGTAAGCATAAAAACAGATTACAGACTCACACTAAATCTTAAAAATACACAAGAAAAATTGTAATAAACACAAAATCATCAAATGGAATCACCAAACGATCAAAATAAATTTGTCTAACTTGCAGAACTTGTACGAAAATAGAGCCTAAAAAAAATCCATAATTATGTACGCAAAAATAAGAAAACAGGGCAAAAAGAAAACCCTTTATTTTGCAGAAATTTGGGGAATTAAAAACCTAAGATTTTCAGATGAACTTACGTCGTGGGGGATGTTCTCCAACCTTGCCTTGTCGCAGCATCTTCAGTGGGTGTGATTTCAGCGGCGTGCGATTTCAATATCTTCAATTTTGAGTGTCATTTCAAAGTTTTTCGATTTCAGCAGAACTTAGCGTGCGATTTGGGGTGGCGACTTCAGGATTTTTTGATTTTGTGTGCGATTGGGGTGCGTTTTCAAGGCTTTGTGATTTGGGGCGCGATTTAGGGTTTTGGGATTTGGGGTGTGATTTCAGCGTATCGCGATTTGGGGTGTGAATGGAGGGTATCGCGATCTGGGGATGGTTCTTACCGGATGCTTTGATTGATGATTTCAGTGAGTAGCCTTGGATTTGAGATTGTTCTTTGCGAGATTTCAAGGGTTTCTTTTTTGAGATTTTGATTGCTTTTGGATATTTGATCGAAAATGAGGAGTTGCGTGTTTTTGTTTCAGATATTAACGGCGCGTGTATTGCACGCTACCAATTCCGTTAATCTTTGACGGGAAAATTACGTGGGACCATTTTTGCTTAAAATGGGACCATTTTCGTGAGCAGTCATTCTCCTGGGACCAAAATTGCATTTTTCCCAAACTATTTTAAATTCGGGAAAATTGCACTTTTGGTCCTGTAAGAATGAGTAAAAATCACTTTCGGCCCTTTTTCATACACTTTTGGTCCTGTAGTTTATTTCCGTTAGTTTTAACGGATGAAAATTGCATAAACCATTAAAGATTTCACTTTTGATCTTGTAAGAATGAGATTAAATCACTTTCGGTCATTTTTCATACGCTTTTAGTCTCATAATAAATTTATGTTTGTTTTAACAGAAGAAAATTGCATGAAAGTCACACATCTCTTAAAACACACCCAAAAGCCAAATATTGAATTAAAATTTTGGTAATATCACTAAAATTATAAAACTGTCAAATGTATTTTAACAATTTATTTAAATAATTATATAAAATTGATAAATTTAATTAAAATAATTTTATAATCTAAAAATTCAATTATTCAATTAAATCTGAAAGTTATCTCAAATCAATGCAAAAAAAATAAAAAGTAGGAGTATTTGGCTTAATGTCGATTTTTTTTTTTGTATTTTCAAATTATATTCAAATTATATGGAGTTAAAAATTAATTTAAATTTGGAGATTATATTTGAATATACATGGTATATTTTTCAATTTTATATTTTTTATATTCAATTTTTTTTTTTTAAATTACTTTTAAATTTGTATTTTTTGGTATATTTCAGTTTTAATACAAGAAATTTCTTCAAAAGTTATTTAAATATAAATTATATTATTTTTTTAGTAATTTTTAATTATATTCCAATCCTTGAATTAAAAATATATATTTAGATTCTATAGAAAAAAATTCAAATTATATAACTTAGTTAGAATTCTTCATTTATAGTAAAAGAATTAATATTCTAAATTCTATTGATTTTATTTATATTTTAATTCTATATAATATTAATTTTAAAAATATTTTGGTATTTTTTAATTATAATGACTTTTTTAGAAATATTTTTTGGTCAACTAATGATTTCCAACCAAAAACTAATGATTTCAATCCAAAAACTATCTTACAGGACCAAATCCGCAATAAATAGGATCATTTACAAACTTCAGGATCAAAAGTGATTTTAAAAAATTCCTACAGGACTAAAAGTGCAATTTTCCCTTTTAAATTCTAATGTTTGCTTTTGATTTTTAAAATCAGATTTTGGGTTTTAAAATCCTACACCTATTTTATTTCGCGTTAAAATCGATTTTCTTATTTCTATATAATATTACTTCAATCATGGTAATATTTCTTAATAATAATAAAATAATATAATAATACAATTTTATTAAATCTTACGTATTCATTCCTATGACATAAAGTTAAATCTTCTACTATATATAAATTTCAAAAAAAAAAAAAAAAAAAAAAACACATATCACTATTAATCAGGATTTAAAAAATCATAAATTTTCAAAATCAATTTTCAAAACACCCAAAATCCAAAATAAAATTCACCTAAATTTTATTTCAAATCTACCACTTTCTTCCCAATTTACCTCCAATAATGAAAATGATAATATGATTAAATATGGAGAGAGAATATTAGAGAGTTAATCACCTACCCACCTAAGGATGTGTTCGGTTTGGAATGACCAAATTCGAATTTAGATCCCTTTCAAGTTTCAATCTCGTTTTGTCAAAATATTCATTCAAATAGTCATTCACTCTTATAAATACACTTATATAATTATATATCTATTTTTATATAATTACATCACTCATTTTCATTCTAATTACTAATTATCTCTAATACTTTTCTTTCTCATACTAATTATTTTACTAACTAACTAATAATAAAATAATACTGTATAATATCACTTTTAATTCAACCAATAATGAAGTCAAAAAATTTATATAAGGTGGCTCAATTAACATTACTCTAACACTGAAATAATATAAAAGTATTTTATTTTCATTATATTACAAACATTTTAAACTATATTAATATTATAATTTATAAAATCCAAAATACAGCATTGAAATATTGTTTCACAACTAAATATTCAAATCAAGATAAAAATAGAAATGATATGCTTAAAAATTAATTAAATAATAATAATAATCTTGAATGATTTAAAATATAACTCTAAAATATTTCAATACTAAATATTTAAACCTCGTAATAAATTTGTTCAAAAAATTCAAAACTATATGAAAAAAAAGTAAACAAAAGATAATTAAAATCAATAAAATATTATTTATTATTTATTAAAAAGTAAACAAATGATAATTATGTATTATGAATGGTAATACAATAAAATCTGTTAAAAAAATTCAAAGAACTAAACATACCATTGAAAATGGCTAGACCAAATCGAAACATACAACATTTACTATATTGGGGTTCAATGCTCCCGTGACCAATGTGGCACCGTCTATAAATTCAACATAAAAAAAAAAAAAAATCATCAACTTTTTTTTTCAATATATATTCAAACACAATTACTATTCATAAATTATTCATGAATTATCTACATTCAATCCATCCCAATTTTTTTTTTTTTTTTTCGAACGGGTAGATGAATTGATTTTATAATGACCATAAGGCCCTTGCGTCTTGAGTTCGAGATGAAATTTAAATGAACACAGAACATCTTTTATTAGTGTTACCGTCGAATCATTTTTCCACAACTTTCCGTGTGTGCACTTTATCATAAAGTTTATTTTTTATTATAATATTATTATTTCGTGGATCACATGTTTCCTTTGCTACTAATTAACACCATGTACAAATTCCATTTTCAATTATAATTGTTCCTGCAAAGATATATATTTACATATACTCCGTCGTTCCATCAAAGATAAAGATATATTGAAAGAATGAAAGGTAAAGAGGGGCAAAAAAAATAGAGAAATAAGAGTGAGAAGGGGTTTTGCCCTGCCTGTTGAATGAAAAATTGACACCTCAATTAATTTTGTTATATGCAATCGCCCTTCGCGATATAATTAAAATTTTAATTTTTATAAAAAAAATTATTAAATTACTAAAATATCCTTATAAAGTTTTTGATAAACCATAACATAATCTTCGATTTAATTAAGGGAAAATTGCACTTTTAGTCCTGTAGGAATTTTTCAAAATCACTTTTGGTCCTGAAGTTTGTAAATGATCATATTTATTGCGGATTTGGTCCTGTAAGATAGTTTTTGGATTGAAATCATTAGTTTTTGATTGGAAATCATTAGTTGACCAAAAAATATTTCTAAAAAAGTCATTATAATTAAAAAATACCAAAATATTTTTAAAATTAATATTATATAGAATTAAAATATAAATAAAATCAATAGAATTTAGAATATTAATTCTCTTACTATAAATGAAGAATTCTAACTAAGTTATATAATTTGAATTTTTTTCTATAGAATCTAAATATATATTTTTAATTCAAGGATTTGAATATAATTAAAAATTACTAAAAAAAAATAATGTAATTTATATTTAAATAACTTTTGAAGAAATTTCTTGTATTAAAACTGAAATATACAAAAAAATACAAATTTAAAAGTAATTTTAAAAAAAATAATTTGAATATAAAAAAATATAAAATTGAAAAATATACCATGTATATTCAAATATAATCTCCAAATTTAAATTAATTTTTAACTCCATATAATTTGAATATAATTTGAAAATACAAAAAAAAAAATCGACATTAAGCCAAATACTTTTTATTTTTTTTGCATTGATTTGAGATAACTTTCAGATTTAATTGAATAATTTAATTTTAATTTTATATGTAATTGATTGAATTTTTAGATTATAAAATAATTTTAATTAAATTTATCAATTTTATATAATTATTTAAATAAATTGTTAAAATACATTTGACAGTTTTATAATTTTAATGATATTACCAAAATTTTAATTCAATATTTGGCTTTTGGGTGTGTTTTAAGAGATGTGTGACTTTCATGCAATTTTCTTCCGTTAAAACAAACATAAATTTATTATGAGACTAAAAGCGTATGAAAAATGACCGAAAGTGATTTAATCTCATTCTTACAAGATCAAAAGTGAAATCTTTAATGGTTTATGCAATTTTCATCCGTTAAAACTAACGGAAATAAACTACAGGACCAAAAGTGTATGAAAAAGGACCGAAAGTGATTTTTACTCATTCTTACAGGACCAAAAGTGCAATTTTCCCATTTAATTAATCATGCTTCTTCTCAACAATATTTTTTTAATAATCATTTAATTAAAAATATTATCACAGTAAAACTCATTTCATCAATCTAAAACTCGTTCTTAGTCATAATCGCAGAAAAAACTCTTTTCATCGATCTCTTTCTCCTTCTTCATCATAATATGCTGCGCTCTCCCAGAATTCTTGACCAATTACTGGTTGTGTGCTCCAAAAATTTGCTCTAGCAGCCATCTGTAACTTGTGGATGTCTTCCTCGAATCTACTCTGTTTCTCCTCAAAGCCACGAATCAATTTATCAATTAATTCGAGCAAGACAGAGCCCTAATTCCTGAAATCTAAACACTAGATCCGTGAATTTCCCACTACCCACGCATTTGAAATTAAATTCTTCATAATACTTCATTTGCATTGAGAAGGAGGACACAATTCTATCCAGATTTTTTAACAGAACAATGCTCCCCAAATTATGATCCTAATAATTTATTCACGAGAAAACAATACATTATAGAATTCTCAATAGAATATATTCAATTAATTTTTAAGGATTTATTTTTGACCTTGAGAATCCTCGTTCGATCATCATTATTGAGAAGATCAAGCGAGTTTTTAGGCCATAGGGAACAGGTTTTGAGGGATGGCGTCTGCGGGATGACATTGATGGATAAAAGGCTCGACCCGTTGCGCTCGAGGTTCTGCAGTATTGTTTTAGAAATCATTCAAGCAATTGAATTTCGTCATTTGATGTCGAATTTTAATCGGATACCAACACACCATAAGATCGGAAATTTTCGTAGAGTTTGAGGATTTCTCTCCTGGTATCATTGCTTAACGCAAAATTTTGGCCAGGTCTTGGAGATTTTGAGAGCACATAGTGTTCTAACAAAGATTAAAGATTTTCTTTTCACTCTTACCGACATTTTTTGGTCGATCAAGTTCTTTTTGAAACGAAACAATTTCATGACAACTTGAACAAGATGGGAATGAGGAATCAACAATTTTAAATGAAATGTTAATAAGGATGAATATTTCATTTTATAATTAACTCTTTTTTAAAATTAAAAGGATATTTTTGTCATTTTATTTATATTAATTTAATTTATTAGTAGGGCGATGTAGTGCGATCGCATATTGCATAGAGCAAACGCACTAATGCGAAGTGCAATCATATAAAATAAATTTTGTATGTTAGATCAACAATCCAATGGTATTTAAATGATTGCTTTTTATAAGGCAGTGCGAAGCCTGCCTTACCATAGAAAGACCCGAGTGAAAAAATATAGAAAAAAATACAATGAATTTAATTGAAAGACTTATGATCGAAATATAAAATAAATAAGTGAAAATTTTATGACAAAACGGAGGGAGTAAGTGATATAAGACACAATAATAGAAGTATAATTTATGTGTAAAATGCTTAAAATAGTTTTTTTTAAAAAAATACAAAGACCAACCATATGATAAATAAGTAAAAATAAGACCAGTAATACGTAAGAATAAATTTCAGTAATATATGTAAAAATAAATTTGGTCACAACTTTTTTTGACAAAATTTTGTGTGAATTAATTCTAGCTATTGTTAAATTGATTTAAATTTTGTGTTGTGCATGTTTTAATGATATACTTCACCTGACTACTAAAAGTGTGCACTCATATTTTTTGGTACAAATTTTTAAAAAATAGATAAAATAGGAGCTTTGTAAAGTTGTTGTGAAGTAAAAATAAAGTGATTTTTTTTTCATAAAAGAATTGTTATGAAATATAAATAAAATGATTATTTTCATAAAAGAAAAAGACAAATAAAAAAGTAAGCACACTTTCAATGAACACACATTTAATGAACTAGTTGTTTCGTAAAATAAAAATAAAATACTGTAGTTTGCTAGTATTAATTATTTATTAAATGTTTTAAAGTATTATTTTAGTTGTTAAATAGTTGTAAGCTAAAAAAGAGAAAATTATGAGGTGGTGGGAGTGAAACCAAACAAGAAAATGACATGGATGATATTGATACCCATCGCACGACAACATTCATCTACATGACCAATATTCCAATACTTTGTTATTTACATTTTTTATCAAAAA
Organism: Galeopsis tetrahit; assembly: GCA_963675135.1. Classification (NCBI taxonomy): domain Eukaryota; kingdom Viridiplantae; phylum Streptophyta; class Magnoliopsida; order Lamiales; family Lamiaceae; genus Galeopsis; species Galeopsis tetrahit. The sequence goes on along the minus strand of OY776131.1, from coordinate 50,996,360 downwards.
AAAAAAATTCCAGTACTTTATAGTGGCTCCTATAGATACATCAAATCCATGCCTTTTGCATCTCAATAATGCAATTTGGGACAAAAGTTTAAGTAAAAGCATTAGCATTTTTATTTATACAATACATATATTTCTTCAAATAAAACAGGAGATTGAGTTGACAAATTATCCCCACATTCTATTCCTATACTTCTGGGCATAAGTTTAAAACTAGAGTAAGAATATTGTAAAGTAGTGTGAAGTTCATTATGAATAAAGCGATTATTTGTAAGTAAAATTCATAATATTTTGAATAATTAAATAATGGTTGAAAGATAAAGATAAAATGATAATTTTCATAAAAAAAAATATGAGAATAAATTTAATGGATAAACTAATAAAAAAAGCGAGAATAGAATTGGTGTACAAAGGGACTATATACCTTATCATTGTTACTCTTAAACATTCCCTTTGTTAATTTTTATAATTCACATTTCCTAAAAATAAAATACTACTCCACTATTTACCCAATACATTATTTCCCCTTCAAATTCCTAGATTTTACATAAACAATCATTTAAAAAAAAAATATGTTCAACTTAAATGTGAATTATAAAAATAGACAAAAAAAGTATATATTAGCTAGTGATGAAAGAGTCTTCGGTGAGACAATTATTTTAATGTACTCCCTCCGTCCCACAAAGATAGCTCCATTTGACTTTACACACAGATTAAGAAAATTCAATAAATGTAGTCAAATTTAGCTAATGTGCCAATTTTGCCCTTGAAATTACATTTTTCAAAATCTGTTAAGCATTAATTACTCTTATTAAGTAGGGATAAAATTGACAATAAAGCATTTAATACTAAAGTAAAAAAGAAAATGGAGCTATAATTTGGGACATCCTAAAAAGGAATATGGAGCTATCTTTTTTAGACGGAGGGAGTATGAAATAGAGCTCCATTTTAGCAATTACTCACTTCGTTTCATGTGATGTGAGTCATGTGACACATGCACAAATTAAGAAAAGTTGTTTTAATGATGTGTAGGGTCAAATAAATGAGGGGGTATTTTGAGAGATTTAGTGAGATGTGAAGAGAATTTGACGAGATGTAAAGTAAAATATAGGTAAAATATGAGTGACAAATTTTAAAATTAAAATGATGTTGTGAGCGTTTTAATTTTGTGTGTTGTTTTCATATCTGGAGTGTGTACATGATCTTGGGAAATACTGGAAAAAAAATGTACAAATAATCATAGAACGGAAGAAATATATTTTATTTTACATTAAAATATGATCCAGATAAGATTATAAATTCATAAATCATATAATAATAATATACATGTGATAGGAACTCGCCTAACTTATGTATGAGACGGTCTATATTTTTGAATGACAACAAATTAAGAATAATAGCAGAAAATTCTAATTACTGAAAAATTAACCCTTCTTTTAATTTCAAAGATTCACTCGAGAATAAATTAATAAATATAAAATGACTAAAATATCCTTTTAAATTTAAGCAAAAATATCATTTTTCTCCTTTCTCCCTTCCGTAACTGTGCCGCCGTCTCCCACCGCTGACCTTCCTGCCGACTCCCGCTCCCATATTTAATTCAGAGTTGAGGAAATTGTTTAATGAAAACCAATTCTAAGTTGATTATATTTTTAATTAATTTAACAAACAGGAACGACAGCGGCAATGGAAATTTCTGCGAAGGAAGAAAACCTATTATGTGGCGTCGCCACCGGGTTCCAACGGCAGTAAAGACGGCGCTTACGCTTTTCGATTAATTGAATTTCATCGATGGATTGTGGTCTTGTTGCGGCAGCGAGAGGAATTTTGTTTTCACGACGAATCATATCGAGAAGCTTGATCCTGCTCTGTTAAGGAGTGGCAGAATCGACATGCATATACACAAAATCTACTGTTCATTTTCAGCTTTGAAGGTTTTGTTGAATAATTATTTGTGGTTTTTGAGTTCGAGGCGGTGGTCGGCGCAGACAAACTTATGATTGAAATTGAAACTTGGTGATTTAATTTTGAAACAAGATTATAACATTTTGAAAGACGAAAACAATTGCTAACGAGATTTGGTGTAATAGAATTTTGAGAATTTTATGTAATTGAAATTTAGGGATTTCTTGCAAACCTCATAAAATTTTCTGAAGAAAGGGGCGAGAGAGGATGAGGGGGATGACAGTGGGGAGGTCGGGGGTGGAGACCGGATAAATTAAAATTAAAATGAACAACTTAAAATCTAAATTAAATTGAATTAGTCTAAATTATCGGGACATAAATGAAATTATCTCCTTTATATATGTGAAATTTAGATTTTTTAAAAGAAAAATATTACAGGGATATTTTTGTAATTTTATATATTTTATTTAAAAAATGAATTATTTAATTACATGACAGAGCTGAATCGCACTATGGCGAAAAAAATGACGTGTCACTTTTAAATAGGTTTCCTGTTGTCAGGAAGGGCGAACACCCTTCCTGACCATAGAAAATCCCTACTTTCATACTTTTCTTTTTGTGACGTTTCACAATTACTTTCACATCATTAAAATGAAAAACCCTTTATAAACTCCACCCGCACAATATTTTAAATTTTACACAAATGTCATTACTTTTTCCCCACATATACATAAAAGTCAACCCATTTATTTACTTTATGGTAGGGCTGCTTTGTACTCAAGTACACGGTGTACTTGAGTCCACTTGCAAACCGATCACATGCGCATAAATAGAATATTGCATGCATATTTATCTAATAGCCAGCCTAGTGGTCGCCCCTTAAATTTTTTACCATGGTTCGAATCCCACCTAGTGAATGTGAAATTAATAACAATTTAAAAAAAAAATTAGAAACACTTTATTAAGATTATAAAAGTACAAGTACTAATAACCAAAATGTCAATTTAAAAAGTGCAAGTACTAATAATATCATTAATAGTAACAAAAGTGTAAGTAAAAAAATAATAAAACGTGTAAAATTAATAATAAATTTTTTTAAAAAAATTTAGTACCAATTTTTCTAGATTATGAAAGTGCAAGTACAAATAACGAAAAGGTGTATCATTAGCATACACTTTTCAGTTATAATATCATACACTTTTCAATTATAATAACATACATTTTTCATCAATATATAACTTACACTTTTCATTAATAGAAATACACTTTATAATAACATACACTTTTCATTAATAGATCATACACTTTGTAGTTATAATATCATACACTTTTCATTAATATATAACTTATACTTTTCATTAATAGGTCATACACTTTTCAGTTATAATATCATACATTTTTCATTAAAAACAATGTTGCACTTTTCAATATAGTAACATACACTTTTCATTAAAAAAACAAAGATACTAATAACATACACTTTTTCCCCTGTCAAAAAAAAAAAAACATACACTTTTTCAAAAAAAAAAAAAAATTTGAAAAAAAAAAATCAAAGTTTGACTGTTGATCAGTCAACGATCAACATTTGACTAGTCAAAGTCTACTCAAGTACACCGTGTACTTGAGTACATACAAGACTTTGACTTTACTTTATACATAAATATTTACAAAATTACCCCTTAAAATTCCAACTAAATTCAGTTTTTTTTGTGTGTGTCACTTCAGTGAAAGTAATCAATATATAAATTATGATTCAATCGAATCGATTTTTTTTTTTTACAAGAATCGAATCGATTTATGAGTGCTCAATTCTTGATTCTTACTTTTTCTCAACAAAGTTATTCATTGATTGACCCACCAATTTTACTTCTCCACTATTTTTCTTTTTTGTTGCTGAGAAAATTCCTTATAAAGGGTAGTTTGTAGCTTTCCCACTTTAATTTGTAGCTTTTCTCATCCCACTTTATGTCGTAGCTTAATTTCCCACTTTAATTCATTGCTTTCCACCTTAATCTTTTATAGATATATTGGTAACAAACATTTTTTTTCCCTTTTGACATAACGTAACAACCATTCGAGAAGAAGATGAAAATATCATTAAATAGTTAATATTCAACATGAAATATTAGAAAATATTTTAATATTTTAAAATTAAAACATAACATTTACTTATTTATTTTTTTGAATTTAACCGGTCACGATCACAAAAATAACTCGAAGAAATGATGTTCTTATCAAATGAACTCTCTCATTTAGTCAATTTCAATAAAATTATATATTTATATTGAACACACAGATAACAAGTGAGACCTTATAAACACACACCGAATTCATATAATTGAAATAGTTTACATGAACCAATTATAGAATTTTTTGGGTTACATGTATGAATTAATATTCTCCACATGTTTCTAGCTCTCTTTAAAATTAAATCTCTTAATCTCAATGTATGACTTCAAGCCATGTCTTATTTGAAAGTGTGAGATCCTATTAGAGATCTTATGTAAGATAATACTTTTTTTCGTCTTATAACTTTTCACTTTTTTTAAAATGGTTTCAAAAAAATATAAATTTACGGATTTAGTTTCAATTATTTGAAATTTATATGTACGGATTTCGTCTTAAAATTGTTGGAATTCTTGAAATGACGTTTTTTGTCATGTGCTCGATACGTGAACGGTCGATTCCGATAAAGTTGTTGACCAAAAATGACGTACTTCCAAGGATAACGATAACTTTAAAATGAAATTGATATACATAAAAAAATAACTGAGACTAAATTTGTATCTTATTTCGATAGATTACCAATTTACCATTCAAAAAGAAGTATTTGAATGGGGTTTCTAATCATTATGCAATGCATCCACTATAGCCATTGTTCATCAGCCAAAGTAGCAAACAAAATTGAAGCAACTTAAGCATAACAATTGATGGAGAATTCTTGGTTTCTTCTTCTCTCCTTAGTTCTTTCACTCTTGTTACTCAACATGATCACCACTCTGGCCTCCTCTACAGACCAACTTTCACTCCTAGCCTTCAAAAACGCAATCACTTCAGACCCTCATAACCGCCTAACTAACAATTGGTCGACCGCCACTTCTTCCTGCACCTGGATTGGTGTCACTTGCGACGTGACCCTTCAAAGGGTCACGTCCCTAAATGTTTCCGGTTTCGCCCTCTTAGGACCCCTTGCTCCACATATAGGAAACCTAACCTTTCTCCAAACACTAGACGTTAGCTCCAACAACTTCACGGGCATCATGCCCTCCGACCTCTCTAACTTACGCCGTTTGGAGGAGATCAACGTCGGAGACAACAACTTCCAAGGGGAAATACCCTCATGGCTCGGAGCCATGTCTCAACTCCGACGTATGAAGCTGAGTAACAACGGTTTCTCCTCGGGCGGCATCCCTCCTAGTTTGTTCAATATATCAAGGCTACAGATTTTGGAAATGGAGTCCACTTCCATCAGTGGAGAGATTCCAGAGGAGGTAGGGAATTTATCTGCCTTGCAAGTATTCAACTTGAAATTTAACCAGCTGACAGGCTCCATACCAAAAGGCATCTTCAATGTTTCTTCTTTGGAAAAAATAATGCTCGGATATAATCAACTATCGAATAATATCCCAATTAGTGACATATGTAATAATGCTCCTAGAATCAAAATAATCTCTGTCTCTGTAAATAATCTTTCTGGGGAAATTCCGGCAAATATATGGAAATGCAGAGAGCTTGAGACCCTGTCATTAGCCGCAAACAATTTCAATGGCAGCATCCCAGCTCAAATTGGAAGTTTAAGGATGCTCAAGAAAATATATCTGGGCCGAAACCATTTCACAGGTACGTATGTATGTATGTATAATATACTACAAATTCTTAATTAGTTTAGTACTAGTAGTATATATAAATGAATTAAATGCTAAACAAAATAAATGCCTCTTTTCTTTGCAAGAATTAGATGGCAAATTCTTGTATGCACAAGTTGCACCCGGTGTCATTTTTGACAATTTGTTTATTTATTTGGTTTATACTGCAGGTTCGATACCAAAACAAATTGGAAACCTCACTTCACTGGTGGAACTCGATATTCGTCTTAACAACTTTACAGGTATGAATGAATATGATTAAGAAGTTATGCCAATATTATATCTCTATGGCCACCAAACCAAATAAGCTGGATGGATTGTTCTTATATAGTGACTTGGTCAACTCTAAATCCTAAATATTCAAGAATATTGTGAATTTTTTTTGGTCAACTCAATTTCATATATAGAATCAATTCCATAGGAGACCTACCCAAGCTGAATATATATATAACTAAATTTTGGGACTTTACAACAAATATATATACGGTAATTATGATATATAAGGTGATGAGAAATGAATTTAATTAATGGGTGGCAGGTGAATTACCAGTAGAGGTGGGTTTGGTGCCATTGTTGGAGTGGTTAACAGTGAACAACAATTCCCTGTCAGGCACCATTCCATCTTCCATCTTCAACATATCAACCTTGACAATGTTAGAACTTTCATTCAATCACTTTGAAGGTACTCTTCCTTCAGACATGGGAACTTCACTTTTCAATCTTGAAGAGCTTCGGTTATCCGGAAACAGATTGAGTGGGCCCATTCCAATCTCCATCACCAATGCTTCCAAGCTCACTCTATTGGAAATGGACCAGAACTCACTTACTGGCTCCATACCCAACTTTGGTGATTTGAGGCTCCTGCAAACTCTAAGACTCTGGAGAAACAACTTAACTGGAGCTGACTCCACTACTCAGGAACTCCGGTTTCTCTCCTCGTTAACTAATTGTCGATATCTCCAGAATCTCGAAGTATCACAAAATCCACTAAACGGTATCCTCCCTGCAGTTTCAATTGCCAACTTATCCACTTTACTTGAAAAATTTGAGGCACATGGATGCAACATCAATGGTGTTATTCCTCCGGAGATTGGAAACTTAAGCAGTTTGCTGCTATCCCTGCATTTGCAGGACAATCGGATGATAGGATCCATTCCATCAACAATGGGAAACTTAAAGAACCTCCAAGGAATGTCCCTTAATAATAATCTGTTGCAAGGGCATATCCCTCCTCATCTTTGCCGAATGACTAGGCTCGTGGAGTTGGACTTGAGTGCTAATATGCTGACGGGTCCAATACCCGAATGCTTCGCTGAAGTTGGATCCCTCAGAGAGATCAATTTAGGATCCAACAACTTGAATTCCACCATACCTCCCAACTTTTGGGATCTTCAGGACCTCTTGAAATTGAACTTGTCCTCAAACCGTTTCAGCGGCAAACTTTCGTCTCAAATTGCAAGTTTGAAGCAACTCAATGAATTGGACTTGTCCTCTAATCAGTTTTCCGGTCCTATTCCTAGCTCATTCGACGGCTGCCAAACATTGGAAACTATGTCTCTATCTAATAATATGTTTACAGGCTCTATCCCGGAATCCTTGGCTAATATCAGATGCTTGAAAAGCTTGGATTTGTCTCTCAACAATCTCTCTGGATTTATACCAAAGTCTTTTGAAAAGCTCCGTTTTCTTGAGCATTTCAACGCGTCTTACAATAGTCTGGATGGGGAGATCCCGAACGAGGGTCCTTTCGTTAACTTCACTGCTCAATCATTTGCACACAACTCTGCTTTATGCGGTGCAGCAAGATTTCAAGTGCCATCTTGCACCAAGAATCATGGAAGATCAAGATTGATGGTGTATGTTACACCTTCCTTGATAATAGCCATCATTTCTATGATCATCGTATTCCTGCTCATAAGGAGACGAAGAGACGAAAAAGTACCACCTCCAGTCGACGATCATTCTTCACTAGGTGTTAATTGGAGAATAATTTCCTACAGAGAACTCGTGCAGGGAACAAAGGGATTTAGCGAAACGAACCTACTTGGAAGAGGAGGTTACGGCTCAGTGTATAAAGGGACACTGTCTGATGGATTGGATATTGCAGTGAAAGTCTTCAACTTAGACTTAGAAGGAGCTGCCAAAAGCTTTGATACTGAAACGCAAATATTGAGCTCCATTCGTCACAGGAATTTAGTTCGTATAATTGGTTGTTGTACGAACCTAGATTTCAGGGCGTTGGTTCTTCAATACATGCCGAATGGGAGCCTGGAGAAATGGTTATATTCCGAAAAATATTGTCTGAATCTCCTGGACTTGTTACAAATAGCAGTAGATGTAGCATTAGCATTGGAATATCTTCACCATGGTCATACATTCCCTATTGTTCACTGTGATATAAAACCGAGCAATGTATTGCTAGACAAAGATATGACGGCCCATGTCGCCGACTTTGGCATTTCCAAACTTTTTGATGAAGAGGAGACGCTGGCCCAGACAAAAACCTTGGCGACTATCGGTTATGCAGCTCCAGGTGATGTATAATAAGTATTTGGGAAACTAGTTTTTTTTTAGTCATGTATGTTATCTCTATTTTAGTTTCAGTCCTGTTGACTTTCACAAATAGAAAATAATTCTATAACTTCCAATTTATGATGTTTTTGACTGGTAAAGTCCATTATCGGACCAAAATGTCAAAAAATTGAAAGTTACATAACTGTTTTCAACTTGTATGGGACGGAGGTAGTATAAGAATTTATCATGTGATGATGATGTTTTAAGAAGTTATAATGGTATCAGAGTACGGATCGGAAGGAAACGTGTCGACGAAGGGGGATGTTTACAGCTACGGAATAATGTTACTGGAGATGTTTACGAGGAAGAAGCCGACGGACAATATGTTTGATGGAGAAACTAGAGTATTAAAGGAGTGGGTAAGTGAAGCATTAGAAAGAAAGGCCATAAATGATGTTGCGGATCCTGTTTTGCATTCAACAGAAGATCAAGAATGTGTGTCATCTGTGTTTGATTTGGCAATGAAATGTTTAGCCATTTCACCCAAAAAGAGAATTAACATGATAGAAGCAGCAGCCACTCTTAAGAAGATCAGAGATACAGTTGAAAAAGACACCAAAAAGACTAAAACGCTCTACATGGAAGCCCAACTTGTGCAGTTAAGAACTTCTACATAGTCAAATGAGTTTCTAGATTTCAAGGTGTGAATGTTTCTATATTTGTGAGTTACTATTAATTTAGCTATATATATTGCACGCTTTTATATTGTATATAAATGTTTATGTAATATTTATTGTGTGAACTAATTGAACATTGTTTTCACCAAATACTGGACTCGGTTTGATTCATGTATAAGAACATGCAAGGTGAAAAACTATGGCTTAATTGTAAAATAAGTCACAATCTTTTCCAACTCTTTTAATTACAATATATATTACTCCGTATTTAAATTTTACAATTCAATAGGTGTCTTTTAAAATTGTTGTAATTCTATTATATGATTATTTTTCGAAATCGATTGATTTTGTAGTGTATAAAATCAAAAAGTTTTAATTAAAAGTATTTGTACAATTTTAAGAGATTTTTCAATTGTCTCGTCAGTTAGTATAAATTTGTAAAAAAAATAGTCATGTAACTCAAAAGATGACCAACAATACTATTTTTCATCATTTAACATTTATCCTCAATTGATTATCTCTCTCCCCTTTCCTAAAAATCAACCACCTTTTTTTTTTTATCATACGGAGTACCATTTTTTAAAATTAGAGTAGTAATGCAAACATCACACCTGATTCAATATACGCGAGGGGGAGTTGCCAATAAAGACACTTCACTAAGTGTTTAAGCTAATTAATCCAATTGACTTTTGGTAAAGTAATTAGAGCTAAAATTGAATTTTAGTGGACACATTTACCCTTTCATTCATTATATTTGATAATGCTGAATTAGTCATATTAATTTAAATTATAAATTCCTAATTAACAAAACTTTCCCGCATTTCAAGATATCTACCTCCCTTAATCCACGACCTTTCTGAATGCAATCAATTTACATAATCTTTGAGCAAAATTACACTCATTCTACGAAAAGGGAAGAAGGGTTTTCTGCATCAACGAGTTCAAGTCTGAAGAATCGACGCATTGCACCGGAATAGAGTTTTTCGGTTGACAATAATAGTCAACGGTTGCATACACCTTTGAAGGTTAGTATTTCGCCGCTTAGTTTGGTGGGTAAGTGTGTCCATGTGTGTTCGATCGGGGTAGGGTTGAAGATTGCAGTGATCAATTAATTTTTATTTTTTTTATATAATTCCTACTGATCATCTTAATTTGTAGATGAGTTGGATATATTATGCATTTATGGTGAAATCCGTAATAGTTTAGGGTTATTTACAGATTCGTATGTTTAATAGTTGAGACATTTTAGGTAATTGTTTTCTGAGTTTGTTATTGTGAATTTTGAATGTACTAGTAGACGAGTTGATCTTGTGTTTTTGCATCTTATTGGGTAGATGGCCAGAATCAAGTATACTCCGATTTGTATTGATGAAGAAGAAGGGGGTCGAAAGAGAAAAAGAACCAAAGATGATATCTATTTGTGTAATGGGCTGCACACATCTAATTACTCACATGATTGCATTATATCTATTTGACGTATCTATAGTTGAATGATACGTATTTGTGTAATGGGATGCGCACATCTAATTACTCACATGATTGCAGTAGGTAAACCTGATATGTGAGATAACAACTGCAGTCAAGATTGAAGAACAATACTAATAAAATGCACCTAAAATTGCATCATGCATACTGTAGAAAACACAAATGCAGAAAAGGTACTTGAAAGTGCAGTTTATAAGAATCGAAAATGCATTCAAGATGTACACAATTCAATCGGCTTAGACTTCGAAAATGCATTCAGGATGTAGTTGAATTCAATAGAAAATGCATTATAATATTTAATCGAAAGTGTAATGTGTAAAAATGCTTGCCAAAATGTAGTTGAAGCTATTAAATAAACTACAACTAAAACAAATAATACTAGATACAAAATGGGGAAACAAGACTTGGAATATGCTTGTATGAATGTTCTTCTCCATGATCGGCACTAAACTCTGGCATTGCCTTAAAATGCCTCGAAATTGTATCGTATTTGCAGAATTGGCCAAAAGGTTTTTCCCTAAACATTATTGATGTCCTGAATGAATTCTTAAAGCATATGGGCACTAGATCATAGTGGGGTGGCAGGGCTTGTTCCTTGAAGATAACAACTTTTGATCAATTTCTAGAACCCGATGAATAAGTGAGGATATTCATCTCAAAGACGAATAAGCTTACACCAAAACCGTCCTCACGAAGTCTACTAAGCATAAAAGACAGCACTCTCATCATCCAATGCATCCATTGATATAAACCATGTAGATAATATGAATGTTGGGGCATCCATTACACCATAGCTTAGATCGTTGAGGTTAAAAGTAACAATGGAGTGTTGACCATGACCAAGTTAAACTTTCCAATGAAAAAGGCCCCCGACGAAACATGCATGCTCGTTTTTTTTTATCTTGAAATAAATCGATCAGTTGGAAAATTGCATGTGTCGTTTTGGTTGCAGAATCACACCGGAAATTCGTTGGAAACGAAAATGAATCGAAGCTGATTCGAAAGATAAATCGATTGATAGAATCAATTTGATCGATTTTTTTTTTTTGGAAATGCAATGCCTATTTCGGATGGTGATGAAAATAAAACTGAATCGTAGGTGATTCGAAATATAAGTCGATTGATAGAATCAATTGGATCGAATTTTTTTGAAAAATGCAATCGATTTTTTTTGGGAAATGCAATGCCTATTTGGGATCGAATATTGATGGAAATGGGAAGATTTGGGGAATGGCATTAAATTCGGAATAAAACATATTAAGAGTTTGGAAATCATAATTGACTTAGTGGTTCCACAATTTATGAGGGATTTTAAAAATATTAATATGTATTAATGGTTTTAAATCAATTTTTAAGGGCGTATTAAGTATCTTAAGTTTGGATTTGACTTTAATTGCTTTACTAGAATTTTTTGGTTTTAATTGTAGTAGGGATGTGAATTTTAGCTCCTATTGTTAATAAACTCTATACGCGAACGCGGGAGTGTAGACTGTAGAGCAGTAGAGGGAAACAAATTTTCATTTTCCTTCTTATTAAAGAACTTGAACTAAGCTCCACAAAAAACTAAAAAAGACAGCATTTTTGCAATTTACAAATAAGTGAAATTACTTAAGTACCCCGATCAGTGGCCCATCCCACCCCCTTCCATCTTGTGGTTTTTGTTTTTTTATGTAAACGTTTCTTTAAGATTCAATAATTCGCAGCTTTTGTCTCTCTTTTTTTTTTTTTCTTCTGTAATAATCATAGCTTTTCTATTCAGAGCTAATTTGTTATCAGATTCTTTTTATTTCCATATCTTTATTAGTCGTATCTTTGCTAATTTCGTATATATGTATGTATGTTATCAGCCAAAGAAAGAGGTGATGAATGGAGAATTGCTGCTTACACTCATTAGCTTTAAATCTAATTCTCGTCTTACTGTTAGTACTATTTAACAATATCACTGCACTCACCTCCTCATCCACAACAGATGAACTCGCACTACTTGCCTTCAAAAACACAATCACTGCAGACCCCCATAATATTTTGAGCAACAATTGGTCCGCCCACACTTCATTCTGTACTTGGATTGGTGTCACTTGCGGCCTCAAACATCACAGGGTCACCGCCCTTAACTTTTCCCGTTTTGCCCTCGGCGGAACCATCTCACCGCACGTCGGAAACCTAACATTCCTCCTATCACTAGACCTCAGCTTCAATAACTTCACCGGAATCATACCCTCCCACCTCTCTAACTTGCGCCGTCTCAAGGACTTCAATGCCGGAGATAATAATCTCACAGGCTCTATACCAAACGCCATTTTCAATGTTTCTTCTTTGCTCAAACTGATTCTCACAAATAATCAACTATCAAATGATATCCCCAGTGATATATGCGATAATACTCCGCAACTCAAAGTAATTTCTCTCTCTACAAATCAACTTTCCGGCCAAATTCCACCGAATATATGGAAATGCAGAGAGCTTGAGGTCCTCTCCTTGTCTGCAAATCATCTGAATGGCACCATTCCTCCACAAATTGGGAGTTTAAGCATGCTTACCAACTTATTCCTAGGGTTTAACCAACTTGAAGGTATGTTTCCTCGCTCCTTGATTTCTTCTTAATAAATAGTACAAAATTCTATAATGTGATTTCAATTTTGGCTTATATATATATTACGGAAAAATCAATACAGGTCTCATACCGGAACCAGTTGGGAATCTCACTTCTTTGAAATTCATGGATCTTCGAGGCAACAATTTGACAGGATCCATTCCATCAACAATGGGGAAATTAGAGAACCTCCAAGGAATGTACCTTAGTAATAATCAGCTGCAAGGGCATATCCCTCATCTTCTTTGCCAAATGACTAGTTTGGGGGAGTTGGAATTGAGTGTTAATATGCTTACGGGTTCAATACCTGAATGCTTCGGTGAAGTTGAATCCCTAAGAACCATCAATTTTGGATCCAACAGCTTGAATTCCACCATACCCTCCAAATTTTGGGATCTTAACAAACTCTTGATTCTAAACTTGTCGTCAAACTATTTGAGCGGCAACCTATCCACTCAAATTGGAAATTTGAAGGCAATCTATAAAATGGACTTGTCCTCTAATCAGTTTTCAGGTGATATTCCAAGCTCATTAGACGGTTGCCAATCATTAGAAACTTTGTCTTTGTCAAATAATATGCTTACAGGCTCTATCCCTCAATCTTTGGGTAGTCTCAGAGGCTTGAGTAGATTAGATTTGTCTAGCAATAATCTCTCCGGGTTGATGCCTGAGTCTTTGGAAAATCTCAGCTTTCTTGAGCATTTCAATGTGTCTTACAATAGTTTGGACGGGGAGATTCCAAGCGAGGGTCCTTTCGTTAACTTCACTGCTCAATCATTTGCGCACAACTCTGCTTTGTGCGGTTCTTCAAGATTTCAAGTGCCACCTTGCATGAAGAATCATGGAAGAACAAGATCAAAAGCTATTGCTCTGTGGATTGTGTACATTATTGCCTTGTTCTTCTCAGCTATCATTTGGGTGATCATCATATTAGTGCTCACGAGAATACCACTTCATTCGGGCAATCGTCGTCATACTACTCGTGATGATCATACTTCAATAGGTGTTTCTTGGAGGACAATTTCGTACAGAGAACTCATGCAAGGAACAAGTGGATTTAGCGAAGAAAACCTAGTTGGAACAGGAGGTATTGGCTCTGTATATAAAGGGACATTGCCAGATGGACTAGCTATTGCAGTAAAGGTCTTCAACTTGGAACTACATGGAGCTGCTGAAATCTTTGGTACTGAAACTGAAATATTGAGGTCCATACGCCACAGGAATTTGATCCGCGTGATTGGTTGTTGTGCAAACACAGAATTCAAAGCGTTGGTTCTTGCCTACATGCCGAATGGGAGCTTGGAGAAATGGTTATATTCCGACACTTATTGTCTAGATCTTGTACAAAGAATAAATATAGCAGCAGATGTTGCATCAGCCTTGGAATATCTTCACCACCATCATACATTCCCTATTGCTCATTGTGACATAAAGCCAAGCAATGTTTTGCTCGAAGAAGACTTGACTGCTCAGGTTTCAGATTTCGGAATTGCCAAGCTATTTGATAACGGAGAAGAAATGGTTCGAATTACAACTTTGCAGGGTACTGTTGGTTATGCAGCACCAGGTGATTTATATCTGTATATATATATATATTTAAAAACTGAATTATAGAAAAATTTATGTTTTGATGATGACGTAAGAAGTTGTGATACTAACAGAGTGCGGATTGGAAGGAAGCGTGTCGACAAAGGGAGATGTGTACAGCTACGGAATAATGTTATTGGAGCTGTTTACAAGGAAAAAGCCAACAGATAAAATGTTTAATGGGGAAATGGGTTTAAAAGATTGGGTATGGGATGCAATAGAAAGAAATGCAATGCGTAGAGTTGTGGATCCTGCTTTGCTTTCAACACTACGAGATCAAAATTTCTTGCCAGAAGAGTGGGTAGGTGAAGCAGTAGAAATAAATTCAATAAGGGTAGATCCTGCTTTGCTTTCAACACAAGATCAACCTTTCTTGCCAAGAGTACTGTTGTCTGTTTTTTATTTGGCGATAAAATGTTTAGCCTATTCGCCCTATGATAGAATCAACATGATTGAAGCCGCCTTCATTCTTCAAAAGATCAAATATAGTGTGGATAGCGAGATGACACGAAACTCCAGCCGGACCAGCCCATATTATTCTATTGCTGAGAGCCCCCCGCCAGCCGGTCCAACGACAAGTTCTCAACTCTCGACCTTGGGAGAGGAGCAGGTATCTATATATGAATGAATATATATGGAGTATATAAATATCAGTTAAATTAGCTCATTGCATGTAGTATATAGTTTTTTTAGGATATTATATTTACCCAACTTTGATTTCAGAACACTCACTGCAACAAAATACACTCTTACTAGGGTGCTTGAAAAGTAAGTGTCATATTACATTTGTTAGAGGGCACTTCTCTACAAAGTGTAGCATTAAGAATTTAAAATATGTAAGTTATTGATTATAAGACCATTTAGTATTCCATTTTATAAGTTCTTACATAGGATGCTATAAAGCTTCCTATTTATGGAGTGTTATCTATACTAGAAATATTAAGAGGTCGTTTAGTTCAAATTCTTCAATGGGAATGATAATGAGAGTCGATGAATGCTTAATTACAATGAGAATGCTGGCAATGCTTCTTATGTTCATATTGTTGATGCTTCTTCTTATCATACTCATTCTAATGCTTCTGAGAGAATAATCCAGGATTTGAATGGTACATCGATAGTGGAGCAACACATCATATGACTTACAATCTTGGTAATCTTCAAAGTCAGGCATCTTTATAAAGGTAACTTACAACTTATTGTTGGTAATGGCTTCTCTGCATATATACAACATACTATATAAGTTTACAGTCCTCTAAGTCAGTTACTCTGAGCATTTCTCAATTTCAAATGAGGCAGTTCCATTCTACTTTTTGTCTTGTTAAGGAGTTGAGAACAAACAGAAGTCAGTTGAAAGGTTCTTTAATTATCAGCTAGATCTCTGTTAGTTAGTTTGGCAAGACAAGATTCATTATCTACTTTGAATTGTAATGTTATTCTTGCTTTGACATAATAGATTTAGCCATCCACTAATTAAGTTTTAAGAAATATTCATAGTGTTTTCAAATTCCCATTGGTATACATTACACAAGGGACCTTATGAAATTATTTTTCAATACTTTACCAACTTCATAAAATGAAAAATAATTTAGGAACTTTTCGAAACAAAAATCATAATACTTTATAATTTCATACTTTACCAACTTGTTAAATTAAAAATAATGTAGGAAACAAAAATATATTAGTAATCATCTGAAGTTTTTTTTTTTTAATAATCATCTGAAGTTATTGCTATATGTTGATTTTACAGAATGTAAAAAAAATGAAGAAGTATAGATTTCATCATATTTTTTATTGAATGTCAAGTAAAAAAAAGACAAACATTTATTGAATGTAACATTATCAATCTCACACGCTTGACTTAGTGATAAAAAACGAAAGAGTAGCCGGTTTAATTTTTATGAGGATGAAGGTGAACCGGAAGGCCGTAAACCGGTGTGGGGGAAGCATAGAAAACTATCTTCTCATTTGGTATAGCCTTCTCCAGTTTGAATCTTGTCACCACATTATGCATAAATACCAACACTTCAAGCCTAGCATACTCTTTTCCGGGGCACATTCTTGGTCCACCGCCAAACGGCACAAACGTGTAGGGGGCCGGTCCACTCCCCTCAAACCTCGCCGGATCAAACTTTTCCGGTTCAGGAAAGTACTTTGGATTCTTGTGTGACGAATGAACCGTCCAAAACGTCTACTCATTTATAAAAATATATATATTAAAAAATAAAACCAACAATTAAATGACCTAAAAACTTCAATTACCAACAATTATGGAGTACACACCTTCCATCCTTTAGGAATGGTGAAACCTGCATAGGTGACATCGGTCGTGGTCTCCCTGAATGCCCCTTGTGCAGGCGGTGTTAGCCTTAGTGACTCACGCGCCACGTTCCACGAGTACTTCATCTTTTCGATGTCTTCCCATGTCAACAGTTCATCAGGACCTTTCGATCTTGCAACCTCCATTTGCTCTATAATATATAAGAGACATAATAAGAATCTCTTGTAATAACTTAAACTACACAATGTCACAACAGGGAAAATTAAGACTCATACCTTTCAAAACTTGTTCATAAATGTGGGGAAGTTGAGCAAGATAATTCATCACAGCAGTGACAGCAGAGCTAGTTGTCTCAAAGCTAGCAACCAACAACCCAATAATATTATTAGAAATCTCCATCTCACTCAACAACTCACCATCCTCATCTCTCACAAGCAGCATCTTCGACAACAGATCCTTCCCCTCGTTGTCGTTGCTCTCGATCAGCTCCTTCCTCCTCTGCGTGATGATCCTCATCAGCTCTTGGCGCACCATTGCCCCTCCTTTAATAGCGCGATTGTAGGCCGTCCCTGGAAAATCTATCGGAACGGAGAACATCCCATTGGTCACCAAAGTAAAGGGATCAGACAACTTCTTTATCTGCTCAGGATCCACAACACTTAGAAACAATTTACAAGCCAACTCAAAGGTGTACTTTTTGGACAAAGGTACAACCTTCACAACTGAACCAAGCTTCCAATCACTATCCATATGCTCGCGAGCCAATGCATCCATCACCGGGATGTACTGCTTTAAGGCCTCGGGCTTGAGGATGTCGTGGTGGAAGCTTCGTTTCAAGGCCGACACCTCCTTCAAGTTGCTTTCGATGAATTCAGGGAAAAGCAGGGCTTTTTTCATGGATTGAGGCCACCAAGATGTGAGAAGCTTGTTGTCATTTGTGAAAAGGAACTTGTTGCCTTGTGCACCACAGAATATTGCCATTTTTTCACCTAACAATGAGGTTCTGAATACATCAGGAGAGAATTTTTGCATTCTGTCTTTGACAAACTTTTGAGGGCCTAACAGAGCAAATTCCATGTTTTCTCCTAGCATTGGCCATCCCTTTGAGCCAGGAGGAAGATTTTTCTGATCGTCGGAGCCCTTTTTACGGAGGAACGAGGCAAGGTAGAGGGAGAAAGGAAGAAGAAGAAGAAGCGGGAGAAGATATGGTAAGAAGGCCTGCATCTCCATTCTTGATTTTTTTTTCTTTTCAAGAAACTCTTTTAAGTGTTGAATATGTAAGAAAAAGTGTTTGATATGTTATGGAATAGAGTATATATAAGACTACATTTGAACATGAGACGAAGTGAAGTATATATTGCATCATTTTTGTGTAATGACAATTTTTGGTATTTTGTTAGTCAAGAAGTTATATTTGTGTGGGTGTTACATGATTTCATTTAATATAGATACATTGTGGTGGTTATTTTGAAATATTAAAAAAAATAAAATTGGAGGTCTCAACACTTTTTGATTGATACCTCTTCTATTGAATAGTTTATTTTTATTGAAGATTGTTTTTATACAGAAGTGCTTTTTTTTTTTTTTACAGATCTATTAGTAAGTGGCCTAGTTTATACTAGTTTATAAATAATACTGTAGTCACATATTAGTTGAGGGATATCACTTGATATAAATTGCAAGCTGCAACACAATATCATTTTTCAGCACATGGTGACAAAAAGTGGTATTTCAATATAAATAAAGGCATAGCTTTCTTAGGATGTTTTTATACTTCCTTCTGTCTTCGTTGGTATCTCTGTTTGTAGACGTTATCCTCTACGGCCCAAATTGTAGGTTTTAATATAGGGCGCGGCTAAAGGCACCCGGATTTCCTATGAGTACACCCACAGAGAATTTTTTTGTCCTCAGGGGTGGTGTGAAAAGACGTTTTTACCCCTCCTGTAATTTAAAAAAAAAACGGGCAATGAGTACACCCATCTATTCCGGTTCACAAGCTATTCATCATTTCACATCCGAATCATTCCGGATTCCCACCATCTAAATCCAAAACATAAAAAATCTTAAAAATTCAAAATTTCAACAACAAAAATAAAATTAACATGTTCGAAAATTTTACCAAAACAAAATTGAGATGTTCGAAAATTTTACCAAAACAAACTAAATATGTTCAAAAAAAATTCAAAACAACTTAAATTTGTTCGAAAAAAAAATTCGAACATCTTGTTCGAAAATTTTTCCAAAACAAACTCAAGTTGTTCAAATTTTTTTCCAAAACAAACGCAACATGTTCGAATTTTTTTCCAAAACAAACTCGATATGTTCGAAAATAATTCCCAAACTACTAAAAACCCTAATTTTCCTAAATTTTCAAAACCCTAATTTTCTGTAAAAATGTAAAAAAAAAAAAAACTTACGTTGGATTGGGTGCCGGCGACGTGGGTGCGATGAAGGGGAGGGGGAGGGGTTGCGGCCGCGAAGGGGAGGGGGAGGAGTTGCAGCCGCGAACGGCCGCGATGAAGGGGAGGGGGAGGGTTGCGGCCGCGAACGGCCGAGATGAAGGGGAGGGTTGCGGCCGCGAACGGCCGCGAAGGAGAGGGGTTGCGGCCGCGAATCGGAGTTTGTTTTGGAAGCTTCTCCATCAGATCCGAGTACTCACCGCAGCGAAGAGTGTCGCGAGTCTGCGGGAGGTGGAGGAGATCGTCGAGCGGACCATGAGTTGGAGGGGGAGGGGCTGTGCGGGAGGTGGCGGCGGCGGACCATGAGTGAAGAGAGAAATGGAGGTGGGAGGTGGGTGTCTAATTGAGAAAGAGAGAATGAGGTTTTAATTGAGGGG
The DNA here is from genome assembly GCA_963675135.1 of Galeopsis tetrahit. Taxonomy (NCBI): domain Eukaryota; kingdom Viridiplantae; phylum Streptophyta; class Magnoliopsida; order Lamiales; family Lamiaceae; genus Galeopsis; species Galeopsis tetrahit. Next base: position 50,976,622 of record OY776131.1, on the reverse strand, counting down.
ATGGTAATTTTGAGATTTCCACGTGGGTGTCCTCGTCCATTTTGTGTGTGTACTCATCGCGTGGGTGTACTCATAGGAATCCAGGGTGCCTTTAGCCGCGCCCTTTAATATAATAGGCCTTTGCTACGGTTTGGGCCAACATAAAACAAATACAACCAAAATCTATTTGATTTTTTTTTTTTTGGGTTTGACTATATGCACCTCCATTTCGGAGAGATGCACTCCCCCTTTCAATTTATTAATAAAATAATAGTGTAAAAAACCAAAAATACCCTTCATTCAAATACAGCATACTAGATGCACTCCCTTTACTGAACACACCTCTGTCATCATTTCTTTCACCTTATTCCTAAACCAAACTTCCGGCCACCATCACCATTTTTTCCGGTACCAAGAAATCGAAAAAATTCAAAATTTTCATAAATCAATCCTATTCATCCATAAAACACCATTATCAAATCCATTAACAAACACTATTAACAAATCAACAATATTCAACAATTTTTTTAAAAAAAATTCGTGAAACCAGGGGCGACCATGTATCCTTCCGTCGACACCCTGTTGTCGACGAGAGGATATATGGTCGACATTACAGTGTCGAAATTAAAAAAAAAAACCTGGGGCTAATACGGCGAATCGGGGTGGGCTAACGCCGTGAACGGAGCGGCGTGGCCAACGCCAGTGAAGAGAAGAGAGAGGTAAGGGGGCGGCCGCTGAAAGCAAAATTTTTTTTTTTAACAGAACGGACAGGGAGCGAGGGGGCGGCCACGGCGGAGGTGGATGGGGACGGTGGCGGAGGCCGCAACGGTTGGATGGGGGGCGGCCGCGGCGGCCGATGGAAGAGGCGGCCGCTGCAATTTTTTTTTGTTTTACAGATGGACGGGGCGGCGCCGCCATGGCAGAGGCTGGGGACGGGGGCAGATGGCCGGTGAACTCGAGGGACGGGGGCGGCCGCTAGCAGTGGCGCGATTTTTTTTTTCTTATACAGAAAACGCTGGTGTGCGGACGAGGGCGGGGGCTGTGAGGGTGGGGACGAGGGCGGTGGTGGGGGCTGCGACGGTGGGGGCGAGGGCGGGTTCCGGCGGCGACGGGGCTTGGTGGTGGAGTGGTTTGGGTGGGGGGAGAGAATGAAGAAGATGAAGATTGAAAATGAAATTAGGGTTTGAGGGGTGTGAGTAGTAATAGGAGTTTTTATGAGAGAGGGGTATTTATGACATTTCATGGGGGGTGCGTCTACTTTGAAATGATTTTAGGGGGGGTGCACCTATCGGAAGAGTGCATCAAACCGAAATGGAGGTGCATATAGTCAGACCCTTTTTTTTTTTTTTTAAGTTCTTAAATTTGCATAATAAAGTTTTGGACGTATAACGAATTTTCATCACATGTATATTGTATGACTCGTAAACTTATAATTTTCTACCCATCTCATGTTTTAAAGTAAAATTGGATAGTATAAATGTTTAAGTGGAATTTCAAATAATCGATGCTCCATTAAAGAACCTTCAATAACATCTCATTTGAATTTCGATTGAGAAATACCAAACAAATTAAAAAGAAGAATTATTTTGTTGTAAAATATAAGGCATGTGAAAATTCAATTTTCTATCATAATTTTAGTTACATAGACATGTTACACGGGTTGTTGCCACCGATTGTACAAATTGTTAAAAAAAAAAAGTATAAATTTCATTTTATTTGGTGCATTTTTTTAACTTTAAACTATGTTTACACAGATTATTAACAAATAAAAGCGTAAGAACTAACATTTGGAAAGTAATACTAATATATTATGACTATCTTACAAAGTTGACTCAATAAGAAAAAACCGAAGAGTAGGCAGTTTATTTTTTATGAGGATGGAGGTGAACCGGAAGGCCATGAACCGGTACAGGGGAAGCATGGAAAACTATCTTCTCATTTGGGATAGTTTTCTCAAGTTTGAACCTTGTCACCACATTGTGCATCAAAACCAACACTTCAAGCCTAGCATACTCTTTTCCAGGGCACATTCTTGGTCCTCCGCCAAACGGCACGAACGTATAGGGCGCCGGTCCACTCCCCTCAAACCTCGTCGGATCAAACTTTTCCGGTTCAGGAAAGTAGTTAGGGTTCCTGTGTGACGTATGAGTCGTCCAAAACGCCTGCTCATTAATAAAAAAAAATCAAAAAATTTAGAGTAACACTTGGATGCAATAGTCAAAATTACTTGCAAAAAAGTATAAATGACCACTTCGTCTATAAGTCTATAATACGTACCTTCCAGCCTTTAGGAATAGTGAAACCAGCAAATGTGACGTCGGTTGTGGTCTCCCTGAACCCCCCTTGTGAGGGCGGTATTAATCTTATTGCCTCACGCGCCACGTTCCACGAGTACTTCATCTTTTCGACGTCTTCCCATGTCAACATCTCATCGGGGCCTTTCGATCTTGCAATCTCCATTTGCTCTATAAGACACATGCATGATGAAATCTCTCTATTAATAACTCAAACTACAGAACATCGTACTAGTCAAACTTTGACTAGTACGATGCTGTGTAGTTTGACGATAATTAGATGAATGGTTATACCTTTGAAAACACCTTGGTAAATGTTGGGAAGTTGAGCAAGATAGTTGATCACAGTAGTAACAGCAGAGCTAGTTGTATCTTGACTAGCAACCAACAAGCCAATAATATTATTCGAAATCTCCATTTCACTAAACAACTCACCATCTTCACCTCTCACAAGCAGCATCTTGGACAACATATCCTGCCCCTCCTTCTCCTTCAACTCCCTCCTCCTCTGTTTGATGATCTTCATCAGCTCTTCGCGCACCATTTTCCCCCCTTTAATCGCGCGATTGAAGGCAGTCCCGGGCAAATCCAACGGCACAGAGAGCATCCCATTAGTCATCAAAGTAAAGGGCTCAGACAACTTCTTTATCTGCTCATGATCAACAACACCTAAAAACAACCTACAAGCCAACTCCAAGGTGTACCTTTTCGACAAAGGTACAACCTTTGTAACAGAATCAGGCTTCCAATAACTATCCATGTGATCACGAGCTAAAGCATCCATAATGGAAACGTAATTCTTCAAGGCCTCCGGCTTGAGGATGTCGTGTCGAAAAGCTCGTTTGATGGCGAGCATTTCATCACTCGAGGTGCTCGGGGCGAGCTGAGGGAAGGCCAGGGCTTTTATGGTGGATTGAGGAAACCAGGGTGCAAAAAGCTTGTCATTCATGAAGATGAGCTTGTTACCTTGTGCACCACACAATATTGCCATTTTCTCTCCTAATATTGAGGTTTTGAACACATGATGAGAGTATTTTTTCATTCTGTTTAGGACGAATTTGGGAGGGCCTAAGAGAGTGAATTCCATGTTTTCTCCGAGAAATGGCCATCCCTCTGAGCCAGGAGGAACATTTTTCTCATTTTTGCGGAACAAGGAGATGAGGTAGACAAAGAGAGGAAGAAGAGGCAGAAGAAAAGGTAAGAAGCTTTGCATTTCCATTTTTTTTAAACAAAGTATAAGGTTGATATGTAGAACAAGTGATTGTGAAATAGAGTATTTATAACTAAAGGACAACACTAGGACATGGACAAAGTGGACTAAATTGGGAGCGGATCGATGAGATCTTATTCACATTGAGTGTACAACTTAATATGCGTAAAGTTGCTTTTAACATGATTTTAATAAAGACATGAGCTTGAACAAAAAGCTCTGATACCATAAAAAATTTACATCTCCTACAAAAGTCTAAATTTATAAAATATTTATGTGAAATTTCACAGTGTAAACGGATATCCGTGTGGAATTCAGATAGGATGGGGGGATTGGGAATATAAAATGTTTGAATTACTATTGATTGTAAATGTTGAATTACTATTGATTGCATCATTTTTAGACATGGTCAAAATTTGTTACTCCCCTATCTCTGAAAAACTTGCAGTGTTTTTTGGATAAGGTGTGTAAACTGTATATATACTACCGTAAATAAAGTAGTTAGTGGTGAATCTCAAAAGTAATGACACGAAATGTAAATATGTGTATTTTGGTGGTGAATCTCATTTAGAGTACGTAAACTTTTAAGGATAAACTAAAAAGAAAAGTATGAAATTTTTTTAGAAACATAATACTCTAGTATTTAACTATTTATTACTCTCGAATTTCTGTTTCCGTCTGTTTTCCTTGTTTGTGTGCTTGGTATTAATTCCGCTGGATTTTGTTGAACCTGTGCAGTGGCCGCAAATCTCATGCGTTTGCTAAATATTTTGTTGTTTATAAATTATTTTGCTAGTCTCGTTGAGCGAAATTTTCTTTTATTTATTTATCTATTATTTATCATTTTTGCTTATCTAGTGGGAATTCCAATAGTTGACTGGAGGATTCGATCTATACATCCATGATCCATATGTCCATACATGCATATTGAACCATTAATGAAGTTATTTGAATATAATTTTAATTGTTAAATTGAATTTTTGACACATTAAATTAAAATTAAATTATATTACATCAATTGCATCGCACGGAGGGACGGGCGTTTAATTCAAAATAAAAATTAAATTAATTCTAATACTTATATATTTTTAATGATTATTTAGTTATTTATAAGTGGGTTTTGATATGGAACTCCATGCTGAATTTTATTATTTAACCCACCGGATTCGTATATTTATAGGACCACAAAAGAGGAGACGGTTAATTACATAATAGTATTAATTAATTTCATTTCAATGATTATGACTCTAAATTTACGATTATTGATAACTTATATAACCTTATTGCATGAACATGGCGCTGCCTACCCACTGACCTTATTAAGAATTAAATTAAAGCTAAAATTTAATTCTTTTATTTTTGCAACCTTTATTTATAGGACCAGTGATCAAAACGATGGCCAACTATTAGTTGTATATATATTGTCGTGTTATTAAAATATATTGCAAAATATACTCGATCAGCTTGTTTCAAAGATTTCACAGATATAAAATTACATAAAGTCTTGCGTATAGAAAATTGATCAGTAACGAAATTGACAAATAATTAAGTTTGATTAATTTAAATTACTGTTATAGTCTGAAAATTCACGAATTAATGTGAACTAAGTACTATTAACTCTGATAATCTGATTTGTTGTTGAGTCGTACGTTGTGACATGGTACGTATGTACTTCTTGTTTTATAGTATTGAATATTAATTTTTTTTAATTGAATTGACGGGATATATCGAATTAGGAATCCCATAAGTTCTTTAATTTGAATGAGATCCCTTGTTCCAATTTTAATTTGTGTTCTATATTTTATTTTGCTATATGAATAATTGATATGTGTCATATTTAAAAATAATCAACGTCTTATAATATTGGAGATGACACGTGTTAAAAATCCAATAAAATAGATACTATTGAAACACGAAAAAGTGAAACAAGAAAATCGAACCACTGCAAAGTGTGCGTTTTCTAACAAACTGTATTGAATTTTACGAATATTACCTAATAAAAATGTTAAATTAATTTGACCAAATATGAGAGATCTAGAAAGATCAAAGAGAGTGATAAAATGATCAAGATGGACGTCCAAGAATTTTTTTTTTTTTAATCAGGGAGCTTTCAAAAGAAAAAGTCAAAAAGAAAATAGCATTCGTCATATATAATTGTACATGATACATGACTTAATACTAACCAATATAAATATTGTACTAGCTATATATAGGTCAGGGTTTTGGCCAAAAACTTTCATGAATATGGTACATCACTACAAAATAATGCAGAAATGGCATCGGGGAAGGCATCGGATCTGCCGTCCCCAAAGATGAAGGCAACGGCAAAGGCATCGGCAGGGTGCCGATGCCAATATGGTCGATGCCATTTAAATGGCATCGGATTTGGGGAAAACCGATGCGAAATGGCATCGGCAGGTCGCCGTTACCAAATGGCATCGGGGCCCACTGCCGATGCCATTTCGCATCGGGGACAGCCGATGCCATTTCGCATCAACACCCACCCCCCACCGCTGGGCCACCCCATTTTTCGGAAATCTGGCCATTTTCGCTATTTCTGGGGTTCGAACTCGGGACCTCGCGGTCTCGAAGGCTTTTGAGCGCCCCCTGTGTGCCGTTTAGGCTAGGAGCTTTTAGTCGACATGTTGTGAATGCAATTAATATATATTCAATTTAATTTGAGTTTTTAATTCTTTAATTAATTCAATCCATTCTAATTTTAATTGTTCCTTATTAAATTATTTATCAAAGCATATCATAATTATTTCTAAATTATGTTTTTCAAATTAACTAAATTATGTTTTTCAAATTAAATAATTTATTTACGGTATCAATTCACACTATTTAAATTTATTCTAATCCTCAATTTACAACATTTTAATTCTTTAATTAATTCAATCCATTCTAACTTTAATTGTTGCTTATTAAATTATTTATCAAAGCATATCATAATTATTTCTAAATTATGTTTTTCAAATTAAATAATTTATTTACGGTATCAATTCACACTATTTAAATTCATTCTAATTTTTAATTTCACAACATTATAATTTTTAAACGAATACGAATACGAATATTCGAATATTTTCACGAATCGAATCGAATACTGCAGTATTCGCTTCGATTCGATTCGCTTACAACCCTAATCAGGAGTAGGGTTGTAAACAAATCGAATAATTTTGCTCGATTCGGTATTCGTATTCGAATTTTGATATTCGTATTCGAAATTTTATGATTCGAATTCGAATACAAATATTTATTTTGATTCGATTAATAAACGAATACAAATACAAAATTATGATATTCGATTCGATAATCGTAACTATTCGATTATATTTATAATATATATACATAAATATATTTTTAATGTATATTTGTCTAATGTCCTATAATATTATTTTAAAAAAATTCTCCATAAATTTTCGAATCGAATAGTTTCAAGTCAAATCGAATAGTATTGAATACGAATCAATTTCAAATCGAATACTTGAAAAGTAATGTTTAGAATATGTATTAAAAAATTCGAATCGAATACTCGAATCGAATAGTATCGAATAATCAATCGAATCGAATACCGAATCAAATTTATTATTCGAAAATTAAACGAATACGAATACGAATATTCGAATATTTTCACGAATCGAATCGAATACTGCAGTATTCGCTTTGATTCGATTCGTTTACAACCCTAATCAGGAGTAGGGTTGTAAACAAATCGAATAATTTTGCTCGATTCGGTATTCGTATTCGAATTTTGATATTCGAATTTTCATTCTAATTTTTAATTTCACAACATTATAATTACATACAACATTTAAATTCATTCTAGTTTAGGGTTTAGGGTTTAGGGTTGGAGGCATCGGGGAAGGCATCGGGCCCACTGCCGATGCCATTTTGCATCGGGGGGGCCGTTACCAAATGGCATCGGGGCCCACTGCCGATGCCATTTTGCATCGGCCATTAAATGCCGATGCCATTTTGCATCGGCCATTAAATGCCGATGCCATTTCGCATCGGGGCCCACTGCCGATGCCATTTTGCATCGGGCATTAAATGCTGTCCCCTTTTCGCATCGGCCGGCCTGCCGTTGCCATTTGCCGATGCCTTTTCAGTAATATTTTGTAGTGCATGTGAACCTTTTCTTTTCAAGGGTGACAATTGTGCATAGATGTGAGTATTAATACTATTTAAAAATCAAGTTTTTTAAACAATGACACTTCGTATGCATAACGACGACATTCAAAAAAGAGAGTTCACTTATCCTGGATTCAGACCTATTCCACAAATTTTCTCAAATATCTATATTTTTTATTTGGTTGTTTGCATATGAACATAACACTCTCTATGAACATAATTCTTTTTTACATCTATAGGTCAGTCCATAAAGAGCGCAAAATTCTGACTTTAAACGTGACCTCCGCAAGTGGGCCGTGGAATTGGTCCTCCGAAATTAGTCGGTACTTGAACCGAATACTCGAAACTTCAAAAGAAAAAAAATATTTTTTACACGCGGATTTTGAGGAATATTGAATTTATGTAAAAAGTATATATGTGTTGCTAAAAAGTGAATGATGTACGTGCATATTAAGTTTGGACAAATAAAAAATGAATACTTACCTATAAAGTTTGAACCGACAAATGGAAAACTTTTAATTAGAACATCAGATTAAGGACAATAAATTTTAAGTAATATTAATTTGAGATCAATTGGTCTACATCGGGTAAAACTGCACGTGCAACTCACGTGATGTCTAAATTTGGGCTGAAATCGAACCCGAATTCTATGTGTAAGCTACTACTAAGGGTGAGCATTTGATCGGTTTGATTAAGTTTTAGACCTATTTCAACCGAACTGGGTCAACAAATGTATGTCATTTATGTTATATATGTTATTATTCTCTCTACATAATTACAGTTGAATTCCTAACAAATACTACTACTATACAAATTGAATTATTCTAGTAAACCATACAAGATTACCTCTACAAATTACAAGAGTATATATATATTATACGAGTGTGTAACATAAATAACTAAAATCAACTTTGCTAATTGATCGATGCAATAATTTTCCAATTATATATATATGTAAGAAATTCACAATTAATTAATGCTTACAACAGTCAAGAATCAAAATCAACAATGTATCCTACAACCCATGTTTGGGAAGAATTAAGCATGATCAATCACAAGTACTTGATCAATTTTCAATGGACATGTAAAAAGTCTGTTATTTTACAACATATAAAAAAAAAACACTATATGAAGCTGGCCGGGGTACGTAATTATCTATAAATCAGGAAAACATTCAAGTACATGGCTTAAATCATCATTATGGGGCATGTTCGTGTAATTAGCATACGATGAAGACGATGATCCAACAATCTCAGAAGCTGCAAATACCTTATTCCAGTCACTAAATTCATGATTCCCGAAATCGGCCTTGCCATGATCATGATCTTCGTGGCTTAATTCGTCATTTGCAAAACTATTATGATCATTGGTGACAAAGCTTGTTGAGATTGAGGGGCTATCAACATTAATTTGGGTTTCAAAAGGGGTATTGAGAGTTGGATCTTGTGGAAATTGAGGGGGTTGATAAGAGTTTGTAGCATGACTAAAATTGTGGTCAAAATTATTGCAGGGTGGCAATAAACTTGGAGGTGTGTAGACGTTGTTTGATCTCATGTAGTTCCAAGCTTCAAACCCTTGCTTGTGACTTGGATTCGGCTTTTTGAATGCGCGACATACCACCCATCCTTCTTCCTGTAATTGTACGAATTAATAACAGAAATCTTATAATTATAGTTTTTCTAACTAAAAGTCTTGTTTAAGTCATGCATTTTCCTGTCATTAAAATATTTTAGCTAAAAAAGTTATAAAGAAAGATGTTATTCATTAATAATTATTCTAGAGACCGTACATAATAATTAATCTATTGTTTGATTAACCTATGCATTCGGGTTGTTCAATCAGCATTTTGAACCTCAGAAAGTGCTTTGGAAAAGAATGGCTGTCATGTTTCAAATCATTGCAAACATTTAAAAAAAATTACAGAAAATAATATAACTAAACTTCAATACATGCCTGCCATTAAATTTTAATGGTCTATATTTCTCCAGAATATCCATTTTTCTCATATAAATTCAATACATATATAAACTTGAGGCTTAATTATTAGTAATTTTGAGCTATGTAATAATATATATACCTGAGGAGGTCCATGTTCAGAGGTTTGGAGACGATATTCATGCATGATCCAATCGGTTTTCCTGCCGTTTGGCGCTCGTCCTTTGTAGAACACCAACGTTTTTCTCATCCCTATCATTTTTTCCTTAGAAAGCACCGCCTTGTCTCTTCCTGTCGCCTTCCAGAACCCCGCACTCGTCGCCCTGTTCGTTCGCGTTCCTGTTGGATACTTCCTGTCCTTGTGGCTGAAAAAATACCACTCTTTCTGCTCTGAGTATCCCAATCTGCAACTATCTGCATCTACAAATTCTAAATTACACGGTACCTACTTGAATATATGAAATCATATATATATACATGCAACTAGTTTGCATTTTGTGTATTATACATTAATTTTAAACATATTAGTTTTCATTGAAATTAAACCGTTAATGTTTCATTACAAAGTAGTATTAAAATGTTTTATTATAATTAAGGTCATAGTAACATAATTGATGGTGATCATTCTCAAAATCTTGGATAGAAAAATGCAGCTAATATCTTGATTGATGATCAAAAGGGTTTTCGCACAATATCCTTCCAAAAAAAATCTTGATTTGTAGTTCAATTTGAGATCGAATTCACCGTTGTTATATATGCAACTTTATTGGTCATATATATATATATATTCACCTAAATAGATAGATGTTACAATTAGTATTGTGTAACTAAAGATCTGAGTTTATATATAGTTTAGTACAAGGCTTTCGATTAATTAAATTTATATAGCTAGTTAATTAATGTGTGGAATCGTACGTACCTTCGATGTCCCATGGCTCCATTCTATAGAGATCAATTTCAACAATGACATCAAGATCAATTTTGAGATTGTTGATCTTCCTCTTGAGGTAATAGTCAACCAGTTCTTCCTCCGTCGGATGAAATCGAAACCCGGGAGGTACACTAGAAGACTCCATTTCCAATAATATTTATTAATCTTGATCCTGCAGGTAACAAGAGCTTTAATTTGTTTAATTGATTAATATTTTAGAGATGATCGCGCGAGGAGCTAGCTCTAAAATAGAGGTGATGAAGAAAATAATATATAATAATAATGATGTGGATCCCCATGGCAATCAAATACTATATATATTGTTCGATCGATGTTGGGTTTAGTAATATTCACACAACTAGTGTTGAATGTGAATTAATTGTAATGATTCGTTACATACCCACCCATTCGTGAGCTAGCTAGCTAATGGAATAATGGTCCCAACATATATGATGTTTGATGCATGTGTTTTTTTTTTTTTTGAAGAAAGACCGATTAATGGCAGACCAATACTCTCACTTGCATGACATTAATCACGTTTATTCAACACTACTAAAGTAATTCATGTAGGCCGAAATTTTTGACTTTTAAGAGAGAGAGAGAGAGAGAGAGAGAGAGAGAGAGAAGAAGGGTATGTACATGATTTCTTTGAGTACATTCCACTTCATGCTTACTGGTGCACACGGGGTTTTCATCACCCACCCTAGCCTGCTCTACATACGATCTTGTTCCATAATTTATGATTTTAACATGTAACGAATAAGCTTACTCTCCCCCTCTCTCTAGAAACAAATACAAGAAGAAATGCAGCTAGACACTTATGCACAATCTTCTAACACATGCAATGGATCCATATATAATTTGAAGATGTTTTCTTTTAATTATTTAATTAATTCTGAATCATTTGATCGAGCATAACACAAATTTTCAAGAAAATGTACTAACCAGAAAATTCGTCTCGATCGATCTAGCTTCCGGTTCTTTAGAGGGATCGAGGGGGAGAAAAGGAGAGAGAGGTGCGTTGGTATATATAGAGATGGGGTAGAGAGGGTGATAAATATATATATAGTGGTGGTGAAGTGAAGTGAATGGCAAATAAACAACAGAAATAGAAAAATATGAATTTGCAAGGACTAGTTTATCTGGAATATGTTGGTTAAATTTGGTGATGAGAGGGAGAGGGAGAGGGAGAGGGAGAGGGATGTATATTTATATATATGATGAGGTGATGATAAAAAAGATCACACTTATAACACACACTCACTCTAGCTATAGTTAAATATTTAATTATATATAGAAGAATTGTGTAAAAATGTTAGTATTGATTACGCGTGGGGTGGCTGGCTTATGTTTGGACGGCGTGACAACAGCCTTTCACGCCACCCCCCACACCACTGCTTAATTTTCTTAATTAATCACAAATTCACAATATATATTAACCCTTTATTGTAAAAACATACATATACACACCAGCTATGTTATGTCTGTTTGGTGCGCCGCCCTACAACAAGTGCCCCACTTATCCTTCGACACGTGGACGAACCCCAGCTCAGCTAATCATGTCACCCGGCCAAATATTACATCACTCGATCGATTTTTTTTATTTTATTTTATTTTAATTAATTGCGTATAATTTTTTATGTACAGAATTAATATTGCATATGTGTATATAATATGAATGTTGTATGTTGATGAATATGCAGATACATAGAAAAAAAACGTGAGAGAGGATCATATCCAAAAGGGGCTTTTTATCGGCCATCAATGGCTAATTAATCTTGGGTCCCTTGTTAATTACCATGCATGATTTACATTGATTGGTTGATTAATTGCTCCAACCCTTTTACTTTGATTTTTATTGGGTCTTTAGTTGTATGCACCAAGTGCACCGTGCATTTTTTAAATATTATATATGTTTTTAGTAAACAATATTTGTTGTTTCAGTTAACAATATTAGTTGTGCGCCTGCAGCATAGAAGAGTTACTCTTAGATTTTTACTCTAGCAAGATTTTTTTTTTTTAAAGCTGCAATAGAATGCTAATTTTTTATAAGTTTGACACTGGATCCCTTATTTTAGTTAATTTATTTTGTATTTGTTTATGTTAATTTCATGCTCGACACGGGTATAAATTTCATGATCAACCATTATCAAATATATATATATATATATATATATATATTAAAAATAATAGAATAGCAGATGAAATTTATATATCAAATTAGAAAATACTACATTTACCCTAATTTTGTGATTGTTCAAATTAATTATCTACATAAAAAATATATATGTGTTTGAATGTGATTGTCTCATCTGCAGCGCTGTCCTAACGATCCAACGGCAGAGGCTGCCCATCAGGGTCGTGAAGTGGCTCGTTCTCATCTTGATGCATCGGAATAATGGCCACATGATTGTGCGTCTCACGGGATGAGACTCGTGTGATATACATGTGAAACCGTTTATACACGTTTTTGCTTGGGTTATTTAGCTAGCTAGAGTGTAGTTTCATGTGTGAGATTACCGTGAAATTAGTATTTTATGCCGTAAATTCTTCAAAGGACGATGCATGTTTCAGAGTTTAGAATGATCATTCACAATTCTAAAAAGATCTTAAAGATAAATAAATCATTTATTTTTCCTAGGCGTAAAACTATTACTTCTATAGTTCACAAATTAAATAAATTATTAAATTTTGTTGCCCTATTTCAAACATCCAATATTGAGTCGAATATCCGAATTTTATGATATATAGATCTTCTCAATATACAGTTAGTAATACGGAGTAATAATTAATAAATATTCGTAAGTACCCAAATTAAAATAAAGTGAGCTAGAAAATTGTTTATAACTTTTGTGTTTTTTCCTTCTTTTTTTTTTTTGTCTTTTTTTGGGCACTTTAAAATCGAACCAGACAATGTGATGCCAAAAAAACAGTTGGCTTTAGCAGTTATGCTATTTTTCATCAGAACTTTTGGTCCCAGACTTCAAGAAGCTTCGTATTAGATCGGAGACGAATTAAAGTATATGCACTTTTGGTGTTTCTATTATAACTTTTCAATTATTATATATATTTATAAAATATCCCAAATTTTTAAATGAGCTTTGAGTATGTTGCAAGAGAAGAGCTACCAAAAAGTGTTGTTTAAATTTTTGCTGTGTCAGTAAAAATCATTAAATAAAGTAGTGGATTTAATTGGGACCATACACGGAGGACTTGAGACAAAAAAGAAACGAATTAAACTATTTAAGCTAACCCTAGCCAGCCACATAGGTCGTCTTTATTTAAAAAATAAATAAAAATACTCTTGCAGCTTTACGTTATTTCTACATCTTTCAAATTTGTTAGATCGGAAATAGTAAGGTGTAACACACACACATGTCCATGTACAGTATATATATACTTACAATAGTACTGAAACAAAAATTTCGTTATAAGACTGATTAAATGTTAAAATTAATAAATAAAAACGATCTAACAAATTCAAACTTGACTAAAAGAAAATTGACAAGTAATAACGTATGTCATTATAACTTCTCCAACCAGTGTTTTTATAACAGAAAATGGAGAATTATAATGACCACCCGGCCGGATATGTAATCCAATCCTGGATTATCATTTTTCTTAATTAGTTTCATGTCATTATTCTCAATTTATCCATTATTAAATATTTTTAATTAAAAAAGTTATAATGATATTTCTTTATTTTCGTGTAAAAAATAAGGAGGGCGTTTATGGTGGGTTGGAGAAAATACAATAATGCACAAGTTAATTATTAATTAGTTGTTATCAGATGGAGCTTGAGATCATTCAGATCAGATCGATGAAGTTTAATTAGCTAGCTTGAGACCCACGAATTGATTTGTTATTGTAAATTATGTGTGATTGGCTTTCTTATTATTTTTTGTTGATGAAATTTTATGTCATAGAAAATTAGAATCCTATGAAAATATCATGATCACATTGCACCTTGAATAAGGAGATGGTTCGAAATTAAGTTCTCGTTTGATAGTTATATTGAGTTATCTATGATCATGTTTTGATATATTGAATTAATGATGTATCTTTCCGTTATTTGATAAATATGTAATTTAATTAAATAAAATTAATTAATGAATAATTATATTTATAACTGATTTTATGAAGCAAGGCTCGATTCATATCAATTCGATATGTTTTGCAATGATAGGTTACGGTAAAGAAAAGGTCACGCATGGAGCTGCAGCTAGCACTTTGCGGCTATTTACTTAATTGTTGCGGTTATAATCTAACCTTGGATTAATTTAATTATTGGTTAATTAATGGTTGAAGCCTTGTATATATTTTTTCACCAAATCCTGCCCCTTTAAAGTAATTTCGACGGAGCAATTAATATATATAGCGTTAGGGTCTCGTCAACTTTTTGTATTTTATTTTTATTGACAAATTATATCCTAAACTTTTGTTGTTTATTACTCCATGGAAATTAATGATAATATTTTTTAAGTTAAAACGCGCGTTTAATTTTCAGATAACTAAAGTGGGGAAGGGTGGGCTAGTAATCGTTTTACAATTTAACTTTGTGACAAAAAAAAATATATTATATATACTCAAAGTTATAGTAGTGCTAGAATAACCCAAGTAAAATTAAATCAAACTAAAAAGAATTGAAGTTTGCAGGTTAGTTTTGTATGTAGCATAAATGAACAATGGAGTCGATTAAATTAACCTATGTTGATCAGTTAATATATAAAATTTGATTGTGCTAAAATAAATACTAATCAAACCATTAATAATTTTTTTTAAAAAAAAGTAGATAACAACCGGGCTCCGATCTGCTCCTTTGCATTCAAATCTGGAGCACTGGATTTCAATCTCGTATTTTATTTTCAATTATTTTTAATAAACGTCACATTGGTGGGAAAGGGATAGAAAGTAGAAACCCTAGAGAAGGTGTTAGTGTACACAAGGAAAGAAATGAAAATATATATGGTCCATGCCATGGGGTATTATAATGGCCTTAGCAAGATATTTATATATAACAATTATTACACACGGACATGCATCACTTTTGGCACCAAAATTTTTTTACATTCTACATTCACTTTGTAACCTAATTTTGTTATACATACATTGATGCAGCAATCGCGCTACGCGAACGTCTAGGCGCTTACCATCCGTCCTAGCTTCCTTCAAATTGGCATTAGTATGCGATTGTGGCATTGAAAGGTTTTTTTTTTTTTTTTGTCATGTACTCCCTCCGTCCCAGAAGTGTTTGCACCATTTTGTGAACACACAAACTAAGTAAAAAGGATAATGAGTGGAGTGTTAAGAAGTAATTTTGTAAACTTTTATGAATAAAGTAAAATAATGATTGGATTGAGGGTAAAAGTAATGACATTTTGTGTAAGTAAGTGAATATTGTGAGGGTGAGATATATAAAAAAAGTTTTTTTTTTAGATGTGCAAATAATTAATTATGGAACGTACAAATAAAGAAAGAGTGTAAACAATCTTGAAACGAATGGAGTATATATAAAACTGTCATATGAGATTTTATATTTCTATTGCAAAATAGTAAATGTGACCAATATATTCATTCAAGATTAATTATATAACACTATTGAGATAATGACAACCTAGTTTTTTTTTTTTTTTTTAAATTAAAAGTTTGTTGATGGAAGCTTTGGTTTGGTCGGAAAGTTGCTTTCCTAAAAATCCAATACCTACTAAATATTTACCACTACTCTAGTTAACTAGAATGCTAATTAAATTAGGAAATTGTACTGTACTTGGTATGTGCATTATTCACTTAACGAGTTATTTCCTCATTAATTTTCTTTTCTTTAATAAGGGTTAATCGTTCTATATACTTTTACTGTCTTTTTATGGATGTCCTATAATAAATTTTCTTATTTCATTTTTAACATAATTTTCTCGGCTCTCTCAAATCACATTAATTATACTTTATCTATATATTATTTTTTATTTCATCATCACATACATCATTTGTATTACATCTATTATTTTACTATATTTTCTAATTAAAATACAAAAAAAAAAGAAGGAAAGTTTATATTAGAACGGAGGGAGTATGTGATTATGATCTCACCAAGAGTTTTTTTTTTATCGACGTCTCTCTTTTTTTCTTTTTCATTTGTTGGTAGTCAGTGAAATCTAATTGAGAGTTGAGACGCAAGATAACTAAAGTTTTTCGTGTTCAATTCATCTATATTTATTATTTAATGTAGCTAATTTCTTATTTTGAATAATTAATTTTTCATCGGGACTTCATAATGAAATGAGTCTTGGTAATTTCATGTCATTTGCGATTTCTTCCTTGTGCAAATTTCGTGATATTTGACCTTAAAAAAATATTGAAAAATTACAAGGTTGTCTCATATAAAGTACTCATTCCTTCCAAATTCAAAATGTACATTTTTTTACACGAATTTTAATAAATAATGATAATTTATATAAAGTACGGGAGAATTTGATGAGGTATTGTGGAGTCTACCTATGAATAAAGTGATTATTTATAAATAAAGTGAATGGTAATGCGAGTAAATAAGTGATTGTTGGAGGGTACGTATAAGAAAAATGAATACTACTCCCTCCGTTCCACTATAAGTTTCCCACTTTTCTTTTATAAATGTGTCACTATAAGTTTTTCATTCCATTTTTGCATATTATTTTCTCTCTTCCAATCACATTATTTATATTTTATCAATTATTTTATTATATTTTATCTCATACCCATTTATTATTTACTCTTTCACTATCACTTCATCTATTATTTTATCATATTTCTTAATCAAAATATTAAAAAAAAAAATTATAGTTAAACGGAGGGAGTACTAGTTAATTTTCTATTTTGTAATTAAGAAAACTAAATTAAATTAATATATACTCCTCCTAAGTTTTTTTTGGGACTGGGACCTACTATACCTAGAATCCAACAAAGATTACCAATTAATGTTTCCAAATCCAAGGAAATGATAGCAAATCTTGGTAATCTACCGACCACCGTACCCAATTTCATGTCACTAAATTTGATTAACTAATTAAATTGATAAAGATGATGTAGATAATATTAATCTTCTCATCTGGAAAACGACGTTTAAATTTTTTTTTTTTTTTTAAATTCTAACCTGCAATTATGGCCATTCCAAGAAAAAACAATATCTAAACCTTAAAAAAACATCACACTCGCAAACACATTTTCATGCGTGTCAAAAGAACATTCATTGGATCCTGTGCAGGATACTATACATCATGCTGCTAAATAAACTAAAGACACTGATCGATCAGAATGTTAATAAAGAATTGTAAAAGTACCCTAATCTTGAAATTATATCTTTAATCAATTAGATGACATGACATCATTAAAGGGGCTTAATTAGAAGTTTTTTTCAATTCAATCAAAGTAAGCTTAGTGGTGATTATGCTGTTTAGAATTAGAGGAGTACATCAAAAATTACTTGCACACTTTTCTTATTGGGACGTCCCAAAATTACTTGCAAGTAATTCCGGGACGGAGGGAGTAGTAATTATTTTTAAGACGTGTTTCTATGTGAGACGACAGTTCGTGAGACATATCAAAATTAATTAATTTTCAGTTAATTATTTGTATTTCTTTCAAATTCACCCTTAAGAAATACTCAGATAAATGAGTTCTTCATTTGATGTGAAATATAAACATTAATTAAGAACAAAATGAAAAATTAATTTTTTTTCAAATATATGTATATTGATCTAAAATAACTTATATTTTGAATTAGAGTGAGTATTTATTTTACTAATTGATGAATTATAAAAATCTCACGTGAAACGGGTTCACGAGGGATTACGTACGTTGTCTTGCAAATAATTACATGAGACTATTTGTGATTCATTAATTTCATATGGGAATGACTTAAATTGACGTCTCATTAATGAGTTTTAAATATGGGAAATTGGTTAACGATCTCGTTAAGTGTATATAATAATAATACACTTTGAGGCAACATGAGATTTCTTATGTTAAAACTTGGCTAGGGTTTTTGCTCTCAATTAACATATCACATTATAAGTTTGAATTGTACGCGCATGTCAAGGTTATTTTAGGGAATGAAAATACCAAAGGTTAAAAGTTGTTCATAAAGTGAACCCTCCTTTTGATCACGAATTACGATGATGAAACATCAACTCTAATTGTAGTAGTAATAATTATTAGATAAATTATAACGTAACGTAGATTTGCAATTTATACACGACCAATATGGGCATTAGCTACCATTTTGAGCTTTAGCAATCAAACTTTTATAAACCTGCTCCACACAATTGTTTTACAATGAATTTATTAGTATTTAGTAATTAGTACATTGTTTAACATATGAGATCGAAATTGTAATTTTGAGAAAAAATAATATGTAAAATTAAACATTTTAAAATAATGATATTTTGCATGCTAAAATGTGACTTCTTTCATATACTAAAATGCATTGTCTTAGAAAAGAAAGTTTACATAAACCTAGGAGACCCGCCCGCATTCGCAAACTAGCAACATCTAAATGGGTGTCAATAATTAACTAGTACAGTATATAACAATAATTATTGATATAGAGCTCATTATTTGAACAATAAATATATACTGTATAATGTAATAAATTTAAAACAACCGAAATTGGATTAACATGTGTACTTTTAATGGGAGCAAACATTAATGGAATGTTGTTCAATGTGGTTAACAACCTATGTCATATACATTATAAATATATATTTGAGCGTGCAAAAACCTTAAAACTTTAATTTTGGTAGCTAGAATTATAGACCCACAATATGTTTTGTTTGAATATAGATATATATTACAGAACAATTCTGTGGGGCTTGGTTGTTGTTAAGCAATCTACATTCTGAAAATTTGGCCCCTTCATGCTCTCAAAAGCTCATATCCCAAACTATTCAATTTCAACCTTGCTTTATAGGTACAAGTAAAATGTTTTTTGGTTTTTGAGTTGTGCACATAAGTATGCATGTTTTCTTTTTAAAACAATATATTACATTACACTAGCTTATTTTATTTCATCTCTATTTTATCTACTTTATATATAAGCAAATAATATTTTCAAAAAATTTGTGCAAAAAAGAAAAAAGAATACATTAGGTGGTGGACAAATGAAGTATTTGAATGACACTTGAAAGAAGAGCATAATCATATTTGAAGAAAAACACAAAATGTAGGTGAAGAGAGCGTGACGAAAATCGAGTAGGATGTAGGAAATGTAGTGTGAACACAGCCGCAAAACAGAGACATTTCTATCACATCAATCAAAGAATGTTTCTGGTGTAAGCGCTTCACACACTGTTGCTTGCTTGCAAGACGTAGTAAATCAACCTAAATTCACTATCACTCAAGTAACTATATTTATTTATTTTTCTTTATTTAAAAAATGATATTATTACATCAAGAGCTACGGTATGCTTACAAATAAACAACCATGGTAAAAATTATCAGAGATTTGTTCCACACAACACAGATGATCAAAAGAATCAGTATCAATGACAATAGAGTTCAACTTGTATGATAATCGAATTAAAATACCTAGATGGGATATATAGTTTAGTAGTAGGATTTAAAAATTCATTAGCAATTAAGTAAGAGTGGAGGTGAGTCTTAAAAGGTTTAGATTACTTTAGCAAACAAGTAACAGTGAGTGTAAACAAAGCAAGTCGCTTCTTTTGGGGCGGTTTGTGGGACTAACTCAACTTACATTTTCAACCCCCTCTCTCTCTCTCTCTCTCTCTCTCTCATATATATATATATATATATATATATCAAACACTATAAAAATGCATACATAGGATAGGATAGGGGGTGGAGGTGGGGTGTTAACTAAACTTGATAGTGACATAACAAGCTTCTAGAGGGACTCTTGGCTTGGGAGGGACCCTTAACTAAGGATGATTATGACATGCCTCCACACAAATGATAGATACATATCTCTCTCTCTCTCTCTCTCTCTCTCTCTCTTTCTCTCTCGAATTAAAGATTCAGTGTTGTACAACATCGTCCCATACAATATAACTGCATTGTGAACATTTTAACTGCACATATCCAAATCCACAAAATAAGTACTCCCTCCGTCCGCCTATAAGCTTCCCGCTACTTTTTGGCACAGAGATTAAGAAAAGTGATTAAATAATACATATAGTACAAGTGATGTGATTGGAAGGAGAGAGATAGAGAGAAAAAATAAAATATAAAGTGAAGTGTAAGAAAAAGTACTTACCAAAAAGGGTATGGAAAGCTTATAGGCGAACGGACTAAAATGGTAAAATAGGGAAACTTATAGGCGGACGGAGGGAGTATATGGTTATATTCACCAAACCAAATCCCTCATACACACACTCTCTCTCTCCCCCTAGTCCACCCCATCTTTTCCTTAGATATCAGACAGGGGTGGCTTTGATGATTACCATATGTGTGACATTCTATCTGTCTCTACTTTCTAAATTTATTTATACCAATCTAGCTAGCACAATGTTCATCTTTCACAAGTCAGAATCCACGCTTTGTTTTATTCTAATTGAAACATATGAAGTATTAACATAGTCCCCACCCACAAATTTTCTGATTTTCTCAAGAGTAATTATGTGCTTTCTCAGCAGCTAATTACCCATGCGGAACAAAGATATAGTCCATATACAAAACGAAGCAATAAGTTTATTAAAGTAAAATCCCCTTACATTTGCTTCCATTTTACAATTTGTGTCAATAAGAAAGGTGCATGTATGGAAAATACAAATTTCAAGAAAGTATACGATTGCATATAATACCACAAACAAGTACTTTTAAGTTTTAACACCAAAGTATATGAATAATGTTTGCAAATAGGTGAAAATCCAAAGGTAGTGTTTAAATTTCCCTAGCATTTATTTGTCTTTTATTAAAGAAAATGAATCTTGATATACTATATAGAACCCCATAAAATATTTGTGTGGTAATTAGATTCCATAAGAAATGTAACATAAAATTGTATATCATGACCCTTTACACACGCAATATATATAATATATTTTTGCATAGATGCTATTGGCCATTGCTTGGATTGTAAATTTGTAAGTGGGAGTAGGCAGGGCTGGCCAGGGCATGATCATAATAAGAGCCGAAAAGTTGATCCATGTATGATTGTTTGTTGAAACTTGAAAATCTAATCAATTTGGTTTGTTTTATTTTGGCAATCATTTCTCAAATTTCCAATGGATCATCACTCATATATTCTCAAAAAAATATACTTTGCATCAATTTCCTCAACAAGCAATCACATGTCCAAATTTTTAGCCAACACTTATTCTGCCCTGCCTATTACCCCCATTTTTTTTTCAATCCCATACTTCACCACCAAAAACAATGTGTGCAGCATAACATCATAATAATCTAGACAAATTCTTGAATGCAATTCAGAGCATACATGTAAGGCAAATTCTCCTATACAATTGAGTTTATAGATACACTTGAATTTTAATGTTCAATTTAATCATTGACTCGACATTTGACCCAATTCATTAGAGTCTAATTTCAATAGTATGGGTGCAACCAATTGTGTCTAAGTATCACCCTACATGTAATTGGATTTTAAGTGATTCAAATATATCTCCAGTTGTCCAATTGAATTTTTTATTCTCCACATTATAATCAAATCAAAATTGTGCACACAAGAGTGAATCCATAATCAAATACACAACAATCACTTATGAAATGAATGTCAATTATTAAATTGGTCAATAGGTTAAATTTTCGATCAAATAAAAATTACTCATACACCAGTTATTTCAATTTTACTTGTCATTTAAGTACAGCCACTCTGATAGCTACTGAAAACTCTTACAATGGAGCTACAATTTTCTGAAACTACATGTAAACACTCTCAAGGTAGAGCTATAGAACATAAAAACCAGAAAAGGTTGTATATGTTGTATGGGAAAAAAGGTAACAATCCAACCTAAAGGAAATTTCTTTGGAAGGATCCAGAAGAAAACCTGGAAGTGAGACCTTGAGCCATGTTGTCCGCCGAGTCAAGTTTTACGCTCTGCCTTCCAGCAGTCAAATCCTTCTCACGGTCCCAAGGCTTCCACGGGTGATTTTCTTCCCACTCTTCTTTCCCCCCTGGCTCTTGCTTCGACTTTTTCTTTGAACGGCTCTTAATCGATTCTTTATGCTTCTCCACCAATGATTTTGACCGTTTCGCTTTATTGTATTGTTCTACCAATTCTGCATCAGCATTCGCCTTTTTCTTTTCTTGTTCATTGGAAGCTAGAGCAGAAGCCTGATTGTAGGCTTCCAGATAACTGAACCACAAGCATATCACAATCAGATATCATGGCCTGAAAAACTTCCAGTTTATCCTGAAAGATTTATAGAGGGAAAAAAATAACATACTTCATCTTTGCCTTTTGAGCCCTGTCGGAAGGTGTGTCGGTCCAAACACTTGTATCACCGCGCCCTTCTTTACCTCCCATACTAAACCTCGTTGTTGATTGTTGGGTCACGCCAGGCTAAAGAACATTGCAAGGATTAAAATTTAAAAAAAAAAAAAAAAGAGTAAAGATATCCACAAGGAATGCAAGGGCCATCTATATGTGTTCTCTGCAAACAAAACGAAGAGACCTTGGATCATTTATTACTGATTTTATTCATCTATCCTTCTCCATAAATTCATGTCTCATTTTAATGTCAATATACCTGTTAGCTCTGGTTCTCTATTTTACAGGTTAACTTGCAAATTTTCAGTTAGCAGGTTAAATCTCCAGAGAGATTTGGAATAGTCACACTTGTATTTGGTTTTTGTGGAAAATCAGAAACGAGGCAATCTTTGAGGACAGGTGGATTTCAGCTAACAATGTCACTACAAGGTTTTGGGCTTACGTGCATGAAGCAAATAATTTGTCTATGGGTTCTATGAATAATACGGTTGAAGATCTAATGTGCCTAAAGACATTCGGCATCAATGATCGGCCAAATAAGTAGACCGAAATTACATCTGTAAATATGGCAACTGCAGAAACCAGGCTGGGTTAAGTGTAATACCAATGGCAGTGTATGTGGGTGGGCTATTTCGCAATTCACGTGGATTCTTCCTTGGTGGGTTTTCGGCTAAGTTTGGTAATGGATGCACTTTAGAAGCTGAGTTGTTAGCTGCCCTTAGGGAGATAGAAATTGCTATGGAGAATAAAAGGGACAAATTATGGCTTGAAGCTGCTTCTTCTTATGTAATCTACATGCAACAAAGTGATGCGCCGATTATACTATGGCGGATCGAGATAACCGGATAAGTAGCCCACAACGCGCAGTGACATCAATTCCATACACTTCCATGTTTCTCATATTATTAGGAAGGCAATGCTTCCGCTGACATCTTTGCTTCTCAATGTAACGACTTGGAGTTTAAATGGTGGCAAGATGTTCCTAATTTTGTTAAACATCAATTGTCAAAAGACCTTCATACTGAATTTATTTTAGGTTTGCTTAAATTGGAATTTTTTTGGTTCACCATCTTTTGTGGTATTGGTTGGAAGGGTATACTCATTTTCCTAACCTTAGGGTTTTCCCTTAAGATTTTACCTAGGTCAGGCTTTAACAAGGCCCTAGCTCGGAACCGGCTTGTGGTTTCCTTTTTAATTTTCATTTCTAATAAAAATATTTGTACGAGTAAAGATATCTTACTTTTCTTTCAGGAGGTAATGTGGTCATCCATTCATCTCTCTTTGGCGCAGCTTTTGCATCCATCTCCGCTAGGAGTAGGTCATCACCCTCCATGGATATACCTGCCAGCATATTTATTTTTATTTGCATATCAAGGAAAAATAATTATGTGTTTGCTACTTTGCTAAGTAGGTCATTTTTCTCGTTATGGCTTTAAGTTTCTTTTTAATGGACTTTTGAAAGTGAAGATGACTAGGAGTGGAAAGGGCCAGGCATGTATGTTGGGAGAGAAAGGGCTAAAGAGAACAATATGCTGATTTAAATTCAATTGAACTAATTGAGCAAGTAAAATTAAGACCAAATAAACCGAAAGAAATTTTTTTTGCTTGAAATAATAAATTATTTTCATGGGTTATGGATGTTCACAATCATGCTTAGGAGATAACATCGTACAGATTAGACCACTTTGGCTAACTTAAGCACAATGAAAACTAAGTTTCATTTAAAAAATACAAATGATTTTCCGGACATGTCATACCTTGGAGACGTCTCCATTGAGCAGCCTCACGCATTGCCTTAAGCTCAACCTGCAAATATAGAGCATGGCTGTCAATATAGCTTCCCAGTGGTGTCTAACAAACTATTAACGGGTACAAGGGTACCTGAAACGCTTCTTTTTCCTCCTTCAGCTTTATTTTGTCATCAAGTACTTTTCTCTATAATAAAAAGATAAACAGATTAAGATAAAAAAATAAAAATATTACATTAAAGATTCGAAGAAAGATACAACAAGGCAAAAGGCTAGCCTTAGATAAGGCTTATATTTATGGTATTCTCCAACACATGTTTCTTTTTTCTTATTGGTTTATTCTAGAGTACGAAGCATGAGGCATTGGATCATTAAGCACAAAACATACTCCTATTTCTTCCAGAGATTCAGGAAAGTGATAAAGATAAAGAAAATATACGCGTAAATAGAATATGAAGCATCTCAGTTTAGAATCAATTGGACATTTGGACACAATTCTAATGTTTCAAGTCAGGAAATCATGGAAGCAGGTAAAAAACTGCAACTTCAGCATAGGGCCTGAAAATGTCATTACACTAACCTTATCAGGATCCTGTAAATCCTTAAATGCTTTGTTCAACTTAACAAATGCTTGGTGAGCTTGAGGGTGAGAGCATTTGTCAGGATGAACCATTAGTGACAACTTCCAGTACCTGAACAATGCATAATCAACAACTAATTCATGTAGGAAAATTTATAAGCACATGTCTAGAGCAGGAAGAGAGAGAAGATGGGAGATATGACAAAACTTGAAGATGAATGAAAGCTTAATATTTGAGTGGGA
Source organism: Galeopsis tetrahit (assembly GCA_963675135.1). Taxonomy (NCBI): domain Eukaryota; kingdom Viridiplantae; phylum Streptophyta; class Magnoliopsida; order Lamiales; family Lamiaceae; genus Galeopsis; species Galeopsis tetrahit. The sequence continues at coordinate 50,951,128 of OY776131.1, read as the reverse complement.
AGCCTTCAGTAGTAGCATAAGAGTATGAATCATGCCCACTAACACATGTATACCTTTTCTTTATATTTTCAGCTGTCATGTTGTTGTTGGCCCCAACAATGTCATATGGACTATCTACCTCAGCACCAATTATTCTTGTAATCTGAAAATATAGAATAGTAGTCAAACAGCAATAACCATTACAAGACTGTCTGCAATATAAATGAAAGAAAAACAATAAGAATTTCATATATTATTTCATGATGGAAACATTTGAGAATTTGGAAAGGGTCCATGAAAAAAAGAAAGACAATAGAGAGGAACCTCATCAAAACGCTCTGCTTCATTTGCAGACTCGGCTTCTTTGACCACAGCAGGAGGTGGAGGTCCTATAAATAGATCACCTTCTCCATCCAACTCTGCTTCTCTGTTAATCATTCTCACGCACATTAATTTAGCATTATAACATTATGCTGATGTTTCAATTTTTCAGAATATTATAAACGACTGAAAAACATCTATAAATAATTTAAACATTTCAGACAACTTCTTTAATTTTGAATTAGAAAACAAAAATGGAGCTACACCTTAGCTCAGCTTCAGCTTCTGTTAGTTTGGCAGCTGCAGCAAGTAACTCCGCAGATGGCATTGCAGGCCCAATGACCCTGCACGAAAACAAGGGAATCATACAAGAAAAGGTATAAAAGGCTAGATACAGAAGAGAAAACAAAGATTTAAAAAGAATGATCTTGTTCAGACTTCAGAGTACCTCTTTTGCCAAAGCAAAGCCAATTTTTTAATATAGTTTCTACTTTATTTATCTGATAGAAAACATTGTTCTTGAATTTGAATATACCCATATATTATACATAAATCAGCAATTTGGTTCATATGGTAGAATGATGGAGCACATGTAAACAGTCTGATCATGTAAGATAAACAAATCAGCTACCTTTTTCTTGGGCCAACCGAATCTCCATTTGTATCATCCACATTTTCAGTCACAGGTTCCATTTTTGAGACTGGTGGCACTGAGTCTGCAGCTCTCTGTGACTCTAAATGTTCAAGCTCCTTCTGAGGTTGCAGATGAGAGTGGATAATTGGGCCAACAACATCCAGTGTCGGGCTCGCTTTATGACGAAGTAGAAAAATTTTATCACCATTTTCTTTGAGGTTCAAAGACATGAACAGCCTGCGAAGATGCTTGACCAACGACTTTTCAGATAATCCACTTATATCAACAGCTTGTCCTTCGTCAATCATTCGCAGAAGCTAAATAACAGAATTAATCATAAGAAGACTTTATGACATACTTTAGGGAAGTATTATCACCCCAAAATATTATCTTTAGTGAAGTTTCATTACCAACATAATAAAACATCAACTCATTCTAAGTGCCTTCAATATCAAAATAAGTTCATGTGCATGACTGCCACCAAAAATAGAAATGTGGCAATGCAACAAGACGCAACAAATTCAGGGAACTTATCCTAAACTTCTAACTTTCCTCTGCAAGTTGACATAACAGGTCCCCCAACTCATTTGAATACTGAAAAACCAGAATTGGACCAATTCCTGCCTCTTATGCCACAGAATCAATGGAGACATGGTATTCAATCATCTTAGAGTGTTATTATAAAGAGACTTATAACCAGAAGAAAAATTAATAATTATCATCCATTTCTATAATATTTTCCAGCATACCAGAAAAAATGATACTCCCTCCGTCCAAACTTAATAAGTCTAATTTCCTCTTTGATCTGTCCAAACTTAATATGCACACATTCATAAATAGATATATTGATTCCTCCAATACACTAATACACTTTTTACTTTACACATCTACTTTATACATAAACAATCAATATTCCTTCAAACCTGTGCCAAATGAATCATACTTATTAACTTTGGACAGAGGAAGTACAAAATAAAGTGACTGGTAGACCAAGTAGTCATATTATCATTCATTTAGAAAAAGCTAAATCGGAGTATACATACAGTTGAATAGTTAATAAAGGAGCATTTTCTAGAATTGTGAGATTATCTAGTAGTAATCGACTGAAGAAAATTACTACACCTCTCATAAACTTAGTGTTGCTACACTTCTAAAAAATGAGAACTTGTACATAAGCACACTCAAACAAATAATGAAATGATGTCTTATTAACACTTCTTAAAAAAACAAAAAGTAGAAAACCAAGATAATTTTGTGTTATTCCAGAAATGTATATTAGGACATGGATATTCACATACTGTCCTAGCCTTGTGCATATCCCATTGTCTAATGAATTCCACTTTCCAGCACCCAGCATTGAAAGTTCACTCTCTCTTATCGCAAAAGCCATGCTATATTGCTACTTCAGTTTATTCATTTCAAGGGTATTCACATAAGATAAAACCTAATGAAGTTCTGCAGAAATTGAACATGATGCACGTAACAGGAGAAATACCTTTGATGAAACTCACTCAAGAAACATGCACTAAATATCACATGTGACTGCAAAATTAAGAATTTTTCAACCTAATTTTACCCCAATTTCAGCTCCTAACAAAGTGAACATGAGGGTGAAAAGATAATTCAACATTGAATGATGCAATTTCCTCAATAAAACCTACAACTAATATTGATAACGTATGAAAGTATAATTTTTGAACAATTCTTAAAATTAGTTCAATGTTACCTGCTCCAAATCTCCAGCAACACTAGGAAACTCCTTTAATATGAACTTAATCAGATCCTCCGGACTCTCCAACTCAGAATCCGACTCGGACTCGCTCTCATCATCCGAATCATATCTCCTTTTCTTCCGTTCCCTTCGTTTATTCTTATCTCTTTCTCTTCTGCTGTGTTTTTTCTTCCTCTTACTCCTCTCACTATCCCTTCGTGATTTTTTACTTCTTCGCTTCTCCTCTCGGTCACGATCCCGGCGTCGTTTGCGGAGTTTAGACGACGATGCGAGTTCGTCGTCGGACGACGAGGTACCCGACGAGGAGGAGGTGGCGGTGGAGGTTGAGGGTTCCGGCGTGGATTTCCGATTTCGTGATTTTCTGGAGTGGCTTCCCATAATTACAATTTTGGGTTGAGCAGCAACGATTGGTTTGTCTAGTCAAATATATTAGTAGTAAAGCTCTTGTTAATTCAAGTATTTTATTTAATTTTTGAAACACTTATGTGTAATATTTGACACATTCAATTTTAGCTTTTTTTTATTAAAAATAAATATGTAAACTATATTTTTAATTGATTGTACTAAATTAAATATATTTCTACTTTAATATGATTTGCTTAGTTCATTTGTTGCTTTTAATTACATTTTAAAATTTTAGGTTTTTACATTGATTTGCTTTTAATTTATTTTTTCAAATATCATTTTGTGCATACTAAGTTTTATTTATATACATATTGTTTTTATAACCACATCAGCGGTCAAATCGAACTACTGACTACTCATTTACGGTTTAACTCATTTACGGTTTAACAGATTAGACTGACGATTCGACCATTAAAATGATTTTTATATACATTTTTATAATAAATTTATGTTACATCTTTTGAAAAAATATATATACACTTCAAAGATTCATATTAAAATAAACGAGTTATAAATAACAATAAAAGTTAAAAGATTCGACAACTCAAGTTAAAGTATAAAATTGTAGGAAAAAAAATGTTTCCGATATTGTTCGACTTTGATCAGTTCAACCATGAAAACATTTTTTTAGGTTGTATCAGACCAGTTCAGGGTCCGATTGTGAGCTCGAACTCGTTAAATACTTGATTTACTAACGAGCCGGCTCGATGTCTTTTTTTTTTTTAATTCCATTCGGCTCGATAGGCTCATTAGACTATTTAACCAGTCGAGTCGAACTCGTTTCTTAGCTCGTCAATATTTATCGAGACGAGCTCGAACTTCAAATACTCAGTTCGGCTCGAATAACAACTCTACTGACCTGACCAGTCCAGTCCAATTCTAAAAATAGTGATTATACTTATGAAGTCAAAAAAAAAAAAAAATGTATACATAATGACACTAATTTTATTTTACATATATCCAATTTCACACCAGTATTTACTTATTTTGTATACCTACTATTTTTTAAATTATACTCCGTAATTTAGAATGAAATCAAGTCAAATCTTTTATTCCTACTATTTTTTACTCCTATTTTATATCTCATTCATAACAATAAATACTAAATTAAATAAACGATCATAATCCAACTAGAATTTCTTCCCTCTGGCGCCGACTCAAAAGAGAATATTATTGCTAAACGATACAATTAAAAAAAATTACTCCCTCCGTCCGCTTATAAGCTTCCCATTTTACCAGGTCCGTCCGTCTATAAGCTTCTCATACTTTTTTGGTAAGTACTTTTTCTTACACTTCACTTTATATCTTACTTTTTCTCTCTATCTCTCTCCTCTCTCAATCACGTCACTTGTACTATATCTATTATTTAATCACTTTTCTTAATCTCTGTGCCAAAAAGTAACGTAACACTTATAGGCGGACGGAGGGAGTATATATATATAGGGGCATTTTTGGTTACTAAATTTATCTAATTGATAAAATAGTTGGAAAAAAAAAACCTACTCCCCTTCACAGTCACACCCAGTCCTTCGCTTTCTTCCCATTGTGACCCCAACAAAATCTCTCCGTTAGAGTTCCTCCAATTTCTCCGGGCCCGTTTCCGTGAAATCACTATTACACCCTTCACAATTCACTTAATTCCAATCGTAAACCCCTGCCGGAGCTGGGTATACATACACACATTGTACACATACTTCCAATAATGCGCGAATGGCCCAGTACAGGCAATCCGGCGGCGGCGGTAATGGGTCGCGTAACGGCGTCTCCACCGATCATGTATCAGTCAGCGTCCGCGGTAGCTCGAGGCAGTTCCACCACCGGCGATCTAAAGCGCCGCATGCCTATAAGATCTCCATCAGATTCTGCGTGTTGATACTTTCTCTCATTTTATCGATCTCCGCTCTTTTTTATTTCGCGTTGCAAAGTAAAGGTATGCAAGTATTGGACTTAATGAGGACTTCCGGATTTTCTGTTGAAGTTCGTCTTTTTCAGTCCTATGTGAACTTGGGAGACTTGATGTTTGATTAATTGTTGTTACTGATAAGTTAGCGGGCGGCAGATGATAGAAATAAGAATTCGTGTGGTGTGATTGATTACTTGTTAACTAGACCCGTTTTTAAATCGTGATTAATTTGTGCGTGGAAATAAATTTATTGAGGTCTTTTAGATATAAAAAACCTTAATGCTTAGACGAAAGTGTTTGAACTTGATTTAGATTTCTCTCTCATTGAAATTTCAATGTGCCGACTTTTGATCAACCTAGAGGATGTTTAAAACCTTCATTGAGTTGTAAAAATGTTCAGATAAACTCTTCGTACTATTCTGTTTAAAAGGAATTAGCACATTCAATTAAGTGGAATTGATCTTGCACATTCTTCCAAGCTGAATCATATGGATTTTAGAAATATATATAGTTCCTAGAATCAATGGAAAATTAATTCAAATTTGAATGGGGAATATTTTTAACTCAAGGTTACAATTACGCTATCTGGCTCAAGTAATTGGCCCTCTTATTGTAACTTAATTTTGGCAATTTACTCATTCTTTTATGTGCTAGGAGTAGAAATAAATAGACACCAGACTCGAGAAGATGATGGGGACAACGATACAGATTTTCTCTTAAACGTGACACGAATACAGAAATCGAAGGAGCTCAAATTTGGTCATGGTTCTGGCACTCATGGCCGGGATTCAAGGTACTGGGACAAGGATGATAGAAGAAGAGATGAAGATTATAGTGAGGAGGACCTGGACCACAATGGTTCTGTGGATAAAGTTCACACTCCTGTGAAATCCGGAGATAATATATCTAATAATGCTCGCTCCAATGATGGATTGAATCGCCGAGGAAATGGCTTATACAACGAGGCTGGGCGCAATGAACTCAAAATGTATGAGGCCAAATATGAGGCCTCTTTAAAGGACACTGAAGAGTCCACTGATTCGCATGATAATAGAAACCAGCAACCCCAGGATATTAATGGGAGGGAACATAGAGAACTAGATGATCTTGATGAATATGATGATGGTGTTGACTTTCAAGATGATCAAATGGAAGAAGGTGATGATGTTGGACATGATGACATGGACCACTCTAGTGCTACTAATCCTCGTATTATCAGTAATGAGGAGGCTTCTCTTGTGAATCATGCAAGAAACAAGAAACAGCACAATGATGAGGAGGCTGATGAAGTTTCTGCTGATTTGGACAACACAGACTCCCATGATAAAGTCAACTCAATTTCTGATCATGCCAGTTCTGCAGGACGACGCCTTGTTAGAAAGATGACTCCTGAAAAGCGACCCAGTTCAAAAAAGAAGTCTAAGCGTCGAAAATTTTCAGGTAATCATCTGTTTTATCTAGTTGTTTGATTACATTTTTGTTGACCGTCAGTGTACTTCATCATTGGCCAGATTTTGTCATCACAAGTATTAGACAATGAGCTATTCTGCAACTGAGCTTAAGAATGAACATCTAGAGTTCTTATATCAACTAACAGAGCTTTAGTGACAATATTCTGTGTTTATGCCATTCTATGAATTGCATCATAAAGTTTTGTTGGTCTGCTCATCTTGAAGTAGGTTCCCTTAGTCATTTCTTATGCAAACATTACATAAATAATATAGCAATATGATGCTGCAACTTAACCATTTTGGATAGGCTTATGCATATAGCAGAATCCGTCTCTAATATGTTACGTGAATACTACGTGCTTAATATAAGAGATGGCTGATTGCCTGATTTAGGTAATGCCTACTTTTCCTTTTCGTTATTATATAAACAAAAGAAAACTTATAAATGGTGCATATTAGTATAGCAATAAATATAGTTCCTTTTTTTCCCTCTTCATCATGTTCTGTCTCTGGTTTAGATAGTAATCTGATACTTAGCAATTTTAGGTACTTGTGTGATGAAATTTGCAAATTCCTCTGCACTACTTGTGGAGCCTTTAGAAAGTGGAAAACTTGCAAGATTTTCCTTGCAATATTCAGAGAGAGAAGAGCCTGAAGATGAAAAATGGGAACCCAGATTCGCTGGACACCAGAGTCTCACAGAAAGGGAAGAATCTTTCATTGCCCATGATCAGAAAATAAACTGTGGATTTGTGAAAGGTCCTAAAGGATCACCAAGTACAGGATTTGACTTAGCTGAAGATGATGCAAAATACATTAGCAGTTGCCACATTGCTGTTATGTCTTGCATCTTTGGTAATTCTGATCGCTTGAGATCCCCAATTGGTAAAGCGGTACGCATCGATGTACCCACTTTCTACCCTTTAGTACTTAATGTATTTGAACTTTTCCATCTTGTATGCATGTATAAAATTAAACTGGATATATCAAAATTAAAGGTAATAGGTAAGTAGCTGTATTAGCAATTTTGGGACAAAATACTGTAATTGCATCATCAGTAACTTAGTAGTTCCAACAATGGAGAGCTTTTTTCCCCTTGTATTCCTCGTCATTCAATAACTCGAAGGATGATTCTCTTTTACCATCTTCCTAAATGGCTAGAAAATATGTCAATATTGGTTCTTCTCCTGTGTCCTGATTGTAGCTAACAAAATTTTCTTTTGTATACCTTATCACTTCAGAAATGCAAAAGTTTGTAATTGCATAGATTTCTTAGGGTATGTTTGGTTTGGGATTAGAAAACTGGATTTGAGATTTAGAAATCTGAACCCGGTTTTACTTCCTGATTTTTAAAACCTAATAATCCACTTCTACAAATACCTATAAACAAATTCCATTTTTATTATCATTCTAATTTTATTCATCACTTTCACACCTTTTATACTCACTTTTACAACTTCCAATAAAACACACTATAATCACTCATAATAACTACAACAAACAATAATATAATAATACAACATCACAATTCACACACTCTTACACATCTATTTGACATAGTTAAATCCTACCCTATATAAATCCCAAAACAACACACACCATTAAAATTTATCTAGATTTTGAAAACCATATTTCAAAATCCCAAATCAAACATACCCTTAATGTGGGAGGGGATTGTTGTTGTAGGAGTTAATCAAGAAGAACTAATATAAGTTGAAAACTGTAATTGGTTTTGACTCTTTCCTGAGTTTTGCCATGATCAGCTCAGATCATAATTGCAGTGGTAGTGATTAATGTCGGCACTCTGTGACTGGTTGGGTCAAGTTATTTTTGAGATCTCATTACTGTTGTTCCAAGAGACGCATATTGACTAGACTGCTAATCTTACTTTGTTCTCACTTCTTTTTCGAACTTTAGGTTTCTCGTTATTCAAAGAAAAATGTGTGCTTTGTCATGTTCATGGATCAAGTGACCTTACAAACTATCTCATCGGAAGGTCAAATGCCTGATACGATGGGATTTATTGGATTATGGAAGATTGTAGTGGTGAAAAATCTTCCCTACACCGACATGCGGAGAGTGGGGAAGGTACCAAAGTTTTTGGCACACCGACTTTTTTCTTCAGCCAGGTACAAAATACAAGCACAGCTAAAATCTTTTCAACATATATTCCATGATTATGCTTGCATTGTACTCCCTCCGCTCCTTATTAACTGTCCTTAATGTTTGCAGAAAAATTAAGATACTCCCATTTTAGACTATTTTTTACTATTTTAACCCTAATCAATTGAAAAATAGGAAAGAATAAATTAATTATGATATGAGAGCTAAATAATAAAAAACTTACAAAATACAAGCACAGCTAAAATCTTTTCAACATATATTCCATGATTATGCTTGCATTGTACTCCCTCCGCTCCTTATTAACTGTCCTTAGTGTTTGCAGAAAAAATAAGATACTCCCATTTTAGACTACTTTTTACTATTTTAACCCTAATCAATTGAAAAATAGGAAAGAATAAATTAATTATGATATGAGAGCTAAATAATAAAAAACTTCCTTAATTGAAAAATTCTTTGAGATTAGAGATATATGGATGGGGTAGGGTAAATTGGGCATAAATGGGATAAAAAATGTCTAAATGGACAAATAGTTGGGAACAATTTTTTTTGAGCCAAATAGGACACTTAATAAGGAACGGAGGGAGTGTGTGTTATTTTGGTAGTCATTTCAATTTGTCTACTATGGTACAGTTTTATTGTACACATTTCCATTTGCATATATAACTTCAGGTACTCGATTTGGTTGGATAGCAAACTTCGTCTCCAACTCGATCCATTGCTTATCTTGGAATATTTCCTGTGGAGAAAAGGCCATGAATATGCTATTTCTAATCACTATGATCGCCATTGCTTGTGGGAAGAAGTTGCCCAAAATAAGAGGCTCAATAAATACAACCATAGCGTTATAGATGAACAATTTGCATTCTATCAAGCAGATGGGATGAAAAGATTTAATGCATCAGACCCCAACAAGCTTCTACCCAGCAGTACGTTTTTCTCCACTCATCTTTACAAATCATTTGGTTTCAACAATCTTTTGTACTGTATATGACATGTTAATCTTTTGACAGATGTTCCTGAGGGTTCTTTCATAGTCAGGGCTCATACGCCAATGTCAAACTTGTTTTCTTGCCTTTGGTTTAATGAGGTTGATCGGTTTACTCCTCGGGACCAGCTGAGTTTTGCCTATACATATCATAAACTGAGAAGGACAAATCCCGAGAAATCCTTTTATCTCAATATGTTCAAGGTGTATATTTGTATACTTACCCTGAATTAGAATATCAAAATGTTTTAACCTCCGTTTTTCGTTTTCTGAACCCGTATTATCTATGTGTTAGGACTGTGAGAGGCGAAAGATTGCTAAATTGTACCGTCACAGATCCGAGGAGAAGAGGACTGTTCCCCAACAGGAAACAGAGTAGTTTTTTTCGATGCTCATCTTCATCTGAGAAACTAGTTCGTTTCTTTCTACCATATGTGTTATATGCATAATTTGTCAAGTGGTGGAATTTGCAACTTGCTATGATGAATGGTGAAGGGGCGTTCGCATCCATTGACACAATACGAGCAAGCAAAAGGTCAGTTTTGCTTGAAAGATAGAACGAAAAATATAGACGAAAGGGTTGGTAGAGCCTCGATTCCATTCATTCACTTGAGTTGAGTGTATAATGCCAGAATGAAGCACCTCAGCTATATTATCTTTTGTACCAATATTCATTGTGATATCACTTGTGACAACCTCTACACTCTGTATTCTTGTCATCTTATAAATTGATATAACTTTTAATGGTTATTTAATCGTCAGTTTTTTTATTCAAATATAGTGCAATGGTTATTTAATCGTGTTTTTTTTTATTCAATACATAAATTTACTCTGATGTTTTTTCGTATTATTTATTGTGTATGAAGACATTTGGAGCGAGAGTAACATTTTTGTGAACTTTGGTTCAATTTTTTTCAGAAATACTAAGAATATGTTTACATTGGGTGTTAACTGCCTGATTTATAGACTCTTTGATTTCAAAAATAAAAAAAAATAAAAAAACCTCTAATTTAACATATTAATTGATATATTGTTAAATTATTATAATTTTATTATTATTAGTATAACCTTACCCAACAATAATATACTAATACTTTTAACATAAAATTAAATTATCTCCTACCCAAAAGAAACACATATTATTATTCATTTAATTTTAAAAATCCAAAATTTAAAAAAAAAAAAAAACAATTTGAAAATCACCTAAAATCAAAGGTGAACAAAGCATAAAAGACCAATTTCAAAACCAAAATTGGGGCAAAATTTGGAAGTAAATTGTAATTCTCTATAATAATAATAAAAAAAAAACCAGATGAATTGAATCAAACTTTAATTTATAAAGCAACTAATACTATTACCATATTTCTATCAAGATTTCTGATTCATTCCCAATTCATTTTAATTGCAATGTTGTACTAGAGAATGAAAATATGTTGTAGGCTAGAGCTTACGCATATTCTAAAATACTCCTATATAGTGCGTGAAATGTCACAGTCGAGCATCTAATCATTATTCATTCATATTATATTTATTTATGAATTATTTCTCAAAGTATTTAATCATGAAATTTCCCTATTTGATGAAAAAGAAATTTCACTTGCAATAAACCAAAACCAACCACTCTCATTAATAACATTCAATAAATAATGATTTCCGTTCTCAAAAAAATAAAAAAATAATGATTTGCAAGGATGAACAACTCCATTTGGCACTGGCATTACAGATTATGTTAATTGCATTTAATTGATAGGTAAGAGCTACCGATATTCAAAGACAAAATAGAATCAGCCCCATGAAAACAACCATTCAACCAACATTATAGAATATTTTAAATGTCTTTTCTCTTACATAAAATAAATAAATAATACTAAAAAAGAATTTTCAGAATTGCATATTATAAACAAGGTATGTGCACAACTATAAAAATACTAAAAGAAAATCAAAATCATACAATTTAAAATGAAAAGCAAGTTCTAAAAATAATGAGTAGCATAAACAAAATATAGGCAATCTAAAACTTGAAACTGTAAAGATGGTTATCCAGATTCTGGATATTCAGAATGTTGTGTAATGATTATTTAACCCTTCATTAATTTTGACATTTGTTTTTTTGTTATGGACATTTTAAACATTTTGAATGAAAATATTAAAATTTTGCAATTTTTTTAATATTCAGATTCTAGACAGTTAGTACCATCCAACAAGAAAACATATACTCCTTCTATTCCACAATTGTTTACAGATTTATCTTAATAAAACACCAACCCAGAAGAAGATCCTAATTTTCATACATAATTGTGTTTTTCAAATCAACCATACTCATCCTTGGTATCATATATACCGGATCATAATTCACTCAATTCTTTTTAAGGTAAAATTAAAAAAAATAAAAAAATCACCCTCTTCTTTTACAAAAGAAAAATTGAAGAAAAGAAAATGTGATGTATGGAATGATCAAAGTATCAAACCAAACTCATAAAGATTATAGCAACATTAGTAGATAAGATTACCATGATCGTTTCTTGATCGTTCGATGAGAATTATGCAAGAGAAACACCTTCTTCAAGGCTTTGATCAATACTAAAAAATTGCCCGAAATCATATGTCCATTTTTTGTCGACAACTTCAAGGCTTTAACACAATTCATCTGCACTTCTTTGCCCGGTGGTGAAGAATTTTGTGCTATTTTCCCACTTTTTCTCGAAAATTCATCGTTCAAATCTTGCCACAATACATCCATTTTCTCTTCTTCATCACCATCATGAGAGATGATGCCTCTCTTATTAATACTCTTGGCTTTGAATTCTTGAAACGACTTTAAGACGTACTTTTCTTCCTCGTTGACTTCCTTGCCTTTTGAATTTTCCGGTAATTTTGTGTGGTGGGAGGTGGGAGAAGGGGTGGTGGAGCACCGCCAGAGAGGAGGTGAGTCAATGAAACGCGGTGGTGGATTGGTGGTGGTGGCGGGGAAGGTGAAGTCTTCTTCCAAAGTAGCCATGGTTTTGTTTTGTTGGGCTTTGTAATAAAGAGGTGGGATAGTTGGGAAGATATGGTGGTTGATTGATCATGTGTAAAAGTTTTAGTTCAACAGCTTCAACTTGTAACACTAATAATTTGATTTTGTCAAGGCCTGATTGGCCCTACCTAAGTCCAAATTTAGTGACTATGTAATTATGATTGATACCAAAATTTACATTAATGTCTTGTGAATCATGTGAATAATCAACATATATGCTATTAATTTGTTAACTTCAGAGTTGAAATTTCAGTTGCATATTAATTTGTCTTTGTATCCATGTATTAATATTTCCTCGTTTCGAAAATTGAGTGTTGATATTTTAGTTATTCTTTTATTACTTTTACCTTTTTACTGGTTATATATGTACTCATGAATTTCAATCCGTTGTCAATTTACTTTTGTTTAGCTCTCAAAGCTGTAGGTTGTAGGCGTAGGTAGCCATTGATGAGAGAGCTAGCTTCCGTATAAGTAAGGTTAACTCATACTCCTTAATTTCCACTTAACTCTATTAGTAGATATTGCACCTTAGCCATTGTTGTAGTATTATGCCAAGAAATATCAATGGTGTTTGATGCACCTTGCGTCTCGTCCCATTTCATCCATCCACGAGGCTCGATCAGGCCCTGCATCTAATTTTCCATCAACAGATTTGTGTGGAGACTGTGGAGTATTCCGTCTGCTAACACCAAAAAGGCTTTTTGATGGTACAACTAATACTTTTCATCAGTTGCACCATACAACTAGTGTCAATAGATTTTGTCCACAAGAATATGCTAGATTGATAGAATAACGAACAACGTACTGAAGGTATAGACCCTCATATGGCTAGAAACTACGGCCTCATTCATTCCATTCGTCTAGACTTCCACATTTTCTTGATTCTTCACATGAATGGCAAACTTTCATAGCTATACCTTGGAACAGCCTTGAGTGCATCACTGATGTTTTTGTAATTTCCTGAGCCATCTTTTGCCACAACTATGTTTGAAGAATCTTGAAGGGCTGTTCTGTCCTTGGACCACGACTAGAAGAATCATGTCTCGCTACCCTATTATGAAAGCTCCGTAGCAAGACGAGAGGCCACAATGGAATACTTGTCCACCCCTCCCCTGGCCTGGTTTTATTTAAATGTTACATGGGGTTGTACAGAAAGGTCTCACCTGTTTTTTCACATTAAATCTGAAAAATGTGATTTACAGTAGAGGTCTCTTATGATTAGCTAAATAATACTCCTATCACACAGATAGAGAAAGAAGATCAAGATTACAGCAAGAATCAGCTCTTTATTTGAAATGGATCAGCATAATATGTGTGTTAATCAATGAAACGGTGTGAAATATCTGGGAAATTATTGGTTGAGGTCTGACCAGATTATTTGTTAATTAACTTCACGAAAATTATGAAATTAGCAAAGAAAAGAATTTGAAGAGATTTTCACCAATGGGATGAATGTGCAAGAATATGTAATATGATCTTTTTAGTGTTCTTCATATCCTTGTTGATTAACACATTCCATTTTTTATTTCACAAAATACACGTTAAAGGTCTCTCACTACATACACAAACACAGCCATGAAAAGAAGATGGAAACAAAGATCTGAACTTAGTTTCATGAAACAGCAACTGCATATGAAGCAGAACAAAATCCATTAACTGAATTTAGAACTTGATAGCCTCAAGACCAAACCAACAGGTGTCGCTGTTCAAACAATACAAAGACCTCTGAACTAAGATATCTAGGAAAGTACTTATGTAACAATTAGAACTTGAAAAACTAAATTATAAAAAAAAAATTGCTCTTAATAAGGGTCTTGAAAACTGCGTACTTGACCGAGGATGTTGGCTTCTTAGTTCTTCTCATAAAAAGGACATCGGACTAATATGCGGAAAAAAAGCTTCAATCACCCATGATGAGATGACTCTAAAATGTCAGATCTTTAGGATCTTCAATTATTTGAGCCAGAGTTTGCAAGAATTTTGCCAGATCGCCACCATAAATTACACGATGATCTGCAGTAACATTTACCTGGAAAGCGGAATATTATGAGTACAATCATAAGAGAAAGCATATGAAGTAAAATGGGGGTATTGTGAGTATGATTGATAATCGTACCTGCATCTGAGTTTTCAGTCCAATTCTACCATCCTTAGTACCAACAAGAGTGGGTTGAGAAGCTCCAACAGCCATAATTGCACCCTTGAATATGCCATATATGGTCCAAATTTTAGTAAGATTACTTGCAAACACATCTTCATTCTCATGCAACCAATCATTATTTGAATGTAATTTTACAAATACTTACAGTTCCTGGTGGCAGAATGGCATCAAAGCGATCGACACCAAACATTCCAAGGTTAGAAAGAGTAAAAGTGCCTGGGAAGCAATGAAAACAACCATGGTAAGCCGAAGTTTCAGGAAGGAAAGCTACATTCTGCCATTTTCAGTTCCTTTTCTTGAAAAAGATGGGTAATTGCAGCAATCAAACAACCAAGTTACCTGTAGTGTATTCATTAGGTTGGAGTTGCTTTGCTCGTGCCTTGTCAACTAACTCCTTCCACTTTCTTGACAATGAATATATGTCAAGCTATATAAACAGAAACACAAATTAAAGTGAGAAGCAAGAAGAAAAGGTATCATACTCCCTTAAAGATTGAAAAAAATTAAGGTGTCGTCAACCTTGTCAGCATCTTGGAGTACTGGAGTAATCAAACCACCATCTATGGCAACGGCTACTGCAATGTTGATATGACTGTTATATGTAAAGCTCTTGCCATCTCTGCAGCTAGAATTCACTACAGGATGTTTGACCAGAGCAAGTGCTGTTGCCTTGGCTAGCAACGCTGTCATAGTCACTCCCTTAGACTTGATCTGAGAAGTATTAGAAAAGATTACAACTTGTTCCAATATCTCAACGGCAAAAACAGAACACAAGCATTTTGCTGAAGCAAAAGTAATCAAAATAAGGTGGATTAACTCGTCCAATTAAATCCCAAATTTTCTCTAAATTCAAAAGGCTGCAAGATGTTCACCCCCATGTATCTTGTTCCTCTAATTTCACATGTTCCTCAATAAATTGCCAGTAAAATAATGTCTTATTGAAGCAAAAGTATTGAAAATAAGGTGGATTAACTCGTAGATTAAATCCCAATATGTCTAGATTCCAAAATCTGTAAGATGTTCCCCCCTTGTACCTTGTTCCTCTATTTTCACATGTTACCTCTATAAAACTGCCAAAGATCATGTTTTATTTCAGTTATATAAGTACTCAGTCTGCTTTATGCAAATCGAACTACTATAAATGGTTTGCCATCACTTGTTCTGAAACTAATCAAGCAATCTATACACTAACTTTTACAAAATTCATAGTACTTTTCAATGATTTCAGAGTAACAATCTTCTGGTACCTCTTCCTATTATTCAATTTATATCTTGAATTATGTTTGCTAATCCCACTTAAAAACTCACTTATGCACAAGAACTCAACAAACCTCCAGGTAAAAACAGGGCAATGCACCAAGAAATAAAGATAAAACAATCTAGTGAAACATCATTACCTTCTTGTACAAAGCATCGAGAGCATCTGTGGTAATAGTATACCCCACTCTGAAGGTTGGCACTTCCAAACTCTCCAACATATTCCTGCTCACAGCATTCTGCATCGTCGTAAACGGAACCACAGAACCCAACTCCACACCACTCGGCTTAGCCGCCTCACCAGAAGTGACGGAGGGGCTCGTTTTTGCAGCAGCCAAAGCAGCCTCCACGTCCTTAGCCACCACCCTTCCGTTTGGCCCACTCCCAACAACTCCCAACAAATCCACCCCCAAATCCTTGGCCAATTTCTTAGCGTAAGGGGAGGCCACCACTCTCTTCCCCCCATCAGACGCCGGATGCAAAGCCGACCCTAATGCAGCCACATTGCTTCCAACACTAGATTTTACAGGTGGGGCAGCAGCAACAGGGGCAGGCATTTCGTCGAGCACCTTAGGCGCATCATTGGTAGGCGCAGGTGCTGGGGCAGAAGAAGACGCTTGTTGCGATTTGGCAAGCGCGATTTCTTCCTCGGTCTCGGCGAGTAAAGCAATGGTGGATCCAACGGCAGCAGAGAGGCCTTCATCGACGAAAATGGCGGCCAAATACCCATCATAAAACGATTCCACATCCATATCCGCCTTATCGGACTCAACCACGACAACTGACTCGCCCTTTGATAGCTTATCGCCCTCCGATTTGATCCAGCTAACGATTTTTCCCTCCGTCATCGTAGAACTGAGCGCCGGCATGAATATTTCACGGATCTTCGATTGAATAAGGGGGGCTCTACGGGGAAGGGGGGCAAGGCCTCCAGGGCGGCGGCGGAGGGAAAGAGGGGCGGTGGGAATGAAGGAAGTCTGGAGAAGGTGAGACGAAGACATGTTTAGTGAGAGAAAAAAAGAGAGAGGGTGGAGAAGAATGGTTGATGGAAATGGGGTTAGAGTAGTTGTAGTTAAGAGGGGGGAATTCTCGAATGCATCGAAAAAAGGAGCGGAGCTTCCAAAGACACAACCAACTTTACCGGTATTGTCAAGAAAGAAACACTGAGATGAATGAATTCAGAAGGGAAGTGTGTGTGTGCACTATGTGTAAAAATTGTTTTCACATAGTTTTGGGTGTAAAAATTATTTAATTGAGACATATTAAATTTTAATTTAATTTTTTTAGAGTTCTTTATTTTGTACTCCTCAAACAAACAATACACAAAATCGATTTAATTATAGATGCTATTAAAAATGATTATTTCACTAATCAATTCGACAGATTAGAACAAAAGCAATATCTTGGATTTTGCTCAACATTGTTGTGTCAATGACTTGGTTAGAAACTTAGAATACTCCAATCATAACATAAATTTAGGGTTTATAAAAGCAAATTAGTAAATTTAACATAAATAACCTCATATTAAGTTACTAACCATAAAAGCATTTAACAACTGTCCAGAAATTAACACTAACGGGGACGCTTAAAAAATATAAGGGAGTAAAAACAAACAATCGAAAATTTGGAGGGCTTCTTACGAAAATATACTACAAAATTACTGGCTAAAGAAACGCGAGTTTTTATTTAAAAACGTGTAACCAAGAAAGCGCTTTAAACCTCCATGACAGATAAACCGAAGGGATAGAGCGCAGTAGAAGTTTTGAACATGCCAGAATTGCTGGAAGCCGTACATCTCCATTTCAATGGATTCCCATCTGCAAATTAGTAAAATTTCTTATTATGATTCATGCTCTCACTATCTGAAACCCTCTACAACCCACCGTCTGCCTTTTTTCATTTCGCTTCCAAGTTTAAGGAACCAAAAGGTCAAATCTTGGAAAGGCATTAAATCCCCATGTTCAGCAATATCTAGTAATCAATCAGTTGTTACTGATGAGACCCTTTTGCCTCAATTAGGCAAAGATGAAGTTTTGAGTGTAAAATATGGGCTGTCAAGAAATAGAAGGGTGTTTTTCTTAGACGTGAATCCGTTGTGTTATAAAGGGAACACTCCGAGTTTGGAAGCTTTTGCTCATTGGATTTCCCTTTTCTTTTCCCAAGTCAGCCTCAATGACCCTGTCGTAGCTGTAAGCCTCTCTGTGTGTGTGTCTTTTGTATGGGAGGTGTTTGTGTATATGCTTATCTTTGTAACTTGAAAAAAAGAAAAAGGAATCTTGATTATCTGCACTATTAACTGATGCATATGTCAATGCTATCTATTTGTTGATTTTGTGTGCTTCTTGATTGGTGCTCTAATGTAGTTCAGTTGGATACAAGTTGATTTAGGTTTGTCTTCACATATCTACTGGGTTTGTGTAGTTTTTACTCGCATTTGTTGATACGTGTTTAAATTGATCCCTGATAAAGATTTGTTGTGTCTAATTGAAGTAATTAAATCACATTTTAGTACTCATTGTTGTATGTAAAAGTACAATATTGGTGTGCTTCTCATTCCTTATGTGAGGGAGGGTATTATGCTAAGAACTGATTGAGATTTCCTATGAGTATTTCTGTTGTTTTATTGATGCAAAAACGCTTGCATAGGTTCTTGATGGGGAAAGAGGAAATGAGTACCGCAGGCAACTACTGCCATCATACAAAGCAAATAGAAGGAAAATATTTCAGCAATCCCCTGCATCAGAAAGGTTCACTAGGGGCTCATTTGGAGGATCACGTAAACTTATCGTGGATGTTCTTCAAAAGTGCAATGTGCCAGTGAGTGAAGCTTCGTGTCCATAAAGTTATAGCTACCCAATTTACCTGGAAAATCTACGATCACATTTCTTACTGAGTTATATGAGATTGATTTGCAGGTTGTGAAGGTTGAAGGGCATGAGGCGGATGATGTCGTTGCAACGCTTGTACATCAATCTCTACAGAAGGGATACCGAGCTGTTGTAGCTTCTCCAGACAAAGATTTCAAGCAACTGATATCAGAAGATGTCCAGCTTGTTATACCTGTGACGGAATTGGGTAGATGGTCCTTCTATACCCTAAAGCACTACGTTGCTCAATACAATTGTGATCCACAGTCTGATCTTAGCTTAAGTGAGCATTTTATCTCACGATTTAGTGTTTTCATGTTATTATATGTTTTGTCTGCTACATGTCAAACTGATAATATTAATGGGTTTTCAGAAGAACTCTTTTTGATGAATCCACTATGCAAAATTGAGTTTTTATTATTATGAAGTTCTTTTGTTAATGAATGGAGCTCGTGAAGGGAAAAACACTCAGTGGCATCATAATAAAAGAAAGAGTATTCTTCAAAGTAATAGGGAAAATTTAGCATATGAAGTATCATGTTTTAGGCTTTTAGCATCCAAAGTATCACTGTTTAAAAAAATGTGGATTTTAAAATCACTGAGCAGTGATACTACGTTTGCTAAACAGTATACTAAGTTCACCATAGAACTTCCGCGAACCAGGTTCATAAAGTTTTTTGTCTAAGAGAAAACGAGCAAAAAGAAATTTAAATGTGGCTGGTTTTATCAACTGAATGGACCTAGTGTTAGCAGGATGCATTTTGGGTGATGAAATAGATGGTGTCTTGGGGATCCAGCATCTTGTTCCTGGTTTTGGTCGTAAAACTGCTTTAAAACTCTTGAAAAAACACGGGTCTTTGAGTAATTTACTCAGTGCTGCCAGTGTGAGAAGTGTGGGCAGACCATATGCACAAGAGGCCCTAACAAAACATGCTGATTTTTTGCGCAAGAACTATGAAGTTCTTTCTTTAAAGAGGTAATTATAGCCTTATTGTGATAATAATGCTTCATTTTACAATCTCTCACTTTCACTAATTATATGTTTTTCCATATTTCACCAAGATTCGTAATTCATGCTCCTGGATTGCATTTTACAGGGATGTTAATATCCAGATTGAGGAGCAGTGGTTGTGTAGTAGAGATGCACAAAATGATTCAGTAATCTTATCCAGCTTTACAGGCCTTCTAAGTAAAGGCCGGGATAAAAAATGGGAAAATAGATCTCATTCAAATGGTGAGCTTATTATACTTGGCCCTGCTATTCCAGTTCATAATATTACTGATACTAATTTCCTAAATGGAAAATCAATGTTTCTCAGATTCATCATGGGTAATCCTTAAAATGCCAACCCTGATGAATAGTTTGAGATAGATGTATATAATGCACATGATTTAAATGCCTATATAGATTCCTCTGATATGCCAAGTGTTTTGTAGGCTTGGACGTAGTGAAATAGTAGAGGTTTGGTTGTTTCTTCGTATTTGTTTGTTGCAAGACTAATGCTAATCATTGGAAAGCAAAATTACTTGCTTGAGGAAAACGAGTAAGCCAAGAATCATCGGGGGTGATGGAATGAGCAATGTACTGTTGGTTTCTTCATAGGTAAAGCCCGTCTCTCAACCCCCACCCAGAGTCCCTCAATAACGTGATTCTCTTTTGGCATGCACAGGAAAACCACGAGATTTTGGCATCAGGTTTCATCACTAGAATGATGATCAAAGTCACTGTTGTGTGGCGTGGGCATTGCAAAGGTGTAGTTTCTTTCAGCAAAATAATTGCATGAATGATGCCCAACTATATTCAAACAGGAAGGAGAGCTCTTTGTCTACAATCTCCTTTGATTTTCATGTATAGAGCCTCCCAGATTGTTACAAAGTACTTAGCACTGATGACTTCATTTTTTTGGGCACGCATTCAAGTAATTATTGAATAAATTTTCCTGTATACTATACTGTATGATCTAACTAAATTCACAAATCCAATAACTGGATTTCTATTATCCTATTGGGTTTGTACGAAAGGAACATAACATCTCAACTGGGAAGCAGCGAATTCTTCTCCTGAGACATCTTATATTTCACCGTTTCAATTAGGCCTTGTTTGTTTTAATGGACTGGATTGATAAGTAAGTATCTCTCATTCATAAGACAAAATAGTTTTTTTTTTTTTAAACGGATTAGTGTCACATGAAGCAAACGTGTGATAAATTGAATAAAAATATTCATATTCATTCATTCCTCATAATCCAACCAAACAAACATGCATTTAGTGGGTTATCTACCATAACTACTCGAGGTCCATTAATTAATTTTGCAAAACCAACTATATTTGTATCAACACAGGCCACAAATATACAAGGCAGGGCCCACCCCCAATACATATACTATGATGTTAAAAAATCATAACCTCAGAAATATGAAATATATGGAGTAGTATTGTAGTAATGCAAACTAAAAAAACCGATAAAGGAGTAGTACAAGAGAAGAGAATTTTAAACTCGAAAGAAGGGGAACCCATTACTACAAGGCGGTCCCGGTTCAACAAGCAACTAGTCTAGGCCCGGTTTAGTTGGGTCTAACAGTAACAGCTTTGGTTGAGATAAACTTGTGAACTTTATCTTCAACGAAGTAAACTAAAATCTTGCAGGAATGAAACAGATTGATTCTTGATGCTTCCAAGATTTAATCTTTGCAGTCGTTACAAGTCAAGAAGCCCAGAGATAGTGTAACAGATACAGATACGAAGAGAATGATAATCCAGTGCACTTTTTCACCTCCTTTGCAACACTGTGACAGTAGCGCCATTTTTGTCCCAACTTTGAAGCCCAGAAACAAGCATCAGTCTCCCATTTCCTGTGCTTTCTCCATCTTCCATTGTCATAAAACATCCCTTTCAAGAAATCCCACCAAGTGGAAATTCAGGGCCACCAAACTTTCACCTCAGGTCTCTCTCTCTCTCTCTCTCTCTCTGCAAGATTAGGTTTCAGTAGTTCATATTCGGTTTTTAGTTTTTGGAAAGTACTTTATTTGGTGCTTTGTTTGCTTGTGTGATCTTGAATTAATTATTTCTGCCTTGTCTAATTAGGATTATAATTACTTCAATGTTGAACATTAAATGTTTTACTTATGCACTTGGTGTTTACTTGGAAGATTAATCCAATTTTAGTCGTATGATGAGATAGAGTAACCAACATACCATCAAGAGGAAAATGGATAAGATCTTAGTTACTCAATTCAAACGGGAATTGGGGTGTATATGCTAGACATTGTTGAGAACAGACAAGAGAAGCAAGCAACACATTGATGCTAATTGGCACTGTAAAAACTTTAATTCTTCAACTCTTTATACCAAAATGGCCATTATAATGTGTGTTGCTTAAGCTTTTACTGGCCATTTATCTCAAAAATTCTTCCTTTGTTTTCTTACATGGGCCTTGTCTGCATTCTATTCCTTGTTCAGAGACGATGAGAGGTTTTTTTTTTGGTATGCACTCTAAATACTAAGCTAACCGAATCTATCTATATGCCTGCATAAACGTACATTGGTTGTGGTGTTCGTGGTTAAGGAGATGAATTTACGATGAAATTAAGCACTGAACAAAGACTGGTCCTGAATCAGCTAATTTGTTGAATAAGAAATTGGGAAAGCTTCCCTTATGTTCTATTCGAGGATACCATCTTTGTATGGAGTCCTTATTTTATCTTTTTCAGCATCATTATCTAAACTCACTATAATAATCTGGTTACTCTTGCCAATATTCCCTTGTTCAATAGTTGGATTATGAATATAGGTACTTGGGAAGGAAGCTGGGAGTTATACGTCCTTGACTTTGACAAAACTTGAAGGTAATAAAGTTCCATGTAATCACTGACCTAGATATGCATTTGCTCATATTTTTTGTTTTGTTAATTGCAAGAACCCCATTTTATACCTGTTTTATTTATGATACGACCATGCCTTTTCAGAAGCCTCATGGAAGCTATCACTTGGTGAGGAGGAACAAAAGGGGGAAGGACGTTTCCTTGTTGTTTCCTCTATGTTATGTTCGTCACTTTCGTGGCTGCTACCTGTTGGAGTGGCACAAGCAAGTGAAGATGTAAGAGCGAATGCGGTATATGAAGTTGGGGAGCTGTTTGAATTGGGAATCCAGCTTTCCTACCTACTTTTACTTCTAGCTTTGCTTGGGGTTGGGTCGTTCTTTGTGATTCGTCAAGTCCTAGTACGTAGAGAGCTCGATCTTTCTGCAAAAGAGTTGCAAGTAAGCACTTCCGTATAGTCTCATTTGTTTTATATTTTGTCTCAACTACTTATACTTGTCAATTCTTACTAGATCTTGACTAGTTTACGTGTAAACCATTTGCTCCGAATGTAGGAACTTGTGAGGATTTTTCACTTAGTATTGCTTCAAACTACTGTTTTATTGTGGGAAAAATAATTTTTTTAGTCCTATAAGTTACCCCTTAGTCCTGTTGAATTTCACGTATTGAAATAGTCTTGTAACTTTTTCAATTCTTGATGCTGATGTGGCAAAGTCTAATTGGTCAATCGGATGTTTCACCTCTTACGACCAGTTATTGGATCTAAATATCAAAAAAGTGAAAGTTACAGGATTATTTTCAATTAGTGAAAGTTGACAAGACTAAAATCGAAATAGAGGTAATTTACATGACTAAACAAACTATTTTCCCTTTATTGTATTAGGTTAGATATTGATATGTGTCCTTTTATACTGGTATAATGGTTCTCTCTCACACACACCCATTTTGCAGGAGCAAGTTAGAAGTGGTGATGCTAGTGCAACGGGCTTATTTGAACTCGGAGCTGTGATGCTAAGACGGAAATACTATTCAGCAGCCACCAAGTATTTTCTTCAAGCAATTGAGAAATGGGATGGTGAAGACCAAGATCTTGCTCAAGTAAAAGCACAATTGTTGATACTTTTTAGTAGAATAACTAATACTACTACATTTTTCGTATAATGACTAATACTCTTTGTTTACCAGGTGTATAATGCCCTTGGTGTGACTTATGTTCGTGATGAAAAAGTGGAGAAGGCTATCACCCAGTTTGAAAATGCTGTCAAACTCCAACCAGGCTACGTGACTGCATGGATCAACCTAGGCGACGCCTATGAGAAAACCAACGACATTAAATCGGCTTTAAGGGCATTTGAAGAAGTTCTGCTTTTCGATCCTAACAACAAAGTTGCACTTCCCAGAAGAGACTTTTTGAAGGATAAAGTCAATATGTACAAAGGAGTTCCTGTGAAAACGAAGAAGAAATGACCGTACCATGCTTTCAGACAGTTTCTTAGCTGCTCTAATCACAACACTTTTTTTTTCAAGTTGTCATATGCCGGGAATTTGGTTATGCAAAGATGGATATTTAATCTCTTGCAAATGAACAATTTTTCAAGAGGGTAATGGAATCATTGTTTCTTGAAGCATCAATACAATTACCAATGGTGTCAAAATACTGTATAGTGTTGCGGAGTACTATTGTTTTAGGATTTCTCGACAACAGAGTGTATTTATACCTTTTATTTAGATTTAGTATAATTATATCGAAGTAGATGATCGTAGTGTATCTAAATTTCAAAATCGAATTTTGGTGAGTGAGAAATGAATACACGATGACACTTTATGGATTAAAGTGTTAAATTGAGATTAGTGTTGTAATTATGTCTCATGTTGATTAATGAGTGTATTAATCCACTCCGTATTAATAGGAGTAGGTTGAATTAGTTCAAATTATAGTGGCTAAAGAGCAATTCTATGGACCACACGCGTGCATGCGCGCCTCTCGCCCATTTGGCTGTGCCGTGGTCGTGGATCTTACTCATATAGAAATGTAAACTGTTTTACCTTTAAAAACATCACCCTATTTTTTCTGGTCTGATGCATGTTCCTCAATCTGGAACAATAATTGCACATCATTTAGCTTGTTTTTCTATTTACTCTTCCTGTCCACTTGTTTGGACAGAGTGAGAGATTGCCGAATGGGATTAATATAACTCTCTTTAAAAAAAAATGTATGTATTTTATTTCTTAATTCAAATTAGTAATAATTCAACCGTAGATTCCTCATTTCTATTTTATTCCGTGGGTGCCATATTTTGATTTTATTCCTTGGGAATAAAAAGAAAAATCAGAAAAGGGATTTCGATAGCCTAATGAAATTCTATCCACCGACTGTACCTTTTCCCCCCCTATAAAAACAAATAAAATTCATATAATGATATATGTTCTCTTCATTCAAAAAGGGGGTGCTTGAATATTAGATTTCATCATCAGTTATGTCATCATAAAAAAGAGAGGATAATCCATTTTTTTGACAAATATAAATTCAAAATATAATTGATCTTCATATCTATATATGCTTTATAGAAATATAATTATTTTAAAAAATATATTACATTAAAATTAAAAGGTCCAGCATTTAAAATATATATATATATAAATAAAAGATACTGGAAATAAATTAGATTGAAGTTGAAAAATAGCCATCAAAGACTCAAAATCAGACAAAAAGTAATTAGATAACCCTATCACTTAAAATGGTGCCCATGTTGATTGAATTTGTGGTGTGGTGTGATGTAAATGAAATGTCACCCAAAATAATTAAGGTCATCAGCTATGTCACGCATGTATTGACAGAAAATTCCAAAGGTTATTGGCTTGTTGCCATTATATATCAACGCAATCATATTTTAAATTAAAGTATAATTCAAATTTTACGATAATATACGTTTTATATATGAAACTGTTTAACATAAGTTTTTCTTTATATTTTGTCATTTCATTGTCAATATTTAAAAAATTGTACTCTCTCCATCCATGAAAAGTAGGGACATGGGGAGGGGCACATATTTTAAGAAAAAGGTAGATAAAGTAAGGGTATTGTAGGGTATTGTGGGGTCCATTGTGAATAAAGTGATTGTTTGTGAATAAAGTTGATGACAATTTGAGTAATTAAGTGATGGTTGAAGGGTAATAGTTTAAAAAAAGGGTATGGGACTACATTTTGTGGACAAAGAATATAGGGCAAATGGAACTACTTTTCGTGGACGGAAGGAGTATTAAATATGAACCAGTTACATGTATGTAATTGGTACACAAGAGTGCAACTCATAGAGAAATTGTCAATATTTTTTAACATGGCTACTTACACCCGAATTTTTACTTGATACACACATATACTATTATGTTTACAATGTTTTCAGCATTACATGTCATTGCATGTAACTGTAAAATGACCAATGATTGCACACTTAATTTGTATCAATAATCATTTCACTGCCCACTTCGTTGCCCACCATGCATAATGCCAACCAATTATATGCTCTCACCTTACCGCTCTTGTCTTTTTTTTAAAAAAAAAAAAAAACTAATTAGGAGTAGGGTTGTTTTTCGAGTAAATTAAAGTCGAGTCAAGTATTTAAAGTTCGAACTTAATTTAAGCATTAGTTGAGTCGAGATTGAGCTCATTCAATTACAGTAACGAGCTGAAAATAAAGTTTGGTTTGTCTCAGAAACAAGTCGAGTTCGAGACTAATGAGTCTAATAGAATTATAAGACAATTCTTAAATATCAAGTCTAACATGCCAACTTCGAGTTGACTTATTAGTAAATTAAGTATTTTTATTAACTTGAACTTGATTCATTTAATAATATAGACAAGTTCGAACTTTAGTATGCAATATTTTCAACACCACATATCATTGCATATAACTGTAAAATGAATGTAATGACTAAATATTCGGATTCCGATGATCGCACACTTAATTTTTTTTTTTATCAATAACCACTTCGTTGGCCACCATAATGCCAATTGCTCGTGTATTTCTTTCAAGATAAACTAGGGAGTAGGTATATTATTCGAGCCAATAATTTGAAGTTCAAACTTGATACAAGCATTAGTTGAGTCGAGATTAAGATTAAGTTTGCTCAATTACATGAACGAGCCGAAAATATATATAGTTCAATTCGATTCGCAAGTGAATTGAATTTGAGACTTAATAAATTTAATAAAATGACAAGATAATCCTTAGATATTGAGTCTAATATATATGTGAAGCTCAAATTAATTTATTAGTAAATTAATTATTTTAAGAGCTCAAACTCGATTCATTTTTTTTAACGATGAAATAAATTTATTTTCAACAAATACCAGGGTTACTCAACCCTACATAAACAAAGTGAGTTTAGGGGACGAGTCGAGAGCCATCAAATTTTGGCTTTAGATTTAAACAAAATAAAATGCATTAAAAAAATATGCTGACTTTCCTCTGCAAACTTTAATGTAAGTGCATTGGTCCTTGTAGAGGGAAGCATCCAGCTTGGCGGATCATAATTAATCAACTTTTTAACATCAATTTACACCACTAATACAGCTACTCTACTACTGTTTTTCTCCAATAATTCATTATTTAATTAAAAACTTGTTAATTCCCATTGTGGGCCCACAAGTATCAATTTTTATTGATGGGGATTTGAGGGAACGCGTGACACGTGAGAGACAGGACTCGACTCTACTTCTTGGAAGCACACCATAATAATTCAACCCCAAAATAAATTTTTAACCTTTGAAAAAAAAAAATCTATATAAATCAACTTATTTTTTTATTTTATTCATAAAAATTTATAAAATTATCATTTTTTTTAATAAGTACTACATTCATATAAAAACAATTGTTCTAGAATATAATTAGAGTTAAATGGTAAGAAGGTACTATAAAGTGAAAATTGTGAAATACATACTGTAATTGTTAACTCGACTTTTAAAAAAATGGTGAAAAAATCGTTTGTTTTAATAAATTACAAAAGAATTTTAAAGTCAGTTTTGTGCGATTTGCCCTATTTTATTAATTAGATAAACCATGAGTTAACTTACTTGCAATGTTCATGGTTTAAATATTATTATTACAGGCAGTAAGACCTAGTATAAGGTAGCATATATTTCATTGAATAGAGGGGTGAAGATGATATATATGGATTGACTTCAAAGTTGCAGTCTCTTTTTGTATTTGCCACTCACAACACCATCTGGCCTCTGTTAAATCGGTGAGTTTCTATCTATTTCTTTTGATATCCATTGGATCACTGTTTTTCCCTTGTTCTTGACTTTATTCTTGATTTTTATGTTCTGATGTTAGTTTCTGTGTTTCGATTGTATGCTGATTTCTGGTCGTCTGCTAAATAATTTTTAATGTGATTTGAGAGGCTTGGCAGTTGGCTCGACTTGAGAATTTACACAGTAGAAAAAAATTCACAAAATAAGAGCAAAATCGTTGTGAATGTTTGTAAAAATGAAATCTTTATATCTTTTCCTGATATGTTGTCTGTAGATTCCTGATGGATATATGCA
Source organism: Galeopsis tetrahit (assembly GCA_963675135.1). Classification (NCBI taxonomy): domain Eukaryota; kingdom Viridiplantae; phylum Streptophyta; class Magnoliopsida; order Lamiales; family Lamiaceae; genus Galeopsis; species Galeopsis tetrahit. The sequence continues at coordinate 50,922,926 of OY776131.1, read as the reverse complement.
ATTGAGTTTCATGAGTGTAATTTCCTGAAAGTCAAAACTTTTCAGATGATTTGAAAGTGGCAAAATATAGTTATGAGATTTTTTGGTAGAGGATTTCATTGGATTTGCTTGAATAATGGTTGATTAATTGGATATAGAAGTTAAAATTTGATGTAGTATGAGGGTGGAGATTGTTTTGGATTTTAGAACTTGACATTTACGCCCCTAAACGAACGACGATTTTGTATTTTGAAGTCTCAAATCCAATTGGGGAAAACTGTTCCAAACACCCCCTATTGTAAAATAAGTGTGGTTCATCTTCAACTGAATAGCCATCATACAGCTGGAAGTGGTTTTTTGTCTTGTTCTTTATTTTTGTTGGGGCATGTGGAGGGTTGAAGTGGTGTAAATTTTCTGATTCAATGTTCATTGCCTTTTGTTGAGATGTTCTGCTGAAAGCTAAAATGTGTGTTTGTTATATAATTGCTAATAATTTCAAGGGAATTCGCAGTCGCTATCTGCCCTTTGTCGCTCTGTTTGGTACTTGAGAAAACCGAGTTGATATGGACCCAGACGAGAGCCTATGTGCAGAAACGTGGGGGAAGTCATCGTCGGGTTGTGAATCACTCAACACACATCCAGCTTTCACAAATTTCAACACTTCATCATTTAATGATTATGGAGCTCAACAATTTTCTGGTCTGAATTGTCCATTTGGAATTGGAGCTGAAAATTCTGTTGCTGGTAACATGAATAACCAGAAACAAATGACTGATCGTCAAGGTAAGCAGATATGCGAGGCTCATCAATCGAACAATGCGCAAGATTGGGATCCGAAAGCAATGCTAAACAACCTCTCGTTTTTAGAGAAAAAGATTCATCGGCTTCAGGATCTGGTGCATTTAGTTGTCGGACGAAGAGGTCAACCCCCTGATGAACTCGTGGTTCAGCAACAGCAGCTTATAACTGCTGACCTAACTTCAATTATAGTTCAGTTGATATCTACTGCAGGGAGCCTTTTACCCTCTGTGAAAAACACCCTTTGCTCTGAAAGTTGCATCTCCCAGCTGAGGCGATTTAGTGAAATGACGAATCAGCCCGCAGGGGTCTCGAATAACGTTGTTCTTCAGCATAACAACAATGTGGAAAATCAATCTGATCCAAAGGGTATTTTCGGAACGGAGCAAAATTTCCCCGTTGAAGACCATGATATGAAAAGTGATGACGATGCTGACGAAAGTGAGAACCTACCTCCTGGTTCTTACGAAATTCTGCAACTCGAAAAGGAAGAAATCCTTGCTCCTCACACCCATTTTTGCACGATATGTGGAAAAGGGTTCAAAAGAGATGCCAATCTACGAATGCACATGAGAGGCCATGGCGATGAGTACAAAACTCCGGCTGCTCTAGCAAAGCCCCACAAAGAATCCACCTCTGAGCCAATTCTCATCAAGAGGTATTCTTGCCCTTATTTTGGATGTAAGCGTAACAAGGATCATAAGAAGTTTCAGCCTCTAAAAACAATCTTGTGTGTGAAAAATCATTACAAGAGGACCCACTGTGACAAGAACTACACTTGCAGCCGTTGCAACACAAAGAAATTCTCAGTCATTGCAGATCTCAAAACACACGAAAAGCATTGTGGGCGAGATAAATGGCTTTGTTCGTGTGGGACGACGTTTTCTAGGAAAGATAAGCTTTTTGGTCACATTGCTCTCTTTCAAGGCCATACGCCAGCTATCCCTGTGGAAGAATGGAAAGGATCGGTGGGCCCGTCAGATCGAGGACAATGCATTGAAGCAACGAATAAAGTGGAACAGCTGGAATTTAACTATGCTATGGATGTAGAAGGGTGTAGTAGGGAGGATCCCGCGACTTTTTTCTCACCTTTAGGGTTTGAAACGAGTAGCATGGATGGATTTCATGAATTTCCTCGACCTCCATTTGAAGATGCGGAAAGCTCCTTCTCATTTTTGCTAAATGGTTCGTGTGATTACCCACCCTCGAAGATTGCGAGGTATAATGGCTCAAATGGTTTGGAGTAGTAGGTCAATTTTATGATGTAGTTGTTCTTTCTGAATGCTAGTTCATTGACATTGAATAAGATTGTCTTTTAACAGCAATGTATTCTTATGGACATCATTCCATGTCTTCTTTGTTATCAATGGAAAATCTAATGATTTCTCAATTTGAAATTGAGAGAAACATTCATATTTGGAAACAAAAAATTGAAGTTGAACAATGTTCCTAAGCAAGAAAAAAAATCCTAAGTTGTCAACTGCCTGAAATTGGAATTGTGCAGCAATATTAACTTCAATCCCTTAGTAGCACCATCTCCAGACTTCTTTGAAGGGCTAGGATAGTAATTCTCCTTGAGCACCATATCATCAGAAAACGACCAAGTCGGTCCAATTGGGGAACTATCGGAATACAGAGACCTCGGTGAAAAAGGATTCACAACACTCTGGCGAAATTCCTCGGCTGTCTCACAAATAACACCCTGTAACAAAATATAATCATAATCAAAACCATATTTATAAATTACCCTTAATTGGATTGTTCTTGTTTAATTTCCTTACCTCTGCCATAGCTTTGATCTTTAGAGCCACATCGTCGCTTAGAAGGACAAGCTGTCCATCTCTGATTCGTTTAAACGAAAGGGCACATTCAAGAATATGATCTGCAGCTGTTGGAGTGACAATTTCTTGTAAACTATACGGAGAGAATGGAATAGAGCCAACAGAAAAGACGCTCTTGTCCTCACTGAACCAATGGGGCGGCGAAGCAGCAGCAGGTGGAGTTGGTGGAACGAGGCTGCTTTCCTCTGCTGAGCTCTGCACATGAATCCACCATTTTGTTGCAGCCATACATTCTTCGATCCAATTCAACGCTGCTGAAGCCTCTGTCAATCTTGAAAAGAAACTTGCACGTTTTAACTTGCAATCAAGTTCCCTTACAACTGAGATAAAGAAACAGCATCATTAATCAAAATGAAAACACAAGCTATATACGAAGTGAAATATCATAGGTAGGAGGTCCCATTACCAATTCTAGGAATAACCAAAGTTGTCCCACGAAGACCTCTCAGTAACTGCAATTCCTTCCTCGACTTCTTATTCAGCAGAGTAGTAGTGTCTGCTATGATGGTCCACTTGTTTTCATCCACCTTCATAGTATTTGTCTGCAGAACATATAACACAGGACATGTTAGACCAACTTTGAAAAAAACCGTGCTGTAAGAAAACAAGCCCGTAAACTTACATGTGACTTGGCCACCTTATGGTCACTAGTAGAGTTCACAAGTAGCGGAACAAAAGGTTCCCTATCTGGTCTAGCCTTGTATACAGACTGCTTTTTCTTCAACCCGCCATGGCTTTTAGAGATGGGAAATGTTGAATTTGATTCTTGATAAATGTTGCTATTATTAACAACCTTCAAGGGAGATGGCCTATATGATTTTGGATGCTTAACTTCTCCAGACTTCCTAGCGTTCTTCATTGACTTGAACCGATGACTATTTGGAGTCACATTCTCTTTGTTCGGTGTGAAAATTTCTTCGTCCTGATCGACATTAGAGATAGGAGTGTTTGAGATTAATTCAACCTTCAAAGTTTCTTCATCAAATTTGCTTTTCAAAGACCTAACTAGATAGGAATTAGGGGTGGTATTCTCCTTGTCTGGAGTGTAAATTTCGTCAGAACTCTCGCACTGATCCTTCAGCATCAATTCATTTTCTGCTTGTGATATGGTTTGAATCTGGGCTTGAGAGAAACTGTTTTCTTTATTGCATACTTCAGCCGACTCGTTGTTCTTCAAGGGAGATGGCCTATATGATTTTGGATGCCTAACTTCTCCAGATTTCCTAATGGACTTCATTGACTTGAACAGATGACTATTTGGAGTCATATTCTCTTTGTCAGGTGTGAAAATTTCTTCGTCCTGATCGACATTAGAGATAGGAGAGTTTGAGAATGATTCTTCAAATTTGCTTTTCAAAGACTGAACCAGGTAGGAATTAGGGGTGGTATTCTCCTTGTCTGGAGTGTCTGGAGTGTAAATTTCGTCAGAACTCTTGCACTGATCCTTCAGCATCGATTCATTTAAGCAATCACCATCAAGAAGCAATTCAACGTGCGAGCTCGTATTAATCCCCACACAGTTTCCTCTGCTTTGGCTGGTTTCAACCTTAACACAACTTTTAGTTTTACCTCTCCTTGACCAGATGCTCAGAACTGAGTTTTCTGCTTGAGATACCGTTTGAATCTGGGCTTGTGAGGTACTGTTTTCTTTATTGCATTCTTCAGACGACTCGTTGTTCTCTATCACATCATTCTCATCCTGAAACAACAAATTACAGAACACAAAAAACCAGTAAATTAACAATTACGAAAACTACATTTGTAACCAGATATTTTTCTTTCAAGCACATTCTTGAAATTCACCTGATCTGTTGTCCCTTCTGTTTCTTCATTGACTGTAAATGAAGTATCCACCATTTGACACAGCTGACTACTAGGGAGTTCATTTTCTTTGCCGTAAATTTCAGGCAAACCATTGTCCTCTACTTCGTTTTCATTACAGAAAGTATGATCATAATACAAGTCTTCAGGCTTTGGTGGTGCTATTGGGCTCATCTTATCTTGATCCTAAATTATCAACCAAATTGCAAAAATATGAAAACTGCATATTCTATATCCAAGATATTACATTATTGACATGTAACAAGATACTCTGTAAAGTAAATTCGTAAAGCTGACCTGATCTGTCATCTCATCTGTTTCATCATCGAGTGGAGCATCGAGTTGAGGCACAAACGGGTCGTTTATGTCATAAGCACGACTCAGTGGGACCCAATTGAGTCTGTATATCCTACTGGATGCCCCAAAATGCAATGTATCACCCTCGTTTAGTTCAACTCGGACCCGTGGCTCAATTCTCCTGCCAGAAATCCAAGTCCCATGCACTGAAAACAGAAATGCCAGAAATCAATTCAAGAACAAAAATGATCCATCAAACTTCAAAATTCTAATCAAGAAACTAACAAGTTCTTGAAATCCCTAGAAAACATCGTTGCTAGAAAAAATCTGACCTAAAATTGCCGATTAATTGAAAAAAAAAACCCTAAAATTATATAAATACGCCATATCCAAATACAGAAAAGGGGTTTACCGGAGGACAAATCAGTGACGAAAAGAGTTCGAGAAGAGGGTTTAGAGTGAATGCGAAGGTGAAATCTACTGATACTAGGATGCTCCAACTTGATGTTACAATCTGGGTGCCTCCCAACAACCAATATCTCTTCAATTTCCGATTCCTCCGCCACCGAACGAGACGGATAAGAAGAAATTGAGGGGGGTTTATCAAGAAGAAAGATGTTCTTGAGAATACAATTGTTTTTCAACACTGTGAGCACTGGGATTTCCCTCTCCTTGGGTTTCATTTGCTCTTCGATCTCAGCCATTGCAGTAAGAGGGAGGGGAATGATGAATGTTCTTGAATCTTGAATTTTGGTTTCTTGAGAGAGAAAAGGGGCCGAAGATGAATGAATGGAAAGAGGAATTTGAAAAAATTGCCGTTGGATATTACTAACTTATGTTTCTGACTTTTCTCCAGAGTATTATAGCGGCCCAACGGCTAATCTTTTACTGTATTTGTTACTATTTCTGTGTGTATTTAAACAAATGCAATTAATTGTATTTAATTGTTTTAATTTTGCTAAATACAGTAAATAATAAATCAAAATTTTGTTTTCAATTGTACAGTGCAATTGATGCAATTCAATCATAATTTTAATTTGATTCTAATGTGTGAATTAAAAATTCAATTGAAAAATCATTTAATAATCAATGGCATATATACACTCATTTGCATTCAAGAACTTGCCTAAAATATTATACAAGTATAACATAAAATCCACATAATTTAGTCTGTCCAGCAAAAATGTGTTTATTTCATTTTATGAAAATAAGTACTTTATTTTTACTTTACACCAATTTCACAACACTTTATTTTATCTATTTTTAAAAAATATATATGTACATAAAAATGTGAACACATTTTCATGGCAAAAATTGGTACATTACTGCAAGTGAGAACACACTTCAATAATAAACTCTAAAATTAAATAAAAAGAAATTAAGGAATATAAAATTTTGACATATTTATCCTCTTATTGATACAAATTTTCATAAACGTTCACATTCATTGTTTTACATAATTTCACTCATACATCTTCGTCTAATACACACCATTTTGAGGTGGTTTTTCATTTCACCTCAAACATTTCAACAATCTTCCACACAAATGAACAAAGTTGACTTAAACAAAGAGTGCAAAAGACTACTCAAAATTTAACATGGACAATAAAAAGAGTTTAGACGGTCCGTTATTGCATCGAGATAGGTAGATTCTATCTTTGAACCTTCCATAGTTAAATAATTATCGAATATAGTCTTTGCTCAAACGAATGCAAGGTCTTGAACTAGCCACCTTTCTGTGTATACCAAGACAATAACAACACCACAATAACATTTCTAATATTTTTTGTTCTCATTATCTATTTAGTCGTGGATCATCCTATCTTAAATTCATAATTGTTTTTTTAATTTGAAGGCGGTTTCACTTTACACTGTGATATACTATCAAATGTACCCAACATACTCCACTATTGAAGTTATAAGAATCATTAACAGTTACTCTCTCTGTCCCGAGATAATTAATTTGCATAGTTTGATCGGCACGTTATTTAAGAAAAGTGAATTTAGTGGTTGATGATGTAAGATAAAAGAGAGTTATTTTAGGTAATTTGATGATGTGTAAAGTGGATTTGATGATGTGTAAAATGAAATGTATGGAAAAAAAGAGTGACAAATTTGAAAATAAAATGATGTTGTGAGGTTATTAATTTTGTGGGGTATTTTCATATTAAGAGTGTGCAAGTAATTTTGGAACATCCCAATAAGAAAAGTGTGCAAGTAATCACGAGACGGAGGCAATGGGGCATAAAAAGCTGAGCAAAAAATTATTGTCGAGTCTGTGGACGAGCATAATTTGGGAGATATGGAACTCAAGGAATGCCAAGAGATTCAGGGAGGAAGCCCAGGACATAAAGAAGTCAGCGGAGAAGATCAAGATCAAACTTTGGACGTGGATAGACGGAAGAAATCTGCTAAAATCAGACGCATCGATAGCAGCATGGTATTGTGACCCATTCACCTGCATAAATGAATAGAAAAGGCTAGAAACCAAGGATAGGAGACTTGAGACAAATCTTCATGTGTATAGGGCCCATTTGGTGGCCAAGATTAGACATGATAAATGTAAGATAGGAGCTAATTTATGCCTTTTTTGCGTTTGGTGGCAGTCACCAAGGCCCAATACAAATCCACAAGCCCACCACAAATTAAAGAATGAGATGCGTTTTTAATCTTGAGCAAAGTGGTGAGATAAGTAATCGGTCGAAAAGACGAAGTTGGTGTGAAAACTCAAATACCATTCCTACCCTTCATATTTAAACTCAGAACCCTAAATTTCTGTCACAATTCATTTCCATCTACGCGTCTCTTTCTCTCCCACTCAGAAACGACGATTTTCAGTTGGCGATTTTTTCAGGACAGTGACTTCGTGGCGAAGGGATCTGTTGGAGTCGGTGACCTTGCGCTTCGGAGTTAGTGGTCGTCGCTCACGTTTCTTGTTTTTCTTTTTATTTTTCGATTTTATGCACATGCAGTTTGATTATCTTTTTATTTTTGCTAGGGTTTCTGGGATAAGTGTCTCGAAACGGCGTTTACGAGGTGTAAAAGTTTGGATCTGTCTGTGTTCCATCGGTACGAACCACTCAAAACCTAATTTCTGGTCTTTTTTATTATGTCTACAGTGTAAATGTGTGGATTTGCTTTGTTGCACGATTTGTTGTAACTTGGGTGCTTAATATTGCGTATGATTTTGTTTGTTGCACGATATGTTTAAGTTTTTTTTGTATTGGTGATTTCTTGGGTTATTTAGTCGTATGAGAATGATAGTATTCTGGTCTAGTGTGTCGATTTATGGGGATTATGGTCTGCTATAACACTAATCACTAGATTTGCTTAATTTGTGTTCAAAGACTTGTTGAAGTTGTTTACTGAACAAGCTTCTGATTGTTTAATTTTTGTTCAAAGTCTGGGTTTCTTAAATTGTGTTCAAATACATGTTAAAGTAATGAAATGATCAGTTTTCAATATGGGGATATGTATAACAACAATGTGCATTGGTTAACATTGTGATGGTTGATGTTGTGATAGTTATCAACATGCTCACTTTGCTAGCTTGATGTGGAAAATCTGCAGCCATGAAATACTGCAAGCATTATAGCATTAGGAGTGAGTTTGCTTGTTAAACAGTGGTACTTGTGTGTTAGTTGCTGCCATGGGTGGTATTATGTTGCTTAGTTGTATACGTCCTTCTACAGTGAGGAAAGATGGATGATATTCTTGTTGATGGAATGTAGTTGGGTTTTGTGTGTATATCCCTGTATTTATAAATACTGACTACCCACCTTTTATAAATATTGAGTTTTCTGGTTAACTCTTATTACATATGCATCTCTAAAACTTCTATTACTGTCTTTATTAAATTGAAATTCACTTTATTTTTTGGAGACCTTGGATCAATATTACTGTCTTTATTAAATTGAAATTCACTTTATTACATATTACTTGTACTTCCGGATGTTTATTTTCTGCACCAAATGGGTGTCGTACAACTTCTATGGCCACACAACACTTATTGATTGGTTATCTAGGAGGGGAAGTAGTGTGTTTGTGGTGTATGGAGTGTTGAATGTTGTGACGGTTGATGTTATGAACATTAGTTGTAGTCTACACAGCGTCACATTTGTACATGCATATTAACGAAACCGTATCTTTTTCTTTCCCAATACAGCTGTACAGAATGGCTAGTTCCAGTGTCCATCCGAATAAGTGCCAGCTCAGCGATGACTTTGAGACGCGTGCATTTCGAGGCTGGACTTTCCATGACGAAGACACTCTGCTTGAGACGGTGGAGTACATGTTGAAGAAACGAACCATCAACTCAGCTGCGAAGTATAACATTCTTATTGGTGATGTTGCACGGTGTTACGAGCCACATTCCGAACTGCAAGTGTCAGCTGCTGATATCAAGATGAAGTTGGAAGACATCTCCACTCGTTACCTATACTTCTGTGCATTCTTGTTTCGGCAAAAGGGGGTGTTGTACAATTTCGCCACTCACGAGGCGATGATTGATCCAGATGTGTATTGGAACAATGGAAAGGTTAGAGTTACCTTTTATTTTATTATATTTTTTTGATTTTATTACACTGATGTTGGTGTTGGTGACCAATTCAATATTTGATTGTAGGAGTGGGAGTGGAATGCATGGTTTCGATTGTGTGGGTTTCCTTTGTACCAAAGCTGTCATCGGGTGTTTGAGTTGAAAGGGCTAGACAAGTACGCTCGGCCATATATTTGCGTGGAATCTCTCGTCCCGACTGGAATTGGATATTCTGAAAAGGTTGATCGGCTCCGTGACTGCTATCGCCGTATACCATGTCCGTGTGGTCGAGGGACTTACTAGTGCGAAGTATAACAATTTGTAGTGATGTATCTTTTAGTAGATGTCCAGTACATGAACTGATGTGGTATATTTTTGTACATTTTGAACAACCAATGTGTCGTCTTTTTTGTACTTTTTGAACTAATTGTGGATCTTTATTTTTGATTTGCTTGCTTATTATTTTTGTTTTAAGTCATGTGTCTTATGCTTTTTGTTATAAGCATTGTTCATATATTTTTAAATCGCAACCAGATTGATATGAATACGTAAGATTGGGAATGGAAAATACAACACTTTAAACACATGTTTCTACTAATACAACAATGACTGAATGAGAAATACAACATAAACGATAGTGGTATGCATAGAGAAATACATAACAAGCACAATAAAGTAGTACATTAAAAAACAACCTAAACACTAGTGAAAACATTAGGATAAATGCATAACAAACTTAATAGCACCTGACTTCATACCAACTCAATAGTACATTCATAATTTTAAAACCACAAGCGTAACACGGGCGTTCGACACAAGATCAACAACTCATTGATTCACTTCTTCCATGGAGAGGCGTTAACCCAGCTTGGCGGCGGACCTTTCTTCGGGGTACCGCATGTACCGTCCGATGTCGAAGGTTTTGAGTTAACGGAACTTGGATCGTCACGAAATTTGCTAAGTGATTTCCAGAAACGATTGAATGAGCTTGTGTCGCCACCCGACTACTCCTTCCAACAACACCCTTTCCCTTTATGGTTGCACAATCAATGGCATGCTCGAGCTGTTCAATATGCTCAACAAAGTGTGTAGGAGCCTCATGGAGTGAGTACGCTCATCCGTGGGTTCTCCAAATATAATTTTTAAAGCCCTCCGTTCAGGTTCACCCTCTTTTTGATATGCTTGGGCGAACGGATTGACCTGTTAGATGCAAACATATTATTACACACTACTATACATTTTTTATGTTTTTTCGCAACATGCCCCGAAATGATAAATTTTACCCGGATGATGTTAGACCACGTGTTGTCATCTGTGCGAACAAGATTTGTAGATTCGTCGTATTCAACACCCTCGAGACGTATCAACCATGAAAAAACACTGTGCCGCATCCATAGCCGCTCCACTTGTATGTTACAGAATTCATTGTCGAACGACGTTTTGTTTAGCATGTTCACCACGAAACGAGCACCATCTATTCCATAGAAATTGTCGTATCCGCTACCGTGAGCATAAAAATGTCTCATTCGAACATTGTCGGACAACGATTCGGAGAACTCTCGGTCCATTTTCGCCGTCCATTCCAATCCGTACAGAAAATCGTCCTGAGTGATGGCTATTTCTCGACTCATTTTTTTACACTCTCTCCTTATATTATCCTTAGGTATTTTGTAAAATTTTATGGTAATAGACAAGTGGCATGTAATATATAGATGGGTTCTTATATATAGACGTGCTTAAGTGTTTTCAACTAGAAGGGTTTACGGCTTAGGCTTGGGGTGATTGCTATGTTGACCAAAATAGGGGGAATATATTCACATGCAACATAAAAAGTTATGGACGCATGCATTTGGCTCGTCCTTATTTGCATCCACAAAAAACAATAATCAATTGGTATGGCAAGTAATAAGTGGGCATAGACCAAACAATGCAGGGAATATATTCCTCTGCCAACTGAAAAAACTTCACATGAAATGTTTGCTTTCTTCGCTCTTTTATTCTTATGTGTAATGTGTTGTCATTTTTATTTTTATTTTTGAAAAAACAAACATTTCTTATTGGAAGGTCTCAGTTAATTGCGAAACAAAAACCCCACTTCAAAATACTTGCAAAGTTGATAATAAATATTATATATGCCCCATTTCGCAACATGCCCTCCGTCCAACACTACGTGTTACGTAGATGTTCAACTGCTGGTAGCAAATAGTAAAATAATTGCAACTACAAGCACACACAAGTATACTCTTCCGACTTCAATTGTTTTTTTTAGACTTTCTTCGTCTGCCTCGTACTTCGCGATACGCTTCTCGTATTTATCTATCTTGTCGTACCACGCCTGAATTACGACCAAAGTCCGTTCGGGTAGCTCTTCGTCACTCAAAAAAACCGCATTTTCCATCCTACAAAAAACCAACGAATACAAGTCTTGTTAGACAACGAATTTTTATAAAAGTGCGTAAACAATAAGATTGTTCGTACTCTTTTGTTCGGACACGCAATAAATCGTCTTCCAGGGTTTGCCCTCGTTCGCGACGTCTGCACACTGAGATGGTATCCACAATAACAACACATGTTCGTTTGGTTCGCATATGATCGATTGAGCGACGAGCCGACGCTATCGAAATTCGATCTAGAGCCCATAACCTATAAAATAAGCAAAGTTTATCAAATAAAGTCGATCTAAAATGAGATAGCTAACCTAAGATTTTTCTTAATATCACTCACTTACTTCCTTCCTGGTAGAATGTATAATATTATGTTTTGCTAATTTTTTATGCATATCAGGTGCGTTGGTTTATATAACTACAATTGTGGTACCAAGTGTATTTAATTGCAAGTAGGTGGGTTATCGGTGGTAGGTGGGGTAGTTGTGAATTTAAAATTGCCTACCCCTAATTGACGATGTACGGTGCGATTTAATGATTGTGGCGGTAAATGGAAATTGGAGATAGGGTATTGGCGCCCATTTTTTGCCGCCAGTCACGACTCTGTACATCGATAAAATACATACATTCCCATCCACACAAAATCACTTTCAGCTGGAGTCATTTCGACAAACAGGGGTAGGATGAACCGATTACAATTTTTCATTATTTTATGAAATTATGTCCGTTACACACATTACTTACTTACGATTCTCTTGTATTTGCTGGTTTTCAAATCTTCAACCAGATTAACCCTACAAGCTATCGTTCTTCGTATCCACGCAAGAAAAAGGTACGACTCCCACGCTGAACCAAGCACATAGTCCTGAAATTGTTCCTGTTATTTAGACGTTCTTCATATTTTTTTTTTGTTTGTATGCATAACAACTGGTCAAAGTGTTGGTTCGTGTGTCCAATTTGGTTGAGTGGTTTGTATAAAATGTGGAAATCAGTGTTCCCATCTTGATTTTTAGTACGTGAGTTTGATTTTATACTATTTATTCGATTGATTTGGCAATGTTGGTGTTCATTTTCAAAATATTGTCGGTAAGAGCTTGGAGTTTGGTGTTTTGTTTTTTTAACTAAGGTATGTCTATTACACCCAATAGGATGAGTTCAGTACCAACCAAAATGACATTGTATGGTTGTTGCTCGAGGATATCCTCATACAGACAATCGTTGTTACCGAACTAGTCATGCAACATTTGAGAATCAAAGGTAGTAGAAAGCGTTTGAGAAATGGTAGGTACAGTATGATAAACAAACTACCCCAACAAGTGCAATTTCGATGTAGATTAGTTGGTGGTAGTGACACTGAATGTGTCGAGAACCTGCGTATGGACCGAAATGCATTTGGGAGGCTTTGTGTAATACTGAAAACCGTTGGTGGTCTGAAAGACCAGAAATTCGTATCGGTAGAAGAACAAGTTGCCATGTTCTTAAGTGTTTTGGCGCACCACAAGAAAAATTCGGTGGTCAAGTTCGATTTCCAACGGTCCGGGCAGACAGTATCATATTATGTGCGAGAGGTTCTATGTGCCGTATTGCAGTTGCACTCGGTTCTACTTGCAAAACCATTGCCCGTACCTGACGACTGTGATGACCAACGTTGGAAATGTTTCAAGGTTATTTGTTAGTTTTAAAATGGAATTATTACTTTAATAGCATGTGCATTGTATACAACTAACAATCATACAACATCTTGCTATGCGTAGGGTTGTCTTGGGGCGTTAGACGGAACTCACATAAATGTTCGCGTACCCGCTGCTGATCGAGGTAGATACAGATCAAGGAAAGGCGATATATCAACCAATGTCCTTGGCGTTTGTGATCGACACATGCAATTTGTTTATGTCCTACCAGGATGGGAGGTCTCGGCCAACGATGGTAGGATCTTGTGTGATGCGATTAATCGAACAAATGGGTTAAAGGTCCCGGAAGGTATAGTTTGTCTTTGTGTTATTCATTATCTAATGCATACACTTAATAGTTCAATCTGGATATTTAATACATTTGCTTTTACAATTATGAAATTTGAATTGGATCCACTGCCTAATTATGTTTCTATTTTTTTAGGAAACTACTACTTGTGTGACAACGGATACGCAAATAGTAGAGGGTTCCTGTCGTCGTATCGTTGTGTTCGATATCATCTAAATGAGTGGGGACCTCAAAATCGCAGACCGAAGAACTACCAAGAGCATTTCAATATGCGTCATTCGCGCGCACGGACGATAATTGAGCGTGCGTTTGGGATTATGAAGATATGTTGGGCTATTCTACGTAGCACCGCTTATTACCCGATTGATACGCAAATCGACTTGATTATAGCATGCTTCCTACTCCATAACTACATCCGCCGTGAGATGACCAATGATCCCATGGAGACACTGGTTGATGGGCGTGGGGATGATTTCGATAACGACGATGATAATGTAGAGTTCGTGTCTACATTAGGAGCCACGCCAGAATGGTCCGCCCAACGGGAGACGCTTGCACAAGAGATGTGGAATGAATTTAATAGTTGATAGTGTTTAGGCATTATGTATCAGAAGATGAACTTTGGATTTGGAATAATGTGTCTTAGTTATGTTATTAGAGTCAGACTTGTTAACGAAATTCTATGATTACGTGTGATGTTATTTTAATCTGCTAGTTTAATGTACTTGTATTTGATGGCAAGCTTTGCAATGAACATGTTCCAAATAGTATGCTGCTTGTTTGAGAGATGATAGGTCGATTTGTTTCGAAACGGTAGCCTGATTTGTTTAATGTACAATCTTGCAACAGAAACAATGGAGCATCAGGGCCCTGACAAAAAGAAAGGACGAGGTGCATTCAAGGTCCCAACGAGCTGCACACGGAGAGTGTGGACTACTAAGGAAGAGGCGGCATTAATAGCAGCCTTGAAAGACTTGGTTGCTCACGACTGGAAGAGTGAAAACGGATTTCGTACCGGGTATTTAAACAAGCTTGAAGAGGCGCTTTTAATAGCACTTCCAGGTACGGATCTACGCTCGAGCCCAAATATCAATTCCAAGTTAACCATATGGAGGAAAACATATGGATCAATTGTAACTGCTCAACGAGACACGACTGGTGTGGGGTGGAACAATACAACAAACACCTTTGATGTGACGGACGAGCAGTGGGAACAAATCGTTAGGGTAAAATATCATTTCTATAATACTACATCATCCTCAATGTATCTATAATTCTTATAGTTAATTGCCACTTTCAGAATTGCACGCAACCAAAACACATTGACATAATGTGATGGAAAGTTAATTGCCATTTCATAATTGAATACACTGAAGTTAATCAAGTTTGTAGGTGAAAATTATTCAACTTACTGCCATTCTTATTTTGAGAAGCACATGAGTTGAAATTTACACAACTAACAATCAACTAAATTGTGATAAGCTCATATAGTTGTTGTTTATATAAGTTCATATATAGTTGTTGCTTATATAAGTTCATATAGTTGTTTGTATAAGTTCATATAATAGTTGTTTATATGATTTCATATGAATTGAAAATTATGCAACTTACTGCCAAATTTTTATTTTGAAAAAGTCATTTATTTGATGTGAATTATAGGCAGCTCATTTTTTTTAAAGTTCATATAGTTGTTATCCTTTATTTGTATTTGTAAGCAGCTCATTTTTTTATGTGAATTATACAATTCCTGCAGAAAGACCCACTCATGTGTGGCATGCGCGAAAAAGAATGGCCACTTTACCCAGATTGGAAGGAAATCTTCGGGAAAGACAAGGCAATCGGAGATGGTGCGATAGACGCGACGGACGCAGCTAAAAGAGCGAGAGAAGCACGTGTCAAACGCGCTTGTGTAGAGGTTAACCAAGACTCGAATGGCGACAACTTCATAGACCTTGACAGCATGAGTGGAGATCATGTCGAGAGCGGACTCAAAGATAATGAAGGCATGACGAACAGTACAACTGAGATGAAGAAGGATATTGACCCGTCTACAGCAACTACGTCAAAGCGTAAGAAAAACTGTCATACAAGTGAGCCGTCTGTTGGTGGCGAGCTTCGGGAGTTTTATGTATCCACTCGTGAACAGATTTCGCAGCTTGCATCTCGAATCGGACATGATCATGATATGGGAGTTGCTCGAAAATCATTGTTTGAATTATTGGGCAACATTAAGTCATTGTCTTTGTTGGATAAGATTGATGTGTCCGAGATTCTAGGCGCAAATCCTAACCAACTCGAGATATTCATGGGGTACACGGACGATGCTCGTGAAGTATATTACAACCGTCTACTGGAACGTGCACGTAATGCACCAAAGTAGGTATCAAGTCCCAACATCGCTGGAACATATTTTGAACAACTTTTGCTTATATAAATGTGGTAAGTGACGATGCTTATGTATTAGTGGAACTTGATGTTGCCCAGCTGAGCAAACGTTATTTATTTGGGTGCATGTTTTGGCCACCAACATTTTGTTTTTTGCAAACTAATATTGTGGCTAATGTTGTGATCAATGTAATCCAACCTTCATTTTGATAGCTTGTGTGTAATTGGATGGATCCATGTACTTTGACGTATTAAACTGATCCAAGCAGGGTAATTTAGTATATTACTTGCAGAGTATGTAAAAGGCTCTTAGTTCATGTACTTTGCTTGTGTGTTATTGCATTGCTCTTAGTTCAGCTTATATAAAAAGGTCTCCACTTTTCTTTTTGTGGGTTGCATGCAAGAATTTCTGGTGTTGATTCTTGAATTTAATGCTTAGAAATTTCGGTTAACAATGGTGTGAGCTTTTTCAACTGGTTATTTTTGTTTAGGCTATGTTTACTCTACTTTATGGGTGTAAATTGTGTTTTTTTTTTTTTTTGAAATATTGATGAATAGTAATATGTATGTCTTTTGGTTTTTGAGTGATGAATAGTAATACATGCGTTTGTTTTGGTTTTTTGGTAGGTGAAGATTTAACTTTTATGTCAAATTAACGTGTAAGACTGAATGCAATTGTACATTGTTGAGTAGGATTTAAGTACTTAATGTTGGGATATGAATCCTAGACAAGTCCTAAATGATGAAAAGATAAGATGAGTTTTGATAAGCCAAAAGTGGTTTGAATATTTTCTAAGTGTTGACTAATCTAGTCTAGTTAAGTTGAAGTCATCTTGAACAGATCAGTAGAGCTCACTTAAAAGATAAGTGTTGTTTATAGTTTAAAAGATAAGTACAATGTATAAGTACTTCATATGTGTTCTTATTAGTTTGTTACTGAGCTATAATTGTTGTATAGAGCTCATGATATTTCTATGTAATAGATAGATTTGTTGTATAGTTATAAGTTGACTAAGCTTGTATTATAAAAGCTTAATGTAATGTAATAGTCTTGTTAGGACTAGATTAGTTCTATTAGAGTCTACTGCACAAGAAGAGAAGACCAGTTTACTACTCAAGACAGGTGGATTACAAGACAAGTTAACTGGAAGTTAGTTACAAAAAGCGCGTACAAAGATAAAGATTGAAGAAGTTAGTTGGAATAACTAATTCATAACAGAAACGCGTGGATAGATAAAGAGATTCAGTTGAAATCAGTTATCAAGAAGAGTTGGTTACAACTAC
The DNA here is from genome assembly GCA_963675135.1 of Galeopsis tetrahit. Classification (NCBI taxonomy): domain Eukaryota; kingdom Viridiplantae; phylum Streptophyta; class Magnoliopsida; order Lamiales; family Lamiaceae; genus Galeopsis; species Galeopsis tetrahit. Next base: position 50,905,620 of record OY776131.1, on the reverse strand, counting down.
TTAAGTTCTTGATTTCAGAAGTCTATAAATACTTTGGAATATTCATCGATTGAAGACTACTGATCATTGACGAACTAATATTCTATAAGCAATTTACGAAGAACTCAAAGAAAGAAGAACTCGCAGAGTTAAACTTCAGAAAGAAGCCAGAAGACGAAGTTATATTCAGAAGGCTACTACTGAAGATAGAGAAGTTTTTGTTTGTTGTTTTACCAAGTTGCTAGATACTTGTTAAACTTCTAGTTAGATCGTAGGTATATCTGGTGGTATATTCTGTTGAAGATCTAAGTCTTCTTCTTGGGACTTAAAAGACAGGAACTACACTTTGTACTCGTGTTGAAGAGTTTAGTGGAAAATATCACAACTGGGTTTGTGAGAGTGGACGTAGACAAGTTGTCGAACCACTATAAATCTTTGTGTGTTGATTTACTGCTTTACTGTTTGATTAATATTGCTTAAGTGTTTAAATACTTAACTGAACTTGACTAGTTGAGTATAGAACAGAGTTCTCGATAATAAGTTGAGTATAATCTTGAATTGGGCTCATTGTTAATTTCGTATTCCGCATATTGTACTTTGATATAACGAAAGATTTTTGAAAAGTCTATTCACCCCCCTCTAGACATTTTCACTAGCTTACTCGTTATTAACTCAACTTGGGACCAACAAGTGGTATCAGAGCAGTAGTTCACGAACTGCTGTTTCTTGATAACCAACTTAAAGACTTCACCAGTCTTGGTTCGTATCTGTATTTGCTCACGTGTTCTTGATCAATACTTGGTATATCTGTTCCGTGCTCACTGTTCTTGACTTATCTGTTTTCTTGATCATCACTTTACTTAGCACTTATTTCTTAAAAGCATGTCTCTTGAAATCAGCGCTAACAAGCTACCGAAGTTCCAGGTTCAGGACTATGACTACTGGAAGTTGAGGATGGAAGCCATCTTCAGTTCCACTCACGACCTAATGATCTCTGTTGTCACCGAGGGACCTATTGTTACGATGGTTCCAAATACTGCTGTTCTTGACCCAAGCAAACCAATTGGCACTCTCGTCAAGAAACCCAGGTCAGATCTAACCTCAGAAGAAATGCGTCAAAATAATTTGGATAGTTTGGCAAAAAATTACATCTTACACACACTTCCTAACGAGTATCTAGGAAAGGTGTTAAAATGTAAAACTGCCAAGGAGATGTGGGATAGGCTGGCTATCATTTGTGAAGGGACATCCCTAATCAAAGAGAGCAAGCTCTCCACAGCTGTCCAAAGATTTGAATCATTTCGGATGAAAGCTGGCGAAACTATCGACCAGCTGGATACTCGGTTTACTAAGATCATGAATGATTTAGAAGTCCTTGGTAAGACATATACTGCTCGTGAGATTAACCTTAGAATTCTTAAGAGTCTTGATGCCAGGTGGAGAATGGTAAAGATGCTTGTTAAGAACACTGAAGATATAGATGTGTGGATTGCTGAAACAATGTTCCAAACTCTGAAAGCCCATGAGTATGATCTAGACGAAGATGAACCATTAGTCAGTAGTGATAGAGAACATGCTGTATCTAAGAACGTTGCCTTTAAGTCTAGCTCTTCTAAGTCTTCTAGAGTAGACAGGTCTAAGTCTAAGTCTAAGGCCAAAACTAAGTCTGCTTCTGTGAAAGACGAGTTAGATTCTGATCTTAGTCTGAAGGATCAGGTGAACCTCATGGTTAGAAAGTTTGATAGACTGAATAAGCGTTTCGGTAGATACAAGAAATTTTACAAGGATCATAGGGCGTCTACATCGAAGAACTCGCCTGATAGACGAGATAGAAAGTCGGATGATAGGAAGAGTCAGCGTCCTGATAGACGTAATAAACATAGAGATAACTCACCTATCAAAAAGACTACTAATGATCTCTTGTGTTACAACTGCGAAAAGCCAGGTCATTATATATATGAATGCCCAGACCTGAGTACTGATGATCGAGAGGAGCGGAAGGCAAGAAGAAATAGAAGATATAATCGCGGGAAAAAGGTCATGATGGCTAATGATGAATCTGAGTCTGACTCAGACGAGTTACCATCATCCCTATCCAGCTGCCCATCCGATCCAGACCACGACGAAGCATTTATTGTAGACGATGGCTTATGCTGTATGGCCAAAATCGATCTAGAGGTATCTTCAAACACTTCTTTTCAATCTTGTGATGATTCTGACACTAATGAAAGTGACACTGCTAGTAGTGAAGTAGGAAGTAGTCTTCAGCACTCGACTAGTGCAGTTGAGGACGAACTTCTACTTGCTAACCAAGCTTTCATTGAAGTCAGTGATGAGAACATTGCATTAAAACAAGAAATCATTGATCTTAAGGAAGCTCAGTCTAAAGTAGATCCTAATGTAACAGTCCTAAATGAACGCTTGACTGAAGAGTTAAGACAACTCAAAGAAAAGTGTGCATTGACAGACAGGTTATATCAAGACCTACTTAAGACACATGCAACTGAGAGAAATGAATTCAATGTTTTAAAGAGCAAGTGCAAAAAGCTTGAAGAACGTAATAAGTTCTTAGAGACCGAGGTTGTCACACTAGATCTCAAACTTACTGACCTGGTTAACTCTTCTAAGATTAACCTTGAACTGTCAGATAGGTACAGAGATCCAACAGACAAGACAGGTTTAGGTGCTGAGTCATCTAACTCGTCTACTCGAGTCCATAAGAACCCTACTACTACTAACTCAAGACTTTTGCCAAATGATAAAGGAAAAGGACCTATGATATACGATATTAGTACTCCCTATCAAGGTACTGTGCCTAAGCAAGCTCGAGTTAACATTCCGATTACCAAGGTAGGTAAAAAGAATGCTAACAACAAGCCTGTTCCACCTAGAACTAATCTTCAAAGGACCACTAATCGTGGACGACCTAATCAGGTCAGATACGAGGATTGGTATCCTGAGGAGACGAGTACTAGACAGGTACAGACTAGACGACAAGAGTCTAGACCTCATTTCATAAGGCAGTCTCAACTCTACTCGTCTAGATCTAGACAGGTTGGACCTAAATATCGTACACAAGTTGTCCTATATCCTCCACCTTTGTCATATGATATCATTAGTGAGGAAAGACCTAAACGTGTCTATAAACCGTATGGACCTAATGCTTACAAGCCCTACTCTGACTATCATAGACAAGTGCCTGCTCAAGTAGAGATTAAGTCTAAAAGCTATCTCAAAAGAGTAGACCCGAACTCGACTGATAGGCCAATTAAGGATAACAAGGTCTTATTCTGTAACAAATTTGGGCGAAAGCTTAAGAGATCAAACTTGTTCAAGACTCCAATGTACATTTGGATTCCTATGAACTCGACTAACCCCCCAGGACCCCAATAAGCTAGTGGGTACCTAAATTATTGAATATCTTCATTGCAGGGTCGACTTGACTTGTATAAGAAGGGTGGCTCAGTAGGAGAAACTTGGTACATTGACAGTGGTTGTTCGCACCACATGACTGGTACCAAGGCTCTCTTATCAAGCTATCATGAGCAAGAAGGACCAAAAGTGATATTTGGTGATAGTTCCACTGCTATCACTAAAGGATTTGGTTACATTCGGAATGGAGACGTAGAGATACAAGATGTCTCATACGTTGAAGGCCTGAAATACAATCTACTCTCTGTTTCACAGTTTTGTGATCGTGGATACAAGGTGCAGTTCAAAAGCCGCAAATGTCAGATCATTGACAAAAGGACACACACAGTCCTACTAGTCGGCGTAAGACAAGGAAGTGTGTATATAGTGAATTGGAACAGTTGCCCGAGGGACACCTGCCTACTTACTAAGAATCCAAAAGAACTTGGGTGGCTTTGGCATAGACGCCTCTGTCACTTAAACTTTAAGGTTCTTAATAAGATAGCCAGAGATTACCTTGTAGAAGGTATTCCCAATGAGGTCTACTACAAGTCACATGTATGCACGGCTTGTCAACAGGGTAAACAGGTTAAAAGTTCATTCAAATCAATTTCTACTCTCTCAACTAGTAGAGTCCTAGAACTTCTACATATGGATCTTCATGGTCCAATAACTCCTCCAACCTTGAATGGTAGAAGGTACACACTTGTTGTGGTAGACGACTATTCTAAGTTTACTTGGGTAGTCTTTCTACACAAGAAGAGTGATACACAAACCCTCTTACCTGATCTGTTGAAGAAGTTACAAGTTGAGAAGAATCAGTCCATTGTCAAAATTCATAGTGACAAGGGAACTGAGTTCATTAATTGCTATATCAAAGACTTTTGTGCTAAACGTGGTATCCAGCATCTAACTAGTGCAGCTAGGACACCACAACAGAACGGTGTAGCAGAAAGAAGGAATCGAACTCTAAAAGAAGTCTGTAGAACCATGTTAGCTGAGTTCAACACACCTCAAAAGTTTTGGGCTGAAGCTATCAACACTGCATGCCACTCACAGAACAGAAGTGCGATCAATAAAGCTTTAGGCAAGACAACTTATGAGGTTTGGAAAGGTAGAAAACCCCGCATTTCATATTTCCATATATTTGGTTGTAAGTGTTTCATCCATAACAATGGAAAGAGCAAGTTGAATGCTTTCGATGCCAAAGCGGACGAGGGGATATTCTTAGGATACTCCTCGACTAGCAAGGCATTCAGAGTATTCAACTACTCAACTCTTTGTGTGGAAGAAACACCACATGTGGTTTTCGATGAATCTCGACAGGATTCGTCTGCCGACAAGATCAGTGAAAAGGTGACTGATCTATCGATCGAATCTGACAAAGACTCAGAGGTTTATGAATCCGTTCAAGCCTACAATCCATTCATGAAAGCTCTCGACTCTGATGATAAAGTGAAAGTAAGTGCTCAAGGTAAGTCTTCTAGACCAGTAGACATGCCTGCTCTAGTCGACTCTACTACTCCTGTGAAAATTGATGATACAAATGATATTGATATGCATGATGTTGTACATGATATAGATGATGATAGTATCCCTGTTAAGAATAGAAAAACATGGAAATCTGCGCATGATACTGAAAACATCATTGGTGACTCTACTATTGGTGTGAAGACTAGACGACAACTCTTTGAGTCGCAAGAACAGCCTAGTCCAACTATGTTTTGCTGGTGTTGTTTCCTCTCATCTATCGAGCCAACCACTGTTAAAGAGGCATTGGCTGATAGTAATTGGATCATCGCTATGCAAGACGAGTTGAACCAGTTTGTTCGAAACGACGTCTGGGAACTTGTTGATAGGCCTAAACATCATAATGTAGTTGGCACTCGATGGATTTTCAAAAACAAGAAAGATGAGAATGATGTAGTCGTTAGGAATAAGGCTAGACTAGTTGCCCAAGGCTACTCACAAGCTGAAGGCATAGACTATGATGACACATATGCTCCTGTTGCTAGACTAGAAGCCATTAGATTGTTCCTTGCATATGCTGCTCACATGAAGTTTACTGTATATCAAATGGATGTTAAAAGTGCATTCCTTAACGGTATTCTTGCGGAAGAAGTGTATGTTGAACAACCCCCAGGTTTCGAAGTCAAAGGCAACCAGGTGTACAGATTGAAGAAAGCCTTATACGGACTAAAGCAAGCTCCAAGAGCATGGTATGATACTCTCTCTCTCTTTCTGTTAGAAAATGGTTTTACTAAGGGCAAGGTCGATCGAACTTTGTTCAGAAGACAAGAAGGGAAAGACATTTTACTTGTCCAAATTTACGTAGATGACATCATTTTTGGGTCACCTAACAAAAAGCTGAGTGAAAGTTTCTCAACACTCATGCAAAGTAAATTTGAGATGTCCATGATGGGTGAAATGAATTACTTTCTTGGTCTTCAAGTAAAACAGACCCCTGAAGGGATTTTCATAAATCAAGCAAAGTATACTAGAAATCTTCTAGACAAGTATGGTATTAAGACATGCAAGTCTGCTGGCGTACCTATGCTACCTACATACAGAATGGACCCAGACGAACAAGGTAAGTGTGCTGATAAAACATATTATCGTGGTCTAATTGGTTCATTACTGTACTTGACTGCTAGTAGACCTTATATTGCATTCTCTGTTGGTGTATGTGCTCGTTTTCAAGCTAATCCAAAAGAGAGTCACATGGAAACCACTAAAAGGATATTGAAATATTTGAAAGGGACCATCAATCGTGGTATATGGTATCCTTCAAATGATGATTTATCTCTAAGTGGCTACTCAGATTCTGATTTTGGTGGCTGTAGAATAGATAGGAAATCTACATCTGGTTCTTGTCAATTCTTAGGCACAAAACTCATTTCATGGTTTTCGAAAAAGCAGACTAGTGTTGCTACCTCTACTACCGAAGCCGAGTACATGGCTGCTGGTAGCTGTTGTAGTCAACTACTCTGGCTCATGCAACAGCTTAGAGATTACAACATATATGAATCAAATGTTCCTATTTTCTGTGATAGTAATAGTGCAATTGCCATTACACAAAATCCTGTATTGCACACACGTTGTAAGCATGTTGATGTGAAACATCATTTCATACGTGATCATGTAGAAAAGAAGGATATTCGCATGGAAAAGATTCATACTGATTTTCAAAGAGCTGATATTTTCACAAAACCATTAGCTGAGGCACGTTTTCATGAGTTATGCATTAGTTTAAGGCTAATTGATTTAGACCCTACTTGTCTATAGCTATGTACTAACCAGACAGGTACATCAAGAACAAGGAGACAAGATTACTAGACCAGAAGCACTCGACCATTCACGCAACAGACAGGTATACAAGGTCAGACAGGATGACCAGACAACCCGATGAGGAAGCTGGTAAAGCTGAGGGTAATACTAAGGGAATAAACATTTAAGGGGGAATCCTTGATTTCTTAAATATCCTTATGTTGACTCTTAAGTTTGTTAAAGGTCATCTTGTTCGAAACCTTGATCATTGCTTTGAATTGATATTCCTCTTATTTATTGCTACTCTACTCGTACCATCGATTACACGTTGTATATGATAAGATAGGTACATGAAGTCGTTCGATGTTCAGAATAGACAAGTACAGGCGAAGGGGGAACTCGTCTTGTGTGCTAAAGACAACTCGTCTTATGTGCTAAAGACTACTCGTCTTGTGAAGACTGAAGTCTACTCGTCTGTTCTGGATGGACTCGAACAGACAAGCTAAGTGTTTCTATTGATTGAAATATGCTAAGTGTTTACTCACATAGAATTAAGGACATTATGGTAATTTGGTAATGAAAATTGAAAGTTTCCAGAACAGGATGAATACACTCCCATTTTTAATGAGGTGTATACACCCAGTTCGCGCCATACTCTTCTACGCTAGGTCAGATGAGTACACTCCTCTGTCCTAACCAATAAGAAAGGCGGATTCCAAAATTTACAATATCAAATCACATAATATTCTCGATTCCGTAAACAGAATTCCAACAGCCCCAACCGTTGGATCCATGCATTCAATCTTGACCGTTGGATCAAAATTTCTGTTCTAACAAAACCCAACTGCCTCACTCAACTCGCCTCACGTTTTCACAACTGTTTGATTCTCAAATTGATTTCTTGCTAACTCAAATCTCTTCAGTTCATACTACTATGTCGATTGTTTCTCTCTTTGATGTCAGAACCAACAGGCAAGCGAGGTTTGATTTAGGCAGATACACTACTGAAGGAAGGGTTCATGTGGAGCCTTCATTATTTTTCAAAGGGCTACACACGGATGACAACAAGGACATTCTGTCTAAGTGCATCCAGTGTGGTTTAAGGCCATATCTGGAGGCCTTTCCGCAAGTCGTCTTGGAGGAGGAGGTATTAATGTTCTATGCCAACGCCACCAGACGAGGTGATGGTATCGAATCGTTCATTGGATCGGACAGGGTTGAAATCAATAGCGAGGTGCTACTTAGGCATTTGAGGTTGCCCACTGGAACAATTGATGTGGAGAACTATGCCTTAGGCCAAGAGATGAAGTACATGAGCATCTTTTGTGGAAAAAGGATGCAACTTAAACCGGATGGCAAGGCCCCAGCCGTCAAGAAAGCTGAATTGTTGGAAATTTATCGAACACTGTTGGACATATCTAGCAAGATGCTACTATGTGCCACTGGTTCTCATGATTCGGTCACTCAAGTAAAAACTAGGGTGATGGCAGCAATCTATGACGGAATCACAAACGGAAATTGGTTCAAATTAATCGCTGATCGGATTATGTATTTCGAACGGAATGTTATGGTGAATCAGGACACGGCTAATTGGGTGGTGTCGAAGACTGTTGGATATGGCAACAAGCTAAGTATTCTCTTACCCCTGCTATTGCCGAACAAATCTGATTGGAGTAAAGGCAAGCCGTTTCATCCACTTAAATTCTATCTTAAGGCTGAAGCTTTGAGGAAGCAGGTTGCTAGAAGGCCATCTGCCCCAAGACAAGTGCTGGTAGATGACTCGGAGGCAATGCCTTATGGAGACTCATCTAGTTCTTCTGGAGATGAGTCAGATGATGAAGTTTCGGAGGAAGCTGTGAAAGCTGAGTCGAGTGGACATGATTCAGAGGAGACTCACTCAGAGAAGGAAGAAGAGTCCGGTGCCGAAGTCTATCGACTAGTGAGAGTCGATTCGCCTACTTCACCAGCCGAGTTGAGTCCTCAGGTTGGTTCTTCTTCTCAGTCTATTTCATTTCCTCTTTCTCTCCCCGTCGCAACCAAGGCTAGATCACATCGATCTAGGCCACGACCTATTCCCCAAACCTCACAAGCACTGGCGGCATTACCGCTTCGAGCCAGTGTACCCGAAAACACTCCCAAAAAGGATACAACTGATACTCCGACAGTTGTCACACCAAACCTGGCCACGTCAGAGCCCCAAGAAACCACAGACCAAATTCTACCCTTACCCTCAACAGAAAATGTTGAACCCTCCAACCCGTCTACTTCAGACAAGACGACAGTTGCCACTGCAACAGCTGAGTTAGAGACCCCATCTACTCAGACCCCGTCTGAAGTCAGATTTGAATCCCTGGTTTATTATCCAATGTGCTTGAGAGAAAAGAGAATTCGCTCGAAGATGATTCGGAATATGAAGAAGCAACTCGCATCCGTCGACATCGACTACTCATCTGAACAGTTTGAGAAGCTGATCAGAATTTGCACTTGGTTCGCATTAAAGAAGTCTGGAACTGATGATCTTTTCGAGGTCATTCTAGGCATGGGTGGTATCTCCAATTTTATGGATTGGGAGATGGAACAAAAGGAAAATAGTGGAGTTAAGGATCACTCTGAACTATTTCCACGCAAAGCCCTAGTTGATCTGGTTAAGAGACTGTTGAGCATCCCTGATGGTGTTCTGGTTGATGAGTTCACATTTGACATCGGAACCCAGACTGATTTGGTGGAAGATGAGCCGAAACCAGAGGTTGCTGAAGTTGGTATACAGACTGATGAACCAACTTTGGAGTTGGAAGACGTTGAGAGTTCAGAAGAGTCTGAGTCTTTCGAACTTGGTGAGGAAGATGAGGAATTCTTAGATGCTGAAATGTTTACTGAAGATGAACTTGTTGAGAAAGTTCAAGTAGATTCTGTGATTGCTACTCAGTCGTCTACTCATGGATTTCCAGATGGCTATCTAGATGAGTTGAAGACGGACTTGAAAGAAGTGGTACATTCTGCAATAGATGAGTTTCTTGAATCAAAGGTTAAAGATATGTTGATTGAGCAGAATCAGTCACTTGTTGACAGCTCAAGAGCTCTTATTGTTGGCGAGGTCAACAAGATGGATTCAACCTTTCGAGCTGAGATGTATGCTGAAGTTGAAAAGTTCTTGAAAAGACAAGTAGATTTTTCTGAGAAGAGGTCCATTCAGTTTGCTAGATCGTTAGCTGAGGAGTCTAGTAAAATGGAGAATCTCTACAGAGTTAAGATCGACATTGATGATGATCAACGACGAGAAGCACAAGATCAGTTGGTGCGTTCTCAAGCAATTCTTCATGAATTAACTGCTCAAAACACTCTTCTACGTCAGACAGCTACTCATTTCAAAGATGAGTTAGTTTCAAGTTCGAGGAAGCTAGAGCTGACTGCTGATCGACTAGATAAGATGAGTCATGAGAAGTCGCATCAAAAGCAGATAGAGATAGCTACTGAAGCTATGAAAGAAGCTATCAAGGAAGAGATGACTAGATTTACTTCTCTTTTCACTCTTAAGGCTACTGATGAAGCCAAAAAGGGGGAAGAGACGAGTAAAGTTCAAAAAGTTGGTGAAATTGAACTGTCTACTGAATCTGATGTGAAAGCTGCTGCAACTGCTATTGAGGAGCTTAGAAGGCCGAAGAGAGGCAAGTTAATCAAGAAAGCTGATCTTGAAGAACTTAAAGCAGATGAGTTGAAAAAGCTGGAGAAAGGCAAAGGTGTTGCATCTTCAGAAGCTGAGATTCAGACTAGACAAGTCAAGCGGAAGTTAGCTATTGAAGATGAAGCTACTGCAACAGTTGAGAAGAAACAAAAGATTGATGATCCTAATGATGAGACTCATTATGCAAGCAAAAAGAAGATTAGGAAGCATATTGAGAGGTTGCAGAAACTGAAGACTGATATTGATCAAATGGAAGACAAGTTTATTGATTACTTCATAGATAATAAGCATCGAGCTGAATGGAATGAAGTGAAGAATCAATAGGAACTTGATCACTGGATTTTGAGAAAGTATGGTGATACTGAAAGTCGAGATGAATTATATTCATTATTTGACAGATTCATGGAAGGACAACACAAGATGTTATGGCATTTAATCTTAAGGATTTCTGCTAGTGCTAATTTCAATATTCTTGTTCCTGAATTTCCTGACTGGAAATGTCCTATGACAAGCTCAGGTAAAAGGATTGATATGAGTCGTATAAAGAAGTTTGAAGAAGAATTATTGGATAAAGAGAAGATCATAGATGATAGTCATATTAGTCTGATTCATAGAAGGATCCTCGATGCATTTCATGTTCCAAATCCAGAAGGAGGTAATCTTTCAGACTAGATGATTTTCATTATTTTTTTTGGATTGTTTTTGTTGCTCTGATACTTAGGTATTTTGATTTTTCTAAGTATGTGTAATATTTACTGATCTATTTTGAATGAATGAAAGATAACAACTTTTGATGTTAATAGACAAGATAACTACTTAACTAGTCTACTTATGAGAAAAGATTCAAGTAGTTTTGGCTTCATCAAAAAGGGGGAAATTGTTGGGATATGAATCCTAGACAAGTCCTAAATGATGAAAAGATAAGATGAGTTTTGATAAGCCAAAAGTGGTTTGAATATTTTCTAAGTGTTGACTAATCTAGTCTAGTTAAGTTGAAGTCATCTTGAACAGATCAGTAGAGCTCACTTAAAAGATAAGTGTTGTTTATAGTTTAAAAGATAAGTACAATGTATAAGTACTTCATATGTGTTCTTATTAGTTTGTTACTGAGCTATAATTGTTGTATAGAGCTCATGATATTTCTATGTAATAGATAGATTTGTTGTATAGTTATAAGTTGACTAAGCTTGTATTATAAAAGCTTAATGTAATGTAATAGTCTTGTTAGGACTAGATTAGTTCTATTAGAGTCTACTGCACAAGAAGAGAAGACCAGTTTACTACTCAAGACAGGTGGATTACAAGACAAGTTAACTGGAAGTTAGTTACAAAAAGCGCGTACAAAGATAAAGATTGAAGAAGTTAGTTGGAATAACTAATTCATAACAGAAACGCGTGGATAGATAAAGAGATTCAGTTGAAATCAGTTATCAAGAAGAGTTGGTTACAACTACTTAAGTTCTTGATTTCAGAAGTCTATAAATACTTTGGAATATTCATCGATTGAAGACTACTGATCATTGACGAACTAATATTCTATAAGCAATTTACGAAGAACTCAAAGAAAGAAGAACTCGCAGAGTTAAACTTCAGAAAGAAGCCAGAAGACGAAGTTATATTCAGAAGGCTACTACTGAAGATAGAGAAGTTTTTGTTTGTTGTTTTACCAAGTTGCTAGATACTTGTTAAACTTCTAGTTAGATCGTAGGTATATCTGGTGGTATATTCTGTTGAAGATCTAAGTCTTCTTCTTGGGACTTAAAAGACAGGAACTACACTTTGTACTCGTGTTGAAGAGTTTAGTGGAAAATATCACAACTGGGTTTGTGAGAGTGGACGTAGACAAGTTGTCGAACCACTATAAATCTTTGTGTGTTGATTTACTGCTTTACTGTTTGATTAATTGCTTAAGTGTTTAAATACTTAACTGAACTTGACTAGTTGAGTATAGAACAGAGTTCTCGATAATAAGTTGAGTATAATCTTGAATTGGGCTCATTGTTAATTTCGTATTCCGCATATTGTACTTTGATATAACGAAAGATTTTTGAAAAGTCTATTCACCCCCCTCTAGACATTTTCACTAGCTTACTCGTTATTAACTCAACTTGGGACCAACACTTAACTTTATGTCCAATTAACAGTGGTCGTTTTGGGTGATTTTTGAAGTAAAACCTGTGTATGATTTTAAAATCCCAAACTTGGTTTATAAAGTTGATTATTGCGTTACCAATGGAGCTAAAACCTGTGTATGATTTTAAAATCTCAAACCTGTGTATGATTTTAAAATCTCAAACCTGTGTATGCAGCTAAAGTTACCAATGGAGGTTGTGGTTTTGTCTGAAGAATCCCACTTTGTGTTGGAATGAATTTTGTATGTGTGAGTAATGAATTCATTTTGTTTACATGGCTTTCACTCTTACTAATTTAATGGCAGAATTAAATAGAGGGGGGCATCTCATAGAATACGAGCGAAGGGTGGCTTCTGGTGACCTTTTTGATGGAGATGCTTGTCAGGTGTGCTAGTTATTGTGCTCATGGATCTGTTTTAGTTGATTTTTGAAGTATAGATGGATAAATATTTTAACTCGTAGCAAGTAGATATTTGATGTTCACTAAAAACTTGTTAAATTAATGGATGCATAATGATTGCCCTTATTAGTTTTGATACTGAAAAGAAGCTAAAGTGAAGCTTTTGGTTATTTAAATGGCTAAAGAGGGAATAGTTTTTCCTGACCTTTAGGTAATGTTTGTTTTGGGTTTTAAAAACAGGTTTTAGTGTTTCCCATTCCATTTGACAGCTTCATGGAGGAATTTAATTTTGACAATTATGAAAGCCTTTGTGAACATAACAACATATACTTGAATTTAAAGCCCCTGATAACATAACAACACTGACAAAATATAGATTGCATAATTAGGCATAAATCATCCAAGTAGCACACACCACTGAGTTCTAGACTACCAAGTTCAAAAGGTGTGACTAATACCACAAATGTCACACACACCAAATATAAAAGGTATGATTCAACACACAAACACATAAGATCATCACATACATAGAAGCGTAGGTTATAACCCACTAACTACTTAAACACAGTACTACTTTTGGACGAAGTACACAACCTCTAATCTCGACTGTGTGAGTAGGACAGCTTATGAGGGCTACACGATGCACACGAGCTAGCTTGAGCATCAACAGCTTCGCGCTGATCGTTCTCCACGACCAACATGTTGTTAGCTGTGGTCCCAAACGGTTGACGCACCTCGCCTGGCTGCAGGTTGTTGGATTCAGCGCTTATCATGAAGCAAGATTAGGGGTGGGTAAATATACCGAAATTTCGGTATACCGAGCTTTTCATACCGAAAAATATCAAAATTATCGAAATTTTTGGTATACCGAAATTTTCGTTACGGTAACGGTATGGAAAATGATCATACCGCGGTATTTCGGTATACCGAATTTTTTTCGGTATTCGGTATGAAACGGTATATCGATATACCGAAATACCGAAACCTTAATAAAATAATAATTTTATATTATTTTTAAATTAAAATAACTTTAATTATTAAAATATAAATAAAATAAACCATAAATAATTAATATCGGTATAAAACAATGCTTCAATATTTTCGGTATGAATTGGTATACCGGTATTTCGATATGAAATGATGGTTCAATATTTTCGATATGAATCGGTATACCGATATAGTACGGTATACCGATATACCGTACCGAAAATTCGGTATACCGAAATTACGGTACGGTATCGGTATGAATTTTTACATACCGAAAATTTCGGTATACCGAAATTTCAGTACGGTAACGGTATGGATTTTTTCAATATCGAAATTTTCGATATGATAACGGTATGGTTCGGTATAGTTCGGTATGATCGGTATACCGTACCGAACCACCCCTAAGCAAGATGGACTATCGGCTGGACTGTGAAACAGCCTTGTACGAGGTGGCTTACGGAATGCAGTAACCGGTGATTCAACCTCATGCTCATCATCAGAGTCAATGACCGAAATGGGATTACGAGCACAGTTCGGCACATCACCCGAGCTGATTTGGATAATCTCGGGACGGCGGGGAGAGTCAGGTTCAAACAATAAATGAAGTCGGTCGTACAACAAGTCACCCTTGTGGAAGTAAGCATTAGCAAAGTCATCGGCCTACATACGTGAGAGACAACACAAATCAACTATCAAAACGAGGATATTTATGCCTATATGTAGCTAGAATTGTTTGAAAACTACAACTACAAAATAATATACCTGTGTGAGATGAGAACAGCGGGTTGCAAAACCGCGCACGAAGTTCACTTCCCTGTCCCAGTTAACACCAGGGGTATTGAGCACACTCCTAAATGTAGCATACCTCATTTTCAACATGTTAACCTGCATCAAAACATCATCCCAAGTGAAATCATGAGATGTCACGAGATTAACGACGCCATGTGCCTCAGCCAGTGATGCGTCGTTGCAGCCGTTATTCTTCCAGTACCCTTCACGCTTCTCCTTAACTAGAATGTTAACAAAAGTGGTCACCGATCGTTCGTTCCACTTTCCAGTGTACAAGTATGACTCTTGTGGAGGTATTTCCTCAACCTTCACCTGTTTCTCAATGGACTCCATCTGGAAGAGTTCAAAACCAGGAATAATAAGTATGAGTGATGGTTTATTGAGTACGAATCATCTTAAATAGAGGTAGATTACAGGTGAATTTGCAATTAGAAAAATGGATTACGCATTGAATGAATGTAGTTGAAAGTTGTAACAGTGATGAAAGTACGAATGCATTTACATTGATGTGAAACGCAAAGATTTGCAAGTAAAATCTTTCTGAGGAAAGTTATCAGGATCCACTCCACATTAAATAGTGAAATAAAAAACCAAAGAAACCTAATACCTCAACTGCAGACCCTATACCTAACAAGGTAAACCCACAGAAATTTTATGTTAATACCACACTATAGTGCAAAAAGAATGGTAAAATTCTAACAAGGTATACCCACATAATTTATGCATCAAGAATAAATCAAAAAATTTATGCATCAAGAATAAATCAAAAAATTTATGCGTCAAGAATAAATCAAAAAATTTATGCATCAAGAATATAATAACCAAGTAACGCGTGTATTTCAGTACATACCACATAATTTGTTCATAAGAATGATCAAAATCGCTCATCAATCGACCACCATGAGAACGCCCAAATCGATCGACCACTGTAGGGAAAGATCATAAATCGACCAAATTGAAGCAAACGAGCCAGCGATGATGAAGACATCGATTGTTATACACACCACGCGAATGGTTGCTCCCGCATCGCCAAATTGGTCATCGGCGACGTTGAAAGAGACGAAAATTAAGAAGGACACAAATTGTCGTCTTTCCCTAAGGTCCCGATGAGAGGCCGTTCAAATTGGGGGTGGGGCAAAGTTGGAATATTGATATTAGAGTGAGGGTATTTTGGTCAATTGTATATTAGTCTAATTTGTGGTGAAACCTATTGAGCCACACAACCATGGTGTATACCAAACAAGTAGATGCACTCTTTATCTGGACTTAATCAAGTTGGGCCCAATCTTGAGTCCAAATCTATGATTTTTAGTATTTTCTACCAAATGAGCCCATATAAGATTGGCTGATGTACAATTACATACTTGAGCGCCCTTAAAAGCTTAATTATGGAAATACAAAACACTTTTTACCGTTAAAAAAAATAAAACTTCACCATACCACACACGTCACCAAGTTTTTACACTTAAAGTGATTCAAAAATGAGTTGAAATGAGTTTTTAATTGTCTCAATTGAATTAAGATTTTTTAGATTCTCCAATTATTACGAAGGAGTTACTGTAATGAACACTATGTAATGTGAGTTTTAGAGTCATTCTTCTTACCTGTTATCCTCTTAAATATCTCATCTTGATGGGCCGATATATGTATTAAAATGCAAGAATTTTCGTTTCAATTGTATACTCCCTTCTATTCTTATTTCATCATAAGTTTATGCATACTTATTATTGTATATCTCATAAAAAAAATACATTTATATAAATTTTAGTGATCTTAAGATTAAATTAAAAAAATAATAATTAATTTACAACGGTAAAAATATCATTTAATTTACAAAGAAAATTAATGGTCAAAATAATTTATATTAAGAATACGAAGAAGGATTTGTTTAGGAAAATTATGAGTCCAATATCCATATTGCTTTTTTTACTTCATAATCTCTTTTTTTATTGGATAAAGTTTAACCTCTAGGCTAAATCCTCATGTTAGTATGTTCACACCACTATTTAATTCAGTTTCATATCGTTATTTTTAAATATATATCACTATATATTATGTTTGTACACAATTTAATTGGCATTGTTATGTCCATATACAAGCTCATGTCATAATTTAATTATTCATGTATCATCAATTTTATTATTTTTTATTTTTGTTAACTTCATTAAGAATATAAATATAATAGTAAAAAGAAAAAATAAATCTCTTAAATAAAAAAATGATTTCAATGTCCCAAAAGAACTTTATTTATATATATAAATCATCCCTACAATATATTTTACTACATATATTAATGATAAATTCTTGTATGCAATTAGATTTTAAATAATTTTAATTATCAAATTAAATTTTAATTGCCACATAAAATCAAATTAAAATTTCAATGGCACCAATTATATACTATTTTAGATTAGCTTGATTTGTTTTAAATTTTATCCGTAACTTGACTTGTAAATAACTAATTAATTATAGTTGAATCTATCTAAAGAGTAGAACACAAAACATGTTCATCCCTATTATAGATAGTTAATCACTCCACCTTAGTATATTGCCTTTTTTTTTTCTTCTTCTCCTTCACAATGAACACGTTTAATTAATGACCACCACGTTAATTAAACAAATAAAATAAGAAAAAATTATACTCATATTTGCTCAACCCCCACCTCTCTAAAAATTTATTGATATTTATTTATCATAAAATTATTTTTCTTTAAATGTGAAAATCTTATATAATATCACTCGTCATGAGATATAGTGATGGCAAAATGACTTATCCTGAAGTCGCCCCGTCTTGCCCCGAGAGATTTGGACCTGCCCTGCTCCAGGGCAGACATGGGTTTACATATTTATTGCTCTGTCCTGCCCTATCCCGAATTTAAATATATATATATAAATATATAATAATTTAATTAAGTAAACTAACCCTAATTTATACCAATATTTATTTTAGTTTAGTTTAATGATGGATTTTAATGTTTAGTTTATATAATTTTAAATATTTTATATAATTTATATACATATAAAATAAGACTTATACATATAAAATAAGACTTGGGGCAGAACGGGGCGAGACTCAAAATACTGCCCCATATCAAGCGTGGGGCAGGGCCGGGCAAATACCCGTGCGAGTCAGGGCAGGGCCGGGCAAATACCCGTGCGAGTCAGGACAGGGCATAAAATACTGCAGGACGGATGCGTATATGCACGAAACAGATTTAGATATTGAGATACCCGCCCTCCTATGCCCAATATCCCTAATGAGATGTGCACTGTTTCAACTTTCATGCATTGAAAATTCAAATTCTCTACACTTTAATGATAAATTGTATCAGAATATTTTAAAATATGTGTGGTGGACGAATTTTTTCGAAACATAGTCTACAAATATTCAATCTTAATGATTCATGTGTCAACAACGTGACGCTTTTGTTTTATCCTTTTTAGTAACGGAAATGAGTAAATTAGTGGTTTTTTTTTATTAAATTAAAAAATAATTGAATATTTCGAAAAATAAAAAAGTGAGTGAGTTAAATGTGAAAAAAATAGATATGATATTTTGAAAATATAATCAAGAGTAACAAACAAATTTGTATATTATGCACGACATTTTTGGAAATTTTTACGATATTTTAAAATCTTTGAATTTCGTAAAATCAGGTGGAACAAAATTGGGAATATACCTGGGTGCGAATGTGATAGATTAGAATTCAAAATTTCAACCAATCGAAAACGAAATCCCTCTAAACCCGCGTTTATGTTCAAGCAATCTGCATCTCCCTCCACCATTGACTCATCTCTCTTCTCTCTCCTCCCTACAGATTTGCATACAGAGAGAGAAACAAAGATACTCGCCGAATTTATAATTGATTCTCCTTCTAGGGTTTTCTTTTTTGTTATGGTTCGTGATGTTACCAATCCCTTATTCTTTTCTTGATCTCTATGTATCATAATTACATTGCCACACAATTCAATTGATTGCTTATTGTTCACAGCTCAAGAATTTATGAATTTCCCCCAATTTCAATCAACCTATTTATCCTGTTCTTGATTTCACGTATTTTTTTTGTGTCGTGAAAATTCTAGCAAGAGCAGCTGGGAATGTGCCAAGCCCAATTCAAAATTTCCCCCTTATATTCTGATTACAATGAAAGTTAAAATCCTGCGCTGTTCATCGGTTCCCGACAATTTATTGCAACCTTTGTCCGTCTCCGCGGCATCGCCTTCCATGGCGGCGCAACGCCTGTCGGGGGAGGCCGATGTGGAGTCTCCCACGGAGAAAAAATATAAGACCGAGAAATCGCCGCTCGCTCGGTGGGAATTCATGGCGGCTATAGGGGTATTTTTGGTTTTTTCTACCGGTTTGTTGTGCATTTATCTCACAATGCCAGAGTCGGAGTATGAGATGCTCAAGCTACCTCGTACTCTTGCAGATCTTCGCATGCTCAAGTAAGGGCCTTTTTTTCTCTTTGGATTATCTTTCAATAATTCGATTTACTTAGTTGTTTTCCTTACCATGTAAGCATGTAGAATATAGTGAAGGAGACTCGATGGTTGATAGTACAATGCAGAGCTAATCAGCTAATACTGTATTATGATATAGTCTTAAGCTCAAATTGCTTTTGATATGTTACTGATTAATATCTGAGAATTGCGTTAGATTGAGTAGCAGTAGTTTATGGATGAATTCTTTCTTCTCTTATTTGATGCATATTCATTACTATATTGGTAAATGATGAGAAACTAATAATATGTAACACAAGTTATGTGTACATCAAAGTACTTTTCTTGCGTGACGACTTGGGGAAAAATTCAACTATTATAGCATGATAATAGTGTATTGAACCAAGAAGGAAAGTTTAGTTCAAATTCAACTCTTATCTAGGTATGATGGTTAGATGTTCTTTTCATACATGTGTGTTCACTTTGTTGTCAATTTGTTTGCAGTTAAGAGTCATTGACATGTTTTTCCAGTTCTGTCATCTTGTGTTTTTCCTAGGTGACATATATTTTGTGTTCCAGAGATCAGGTTGCAAGCTATGCTGATCTCTATCCAGCAAAGTTCATTTTGGGTTACTGTTCAACATACATATTCATGCAGACGTTTATGATACCAGGGACAATTTTCATGTCCTTACTGGCTGGAGCTCTTTTTGGAGTTGGTAGAGGCCTTATCTTGGTTGTATTTAATGCAACTGCTGGTGCATCATCCTGCTATTTTCTTTCTAAACTCATTGGTAGACCCATTGTTAACTGGTTGTGGCCTGAAAAGCTAAGATACTTTCAGGCAGAGGTACCTTATCTTTCCCTTTTAATTTCAAATTTCAACTAGAAAGTATCGGGTCAACAGGTGTAGGAACTTAAATTCTTGAATCTTGTCTTACGGAACTCTACCAACTTTCATTGTATTGATCACAGATAGCAAAGCATAAAGACAAGTTGCTCAACTACATGCTCTTTCTGAGAGTTACTCCCACGTTGCCTAATCTCTTTATCAATTTGGCTTCTCCAATTGTGGACATCCCATTTCATATTTTCTTCATGGCAACTGTCATTGGTCTCATACCAGCCTCTTATATTACTGTCAGAGTAAGCTTTTTGCCTTTTTATTCTTAAGTTCCTCAATACGTCTCTTTCAACTTCTTTTGGCTTCTAGTATCCTACAGTGCTCTCTCATTGTAAATATGCTACTAGATGGTATTCTAGATGTTTAGAGGGTAGTTCTGATACTGTTGAAAAGTTTGATAGGTAGTGCCATTATAAACCTTGTTATTCATGTGTTGTGCACAAATCAAGGTTAAATTTTGACTATTGTTGTGCCTTCTTTCCAGTTTGTCTGCTTTTAATTATCATTGTGTACAATCCTTGATGCTGCATTTTGAACATTCAGGCTGGACTTGCTCTTGGTGATCTCAAGTCCGTGAAAGATCTCTATGATTTTAAAACTCTTGCCGTACTTTTCCTCATTGGATCCATTTTATTATTTCCGACCCTGATCAAGAAAAAGCGAGTATACGAGTAGAGCTGTTAGTGCATTTCCTCCTATATGATCCGTGTTGGATTTTCACTTTGTTTAGGTTATATATGAATGCAGAAGCCTGGCGTATTTATTTTTTTTATATTCCACAGCACAAATTATGAACTTACTCTGAAGCATCAGAAAGTAACATTTTACCACAATATGTATATATTTTTATTTGAAACAGAGAGTTATTACTCCACCATTTGTTTTGTGTTCGATAATTCATAGAATGACAGAGAGTGGATTATTTTGGTACAATATCTATCGTTTGTTTGCAAAATGAACCATGGATACTATTATAGCGTATCTTTTTTACATAGAAGATTAGAATCATGCCAAAATAGAAATTTATCATTGCTCAATCTTGTTTTTCAATTTAATATTTTTGTTAAAAAAAGCCTTTAATTTGACACTTATATTGCATGCATAAAAATAAAATCCCAACTCTAAAATGTGGATTGCTAGTTCAATTTGTTTCATTTGTTTTGGATGTTTTACGAAATTGATGTAATTGTTGCAGTTAACTTAATATATTAGAATTTAATAAATAGAAAAAAAAAATAACAAGGATTATATATGACAAAATTATATTCATTTAATTAATAAATTACAGTAAATTATTTTTATTAATTGATAAATTAGTTCACTGAGTGGGATAGAATAAAAGTTGGCTAGTGAAAGCAAAAACAATTATGACAAGATTTAAGGATCAAACGTTGAGTACAAGAACCTTAAATTGATCTCTACACTTCAAAATTCAAGTTTGCATTTGCCACAAACTGAATTAGAGCACTAGGCTTCCATAGTTGAAACCATTTTCTTCTCAAAAATCGATGGAATGCAACAAAAAGCTAAAATGAACAAATTTTCAGTATAATCTGCTACGGAGTAGCAGCAGCCAAGTTGTCTTCAGCAACCACATCGTCAAGGGTGACAAAAGGCGAGTCTTGGTATCCATCAATGCTCGTAATCCTTATCCTTGTAATAGGCTGTACAAGTCAAGAAATGCAATTCATTAACCCTCCCAAAAAATTTAAGTTTGTCTGAAATAAATATTATGAAGGATTTTTACCTGTCTATGCCCGATATTTCTTCTGTAGTTTTTCTTCTTTTTGTACTTGAAGACGATGACCTTTTTATCGAGTTTCTAAGAGGGAAAGAGTACGAACCCAATGAGTTGGGGTATATAAAAAACATATATGCAAGAAAGCAGACTTGGAAATGAATCTTACTTGCTCTTCAACAACAGCTTGGACAACCGCATTTGGTACAATTGGTTTACCTATCCACGTGCTTGTTTTTGTTCCCACTAGCAACACTTTATTTAGGGTAACCTGTACAAGATTAACTTCTAATACAACTTTAGATATACAAAACTTGTTTTAAGAACACTATGTCTTCCTACACAGCATAAGAATATCCATGTTCTGTCTCATATTTTCATGCCAAACAACATGAAGTGTATGCATAAGACGTCATTGACCTATTTCACTCTGATTTAAGAACATTACAGTAATGTTTAAGGAACGATCATAACTGTTATAAAGTGCTTCCTTTCATTGGCCAGCCAGGATTCTCGTAATTTCTATATTAAGGAGGCAATACTTACCTTGTCATTTACGTTTGCACCTTTAAGCCTCTGTGTGTAGATATAACGTCCAGGGAACACGATGTATTGCCTTGATCCAACCTAAGCAATTGTAACACAATATTTTTTAAGTCAACTTCTAAACTCAAAACACCATACATTATTGACAATCAAGAATTATATAGAAATCACAATCACCATACATTATTGACAATCAAGAATTATATAGAAATCACAATCTTGTGAAAAACAGGCCGCATTAACAGCAGAGGCTAACAACACAAACAATATTAGGGCAATTACTAACAATTAAGTAACCCAAAACAAAGGAGGCTTTGAAATATAATGTATTCTACATATCAAACAAAATTACCTTTTGGTAGAGCTGTAACAACTCAACAACATGCAATTTGATATTATATATTGATACTTTAACTATCTTATGGAACGTGAAAAACTCTTAAGGTGAAAAACACTTAATCGAAACAGACGAAATAGATCAGATAATCTTACCCTATTCTCAAGCAATTAAAGTCAAGGGCAATGACATTGTTATTCAAAGATCAAAGCATTTTTCATCAATTCCAATTTCACATGACTAATTCTCCATATCCAGAAGCATTACAAAGCCTTCACTTGTAAAAAAATTGATAACCCAAAAAGAAGAAAAATCTGATACTAACTACCAAATTACCAATCCATCATTAGAACATAAAGCCGCTTGAAAGGCGAACAAATCCAAAGTAAAAAGGAATTGGAACAATATTCAACCATTTAAAAACTAAATAGGGGAGGCATTACAATAAAATTTCGTATAATTTTGTTTCCATCATTAATCTCCTATCTAAACAGAAACCTTGAAATGATACTAAACAGAAAAGTCACTGCATACACCCTCAAAACCCAGAAATGATACATAAACAGAAAAATCACTGCATACACCCACGAAACACATGAACTTCACAGTAAAAATAAGAAAACCGAAGCAAAATCCACTAAAATTGGGCCATATAGATCATCCTAAATCTTTCTTCAAACTGGAATCACCAAAGATTACCAAAAACAACAGGAGAAATCACACACAAACACAGTACTCACCATCACAACAGCAAACACTTCATCACGTTTCGGCTCCGGTGACTCAACAACGGGCTCAATTTCCAGAACCGGGTTTTCAGCTTCGGGCTCGCTTACCGAAACTGCTTCTTCTGTTTCCGTTGATTTAGCGGTGAACGTCAATGTGGGTTGTTTGCGAGAAGTGAGGGTCAGAGAAGAGAGAGAGTGGGACAGAAAAGAAACATTGGTTTTAGAGTGAGAAAGGGGAATTGAAGCTTGATTGTGAGATAGTTTAGGTGTGAGAGAAGAACAGAGCGAAAGAGTAGCTGCTGCCATTGTTGAGGTTTTCTCTCTCTTTCAGCTTTCCTGAGGACGTCTCATTATCCATCCTATTCATATCCGTTGTTCTACGTGAAATTACATTTTTGCCCCTTAATTCTTGGGCCAGGTTTTAAAAGCCCAACGGGCCCAATTACAAGGTTTGCCATGTATCTTCACCCATATTTTCCCCTATAATTCATATCTCAGTATATTTTTAATTATTTAACTATTAAATGCACTTTTTATAATAGTAATTCTTTTGAATGGAAGTTTGCATTTTAAATATCATCTATCAATCTGGCTTTATTAATAAACGAGTATGTCATGTGTATGTAAAAGAATAAAATTTGAAATTAGAGAATAAAAAAATTGGAACTATAATTTGGTGTTAATAGTCCTTCCAAGTATACATTTGAAAGAAGAATTCAGATAATTGTAGTGTGTGTCTAGTTGTACAAATTACTAGGAACATGAAAGTATCAAATACTTGCAACATGAAAGTGATTGAAAATTACATATCCATTAGAAAAATATACAAGAAAGAAAAAAAAAAAAAAAAAAGTGTTCATTCTTGTTCTTTTTCTTGTTCTTTGTCGTTGCCAGCTTTACCTTGAAGAGCTTCTGCTAAGTTAAAGTTGAGGTTTCCTCTCATGGTTCTTGAACCAACTGAAGGATTTCCCTTCCTCATCATTGTCGCAAATTCTCCATAGTCGATACGCCCATCCTTTCGTATAATCACAACCAACATCTCCACACATCAGACAAACTAAACCGACCAAAAACATGTACTACTATTTTTTAAACGTATTAGTTGTTTTACTTTAAAATCGGACCAAGAACACGAGGCAATTGGTTTGCAATTTTTAGAAGTATTTGTTGTTTCAATGAAAGTATTAGTTCTTTTACTAAAAAGTGATAGTTGTGCAACTGTTGGTTGGATTGTGCATTGAAGAGACTTACATTGTCTATGTCTGTTTCTTTAATGATGTCTTCTAGATGGACGTCTCCAAGGCCGAAGTCCTTGCACGCCTGCTGAAGCTCATCGATGGTGATGTAACCACTTCCATCTTTATCAAAGAAAGAGAATGCAGCAAGCAGATTTTCCTCCCTTTCCACCTTGTTCACATGCAAGGTTGCTGCTAAGAACTCTCCATAGTCGATTGTCCCACTGTTGTCGATGTCAGCCTAGGAGAGAAAAACGCAGAAATTATCGATCATATAGTTTCATGTGAAGTGGACGATAGTTTCATACCGCGTTCATTAAGGACATGATCTCGGATTCCATTAGTTCAGAGCCTACTTTTTTTAAAGCTTGTTGCAATTCTTCGAATGTTATTGTCCCATTACTGTCTGTGTCAATCATCTTGAACAGCTGCCTCAATCCACCAATCTCTTCTTCCGAAAGCCTTTCTGCTATAACCTGCATAAAACAGTTTTACCATACAATTGAATGAATCAACTAATACTGTTTAAAAATATACAGAAAACTGGTTGCCATATAACTGAATCATGTTGAGACTTACGCGAAGAGCCATCTTCTTGAGCTTGTTCATCGCAGAAAACTGCTTCAAACGGAGCAGAACAGCCGGGCCTAAAGGCTTGTCGGGTGCAACTGTGTCGTCCACAATCCAAGGATGGCCTAACAATGTTCATAAGTAGGAACAAATTAACAAGAATGATCAAAATCAAGCACATGAGATAATATATAGTCATGACTCACACAGGACTTCATGAGCAGAAATTCGTTGTCTAGGATCCCTTTCGAGCATTTTCCTTACAAGATCCTTGGCGCTATCTGAGAGGTGAGGCCATGGTTCGGACTCAAAATCTATCTTGCCTTTCAAGATTTGTCTGAAGATCCCATTATCAGATTCTGCAAGATTCGGATAGGTAAAGAGAGGTTCGATTAAAGAGTAGATAAGATGGCGATTCGATGGATTTACCAGCCCAAAATGGAGGCACCCCACATAACAATATGTAGAGAATAACACCAGCACTCCACACATCAATTTCAGGCCCATAATGCTTGTGCAAAACTTCAGGCGCCACGTAATAAGGACTTCCAACGACATCAAAAAGATGTTGCCCTGAAGAAGAAGATTGAAAATCAAATCTTGCAATCAATCAATCAATTCAGAAATGCATAAAACAGATCATATCATTGAACAAAACAAAACAAGAAACAGATCCCAGATTTGAATCAAACATACCTGGCTTATAAAAAACGGATAATCCGAAATCTGTGGCCTTAAGCCTAGCATCCTCATCAGGGGTATCGAAGAGGAAATTTTCGGGTTTGAGATCTCTATGCATAACTCCTAAAGAATGACAAGCTTCAACCACCCCAACAATGGTTTTCATGAGCTGAGCAGCTTTTCTTTCACTATAATGGCCTTTCTGGACAATCCTATCGAAAAGCTCGCCACCTGCACATAACTCCATCACCAAATGTACAAACATGTTGTCCTCATAAGTACCTTTAATCCGAACCACACTCGGGTACTCGGAGAGATGGTGCATTATCTGAATCTCCCTCCAAACGTCATCGCAATCTTCTTTGCATAAAAGCTTGCGTTTTGGGATGGACTTACACGCGTATTCTATGCCAGTCGCCTTTTCTACGCAATGATAGGTCGTACCAAACTGCCCTTGGCCTAGTTTTCTTCCAAGATTGTAATGGTCTCTTAGTCTTGGAGTTTGATAGGGAAGGATTGTTGTTGTGATCCTTGAGGATGAACCTGTAGATCGTCTCTTCATGTTTTTTTTTTAGAAATCAGGGGAAGAAAATTTCTCACTTTCTCTTGTGATTCTTCATTTATCAATAAGGTTGGTTGTGTGTTTGTGTGTTTATTTTTTCTTTTTAGTTTTTTTGGAAGGTAACTAACATTTTGTTTTTGGTCAACAGAATTTGGCGGGTTTTGTGGATGGGCATGAGTCACTGCAGTTTTTGCCTCTTGGGAAAATGTTATGTTTTTCCACTCATTTATTTTGCTTTTAAGCAATACAGATAATCCATATACACCATCCAATTTCTACATATTCTCTTCCTATATACAGTAATATGAAAACAAGACAATAATTCAAATTCAAACAAGTATGTAATTGCTAATTGTTTTCTTTCATTCTAAAATTTTGTTATCTTATACTCTATTTTGTGTACCCGCAAGTAATTCTATTTAGGTTTAGCCATTCAACATGTAATTCTTTTGACCAATAAATGAAATTTACAATAATTTTAACCGCAACGATACGTTTATTTATTTACTTCAAAATTATGAACAAGGAATACTCTTATAATTTCAAGTTTTTTAA
Source organism: Galeopsis tetrahit (assembly GCA_963675135.1). Classification (NCBI taxonomy): domain Eukaryota; kingdom Viridiplantae; phylum Streptophyta; class Magnoliopsida; order Lamiales; family Lamiaceae; genus Galeopsis; species Galeopsis tetrahit. Next base: position 50,878,677 of record OY776131.1, on the reverse strand, counting down.
TGTTAGGTACACGACGTCCTTTCAATGCAATATTTCTTTCTTTCTAATTCAATTTATTTCCCTAATATATAAAAATGGTTACACCACCAAATAAAAAATAAAAAAAAACTAGTTAATTTCAACTAATCATCTTTATGGACGTTTTCCAGACCTGAATAAATAAGACTCGTTATAGGTTAAGAATATCATTAGGAAGAATCCAACTGCTTAATCTCTTACACAGTGAACGCCTATCTACAATTTATAGTAGATAAATTGGCTCCAATGCATCCAGACAGGTTGCAAATTCCCCAAGAGGTTCTTCTTACGGATACGATAAATGTCCACTGCAATAGCTCTTGTGGTTATGCTATCCATAAGTTGTGCATCTTGTGCAACTGACTGAAATCTGTGGATTTTAAAGACATCTTGTAAAGCTCTGACAGCTTTTTAGCTTCACCAGATTTACTAGCAGGAGTTTGACGAGGTTTGACGGAATGCTTGTTTGCCTTTGTCCCATGGGCCATGGACAGCATACTCTTCAAGAGTGTCTGCAGCTGACTCCAAAATTTAGCACAAACCTCAGGACTTTTATCAAGCAGCAATGTGTTTTCAGATACATGACGTCCTTCAAGCAGGCGAGTCAATGATGATTCGAGCATCTGGTACACAAGCAGCAAAATTATATATGTTCTCGTATGGGTATGAATCATATTCAACCATTGCACTCGCTAAACTGATTATAAAACGTGTGGTCAAATTTCACAAGTAAGATGAGAGACAATTTCATTAAAATTAGCCATAACCTGTTTTTTTGCACAGTACAAACAGTCTAGTAATCTCATATTCTCGTCACCTTATATCCCACGAGATAAAGTTGATCAAATGAATTTACACAAAACAAGTTACTTTCCCTTATAAAATATTTCATCTAACACACAATTAAGCATTAGCAACAAAGCCAAAAGCAGCCCATTTAACATGATAACTTATTTACAGTGATTTTGTGAGATGATACCATCTATTGCCATTATAATCATTTCAAAAATATATTAAATTACTGTGACAAGCAAATGCTCAGAATCAATACTTGCGATAAGCTGAAAACATACCGTGTTTGAGTGAAGGTAACTTGAGAGGCTAAATGACAAAGCTGATCTATCAATAAGAATAGTCAAGTACATCACGGGATGTGTTTGTGGCCCATAGAAATCAATGGACTTCTGCCAGTTCCTTTCTGCAAGGGAGGCATACTGCTTTACCTTTTGACCTACACTGTTTTCAACTTTAGTTAAATTGTTTTTCTTTTGGTCCGACTCCAAAAACCTAAAGCAGCAATCCCTTTGATGGCAAGCAAGTTGAAAATAAGCATATGCAGCCTCCTGCCTGAGCGCCTCACCCAGCGACTCATAGATAGCTAAAGCTTCCCGGATTGCATCATTTGCTGAAATTTCATGCTTTCTGTGTTCAATCTGTGAACTAGAGAAAAGGTCTTCAACACCATTTTCATAAACCTCAGAAACCGTATTTTCTCTTGCTAGTAGCATGCCAAGTTTCAGATACGTATGTGCAAACTGCGTGTTCACTTCATTATTCAAACTGCTGGATACAGGACCTTTTTCAACAAAAGCATTTAACTCTTTTTTTGCTGCTCCATAGTACCTGAGTGCTTCACTGTATTGTAGTTTGGCACTCTCAAGTGCCTGCATATATGCATTTTGGAATACGGCATGTGTCTTGAGACCTTCGACCTTTGATACCATATCTTCTGCTAATGCACGTCGTCCATGGCCTAAGTTACAGTTGATCAGAATGACATTAGCATGGTCCTCTACTTTCCTAAAAGCATCAATTGCCTTGGCAAAAGCAGTTTCAGCTTTGCCCAAATCCTTCATTTCCAAGCTGTTTCTCCCTAGTTCATTACACACCCATCCTTTCTTTTTTAGTACAGATTGTAGTTCTGCGGAACTAGGAGGAAGTCCACACATAGGTTTTAGAGCTTCCTCATAACAGCTCAGTGCAACAGAAAGATTATAATCTGCATCTCCAGTTACAGAACCTCTCAAGTATTTAAATATGCCACCACTTTTGGTTGCAGTTTTGCCTTGGGAAGTAGATTCTGCCTGGGATTCTTCTGCAGACCTTGCATCATCCATCTCTTTAGAACCATCGGCTGTCTCAGAGGTGGAGGCATCCAAGTTTATTTCCTCCATTGCTTCTGAAATTCTATAAGTTTTATTCCTACTATCATTATGTGTATCACTCTTGTGATGCTTTGTTTTTCCAACTCCTTGAGTATTTTTGAGGTCCACCTTATGAGAAGCATGTTCATCGTAGAGGCTATTTCTGCCAAGTGATTTTTTGCTCTGCTTCCTACTATAACTAGATGGGTATACACCCCTGGCACTGCTGCTGGCACTGCTACCACTACTGGCCCTGTCACTCCGGCAGCTGCAATTTACTAAAGAACAAGAACTGCAGTTTTTATTGAACTGCTTCATCTTCTTCTTCAGCCTTACAACCTCCTTCAATACCTCAGAAGACATTTTCAAGTCCTTGACCTGTTCCTTTCTTTCTCCTTGCCTATAGACCTCTTGATGACCCTTCATCAAGTAGAACTCAACAAAGACATCCCCCACCAAAGTCCATGCCTTAGCCCAGAAGAGGTAGTTAGACGACAAGCTATCAAATGAAAGGACATCACCACGTATAGAAGACTTAACATTTTCACTTTTATCAGTAATATCCACTTGGGCTAATGAAACCATAGAAGAAATGAATCCTGCGTCCAGAGGCATTGAACCATAGACCAGACATGCCAATTCTACTACCTTCAAGGCTTGATACATCTGACCATCATCTTTATAAGCCTCGCCGAGAGCCAAATAAGATTCTCCGAGCAGTAGGACAAGTTTCCACAATTTATCATCTATTTTTGAGGTTGGAAGCCACTCCCTTATATCGCAAACCTCAATGCAATCAGGGTCTCCACACGCACAAACAGAGAAATCCATTGATGCACTAAAATCATCCTCAGATTCATTTTCAAGGTTCATCTCTGGCCTGGTAGTCTGCAGCTGCCTTGTCCATCTGAGAGACTTGATGGCTTGAGAGACATGATGTATTGCAGCCAGCTTAGAAGAAATTGGATCAGAGACCGTCTGGACCATATCATCTGAATTTCTCAGCAAATTAGAAACTGTTGAGTCATTATCATCAACACCTGAAGCTTTCTTATTTGCAGCTGACAAATCTGTTACTTCAAGCTTTCCAGGTGAAGATAAGTCTTGGTCAAATGACATCAGAAGAGAGTTATCTTTTTCGGTATGTAGACATCCTGCATTTTCAAGTTGTTCAACTAAACTAACAGGGGGATAGCCAATATCCAGAACACTTGATGCAGACAAACCACTTATATAATCAAAGGATTCGTCTTCAGCATCAGAAATAATAACTTCTGACTCTACTGGAAGCACTGCATGTGTTAACTCTAATTCTTCATTGTAGGTCAAGAGGAGCCTAGCAAATTGTTCATGAGCAAGCGCACGCACCACCTAGACACACATCCACAGTAGTCATCATTATCATACTTAATCTGGTGAATTAACATATAGCTACAGATACACAAGATTTTTGTTCACTCATATAAGTTAAAAGAGAACATACAAGATGATCTGGCTCATCCAGAAGACTAAGACACTTTTGGAAAAAGCTTGCACACCTCTTCCTGTTATTAGAAGACTGCAAGAAGAAAACAGTTAACAAATCGTAGATGGCAAAATAAAAAAATTACAAACATGCATCTGCAAAGTACCATTGAGAGTGAGAGTCTGTGAGCAATTCGGTAAAGCAGAGTGCCCAGGGAGAGTATGGAGTCACTTCTCCCCCTGTAAATTAAAGAAGGCAAAGAGCCAGGACTATCTTTACAATTATCAGCAGTGTGGCTTTTAGGAATGACAGAAAGATCAAACAGTTGGATCACATCATCTCCAGCACTTCTGTAAAGCTGCAGTAGAATTTTTTTGAAATGAGACACATCTTACTACCACCATAACAAGTGTAAGTTGACCATTAACAGATTACGTACCCAGTAAGCACCAGGGTCTTGCTGGCAGTTTTCCTGAAGGAACCTCATAACAGAAAGACCATTTTGTTGGACGACTTGGGGATGAAAAGCAGGAGTTCCATCATCAGATATACCCTTCAATAGGAAAATGTCATCAGTTTTTAGAAGCTCGTAACCTTGAACTACACCATCCTGATGATAGCAGATGGCCAATTCAGGAACGCTAGCCATGAAGTTGTCCAACCATGCATCAAGCCAAATTAGTGGAGTAACCTGCAAATGGATTCAGATGAGAAGTTGGCAAAATTAGTTCCTACAGCCTGGAAAGATCAACAAAGAGACATTGTCTGAAAATAAAAACTAATAACAATGTCATATTACTGTACCGACCTTCCGTGAAACATCCCACAAATGTAAGCTCACAGCGACATATTTTTCATTGCTAAAGATGAGCAAGTCACTACCCAAAAGCATACGGAAATTGTGAAACTGCCAAAACAAAACCCTCAGAAAATCATCCTCACCAACTTTTCTGTACTTTTCAGATTCTTGAACTGAACTTGGGTTCTCTTTAACTTCTGAGACCTTCTTTATAGCTTCATGACTTTTATGTCTCTTACTCTTCTTCTTCCCCCAATATAAATTCTCCTTTTCACCACCCAGTGGGACCTCTTTTTGGTGGGTATAATCATCCCCTTGAACAATGCCTTCACGTTGCCTATCGGATGCACGATTCCCTTGCATATGGTTTGAGGATTCAAGTGACACTTCACTTGGCATGCATTCATCAGAATAAATAGATGATTTGAACTGCTCACCTGACGATGTATTATGACTTGGTGGGCAATCACAAGCCTCCATTCTTACTGAATGCATAGCAAAATTCAGAAATAAAGACTGGTCTACACATTTTGGTTGAGAGTTTTGTCTTCGAATAAGTTTTTCTCCCTCCTCGACATCAGGCCTGTCGAACAACATTTAAGAACTAAACATTTAAATCACAGAACACAGAAATATGAAGAGAATCCTACCCACTATTCAGGATGAGTGTCTGTCCAACACGGTGAACAGCAACTGAAACTCGAGCCTTGGAGTACGGTATCTTGAATATTTGCTTTAGAATATCAGTCGGGGCAATTACATCTATGTCATCTCCATATTCCACTAAACCGGATACAGCAAGTGCTTCTCCTTTCCTTGCAAGATTTGACATAATAGAGCCATCTTGCCAGTGAGAATCTGTCAGCATCACCAGAAAAGTAGTCAAGGTTCATTCAGTATTAATCCCAAAATATCTTGCCCAGTTTCCTGAGACTCCTGAGTTAACAACTTAATGATTCTTTAAGAAGCACAAGCCCTTCAAACTACCCACAGACGTGGAGATACTGAGCCCGAAAAGTAGTCAACGTTTTTAGCAAGAAAATGAAATCTGACCGATTCAAATCGGACTGCCCAATTGGTAAATCGGTCAGAAACTATCATATTGATTATTATAAAAGATCAGTGACAGAAACTGAGATGCAAAACGAAGTTCTAAAGGCAGAAGATAAGAACAGTTCCTAGATGACAACCCAGCAACAGCTAGCGAGAGTACATTATTAGAACAGAAAATGGCAGACATCATTTAGTTGCCATCCTCCAGGTGCTGGTAATTATAGGAAAATAATTTCCTACTTGAATAATCAGATAAAAGGTGGGAAATTCACCTACAAGAGAAATGACATCAGTCAATACGAGCATGCAGAACTAACAACCATCAGCATTTAGGAAATCAAATCTCTTGCTCTTTACTCATGGAAAGTTTTTTCAAGTATTGTAACGTCATCGACGTGCATGAACATGTTTTTTCGCATTGATCTGGTGCGCGCAGTAGCACTTGAATGAAAAATATTCTACAAAGCGGGAATAATTATTACCTTCATTAGCCCTCGACTGTGTGGCAGCAATTGGTAGAACTCTTTCAGGAATGCTTGAGAGTAAAGGGAGTGCGTTCAGATCAGTTTCAGTTGGAATCATCCGATACCTTGGAGCTCTTTCCCTATGTTATACAAATTTCAATTATACAACACATGGTAACTATTAACTGAAACATGTGTCATCGTAGTTATAAATTTGTAGGACTGCGGTATTTTGCAATGAAACCGTAGAAAGCTAAGCTAACTACACTGAAAACAGATAATCTATAACACAGAACCAAAGCTTATCAGACAAGTTTCTTAAGCAAATATTTTCTAATTGAAAATACAAGGCTTCTGCTCTAGTATTCAGAATCGCTACCCCACAAAAATCATACCTAGCAACAGGATTATCAAACAATAACCAACACACGTACAGATATAAAATACACATCAAGGCCACCTACAAACACAACTAACTACAAAACCAATCAGTTTACCAACACATTTCTCTATAATCTGCAACAGAAATACACTAAAATACAAATCAACAGAAACAACAAGCAGCTTATCTCTCGGTCAATTCAATCATAAACAATCCTAAAGAATTCCCCTCTTTTCCCCCAGTGATTCAATTTTGACATCAGAAGAACTCAAGTCTCAGTCATCTCAAACGAGGAAGCAACAAACTGCAAACATTGAAGTTCTACCACCATTCTCAAAAAAAATTATACGTACGTATCGGGAGATGGAACGAGCGCTGCGGAGCTAAAATCGTGAAAAGCTTCATCAGTGGTTACGGGTATGGAGCCGCAGAGAAAGCCCACTGGCTTTGGCCTCGCAATTTCCAGTTTCCCCACGCATTGTAATTCCCGCGAGCCTGGTCCTTGCTTCTCCATTTATCACCGATTACTGAATTAACAGGGTGCGAAAAGTAGGGTTTTCTCAGTTTTGTCTAAGGGTTTTTCAAGATGATGATTGAAATTTCTCATTAAACGGAAGTTGAATTCCTTCTGGAAAATTCCTCGTACAGTATACGAATTTTACAAAGAGGGACATCTCCTGTTCGACACACCACTCAGCTACCGTGCAGTGACGTGTGAGTTGCTTGCTTCATACTTCACTATTTGGGCCTTGTTATGATTCAGCCCAAGTCCGGTAGTCACATTTGAGATAAATTATGGGTTCGGCTATATGCACCTCCATTTCGGAGAGATGCACTTCCCCTTTCAATTTATTAATAAAATAATAGGATAAAAAATTAAAAATACACTTCATTAAAATACATATACTAAATGCATTTCCTTACTGAACGCACCCCTTAATATCATTTATTTCACCTTATCCCTAAACCAAATTTCCGGTCGCCGTCACCATTTTTTCCGATAGCAAGAAATCAAAAAAATTCAAAATTTTCAACAAATCAACCATATTCATCCATAACACCATTATCAAACTCATTAACAAATATCATTATCAAAACATAGAAAACTAACAATTTTTTAAAAAAAAATCGTTAAACAAGTACCGACCATATATCCTCCTGTCGATAAAATGTTATCGACGGGAGGATATATGGTCGGCACTCAAAGGTCGATCGACACTATAATGTCGACAATATACAATCTCGTCGGCAACATTTTGTCGATGAAATTGTACATGGTCGATATTACAGTGTCGAAATAAAAAAAAAAAACAGATGTTTAACGCCGGCGAATCGGGGTGGGCTAACGTCGTGGACGGAGCGGCGTGGGCCGACGCCGGTGAAGAGAGAGTTAGGAGCGACGGTCGATGGACGGGAGCGGCCACGCGGGCGCTGGAAGCTTTTTTTTTTTTTTTACAGATCGGAGTGGTGGGGCGAGGGCGCCATGGCAGATGGTGGGTGGGGAGAGAAGAGAGGGAGATGGCGGTCGCGCGGCCACTGTAATTTTTTATTTTTTTTTATAGATCGAGGTGGTGGGGCGAATGGTGGGGGCGAGGGCGGACACGGTAGCGGGGGCAGCGAGGGAGGGTGTCGGCGGCGGGTGGTGGAGTGATTTGGAGAGGAAGAAGAAGATGGATTAGAAATTAGGGTTTGGGGGTGTGTGGGTAGTAATAGGAATTTTATGAAAGAAGGGTATTTTGGACAATTCGAAGGGAGGATGCATTTTTTTAGACAATTTTTTTTGGGAGGGAGGTGCATCTATCGGGGGCGTGCATCTCTACGAAATGGAGGTGTGATGCGTCGAAAAAGAACGCCCTCGGATATCGACCGTTCCTTTGCGAGCACTATTAATCACGAGTGTCAATCGTCAGTTTATCCTCGACAATCTTCTCGTAAATCCAAAAAATACCTGCAAAAGTACGCCGGAGGGGGGCTCCGGCGTAGAAGCTCCGACGCTCAAGTCAGATTCAATCGTAGGCGAAATCAAAGAGGAATTCCCCTGTATATCTAGGGAAATTCCGGCGAATATAATGGAGTTTTTCCTCAGATCAGTGTATAATTCGTGTAAAAGTATGTAAAGCATGTATTCTGTAAAAAACGTATGTATTTGTTAAAGAACTTACCCAAGAATAGGGAAATAACCTTGTTTATATACCTGGCCCCTCTTTGCGGAGAGGGGAAGACTTCTTCTCCCTATATTCTCGGCCCATCCCCGTATATCCGGCCTCAAATCCCTAAGGACTCGGCCTCTCTCCCTGAAGACTTGATTCTTCAGCTTATCGGCTCCTACTTTCGTGGGTTTGAACTTATTCATTTGACTTGGCTAAGAAAGATGGACTATACGTTCCATATTTGGGCTGGATCCTTCCAGGCCCAAGGGCTATTAATTTCTCCAAATATGGGCCAAAGGCCCAATCACTCTACTTTCTCTAATTCCCCTGCTTAAGCCCAGGGGTGTATTAATCCTGTTTCTTCGGTGCACTGACCTAATCATAATTATCCCGTTTCCACGTGTCGACCTCTCGGAGAGCGACATATTTATCTACATCAACCACTCCCCCCTACTCTCATAAAAAGGAATAATTTTTTAGGAGAGTAGGAAAATAATAATAATAACAATAATAATATATATTGTACAGAAATAATGTATTCCTTTAAACCCTTCGTTCCCCATATTTCTCTGGAAACAAGAAATATCCGATCTTTAATGATTATCTAACACCATCATACCCTTTCCGCTTCCACACGCAATCTTTTCCTTCGAAATTGGTGATTCGGCTTTCTGCCCAAGAGGGAACAGTAAGCCACCTCCCCTCAGCCACGCGCCTTTTCATTGGGGAATATTTAATTCGCCTTGGTTTTTTCACTTCTCTCTCTCCGGCGTAATTATTTCAAAATTTACATTTATTCCGCCGAAAGCCCTCTTTTCTCTTCCTTTCAAACCTATCCACTCCTTTTCACTCTCATTTTTACTTCTACAATTAACTTCTTCAAGCACGTCTATCAACCAGTTCATCACCCTCAAAACCGACCTTGCTTCAGGTATCTCTTCTTCTTCATTTTTTTCTTTTACTGTAACCTCTCATGTCATCTTCCACTCGAATCTCGTCGGACTCCATATCTATGGAGAGTTCGACGTCCAACTCACTTTCCATATTTCCTGTAACTGACCGTACTTTAAAAAATAAGATCTCCGGTTCCTCCCTACTCCTTTCCGATCGCGTCGCCGCCTTTCTTCGCTCGGGAATCTTTCCTCCCGATTACATAGTTAGGGCAGCCCATAGGAAGGAACGCCCAAACTTTCCAGGCCCCAACACTCTAGCCTTCTGGGAGGCTCAACTGAAAGCGGGCCTCCGTTTTCCAATTCATCCTTACTTCTCCGAAATTTCCACTTACCTCCGCATACCTCTGAATCAGTTTACCCCCAATGATATTCGTGCAATGTTAGGGTTTTACATTTTGATGAAGGGGAATGGTGGAGAACCTTCAGCACAACTCTTCTTAACCCAATATATGTGCAAGTTTGCCGATGGATTCTTCTATGCTTGTGGTCGTACTTCCAGGACCGGAAAATTCATGGAAAAACTCCATGAAGGAGTCCAGGACTGGAAGGACTACTACTTTTTTGTCACGAATCCGTCTCCTTGGGAATTTCCTCACGAAGGATGGATTTATGAGAACCCTGGGGTGCCCCGTCCTCCTCTCTCTGTTTGTTCTTCTCTGAATTTGGATGTGATGAACCATTTAAACGATAATGTTTCTGCCTATGGCTTTTTTGATGTGATGAGTATTTGTAAGAATCCTAGAGCCCTCTCTCATTTCGATTTTGGTCGCTCCGATTATCCCCTAGGTCCTGACGATGGTAATACCATTCCTTTTTCCTTGGTATTGTCCTCGAAATTTGAACTGCAGTGTTTATTAATGTCGTTTTGTGTTTCTTTGTGCAGCTATGAGTTGGTTAACTCAAATTTCGCGTGATGCTGCCCCTCTCTCACTGGTTAATAAGTCTCCGGCCCCTGAAAGTTCTTCGAAGGCTCAGATTCCTCCTTCCCCTGTGAAACCTGCAGCTGGGTCCGTTGCTAAGCGTACCCGTTCCTCTACCGAGAAAGCCTTGGTTTCCACGTTGCCTCCTGTCTCTGATGCATCCAAGAAGAAGAAGAAGTCCAAGACCAAATCCTCTCTGCCTAATGTCGCTTCCGATGCTCCAAATGAGATTAATGTTGACCATTTCCTGGCTTTTATAGAGCGTTACACTCCGACCCCTGCCACTGAGGCTCTTAATGCTCTATCCTTCGGAGAGCGAGTTGTGCATGCTGCCCACAGCTTTACCCAGGTAATCTCTTCGTGTAGATACATTCAATAAGAAAAAATATATTTGTCTTACTTCTTTTAGATAATTCATTGTGTAGTTTGGCCTCCTGTTCTCCAATGTGTCTGAACGAGCCCTTCAGTCCCTTCAGCTGGTGGATGACCTCCACAGCCAGGTAGAGTTGGAGAAGGTGAAGAAGGATATTCTCGAAGCAGAGTTACATGACGCTAATCAGAGGTGTAAAGTACTCCAAACAACACTTTCGGGGGAGATTTCTTCGCTGAAGAAAGAGTTTGGTAAACGGGTGGAACAACTGGAGGTTACTCTTCCTCAGGCTGGTATGAAATTGTGTATAGATTCCCTGTTTACCTCTGCCGCAGGTCAAAAATTTCTAGGTACCCTGCATCAGGAGTGGCTGGAGGCCTTCCTTCAGAGTAGCAGCTTTTTGGGGGCGATGGGTGCATACATCCCCCATTTCATTGATCATGGATTTTCCAATGCCGTGGCTGAACATTCCGCTCCAGGATTTAATGGTCAGTATACTCGTGCCCTCCGGTTAGAGGAATTGGACACTCCCCCTAAGTTCCCTGGAGATGCTAAAGAAGACATCAATACTCCTTGGTGGTTACCTGGAATGAGGAAGGCAATCTTGGAGTTGAAGGATGCTGCCCTGAAATTGGATGATCTTACACCAGCGAAGGATATAGTTTTCCCTATTCATGTGTAAAATCCAACTCCAGTGGCTACCGTGGCAGCAGATGCTCTGATGGAGAAGGCAGAGGGAGGCGATTCCAGTGGGCGAGCCGAGGAGGCAGGAGGAGGTTCCGAGGAGAAGAGTGATGTTCCCCTCTCTTCATAACTTTAATTCCCTGATAACACTTTGGTACTTTTAAAACACTTTTTATTTTGTTAAGGCCTCTAAGGCCCTTTTTGGTATTTTCCGGAGACTCCACACTCCGGGGTTTTTCTGTGGAGGGCTTAGGCATGGTGCCTTAAGTCTTGAATATTTCTGCTTTTCTTCCGCTTAATATCGTACCTGCACATTTATTACTTGGCATGCATATATATATATATATATCTCTGACTCTATTATTAGATGTGTAACGTAATATCCGTCCTGCTTATGAATCTAGCATGTTTTCAGCGTTTTCTTGACACGTAAAGGCTCTAAAGCTCCTAGAAGAACCTTAATGAGAAGATAGGATTCATATCCCTGCACTTACTTGGTAATTTGATAATGCTTCTAGTCTCTCCCTTAGTACTAGAGTTTTTAGGGGTTATATTCTCCAAAGGTTAGAATCTTAGGGATCATCTTCTCCCTTAGGTTGTTTATACTCATAAGAGTTGTTTATACTCGTAAGAGTTGTTTATACTCGTAAGAGTTTGTTTATACTCGTAAGAGTTGTTTATACTCGTAAGAGTTTGTTTATACTCGTAAGAGTTGTTTATACTCGTAAGAGTTAGTTTATACTCGTAAGAGTTCTTAGGGGTTATACTCTCCCTGAAGTTGGAATGTTTAGGGATTATACTCTCCCAAAAGTTAAAATGTTTAGGGATTATACTCTCCCAAAAGTGGTTTATACTCGTAAGAGTTGTTTATACTCGTGAGAGTTTGTTTATACTCGTGAGAGTTGTTTATACTCGTAAGAGTTAGTTTATACTCGTAAGAGTTTGTTTATACTCGTAAGAGTTTGTTTATACTCGTAAGAGTTAGTTTATACTCGTAAGAGTTTGTTTATACTCGTAAGAGTTGTTTATACTCGTAAGAGTAGTTTATACTCGTAAGAGTTAGTTTATACTCGTAAGAGTTGTTTATACTCGTAAGAGTTTGTTTATACTCGTAAGAGTTGTTTATACTCGTAAGAGTTTGTTTATACTCGTAAGAGTTAGTTTATACTCGTAAGAGTTGGTTTATACTCGTAAGAGTTTGTTTATACTCGTAAGAGTTGTTTATACTCGTGAGAGTTTGTTTATACTCGTAAGAGTTTGTTTATACTCGTAAGAGTTTTGAGAGTCGCTAGGGATAGGGTTTATCGGCGAGTTAATCATATCTTCCGCTACTGTACCCCCTACTCCCCCTAGCTTTAGAGGCTGTCGTGAATAGAAACTTTAGGAAATTTTCCTAGGTATTCTCTATTCGAATATTTATGCGTTGGTGTAAATTTCTCTATCTTGCAATGTCTCTATCATGTTATGTTTTAATTTTCAAAACGTGTTCGTTATTTCAGCATTCATTATGCAGGTCCTCCACAGTTATCTTGTCACGGTATTAACATATGAGAAATATTTCAACATAAAATCGGCATACAAGAGTCATCTCATCATAGTATTAACATGCATTTAGCTGAAATTTTATCAAAACTGGTGCTCCATTGATCAAAAGTGTTTATCAACATAGGCAGATAAGGGGAACCTATGCCGGCCTCATTAAAAACTCTCCGTGGTAAAACCCCAAAGGGAAAACCACGTAGAGGGAAAAAGAGTGCCGGTGAAGCAATTATTCGAATAAGAAATAAATATTCAAAAGTGTTCATAAAGAGAGAGGAAGTAGGGGAATAACACCTTCCTCAAACATAAAACCTCTTCAAGTGGCACACGTTCCATGGCCTTAGTATCTCTTTCCCTGTCATGTCTTGGAGCTTGTATGCTCCGCCTTTTAGTACCTGTATCACCCTGTACGGACCTTCCCAATTGGGTTCCATCTTCCCAGTGTTCTTCAAGGCATCTGCTCTCCGAAGGACTAAATCTCCGACTTTAAAGGAACGAGGGATTACCCTGCGATCATATGCTGCCTTGATCCGACTCTTGTACCTCTCTGCTTTTAATCTTGCCATCTCCCTCTCTTCATCTACTAGGTCTAGCGCCTCTCTCATCAATTCTTCATTTCTTTTTTCTTCAAAATAGGTGATCCGGTGCGATTTGAGTCTGGCTTCAGGAGGTATCACTGCCGCTGCCCCATATACCAAGTAGAAGGGAGATTCGCCCGTAGCTGTCTTAGGGCTGGTCCTGTAGGACCAGAGAACGTTGTCTAACTCCTTCACCCATTTCCCTCCTACCTCTTCCAATCGCGTCCGAATACCATCCACTAAGATTCTGTTTGTAACTTCCACCTGCCCATTAGCTTGTGGATGGGCTACTGAAGTAAACTTCTGTATAATGTTCCATCTCTCGCACCATCTCCTTACTTTCTCTCCATTGAATTGTGTTCCGTTGTCGGAAACCAAGATTCTAGGTACCCCGAACCTGCAACAAATATGTCTAGCAAGAAAAAGAATTACGTTATCTTCTTCGATTTTGGCCAAGGGCACAGCCTCTACCCATTTACTGAAATAATCCACGGCTACGATCAGAAATTTTCTCCCTCCTGGTGCCAAGGGGAAGGGTCCCACCAGATCGATTCCCCATTTGGCGAAGGGACAGGGCGAGTACATAGCCCCCATTTCTTCTGCAGGTATTCGTATCAAGGGTCCATTCTTCTGACACTTCTCACATTTCTTCACATATTCTCTAGCATCTCTGATTATGTTAGGCCAGTAAAAACCTGCCCTAAATACTTTCTTCACCATGGTCTGGTAACCCTCATGGCTGGATGCGCAACCTTCATGGATGTCCTTGATCACTAGCTCTGCTTCTCTTCTTGAAAGACATTTCAAATAAGGTTGAGTGAAGGACCTCTTGTACAATTGGCCTCCTAGGATGCAATACTTCCTTCTCCACGCTTTGGCCTCTCTGGACATTGGGGTTGCTGGACCCCTGTTCAATTCTTCCCATATTTCTTTCCTCCAATCATCCCCTGCGGTTATCTCTCCAATCAGGGTTTCCGTAGCTACTTGATCAGCTACTAACAGGGTTACCTTTCCGTCTCCCTCGAATTCAGTGGAACTAGCTAATTTGGACAGTCCATCTGCTTTCACATTCTCTTCTCTGGGTACCTGTACTACTTCAAAAGTATGGAATTTATTTTTTAACTTCTTTACCTCTTCTAGGTAGGTGATCATTCTCCCATCTTTGGTGAGGTACTCCCCCATGACCTGTTGTACTACCAGCTGCGAATCAGAGTACAGGGTGACTTTCTGCGCCCCTAACTCTGCTGCCATGTTAGCCCCTCTAATCAAGGCCTCATATTCTGCACCGTTGTTTGAGGTTGAGAACCGGAATTTAACAGCGATCTGTACTTCTTGGCCATCAGGGTCAATCAGCACTATCCCTGCTCCGCATCCCAAGACGGATGCTGAGCCATCCACGTATACCTTCCATCCCTGTTCTTCTTCCACTCTGGTAGACTCTTGAATAAAGTCTGCTAACGCTTGAGCTTTGATGGCTCTCCTTGGTTCATAGTCAATATCATACTCCTGCAATTCCACTGCCCACCTGACCATTCTTCCTGATAAATCTGTTCTTCCCAGTGTCTGATTCAATGGGAAGTTAGTCCGCACCATCACTTTATAAGATAGGAAGTAAGGGCGTAATCTCCTAGCTGTTACCACAACTGCCAGGGCTGCCTTCTCCACCTCTGAATACCTTGCTTCCGCTCCTTGGATGACCTTGCTCACATAATATATGGGCTGTTGTGTGGAACCTTCCTCTTTCATCAAGGCAGTACTCAGAGAATGTTCCCCTACTGAGAGGTATAGGAGTAGAACATTTCCCTGAGTGGGCTTGGTTAACTTCGGGAGTTGCTCTAGATGGAGCTTCAATTCTTCAAAAGCCTTTTGACACTGTTCGTCTCATTCGAATCTTGACCCCTTCCTTAATGTTCTGAAGAAGTGATGACTCTTCTCTGCTGATTTTGCTATAAATCTGCTAAGGGCTGCGATTCTGCCATTCAAGGTCTGCAATTCCTTCAGGTTTCGAGGGGGTTACATGTCAAGGACCGCTTTCACCTTGGCAGGGTTAACCTCTATTCCTCTTGGCGTCACCATATATCCGAGAAATTTCCCTGAACCTACTCCAAAGGAACATTTAGCAGGGTTAAGTTTGATACCGTTCTCTCTAATTACCTGAAATACTTCCTTCAGGTCATCAATGTGTTCCTCTGCTTTGATGCTTTTAGCTAGCATGTCGTCTACATAAACCTCCATATTTCGACGCATCAAGGTGCATATAGTCAAACCCATAAATTATTTTCATATGTTTATCAAATTTTTGGTGATATATATGTGTACTACTTTCTTTTCTTTTTTTGTAACAAAATATATATATATATATATATATATATATATTTTGCTAATACTAATATTGTAGTAATTTTACTAAGGCATATTATTGATACAAAAATCATTTTTGGGAGACATATTGGGAATGTAGTGTACTTCCCAAGAATGTCTTTTATTACTCAAGATAAAACGATGTTAGGTTTTAAATAAGACAATCTATTTTATGTGAGATAGTTTCTTTCAAAATTAATTTTTATACGTGATTAACGACATGTTATCGTCTTAATTCATATCGTCTCTAGAATTAAAGAGCAAAATAGGATTGAAAATACTTTCACTTAATGATGGATGCAAATTGTGAAGTTATACTACCAATGTTGTTTATAAAGAATTATTTAAAAATTTATAATGTATATTACTTTCTCTCTCCCCTACTTAATTATTTATTTTGTCATTTTAGTTATCTCTTACTTATTGATCCGTTACTTAAAATAATAAAATCACTTTTATATTATCTCCTTAAACCATCATAATATTACAACAAATGTCACTACTTTATTACACTGAAAAGTAACTTTATTACTATTTATAAAATTTAAAAGTATTTACTACCCTCACTTTATCTTTTATAAATCATAATGCTAATAAACAATTCATTGGGTTCTCTCCTCCTTTTTTTCTCTAAAAACAGTAGTTTTCTTCCTACTTTTTTTCGGCGATTCCCATCCCCACTTCTACCATCAGATCCCATCTCCCCTCCCATGTAGACTAGACACAAGGTTTCAATTATGGCGCGCTCGTCGCCGGTTAGAGCCGCGTCGGCCTCTCTTCTCCAACCATCTCCAATCAAGGTCTTACAAAAATAAATAAACAAATCTAAAAGATCTAGTTAGATCTGTCTAGAAAACCAACGATTTGTTGTTGCCGCCATGTCCGCCACCGACCCCTGACCATATTTTCTCATCACCAGTCTCGCAGTCTATGTAGTTTCTCTTAGCGTGTAGTTGGGGATCGATGGTTAGATTATGCCTAACGGGGCTACGGTTACTATTCGGTAATCTATCCGTTGATCCATGTTTATAACTTTTTTAGATAGATTTTTATTTCTTACTTTTGTTATCATCTTGCTTTGCTGCTTTTCTTGTTTTTAGTATTGTTTTTCTGTCGTTGACATGTCTTATGTGCCTATGTGCATCCTTTTTCTCTTGTTGGGACTCCTCGCCCTTGGTGGGTTTTCTTTTAAGATGTACTTGATAGTCCTTGGGGTCGGGTACTTGGTGGAACTTTGTTTAATTTTTTGTCTTCTTTTTTAGACATGAGAACACATTATGGCATGATTGGTATGTTGGAATGAATTTAAGGATGAATGGAATGAAGGTTTGAATGAAATGAGGTCTGAATGACCATTTTCATGATTGATATTGATTAAGAATGGAAAAACAATTCCTTGATTGATTTCATTCTCATAATTGGTAAACTAAAATGAAATACAAAACAATGTATATATTTTATCTTAAATGACTAAAATACCCTTCAATATATAATTTATAAAACATATTAAATTAATGAATATGCTATTATTTTAATAATAAAATTTACATAAATAATTGTTTATTTAAACTCGCTGTTCATTCATTGAATCATTGATCAAAGTATGAAATAATCGCACTACTCATCTCTACTAATAATATAAATTAATAAATATAAAATAATTAAAATATAGAAAAAATATAATTTTTATCTCATGTATATCATTTTTCTGATTTGAATTAGTCATTCAATTATCTAAAAGTAAAAATAATTAAAAATTAAGTAAATTAAAAAAAAAAAAAAAACGGTTCTTCTTCTCTCTCAACTGTGTAACTGCGTTGTCGTCTTCCACCTTTCTGCCGCCGCCGACTTTCATGCCGTCCCCCACTCCCATATTTAATTCAAATTTGAGGATTTTTTTAATGAAAATCAGTTTATATCTATATAGGACATCGATTGTTCAATTAATTTAACAAACATGAACAAGAGTGATTACGTCTTCTCTTTGCACATATATATATAGAGAGAAAAAAAGCAGGTTTTATTTTCTCAGCGGCGTCTTCTCTCTTGAATTAGGGTTGAAGAATGTTGAATAATAAATCCGTATTTAATTGAGAATTAGGGTTGGAGAAGTGGGTTAATTGTTGAAAAGGATAATTATGTAAAAATAAAATTTGAGTGATTATTTTAAAAAATAAAATATAATTCGATTCCACACATAATGGAATGGGGAAAGACATGGGGATGGAGAGGAATAATAATTCTTTATTTTTGAGAATCACCATTCCTTAAGGAATTTGAGATTCCACGTAAAAAAAATATATCAGATCATTGTGGACAAAGGGAACACACGTTTTTCCTCTTCTTACGATTGGAGGGGACAACGATACCTTAGTGATCCGCGCGGGTTCGAAGATCTTGTACTTAAACTGTATTGTTAATTTGTAGTGATCTTTGTAAATCTCTAAAAAAAAAATAAAAATTATTCGATAAAACTCGTGCCCAATAGTTTTGTGTCATCAAGTAGAGAACGGAGGAAGTACTTTTTATGATTATTCCATTTAAATTGTAATATAGTGGGTAAATATATGCAAATAACAATTAAACGGAGTTGAAGAATCAAACAATTATTTAATTAAGATGTACATAAAAATCTTTAACTTCAGTAAATATAGAAGAAATAACGAAAATTAGCTAAATCGATTGGGTTTTTTTAGTAAAATATGTTTGTACAAAGGCGTGGACGTGGATTATATACCCATCCCCAAGGTCGCCGCCGCGCGCTTCACTCTTTTTTTTTCCTTCTGTAAAGATCTTCCCCCCTTCACTGACCGACCAGCTCTTTCTACCCAGGCCGCTGTGCGCAGCCATAGTTGGCGTCCAACACTCTTCAACTTTCCTCAACCCGCGCAGCCATAGTTGGCGTCCAACACTCTTCAACTTTCCTCAACCCAACAATCAACGCACATGATTTTTTCTCTCTCTTTTTAAAAAAATATTATTATTATTATTTTCGACGAATTATTGTTGACTAAACTTTCAAATTTCAATCAAATTTTGTCGATCAATTGTGTACTTTTTGATAAAAATTTATCGATTTTTTCTGACCTATTTTCAACAATCTTGTATAGAAAATACACTGCGCACAATAATTTATCGAAAATATGTTAATTTTTTTTTTAGATTTCTATTTTTTTTTTTTTTAATTTAAAATTTTTTGTGGTGTTGGATGGCGACCACGGTAACATTTAGGTTTAGGATTTGAACATTGAAGGAGAGTGTATTTACAAGGTCCATTTTATAAAAAGGGTAGTTTAAATTAATAAATGGACCGGGGAGGGGGAGTATATCTAACAAACCTGGAGGGGTACATAGCCCACTCCTTATACAAAACGGGCCTACTATTGTGCGAAGCAGCGCTGATCCAATTTAAGGCCCAAACAAATTTACATATATGTATATTGTAATTTTAAAAAGAAAAAAAAAAAAAAGAGGAACGAGAACTCTCTCTCTCTGTGTCTCCAGCAACCCCTTCAGTCTTCCCTGTCGTCCCTCTCCACAGTGTTTCTAATTATCATCAAAGGTAAATTTCAATTTTTGAGGAATTCAGTTTTCTGATTCGTCTTTTTAATTTTCATTGTACTTTTGTGACCTCTATTTCTCTCCAGCATCTTAGTAATCTGTTTTTCGACAGAATATTTGTGCTAATTTCCAACTACTGTTTGTTATTCCTCGAATTCCATGGCTACAAAATGCATGTAAGCGCATATAGAGTTTTCGTCCCCTGAGAAGTAGTTTCGCTTTATTTGTTTTTTCTTATTAGCTTATTCTTTATTTTAACTAAATAATTTTGTTAGTTATTTGTTCTAAAAGTGATGGTTCAACTAATTTTTTTCCTTTCTCTTTTCCTTTTGTGTCTGGGAAATTGTGAGACTGAAATTTCAGACCTAGACTTTTTTATTTATTTTTTGTATATGTAACAATAGAATAGATTGAGGAGAAGAGGAATTTGGGGCTGATCACAAACTGCTGTTGTGGTTCGTTAAATATTGTTCCTGATCTTGCAGGGCTCCTAACAGGCCATCAACTGGTTAATTAGGGTTCCGAGATGGTTTTGGCTCGAGTGTTCTGATATTTGTTGTTACTTGTTAGTTTGCTAAGTTATTGTACCACTGTCATCCTCAATTTAGAGTGGCTTTGATTTGTTTTCATGAGTTAAATCTTGTTATGTATTTTGTAGTAGTGAGTTTGAATCAATAATGTTGCCAAAGTGTAGATTTCTTCATATTGCTTGTATCTTTTTTCCCAATTACTTTCCATGAACTCCTGCTCTCATTGGTACCTTTCCTTAAAAGTTCAGAAACATGGCATCTTTTTGAGTTTCTTCTAGTTATTGGTCAATATTAATTGCTATAAGCTTATTAATATTTTGTTATGTCAAGTTTTCTTCTCATATTCATATCCATGGCGGCTTCGTATTTTTGAGAACTTGAATGGATGCTTAAGTAGATGCTTGGACGAATGTACTGAACTTACTGCCAAATTGCACATGCTGCCACCTATTGGTTAATTGTATGATGTCATTACAAAATTTTGTCTTGACTGTTTAGTCAGTGGCTTTTAAATCTTATTATGCTCTTCTTGTTGTGGTCTTTATAGCTCATGGGAAGGCACTAGTTGCTCCCAATGTACTCAAAAAGATCAGTTGAAGAGGATGGGCCTGATTCAAGGCCAGTTCGGACAAGTGATAGGCTGAAGGGTAGGCCAAAGTTTCACAACCGCGCAACTTACGTGTATTATCCCCAAAATGCCATACGGTCTAATAGAAAAAAGAAGGTAACAAGGCCTGCGGCTGCACAAATAGTGAAGATGTTGCACGGAAACAATAAGAGAACATCAAAATCAAATGTATGGCTCATGAATTTGATGGATTTTTGTTGTCTTTTTTTTTTCTTTCTTTTTCAAGTTGATGTCCAGATCTAGCTTCTCTTGCTGTAATTTGTCACATTCGTTGATTTTGATTATAATTGGGGCTATGCCTTTTAAATAGAAATACGAGGTTACTTTCCAGTTGTCAGGTTGAGCTGCTTAATTTCAGAAAAGATGCATAACTATGCCACTATTACTTATTGCAGTCTGTGGCTACCAATCTTAGACGCTCTACTAGGAAGAGGAGGACTCCTTCGAATCTTGAACCATACACAGATAGTTCTGGAACAGAAGATAATGACTTAATGGTGAGGCTTATATACGCTTCATAATGTAATACTGAGATGATTTGATCTGGTTTAACTGGATATATTCATTTAACTGGTTTAAGAGCTTTTATTATGGCTGACAACATGCTCAACTTTATTCCAGATTCCTAGGTATCGAAGGTCTAGGAAAAGAAGAGCCAATAACAGTGCTGCCAGCCAAGATGATTTGACACCTCGTCGTCATGGACTAAGACCCCGACGTGAAGGGCTTCGACCTCGACATTCAAGAGAAGGTTCTAGAGAATCTGATGAGGAACAGAGTACATCTGATGAGAAAGGGGCAAATGACGAACCAGAAAATGAAAAAGAAATGGAGGATAATGATGCTGATGATGGAGAGGAAGAAGACGAGGGTGCCGGTGAGGATGATGGTGAAGATGGAGAGGAAGATGATGAAGATGGTGAGGAGCAAGAAGGTAGACGACGCTATGATCTTCGTAATCGTGCTGAAGTCCGCAGGTTCTCTATTGAGCAGAATAAACAGATGCCAAGATCTCCACGTAGAGTACTTCATCAAGGAATGGGAACCAAAGTAGGCAGGGATGCAAGGAGGGGTGGATCGCGAGTTCATAAACGTCATCGCATGACAAGAGCTGATGACTCTGATGACTCCCTTTTAGTAGATGAGCTTGATCAAGGTCCTCCAATACCTTGGGGGAGAGGTGGCAGCAGATCTGGGCCACCTTGGCTGCTTGGAGGACCAGACATCCCAGGGACGACATCATGGGGTTTAAATGTTGCTGCATCTGGTTGGGGTCATCAAAATGATACAGTTTCAAATTTAACTTCTGGTGTTCAAACTGCCGGTCCAAGCTCCAAAGGTGGGGCAGATATTCAGCCTGTCCAAATTGATGAAACTGTAAGTTTTGATGATATAGGTGGTCTGTCTGAATATATTGATGCCTTGAAGGAAATGGTGTTCTTCCCACTGTTGTACCCCGACTTTTTTGCAAGATACAATATTACCCCACCTAGGGGGGTCTTATTGTGTGGTCCTCCTGGCACAGGGAAAACATTGATTGCACGAGCATTGGCATGTGCTGCTTCAAAGGCTGGACAGAAAGTCAGCTTTTATATGCGGAAAGGGGCTGATGTGCTGAGCAAATGGGTTGGGGAAGCTGAGCGACAGTTGAAATTGTTATTTGAAGAAGCTCAGAAGAATCAGCCTTCAATAATTTTCTTTGATGAGATTGATGGGCTTGCTCCTGTTAGATCTAGCAAACAAGAACAGATTCATAATTCAATTGTGTCAACTTTGCTTGCCTTGATGGATGGCCTCGATTCTCGTGGGCAAGTGGTTTTGATTGGAGCAACCAACAGAGTTGATGCCATTGATGGAGCATTGAGGCGCCCCGGGAGATTTGATCGGGAGTTCAACTTTCCCTTGCCTGGTTGTGAAGCGCGTGCTGAAATTCTAGATATACATACTCGTAAATGGGAGCAACCTCCCTCAAAGGAGCTAAAACTGGAGCTTGCAGCTAGTTGTGTGGGATATTGTGGTGCTGATTTGAAGGCTCTGTGCACTGAAGCTGCAATACGAGCTTTTCGTGAAAAATATCCTCAAGTTTACACCAGTGATGACAAATTCATTATAGATGTCGATTCTGTGAAGGTGGAAAAGTATCACTTTTTAGAGGCCATGTCTACAATCACGCCTGCTGCTCACAGAGGCTCCATTGTAAATTCTAGGCCATTATCGCCTGTTGTTTCACCATGTCTGCAAAGTCTTCTGCAAAAGGCAATGAGTATAATTTCTGACATATTCCCTGCTCTAACAGTTTCATCTGATGTCTCCAACCTTTCGATGCTTTCCTATGGATCTGCAGTTTCTCTTGTCTACCGGCCCAGGCTTTTATTGTGTGGTGATGATGGTGTCGGGCTGGTAAATGTCCTAAAATGTCTTTTACCAACCATATTATGGATTATAGGTTAAGTAACTGTAGTCACTGTTTTACTTCTACAGGATCATATCGGGCCTGCAGTTTTGCATCAACTGGAGAAGTTTCCGGTCCACTCTCTAGCACTGCCATCCTTACTTTCTGATCCTGGCGCAAAAACACCTGAGGAGGCATTGGTACACGTCTTTGGTGAAGCCCGGAGAACTACACCATCAATATTGTATTTGCCGCAATTCCATCTTTGGTGGGAGAGTGTGAGTGCACTTTCACTTGGATTTTGTTGATTATCTGGATCTGCTTTTCTGCCAGTGATTTATTATTGTTTACACATTATTATTTTCACTCTTTTTTTGTTATTGCATCGATATACTGCTGTTTGATAATAATGGGAAATAACATTTCTGTTTTTAGGCTCATGATCAACTGAAGGCTGTACTGCGGACGTTGTTGGAAGAGTTACCTTCTGACTTACCCATATTACTGTTGGGAACTTCCTCTATCCCACTTGCTGAGATATGTGATAGTCCCTCATCAATATTCTCTGACCGCAATGTGTAAGTATATCAATATTTCATACGCGCATATGCACACACTCATATATGTGGCTATTATCTGGGTTTATTTTCTTGATTCTGCGCAAAGTTTGACCTGTAAGCTGTGTCCAGTCAAAAACACTTCTCTCAGATGTTTTTATTCTTTGCTTTTTTTCTTGTTATGTTGTCCTGTAATGGTGTGAAATCAGTTTTCTACCTCTTTCTGTTGGGAGCATCAGCGTTCTTTATGGTGTTCAGTTATGGCCAGAAGTTCAAGACACTTTTTCATGATTACCTCTGATAAGAAAATATGATTGAGATCCCTTGGGTTTGCATTTGGAAACTAATCAATACTTCTTACTTATACTACTAGAAGTTCCTATTTCTAACTCTAAATTGTGAACTTACACCTTGAATTCTGAATCGTATCCATTTCCCCAGCCTATATGTTTTGGGTATTGCATTTTCTACCTGACATCTGACTTGGGCTTCCATTAATCTTAGGTGATACTTATGACAGTAAATCCCTTTTTATCTGTAAAATGTCACTTAAAACCCGATTCTACTTTTGCAACAATTTTGTAGACTCTTATATGATATTACAGGATATTTTCAACAATTACTTCTGATGGTCCTTAACAAAAATTAGGTTCATAAAGCTAAATATCAAAAGTGGTTTGTTCAAGAACGTTTTATAACTTGACAAAAATTGATCAAGGGTTAGAATGGAGGTTCCTCATGCATTGTTTTCAATCTTTTTTCATGGAAATTGGAATGAAACAAACAGTCTTTGGTGTGATCAATAAAATTCTGTATGATCGTTTCTGACAGTCTATCTCATTCCGTTTTCTCAGGCAGAATCATTTGTTGTCTTCTTTACTCAATCTTAGCCATTAGTTGCATTCTTTCTGATCCATGATCCTTGCTTAAAAGTTAGTGGTATCCTCTCTTAGTATGGTTTAGGTCGATAATTGTTCTTTTTTTAACTGGCAATCATTCATTTGCCTTTGCAAATTCTCTACTCTTAAGTCTTAACCTTATTGTTTTGATCCATTTCTAATAGGAGATATCTTTAGTAATGCTGTTCTAGTTAAATGCTGTAATATGCTACAATTACCTTTTATTTTTATTTTTTTTATACAGTTTGCATTTAAGCTCACCGTCAGAAGAAGACAGATCTTTGTTTTTTGATCGTCTGATAGAAGCAGCATTGTCAGTTCAATCCGAGAGTCCAGGAAATCATTCTACATCTGATGGCCTTCCTGAACTTCCAAAAGCACCAAAAGTTGCTCCCGGACCAAAGGCCTCTGAGTTAAGGGCCAAAGCTGAAGCACAAGGGCACGCTCTTCGCCGGCTACGCATGTGCCTTCGCGATGTCTGCAATCGGTGAGAGATACCTGATTATTTGATATTTGATGTTTATCCATGTCAAATTCATAATAACAACATTCTGATGTAGATGCAGATACCTAATGTTCTTATGACTAGTTGGCTGATGTACATATTTTGCTTAATTTGCTTATGATTCCAGAATGATATTACACCAAGGACTCCCATACCATCCTTAATTGATATTGATAAACTTTATGTTTTCTTAGGCTCCATTTGGATGGAGGGATTTAGGTATGGATTTTAAGTCCACAATCTAAATCCACTCCACTTGTGAGAATGGATTTCAAATACTTAACATATTTTTTTAGTTAAAATTGTGAGAATTTTAAATCCTCATTAAGACCATGTCATTTGAAATCCATGTATTTTTAAATCATTTCATTTGAAATGCCTCCTCAAATCAAATACCCCTATCCAAACACAACCTAATATTATTTCCACGGCTTAATCTACTGTCATTTCATTATTACTTCATAAATATCTAATTCTTTTATCTTTTATTACAGTATTCTGTATGATAAGCGGTTCACTGCCTTCCATTTTCCAGTCACGGATGAAGACGCACCAAATTATCATACAATAATCCAGAATCCCATGGACATAGCTACTTTGCTGCAGCGTGTCGACAGTGGAAAATATATCACGTGCAAATCATTCCTGGAGGATTTCGATCTCATTTTAATTAATGCCAAGGTGCGTATTCAATTAATACTTGCAACTTAATATGCCACTAAGAAAGGAAAACCTAAGTTACACGTTTTGCATGTTGCATAATGCAAATATTTAGCTATGTTGAAGGCGAGTTTGGTTATAATTCTATTCTTAATGTGTAATTTAACATTTTTGGAATATACTGCAACAGTTTTTGGAATATAAGGTGTCATTTAACATTTTTCTATTGGCTTGATCCTGAACATTACCTAATGGATAATCAATCTGATCTATCAGTATCTTTACCTTTTACTCCCCAATTGTGGATGCTTATATAGGAATCGTTCGACTCATTATTCTGACTTTTTTTCTTTCGTAGAAATATAATGGGGATGATTACAATGGAGCAAGAATCGTCAGCAGAGCACATGAACTTCGAGACGCTGTATGTTCAACTACCATTTGGTGACCTACTTCTTTAGCTGGAGCCTTCAATCCATTTAATGCAAATAGTATCACTTTTTCAGGTGCACGGTATGCTATCCCAGATGGACCCTTCCTTGGTTACATTTTGTGACAAGATTGCCGATGAAGGAGGTCCCGTTTCCTTGTCTTCTGATGTAGACGGGGCTGCACTTCCACAAACTCCCATTATCCAGATGATGTCCGTGACCAGGGCTAGTGCTCGTCTTCGTAATGTGCAGCCTGAAGTTAATCTGGATCAAAGCTATGAAGCAATGAAAAGACCAAAGAAACACGTTGATGCCTCTCAAACAGGTATTTTTTTATTTTTTTTTGAAGAATCTCAAACAGGTATTCTTCAGTTTCATGGAAAAAGCAAAAAAAAAAAAAAAAAAAAAAAATCCCTATTTTTTGGAAGTTTTCTTTTTGAATTCGGTCCCTGTGCTTAATAGCTCATTCAAGTGACCAAATGTTAATGCAAATGCTCGATTTTACAAATACCCTAATTATGTAATTCTGACAAAATTGAAACAACCGACATCCGAAGAAATTATAGTCAATTCAAATTCTATTTTTTTTTTAATTATTAATTGAAGTTTTATTTGCCAAAACTAAAAAATTCATACTATTAGATTGCAATTATGTGATCCTTTGAACAACAATCTAGTCAAACTGCTCATTTCTTGAGAACTAATGGTTGATAACTTTGTTTATGGGGGCAGAAGAGGCATTGGACGTTGATTTAGCTCCACCATCAAAGCCATCGGAAGATGAAGAAGTAAACGGCAGTGATGAGCCAAATTTGGAAGAATCAGTTGCTGATGAAAACGATCACGAGAAAACTAATGGTATCAGTGAATGCATGCCAGAAGATGTTACCATGTCGGACGGAGAAACCTCAGGTCAAGTAGAGTCCATCAAACAGCGTTTCATGGAACTTTCGACAGATTACAACATTCCGCAGCTTGAAAGATTGTACATGCGAGCAGTAAAAGGCGTTTTTGAAACAAAAAGTAGGGTTAAGGTCGAAGATCTTAAAGCTTCAATTTTACGTTTTCTGATGGAGTTTGCTGAGGATCAGTCTTGAGAAGTTATAGTGATCTGATCTCCCTACAGTTTTCCAATTTGATGAGAACTTGAGTAAATTATTCGTTGAAATCTCTCCCTCCCTCTCTCTCTTCACAGGTCTAATGCAAGTTGGTCATCACTATATACGAGGAAATCTTTGAATATACTGTATACTTGTTTCATGCAAGTTGATCATTATTTATTACTCATATAATCATATTCATTTGGTATGGATTTGTGAGAGAGAAATTAAATTGCTAGAAAAAAATTGACATAATAATTTAAACTTTTATATTATATCGCGCTATCTCTCTCATCATACATCTTCTCACTACATTAGGTTTTGATTCAAATTAAGAAGGCAGTGATAGCCATGAGAAGCAAAGTAATTTCTCTTTGCAACTTTTTTACACTTAATCATCATTTCATTCATTCAAATTATCACTTGTCCTACTTCCATCATATCATTACATTACAGTTAGCTCATCAGATCCCACCAATGCCTAGCACATCTTTCCATTGCTGTCACATCAGGACTCCCACCATCCAACAACGTCCCTTTCAAGCTTTGATTCGCCTCAAGGCAATGTAGGCTAACAATCGGTATCCTACGAACATAATCACCAACATGGCGACACTCATTGCTGGGTGTATTTGGCCACGAATGTCATCTTCGATGAACCTGCAGCTGGCTCTATCGTGTCTCCCTGTTGAGCAACCGAGCAATGAGGCTATGCTTTCCCCGTCCCCATATTGGACGTCGATAAGCAACCTATAGCTATAAAACGTAGACGAAACGTACTTTATCCATGACATGAAAGATGGCACCTTGTGCACATAGTACCCGCCTGTCAGGACAAATGCCAACATTGTCACTGTGACCACAGTCGAAGCTTGCTTAGCATCCATGATCAAAGCACCTAGCGCAAGCCCAAGGCCAATGGAGACGAGCACGTATCCAAGAAGGACGATGAGAGTTAAAACGAAAGACGATAGGTCGGGTTTAAGCCCCGTCATCCAGTACGTTATGGAGAGGAACAATGTCGGGAGAATGAGCTCCATCGGTAGGTCACCCGAGATCCTTGCCATGAAGTACGACGATAGGGTGTACATACCCGATGCTCTTTCCTTCATGAAGATCGCTTGTTCTTGAGGAAAGGCGAAAACTGCATTAAAAGACGGGAACACACCCCAAAAGATGGAGATGAAGAAGAGAAGACCGAGACGGTCTTGGATATCCCTATAATCCGAGTGCCACCACATGAAACCAGCTAACAACGAGGCCGTGATCACTTGAAAAACGCGCAATGAGTTAAATGTTTCGTGCTTTCTTTCTTTCAGGTTTCGTTGGAGTAGAATTGAGAACTGGTTGAACCAAGTCGAGACATGCCTCACAAATCTGCATTTCTTCGAAGAGGGATTTCTAGGCAACTCTCTCGCCACCACAATTGGAGTGTCCATACACGCTGTTTTCACCTTCGATGCAAGTACATTGTTGTAAGAAGAGACAAGAGCTTGTCTTACATTGGGCCTCTCTCTTTCACTAAAGCCATCAAGCTGACACACCCCTGCATAAATCACAAAAAATATAGATTTTAGTCACGTCTCATCGTATCTTACATTTCGAAATTTCACCAAAATTTACGGGGGTAAATGTCATCATTTCAACATTATGTCTTCATGTACAAATCAAGACAAGATGCCATATCACAAGCATACGTAGATGGAAAAGAAAGCGATATAATTAGTAAAAACAGAAAGACACTACATATCAGATATTATGATCTGTATATATTAAACAGAAATGAGCTAATTAGAGCTGTTGAATGTTGATAGTGAGCTGGGAGTCCACTCAACATAATGGCTGTAATGGATCCTGGTCCACCATTGATATCCACTTTCCAAATTATTATTAATTAAACCAACCAAAAAAGGTTTCCATGGTGG
Source organism: Galeopsis tetrahit (assembly GCA_963675135.1). Lineage (NCBI taxonomy): Eukaryota > Viridiplantae > Streptophyta > Magnoliopsida > Lamiales > Lamiaceae > Galeopsis > Galeopsis tetrahit. The sequence continues at coordinate 50,849,609 of OY776131.1, read as the reverse complement.
AACAACAGGACAACCTTAACACGTCGTGTTCGTCTCGGCACTTTCCATTTATGCTTTGATTCTTTCCCAGATGATTTTACAAGGGAAAGGCAACATATGTGCTGTGTGATATTTTCCAAGAGTCTTAGATGTTTGCAAGAATTCAGACGAGATAGAGAAATATACTAAACAAATGTGCCAAGTGTGTGTTTTACTAAGTGTGATGGTGGGCCATTGATGATGAACTACATGCATCAGTGTTGTTAAGAAAAAAGTATTAAAATCGCACCAACTATATGGTATCTAACGCAAGCAATGCTGTCACGTTTCTCATAATCCACACTACAATAATTGTGTCCAATCAGAGTAATTAAATTTACACAACAAACCTATACTTTTTATCTTTGTTTAATATTCACCTAAACAGAACAACCTTAATAAACAAACAACATAGAGCATACATGTCAACTTGCTATTTCACAGCGGCCCTTTTTACAATTAAAAAAAAAGATTATAGAAATGAATTCAAATTAGAGTGATGTCCCCTCAATCCATTCTTGAAAAATTCCCGGAACCATTTACGTCATAGATTCAAAATCAATCCTTATGACTCAGTGACTCACTATCAACTATTGGCAAACATTTCCAGGTGCTCATGCGTACATTCTTGAAACAAATTATTATCTAAAATGGAGTATTGTTTTTTCATAAATTTGCTATTACAAATTTTAAACATAGTCTCGAATCCTACGAGCCAAAACGAAGTCGAAAGCCATGAAAGGTGTAATAAATTCCTTATCTTGATATTGGGCTTGTATAGGTACTAGCTAGGCCATCCTTTATTCATTGTAAAGTACTACTATGATTATGTATGTGCATGTATCAATCCAAAAATTTAAAGATTATGGAGGGTGGGAAGGGGCGGCCACACCAAGTGCAGCTACCTCCACTCCACCCTACTCTACTCTAGCTACCCCATTATATGCATGCATACATATGTATATATATATTCGTCACATTTCAATTAAACTTAGTCTGTGATTGTTTTATATAAACAAAATTGTTCAGTTATGTTTTTTTACATGTCTCAGTTAAAACTAATGTCACATTTCAATCAAAGTTGGTGGCAAGTTTTATCTATGTGCCCACTTATAAAGTGCTACTAGTGCACATGAACACCCCCCCCACCTCTCTCTCTCTCTCTCTCTCTCTCTCTCTATGTATATATATATATATATATATATATATATATGATATGAAAATTTCAAGAATTAAATTATCATAAGATGGTCATCTGAGTAACAACTAACAACCATAACATGTCACTCTCATAATCTTTCACTATAGTGACCGGTCAAAATAGCCTATGGATATGTCAACTTTCTAATTAAAAAAATTCAACTCCCCATCATACCAAAGCTGGCATTTTCAATAATGCAGGTCTACTCCCCTACCCAAAATGCAGTGTTCATATTAGTTCAATTTGTTTTTGGGTCCTATGCTATGTATATAAATATATTTGATGGAGAAATTTTGGTGAATTCTTTAAGCATAAAGAATCAAATTAAATTGGAGAAGAAATTAAAAGTTGAGTTGATTCCATGTTTCCAACATAATAGCTAAGATCCTAATATTTATGTTTCTTAGTTGAGTTGCTTTTTGCCTTACAACGAATCCATGTGACACTAACTCCCACCTCAACATGTTTTCTCTAAAAAAAAATTAAAGATTCTTAAATAATTTTGTCTTAGAGATAAAAATACATGCATAGTACTAAAATTTATGTATTAAAATATAGGAAATTGGATAACCACACATCCAAATCACTAAAAGGAAGTGGGCATCATGAGACGAAATGGCTAATGAGGAAAAAAGTGGAAAGAAAAAGACAGGAGCTAGACACGTGGTGTGAGGCCAAATTTTATACATTTCCCCCATTCACTATGTGTGTTCAATATGCATTACTCATTATGTTCCTATACAATTCTTCCCAATGTACCACCTTTTCATCTCACCAAAAGTCATAAATACATCACCGCCTCCTGCGGGGCCACCAGAGCGGCAGGCCCCTCTATTAATACTGCATCGAGCGAGCATTAAACGACGTCATCAATTAACATGCATGGTCACACTAAATGTAAGAATATAAGATCATAATCGAACAATTATGATCCCGACTCTTGTTTGTACACTATCAAAATGGTTACCCCACCTACCCTGCGTGGGACACCTCAGAAGTCTATTTCATGCAGTTAGCAAGAATCGAACTCGCATCATTACCTGCAAGTTCAATCTAAACATTTCCAATTCCACACTCAGTTTTTCAACAATTTGAACTATTGGGGTCGGCGGGTAGGAGACTTAAATTATATATGAATTACTGTAGTTTGAATTTGAGACAGCTATAAATGTCGGGTATCCCTCTCACAACCAACTCTCACTAGTGTTAATCCACAACTTGTGCAGACATATTTGAAATCTAGTGATCAAAGTCGTCCAAAATTTTCCCTCAATGCGTCAACGAGTCTCAATTTCTTGATGGAAAGTTGCAAATAATGAAGATGGCCCATGTATTTAATTGTGAAAATGACAATATAGAATTTAGACTACGTTTATAGTGCAAAGGAAAAAGACTATGATGAGGAAGACTTTTTTTAAATCAGATTTATATTTTGTGGTCTAAAATTAATGAAATGAATTACAGATGAAAAGTATGAAAGCCTATTTATTTGCCTAATCTAAGTTACAATACAACTATTGACAAAATTATATGGGCACATTAAATGCACTTTTAACTTTTGCACAAGAAAAAAACATATTTAAGTCACATGATTCCCCACCAAAATCGTACTTCGTATTTCCAAAATGCATACCTAGTGAAAATTCTTAGGCTTATATTATCCACTAGTTCTCCTTGCTTATGAGATCCAAACTTCTATTTTTGGGTATTTCAAAAATATACAAGAGCAGAAATTTACATAATATAACAAAATTGGTAAGTTACTGCAGTCAAATTTGTGACGTTAATAAATGAAAAATGAGTCAAGTTGCAAAAAAAAAAAAATCACACTAAGAAACAATAGCAAATACGTTGAGAGTTTCAAGTCATAGTCATTGTCTAAGGCCAATAAATGTGTGCTTGATTTCAGACAAAATCGCCCTCAAGTATTGTGTAAATTCTAACCCCCAGCTCAATTCAGACACTTTTTTTTTTGCAAACGAAAATGATTATTTGCAAATCAATTAATTTCAAGACGTGGGTCCTTTCCATTTAGGCATACTAAAATTTCAAGAATTGGATTAATTCAGATGGAGCCATTTTCTAAAAACTCAATGTGCCACGTCATACACTTAAAAAAACGTAGAAAAAAATTAAAATCCCGTGTAATACTATAAGCAAAGGAAATAAAGAGATAAGATTGAGAAAGACATACCATTAGCAAGATCAAGCATAAAATCAGCTGGATTCATGGGAAAAGTGGGTGCAAATCCAACGCTTTCAAAGTAGTTCATAGCCTCCCCTCTTTTTCCAAAGTAAATACACCTCCCTTCCGACAACACAAGCAATTCATCAAACATCTGGTAGACACGGCTGGACGGCTGATGCACCGACATCACCACCGTTTTCCCCTTCGCCGCCAGCCCCCCCAGCGTCGCCACCAGCCTGTACGCCGCCGTCGCGTCCAGCCCCGACGTCGGCTCGTCCAAAATCAGCAGACTCGGGTCGATTAACATCTCGTGCGCTATACTCACTCTCTTCCTCTCCCCGCCAGACACCCCCCGCACGAAGCTGTTTCCGATTATCGTGTTCTCGCATTTCGACAGCCCCACCTCCGCCATAACCGCTTCCGCCACCGCGATTTTCTCCTCCCGTGTCTTGCTGCTCGGGAGGCGCAAAAGCGAGCAGAAAACCAGAGTCTCCCGAACCGTTAAGTGGGGGTATAACACGTCATCTTGCGCCACGAACCCGGTTCTTTTCAGAACCGATTTCGTCAATTTCCGGTTGTTGAACAGCACTGTTCCGGACAAACCGTGGTGGAGGCGGCCGGCGAGTGCGTTAAGCAGAGTTGATTTGCCGCTACCGGAAGGACCCAGAATCGCGAGTACTTGGCCCGGCTCCGCCGTGCCGGTGATTCCGTTGAGTATCGTCCGCGCCGTGACCGGATTCTCGACGTCCGGCGGGTGGGGCGGGCGGAATATTCCCCTTATGGTGGTGGTTTTGGATCTGGCATTGTTGCCATGCAACTTCACTCTGTAGGAAACATCTATAAACTGCAGAATTGAAACACACACAAGGGTTTCATCAAATAATTAATATAAAATTGATTAATTTCACAAATAACAAAATAAAATATTAAGTACTACCTTTACCTTGAGTGTGATTGGGGAAGAAGGTGCAGTTTGATCAGTTTCAGAAAACATTTGGATTAATCCGGCTCTTGTCTTTTATCAACTTTGTTTTTTTTTTTTTGGTTTTAGAAAATGAATTGTGAAATAGTAGTAGTACTAAAGCTGAAAGAAATAAATTGATGAGAGAAGGGGGAGGAGGGCGGGTCTATTTATTTGATTTGGAGGTGTGGGTGAGTGCCACTCTAAACTCAAAGTTATACACGTGGCGCCATCACCTTTCACGACATACCTCATCTGTCTACTCACCCTTTTTATTATATTAGTAGTATTTTCTAAATTCAATTTAAGTCATTTTTCATTTTTTTCTATTAATTCTCTCGACTCAAATATATATTTTAATAAATCAGCTGGCTTCAGTTCGACGATGTACGTATAACAATTTTAATTTCATCTCATTCAATTAGACTCGTTTATGAGTTAATTTGAACAATGTTTTCATTTCGTTAATATAATTAGGTTGAAGTTCGACTTAATAAATCGATGAAACATTTTTAACATGGTTGTTGTAATTTAATTGTTAACACTTGATCAAATTGTGTACGTACTGATCTACGAACTCATCCTTATATACATCCGTTGCCAACATCGTCGATCTAATTACGTCTTTGTTGGAGAATCTATCAATGTACGTAGAAAGTCCGGAGATCATTGAAGCTAGCTACTCTTTCTGTCGTCATCGGCATCGAGCTAGGACTTCAAACACCGACGACCATAGCATATATAGCCGCCACCGTGCACTTATAACGGCCAGAGGTTTTCATAATTGTTGTTGCTATAGTGGTTGTTCAAATAGGTTGATTTGTTGATCCTTTTAATTTTTCTGTTTTTATGGCTTTTAGATTTTAGTTTTTTACTCTTCTTTAGGTTCTAGATGTGAGGTTCTCCACATCTTGTGCGATTTTCATCCTTTATGTGAAGTTCTCTTCATTTTTTTACAATTATGTTTTGTTTGGGGATAAGTTGTTTTTGTTGTATATAATTAGGGTTGCACGTGCAAGCAGTCACGGGATAACCTGAAACGTGGACTCAGGGTTGTTCCAGTGAACTAGAAGGTTAATTTTACTTTTTTTCTTCATTTTTCACTCTTAGTCATCTATTTAATTTGAGTTTGAATTTCTATTTTATATAGAAAATTTAGCACTTTGTATAGTATTTATGTGTTTTTAATGATATCCTTAAAAAATTGTAAACTCTCAATATTCTTTTAGTAACGCATCTCTAAAAAAAAGTGATAAACTCTCATCATTCTTTTTGTAACGCATTTTTAAAATTTAATTTCCATCGATCGATCATATCTAAAGACACAAATGGTGGCGATTAGCGAGGTTCCACCTTTTATGATGAAAAATGTTACACATTTCAAAGATTATCAATATTCACAACTTGATTTCATCTTATACTTTAAAAGAATCATAATGCACCATTTCTAGAAATAATGTACGTATAAAAGGTGGAACCCCAAGGTGAATTATTCACAACTTTATTTCATCTTATATTGTAGAATAGAGGATTGTAATGTGAAATTATATATATATATATATATATATAGATGATACGTGTATGTTTATAGATTGAATTTTCCATGCATCTTACTTGAAAGAAGGTACTAGAATATTAAAGATAGAGAAGGGGGGGTTGGACAAGTACAAGAGAGAAAGGCACCGCTCAACACCAACTATGGGAAGACACACACATTAATGAACAACTAATATAATATTATATACATACATAGATGCATGTTTTTCTGTACATACAAATCTGGATAATTAATGTAATTAATACTCCACGTACTGTTATAAGTTATTATAGTGGGTGGAAATAAAGAGGGGTGTGTATATATATTTTTTGAGAGTGAGATCAGTTACGAAGTCAAATCTAATCGAAAGGGAGCTTAATTATGAATAATAAATTTTAATATTATATAAATACTTCAAATTAATACCCTTTTTCTCCCTCCCCATAACTTGAATCCAAGTAACTAAGGCCTAGGCAGTGGTGCTCTAACCACTTGAGCTATCCCACTTTGTCAAATACTCCAAATTAATACGGAGTACTCCGTAGATTGCAAGCAATTAAGTACGTGTTTTAAAAATTAAAATAGAGTATATTATATTAGTATAAAAATAAATTACTGCAAGTACAATTTGTATTACGTTAAGGACAGTAACACACGCTTAATTTTTTGGATAAAGACGCAGGTCGCAAGGCCAAATATTATGCTACTATACTAGGTCAAAATATATTACAAGGCTAATTTGTTATTATAAAACAAAATATTCTGAAATGCTTTGCAACCCACAATTTTTTTGAGTCATTATTGTCCTTATAATAATACAAATTGGAACATATGAATCATCTTCATTTCTTTTGATAAATTTTTTGTAGTAACATATTTTAATCTTGTAGTAAGACATTCACTCCTTGTATCTACATATAAAAATAATAATAATTATTACAAAAAAAAAATTTAATTCAACGTCGGTTGAATTTACACTAAAGGAAAAATGTAAATTGATTACTCATTAAAGTACCTAACCTTGTTGCAATTCTACCGAAAGGGTTGATTGTCACGTTAATAGTAAATGTATTGTCGAAAAATAGCTAGGTAGTTTAATCAACATTAAAATGACCCAATTTTATTAATATAATTTGAATAAGACATATTATAATGATAGTCATAATTGTATTGGTGTAGTAATTATTGGAATGATACTGAGTTGTACATGTTACTAATTAAATATCGATTAAGTAACTTTATTTAGGGATTCTTTGATGATAAAATTATGTAGAGCAACTCCATTGTATATCAATTATCAATTGTAATATTAGTATTTAAATGTACATAACATTTAAATTATACAAACTTTTGTTATATATGGATTATGTATATAGTGTCTGACGTACAATGTACTAAATCTATAAATAGTAGATTATACAATTACCACTATTTATAGTATTTACAAATTTATATATTAAATGGATTTGTGGCGCCCAAAGTCCAAAGTTGTTAGCATACCACATATATTTAATTATATAAACCATGCACTCTCACCCAAAATTGGGCCAAATGAGGTGTTCATCTTTTTCTATAAAAGGGGTGGTGAAATTCATGATATCTATAGTTTATTTTCTAGGGGAAGAATGGGATTTTTTTTCTTTCTCTAACACTGTGGGGAAGAATGAGATTAATCACAACAAAAATTCACAAAAATTGTGTGTAGGTTTTGTGAAATGTATACCAATTTCATTTAAAAATACAGTATTATTTTTCCTTAAAAAATAGTGTGATAAAATTTTATTAAAAAGGACAATGTTTTTGTTAAAGGGTGACTATCACCTTCCCTTTAAAATATTATCACCCTTTATTTAAACCTTATTACTTTTTCCTTAAGACATGATGTGCCCTTCGGGCAGGTTGAGAATTGAGACTTCGGCCAACTGAGTTTTGTACGAATTTGTGGGTTAATAAAAAGGGATTCGTCTCCAAATCAAATTTGTGAAACAATTTTACATAAAATTTATTTTAATATATATATAATTATATAAAACATGACAAAAAGTTTAAATTCATTCTCATAAAAAATGGACTAAAAAAGAGTACTTCCGCTAAAAGGTGGAAATTCACGATGTAGATATGTAATATGTATTCATATCAATTTAATGTAGCCATCATGAGCCAAAACTCCACCGCCTTCATATGCATCATCAGGGATTTCAACGCTATACGCTGTGGGGCGGAAAGGGAGGGAAGAGGGCAACAACAAAACCACAGGGACACGATGGCTTTTGATGGCTTTATCAAAGGCACAAACTTGATTGATCTCCCACTCCACGGAAGAAAATTTACTTGGTACAAGGCTGATGGATCGTGCAAGAGCAAGCTGGACAGAGCCTTGGTAAACCATCACTGGCTCAACCAGTGGCCCAACACACACTTAAGAGGCCTAAGACGTTCAGTCTTCAATCATTGCCCTATCCTCTTGGGGATCAAAGTGAAGGATTGGGGCCCAAAACCGTTTCGCAGTCTCAATGCCTGGTTCACACACCCAGAATTCAAAAGCTTTGTCAAAGAAAAGTGGGATAGCTACCAAATCCAAGGATGGGGAAGCTATGTCATCAAAGAGAAGTTGAAAAGGCTCAAGGCAGACCTGAAGGAGTGGAATACCAACACTTTCGGCATAATCGACCGTAATATAGAAACCCAATGAGCTGAAATCCAGAAGCTGGATACAATTGATGAAGTTTTCGGGCTTGAGGAAACGGAGATCATAAACAGAAACAGGGCAGCTGCACTGCTAATACGGGAATTTAAAAAAAAGAGCATGATCAACTACCAGAAAGCAAGATGCAAGTGGGTAATGAAGGGTGATTGCAACACCCGCTTCTTCCACAACTACATTAACAGGAGAAGGAAAAGAAATGAGATCCTTGGCCTTATGGTAGGAGGAGAATGGAGCGAGGAAGTTTCAGCAGTGAAAAATGGGGTCTTCGAACACTTCCAGAGCCACTTCAGAAACCAAATAAATGCTAGACCGGTCCCAGCAACAGGTTTTGCAAGGAAACAGATCTCAACCACAGAAAACGTCATGCTCATAGCTCCATTTTCGAAGGAAGAAATACGAGAAACCATAAGTGAATGCGACAACACGAAAAGCCCCGGACCAGATGGCTTCAACTTTGGATTTCTAAAGGAGTTCTGGCATCTACTGGAAAATGATTTCACTCAACTCATGGAGGAGTTCCACACCCATGGACGATTGGTGAAGGGTTCCAACCCTACCTTCATCGTGCTCATCCCCAAGAAAGAGGTTAGTACGGACTTGAACGACTTCAGACCAATTTCCCTTGTGGGGGGAATTTACAAGATCATAGCAAAAATCCTGGCGAAAAGGCTTGGCTCTGTCTTACCATCCATAATCTCTGACGCTCAATCTGCCTTCATTGGAAAGAGGAATATCTTGGACAGTGTGGTCGTCTTAAATGAAGCGATCGATGAAGCAAAACGAGAAAAAATAGTACGTGCATTCTTCAAGATTGACTTTGCAAAAACCTATGACTCGATCGACTGGGGTTATCTCGAACTCATGATGGAGAGATTCAATTTCCACCCCAAATGGAGAAAGTGGGTGATGGAGTGCGTGACAACAGCAACGGCTTCGGCCCTAGTAAATGGCAGTTCATCTGGAGAATTCAAAATGGAGAGGGGCCTAAGGGAAGGGGACCCTCTGTCCCCTTTCCTGTTTCTGATAGCCGCAGAAGGATTGAGCATCCTTATGGATAGGGCAACAGAAGAAGGAATGTACAAAGCAGCAGAAATCGGACGGAAAAAAAATCAGAATCTCACATCTACAGTTTGCGAATGATACAATTCTCATGGGGGACGCAAGCCTGGAAAACGCATGGATCATGAGACGAGTGCTACGAAATATGGAATTGATGTCTGGGTTGAAAATAAATTTTGGGAAATGCTCGATCATAGGCGTAAATGTGGAAGACACTACACTTAGTGATATGGCGGAGCTCCTAGGGTGCAGAGTTGATACCACTCCTTTCACATACTTGGGAATGAGAGTCGGATCGAATCACATGAGAACGGTGGAATGGACCTCGATTGTGGAGAAAATTAAAAACAGGCTAGCACGATGGGACGACAAGAAGATCTTGATGGGTGGCAGGATCACGTTGTTGAATTCAGTTATCTCTTCTCTTCCGACATACTATCTGTCTTTCTATCTTATACCAAAGAAAACCATGAGTGAGATTGTGAGACTACAACGTAATTTCCTTTGGGGGGGGCGGGAGCACCGGGAATAGAGTAGCATGGATTGAGTGGAAAAGAGCCTGTAATACGAAACAATTAGGTGGGCTAGGGGCTAGGGGTTAGGGATATTAGAATTTTCAACAAAACTCTACTGGAGAAATGGGGATAGAGATATCTAAATGAAAAAAAATAGCTTGTGGGTTAGGATTTTGAGATCTAGATATGGGAATGTATGGGGGGCGGCTTTGGTCTATTCCCAACAGGGGGGGTGGGGGTGGGGGGTGCGGAGGGTATCACTATGGTGGAGGGATATCTTAAAAGTGATAGATGAGGGCAATGGGGACTGGTTCCATGGAAATCTCTCCAATGTACTAGGGGATGGGAGAAATACTTTCTTTTTTGGGAGGAGAATTGGACGGGGGAGGGGACTCTAAAAGATAGATTTAGGAGATTGTACCAGATTAGCATAAACAAAAGAAAAACAGTGGGAGAAATTGGTAGCTGGGAGGGAGAGTCATGGAATTGGACATGGAGATGGAGAAGAGCTCTCTTTGACAGGGAACTAACTTCTTTTAACGATCTGATATATGTGATGGACAGGTTCAAACCCAAGGACGGAACAGAGGACTCGTGGAAATGGATGGAACCAAACACGGGGAAGTTCTCCACAAAAGCAACGTATTCGACCTTGTTCAACCAGAGCCAAGACACTCGACCGGACGACAGACTGATCCAAGGGTTCACAAGCATTTGGAAGAACTTTGCACCTTCGAAAGTCAAGGCTCACGCATGGAGGCTCTTATGGGGAAGACTGCCAACGCGATCCAACCTCAGAAGACGAAACATCCTCAACCAAAACGATGATCTAAGGTGTGTACTATGTGGGGTAAGTGAAGAAACCGAGAAACATATTTTCCTGGAATGCCCCCAAGCATACCAAGTTTAGATGGACTGTGTGGATTGGCTCAAGATACCGTCAGCACTACCGTCGGAATTACTAGACAATTTCCTTGGTTTTGGAGGCCTTATCAAAGGAAGAAACGGGAAGAAGATCGCCACATGTACTTGGTTATGCGTGGTATGGCTCATATGAAAATGGAGAAACGCAGTCCTCTTCAGAAACGAGGTTTTCTCGACCACCAAGGTTAAGGAGGATCTAAGGGCAAGATTTTGGAGCTGGTTCACAGTCAAATATCCCACTCGAAACACTTCGCCCTTCAAGGTTTGGGTGACAGACCAACTCAAGTGCATGGTCTGAGACACTAAGTACTTTATACTTTTACTGCTTTCTTTCTGATGATTAAACTTATACACTGAACTATTCAGGTATTTCTTATACCCAATATTAATACAATTCCTTTTACCGATAAAAAAAAATGTAGTATTTCATTATGTATGTACACATATATGTGTCTATATATTGATATGATGTCTTTAAATTCGTTAAGTGACAAAATTTAATTTGTATTCAAACGATCTAAAATATACTTCAATATTATAACTTTTTTTTAGATAATATTAGTCGATGTTTTATACCACGTTAGTTCTTATCATTTCCTTATAAATGAGGCGGTTAATGTCTGTCTTGTCTTATTCCTATTAAAATAATTTGTGAAAATGCCTTAATCTTTTCTCAAAATTGATGTTTATCCCCCAAGTTTGTTGCAAAAATTAAAAGTGCTAATTGTTCAAATTTTTACACTTTAGCTCTTATCATTTCCAAATCAGATTTGTGAAACGATTTTACATAAATTTTTACTTTTTAATATATATAATTATATGAAATACGACAGATAATTTAAATTCATTCCCACAAAAAATGGTACTGAAAAAGAGTATTTCCGCTAAAATGTGAAAATTCACGATGTACTTCCTCCTGTAAAATTTTGCTCACTTCTTTTTTATATGTGTTTTTCAAAAAATCATATTTTAATTATTAAAAATATATGTGGAATAACTAGTAAAGAATATTGTCGGTACATATTCAGTCTTGTTAATAAAGTAGAAAAAATAATCAAAATTTAATTATTTAAATAGAATAAACATATATTTTATGAACCAAAAAATAGGTATGAGCAAAATTTTACACGACACGACGTAGGGAGTATATGTTTGTATCAATTTAATTTAGTATTTCATTATATACGTTTATACACGTATATGTGTCTATATATAGATATTGTCCCTTTAAATTCGTTAGGTTCGTTAGGTGACAATACTTGATTTGTATTCCGACCATCTAAAATATACTTTTGTATTATAATTTTTTAAAGATAATATTGGTCAAAATTTTATACTCGAGTTCTTATTTTTTTTCTTATACATGAGGCGGTCCGATTCTTTCTCAAAATTGATGTTTGTTTGTCCCCTTAATTTGTTGCAAAAATTAGAAGTATTTTACCTCTTATCATTTCCTTATAAAAGAGGATGTCTAGTGTTATTTTGTCCGCTAGAAAAATAAATTGTAAAAATACTTTTTTTCTCCTTAAAAATTGATGCTTCGGTCGAAAAAAATGCACCTTCTACCCCGTGAAACCCCTTCATTACCTTTCACTTAACAACAGTTAATTTATATGCACTCAATTACACCATATAATTAATATAGTTTAGATTCTAAAATGTGTGGATAATTTGTTTAAAGTTTTTTTTTTCTTCATAAACAAATTTGTGCTTATCTAAATTATATACTCCCTCCCGGTTATAGTTATTTAAATATTTACTATTTACACGAGTTTTAATTTAGAAATTGTTTATAAATATTAATTAAAGATACAATTACTTTTTGGAAAAGATAGTATAATTATTTCTATTTTATTGAAGATAAATTTTTTTGTTAATGTGAAAAAATTAATGATATGTGAAGTAAATAAAAGATGTTTGATGAAGATATTTAAAGAGTAAGGGGTTGCTTTTTCCAAAAGAAATTTTACTTAAATATGAGATAAATATTTTTAACAAATGTTCCAATAAGTATAAACAAAATGAAGTAGATTTTATCCAAAAAAATCTACTTAACTAAAGCTCCCATAGAATTCTACATACATCAAAACGTCTCTAAATTAATACTGTCCTAACTGAATTTTTTTATTAATTTAGAGATTTTTTTATCAATTTAGAGAGGTATTAATTAATCTATAAATTAATATGTAATTAATTAATAGAGATATTTATATTCAACGAACTTAAACTTAATTACATAAAAAATACATGAATAGTATTAGGTATTTTTTGAACAAACATGAATACTAAATGGGTTGGTCTGCTATGGACTCGAGTGCATGTTGTGCACCCTAGTCCATGTTGCACTTTTCAGTTACTGACTTACACTTTTTGGTAAATGGTGTTGCACTTTTCAATTATTAAACTGTATAAGTAATAATTAAAAAGTGCAACACCATTACCAAAAAGTGTAAGTCAGTAAACTGAAAAATGCACATGGACTAGGGTGCACAACATGCACTCGAGTGCATAATAGACTTTATCATACTAAATATATAGATACTTGAATCTAGTTATTTGATGTACATCAATTAAATTTGTCAACAAACATGAATTTTAAATATACAATGAACTTGAAGAATCTAATTATTCAATGTACTTTGAACTAAATATTAGGAACATGAATCTAGATATTTGATGTACTAAAATGAAAATATTGTTGATACCATAATTAAAAACCGGAAGAGAATTAATTAATGAAACAGGGGATGATACAAATAACTTAAAAGGATTAAGAGCATTTGTTTGTTTTTTTTTTTTCTTTTTGTACTCTTTTGGCAACAAAAGGTGAATGATCGAGGGAGAACTTATCTAGTAATTTTACAGAATTATCAAATGTGTTTTAAATTAATAAACATGTATCAAATTAATATAACTTCTAGGACTCTTAAATGGTAAAACATAACCGTTACACAATTATTTGCACCAAATTTTTAATATATAAATTTAAAAAATGTGTAAAAAAAAGGAGTGTTGAAGATAATTTTGTAAACTTTTATAATTAAAGTAAATAAAATTATTGAATTTAGTATAAAAATAATGACATTTTGTATAAATATTTGAATATTGTGAGAATTAAATTTATTTAAGATATTATTTTTTAAATGAGATGTACAGACAATTACAGAACGGGCGACTAAGACAATTGTGCAAATAATTGTAGATGGAATAAGTGAGAGTACTATTTTTAGCATACACACAGTCAAACCATTGCAAGAAACTTCAAATACACTCTCTCACCCAAAGTTGCCAGCTAAAAAAAGTGCATCTTTTCCTCTAAAGGGAGAAACTTTACAGGAAATTCAATTTTATGTTGTACTATATTTCATTAGGCGACAATTTATTTGTTATGTATGTGTCTAAAGGGAGGAGCTTTACTGGAAATTCTATTTACAAGTATACGTGTATGTGTATAAATCGTGTTTCTTAAGATTTGTTAGAAGCGACAATATTTAATTTACACCTACATGGTTATATATACCTTGTATACTTAATACTTTTTCCGTCCCACAAAGATAGCTACATATTCATTTTTTTGGATGTCCCAAATTATAGCTACATTTCCTCTTTTACTTTAGTATTAAATATTGGGTTAATTGCAAAAAAAATCACCACCTTTAGTGTATTTATCAATTACAACATATTCTTTTTTTCTTTACAATTTGATACACCACCTTTTTAAGTTTTGCAATTCGATGCACAAATATATTTTTTCAATCAATTTTAATTTAACTTGGCGCCGAAAAACGGCGAACACACCACGTTATCAACACATAAACTTTCACTAATAAATTTTTTTAATGAAAAACACACGCACATTTAAAAAAACGTTTTTTATATAAATTGCACACCGAATTCATCTATATTTTTATATTTTTTTGACAAAATTCTCCAACTTTACGCTTTAAAATTATGAATATTGATATGATATTTTCTATTTCAAAGCTCTCTTATCTTCTACATAAGTGTAATATCTAAATAATTTTATATATAAAAAAATCAAATAAAAAAATTCTGCAAAATAAAAAAATTCTTATAATTATATATATTTATTCCTATGATGTCCATTAACATGTTTTGCTAAAAAAAAATTCTAATCACACAAGTTGTGCATTAACTAAAATCATATTTATTCCTTGTCTTAATATTTTTTCTTGATTATATTGACTTGTTTTTTCTTAATCACAAAAAATAAAAATAAAACATTTTTTTATGTTATGCTACAAAAAAAATAAAAAATATGTATATACATATATAATCGCGTAAAACATGATGAATTTGCAATTTTTAGGAGCCACGTCAAATTAAAATTGATCGAAAAATGTATCGGTGCATTGAATTGCAAAATTTAAAAAGGTGGTGCGTCGAATTGCAAAGAAAAAAAGAATATGTTGTAATTGATAAATACTCAAAAAGTGGTGATTTTTTTTGCAATTAACCCTTAAATATTTTATTGTCATTTTTACCCCTAATTAATAAGAGTAATTAATGCTTAACAGATTTTGAGTATGAGATTTTAAGGGTAAAATTGGTACATTAACTAAAATTGACTACATTTATTGATTTTTCTTAATCTGTGTGTAAAGTCAAATGTAGCTATTTTTGTGGGACGGAGGGAGTATGTACATAGCGCTTATGCACTACACAAAACATGAAACAAACAAATATTGATTTAGTTCTTGTATGCGCGTGTGTTAGCTCTTCTCGTTTTTGTTAAAATTCCCATATTGCCCCCACCACTGTTTATTGCAAAATATCACATTTTATCCTCACTTAACAAAAGTGTTCCATGCACAAAATAGTTTAAATTGTAATGCAAAAAAAAGTCTCATTTTCACCCTCTCTTGACAAAAGTATTACACCAAATAGTTTAGATTGTAAATTATACAGATATTTAAACTCTGGCTGTGGCGATGTTACTAAATTTGTAGGACTCTTAATTAGATCAATGGTAAAATAGATATCTGCGGTCCAATATGATACATGCATATTACTATTTTTAGCATTTACTACAAGATTTAGTATCAAATGAAGTATACCAAAACTTGTCATACATATATACACGCAATTAAACCGGCCATTTCATTATTTCAAGGAATTTAAAATCTACTCTCACCCAAAGTTGCCAGCCCAAAAGAGTACATCGATCTTTTCCTCTAAAGGGAGGAACTTTACAGGAAATATTCAATTTAATGATGTATTTCATTATATGTGCGTCTATGTATAGACATTTTCGCCTAATTGATAGGTACATAAAGCTTGTTCATTACATCAAATTAACATGATTAAACAAATACTGACTGAGTTCTTACACGCGCGATAGTTCTTATCGTTTCCTTATAAGTGAGGCGGCTAGAATTTATAGACATTATCTCTTAAGATTTGCTAGACGACAAAGCTTGGTTTGCACCTAAACGTCTATAATAATCCTGTATATACTATATATAAATAAAAAAAAACGGTTACATCTAGCGCTTGATTGATCTGTACATAATGCTTGTCCATCACACCAAACATGATTAATCAAATATTGATCAAGTTTTTATACCCGTGTGTTAGCTCTTGTCGTTTTCTTACAAGCGAGGCAGTTGATGTCGTATAGAATCTATAGATTGTAGATTGATTTTCAGGAAAAAAATATATAATAAATGTAAAATTTGTGATAATTCTCATTCTCCACCCCCCACCCCTACAAGAAAAAAAAATGATTCTTGCGTGTTAGCTCTTGTCGCTTCCTTACAAGCGAGGCGGTTGACGTCGTGTAGACTGATTTTCAAAATATATATATATATATATATATATATAATAATAAAATGGAAAATTTGGGATAATAATCATTTCTCCCCCATAAAATCGATTCTTACGCGTTAGCTCTTGTCGTTTTCTTACAAGCTAGGCGACTAGCGTTGTGTAGACTAATTTTCAGGAAATATATTAAAATGAAAATTTTATGATAATTCCCATTACCCCCACCCCACCCCAAAAAAAAAAAAAAACAATTATTGCGTGTTAGCTCTTGTCGTATCCTTACAAGCGAGACGCTGGAGTCGTGTAGATTGATTTCCAGAAAATATATATATATAATAATTAATAAAATGAAAATTTTGTGGTAATTCTCATTTCACTCCATAAAATCGATTCTTGCTATATACTAATTTCCAGGAAATATATTAAAATGAAGATTTCATTATTCCCCAAATTAAAAATCGATTATTGTGTGTTAGCTCTCCTCCGTCCTACAACTGTTTGCACACTCACCTTATTTGTCTGTTCTAAAATTGTTTGCACACCCATAAAAAAAAAAAAACTCTCGCATAAACCTCACTCTCACAATATTCATATATTTACACAAAATGTCATTACTTTTACCCTCTTTACAATCACATTTTTACTTTATTCATATAATTTTACAAAATTACCCCTCAACACTCCACTTATTACACTTTTTTCTTAAAAAGTGTGTCCATTTTATGATGCAAACGCTTATGGGACAGAGGGAGTATATAATAAAGTTGAAATTTTGTGATAATTCTCATTTAAAAAAAAAATGTTAATTCTTGCGCCCACCATTGTTTATTGCAAAATGTCTCATTTTACCCACTTAACAACAGTACTGTCGCACCAAATGGTTTGGAATGAAAAAGACATATATATATTTCACCCTCTCTCTTGACCAAAAGTATTACACCAAGAAGGTTAAATTGTAAATGATACAGATCACGTGCAATTTAGTTAAAGAACGTTTTAGTAACCTTTAAAAAAAAATGTTGTTCAATATTAATTATTTATGATTATATTTATTTTTGACTAAATAATGATAGTAATATATTCTGTAAAATATCTACTAATTTATTCCAAACTTTCATTTGAATTCTACATATATACTTTGATTTCAAAGGTCATATATAATTAAAACATCACCCAGTAGATATGTTCACACATGTTTATGCATTCTAAGTTTCTAACATCATATAATTAACAAGTAACTAAGGTTAAGTGTCGTTGAATTTTTTTCGCAATCATTTGGAATGTGACAATTGACAAGTGTGGAGTGAAGGTGAACACTTAGTAATAAAATGAGTTGGTATTATGTACTACAGATGTATTGTACAACCATTTCAAAATTAATAGGAGTACTACTTATATAGTAAAATAATTAATTTTAGGGAAAATTTCAAAATACATCCTGTAACTTAGATCGATTTCATTTTAAATCCTTTATGTTTTCACTTTTTTAAAATACGTCCTAAGGTGTCCAATTTACGTCCTGTAACTTAGGACAATTTCATTTTAAATCCTTTAAGTTTTCACTTTTTTAAAAATACGTCCTAAGATGTCCAATTTACATCATTTTTTTTATCGAAAATTAATTTTTTTCTAAAAGCTGTCATGCGCGGCTCGAACTTTTGTTTAAAATTGGGGCTTCCGGCAAATTTGGTTATTGGGCACCTTAGGACGTATTTTGAAAAAATGAAAATTTAAAGGATTTAAAATGAAATCAACCTAAGTTACAGGACGTAAATTGGACAAAAGGATGTAAATTGGACACTTTAGGATGTATTTTGAAAAAGTGAAAACTTAAAGGATTTAAAATGGAATTAATCTAAGTTACAGGACTTATTTTGAAATTTTCCCTTAATTTTATCAAATTAATTAAAATTATTTAATGAAACAACAAATATTATATAAAAATACGTTCAAATCAGTTGCATAGTAAAAATTGCATAAAATTTTATTATATATTTCACAAAATTATTTAAGCCTTTTTATTAAAAATATTTTTTTGTCTAAAATTGTTTATGAGTGTATAAAAGAGTAAATTGGGCCCTATAAGTAAAATACAAGGACAAAGATCTAAGATTTAAAATCATAAATCTTAGGAAATTGATCTGGTCGGCGGTTGTTGGCTTGAGGCAACGTTTACTTCGGGAGTTTTTTTTTTAATATTGATTTTTTAAATTTTGAATTGAATATTAATTATATCAAATCAAAATGTGTGCATTGAATACATTTATATTATTATATTTTTATTGAATATAATTATAAAAATTAAATGATTGGAGTAGTATATTATTGTTGGATGAGAATAATGATTGAAGATGAATTATAAAGATTTAATTAATTATATGTCAAGTTAATACATTTTTTTATATGGGTACTTTTAAAACTCAAAATAATAAAAATTTAATAATTGAAAATGGATCAAATCAAATTAATTGAAGTTAAAGAAAAAAAAAATTCACATACGGAGTAGTATTTTGGGAGTGGGTGTGATGGGGGGTATGTACTATGTAGGCAATGAGACTGATAAGTTGGTGTCATTGTTTGGCAGGTGGTTTACCAAATTCAATCTATACTAAACACTTTTAGCTGACTTTTTGAGACATTGGAAAGAGGTTCATTGTTCTAGAAAAAATGATTTTTTTTTATTTTTATTGAGACGGACAATACGAAAAGAGGGAATACCTTTAAAAAAAAAATGTATCTAAAACTTATTGTTTTAAGGTAGAAAATTGAAAAGTAATAATTTTACATTAAATAAATTGTAATATCATTTTGTAAGATGAAGTATCTTCTTAAAATTGATTTTAAAAAAAGTATCATCTTAAAACAAAATTTTAAAAATTAATAGACTTTACATTAGAAGATAATATTTTTATTTAAAAGTAATAATATCATAATAGTGTCAAGGTGAGGTCGACACAAATTTTTGCGCCAAGAATTTAAATGTATAGGAGCATGTGTATATATATATATTTGCTTGATTTTTTCACTATAATAAAAGCTAGCTGGAGGGGAATATTAAACATCATTTGGAGCTTTCTAACCTTTTTTTTTATGTTTGCGATAATAAATTTAATTTAGCAGTAGATACATCGATCATAATCATTCAAGTTTATTTTATCATGTACTATAATGTAACTAGAGTAAGCTAAGTCGTAATGCGTCGAAAAAAAAATGTATAAAAATGATAAATTAATCTTACGTTAGATGCATGGATAATGAATTGTATCTAAATAAAATACTCCAGTTTTACGTACATACTTAGCAATTATAAAAGAGTCCCTCACTCTCATAAATGATCATGCACATGTAATTCTTTCATGTTATAACCTACACATGTCATCTTAAGACTTCATTTTTAATGGGGTGGGTCAACCCCTCTCTCTTTAATATTTTTTTTTCCTCTCATTTTTTTAATACTTTTTCATATTTTTGACTCCTCATATACCCAAGAATCGAACGAATTGTGATTGCTCAAGTGGTTAGAGCATCACTATCTAAATCTATAATTCTGGATTCGAGTCATGAGGGAAAAAAGAAGAGTATGTAATGTATTTAAAAAAAAAATATACACCAAGAACCAAATCATGTACAAATCCCACTGTCCACAAAAGAGATGTATGAACTAACCTTTAAAAAAAAACACACTTTGATCGAAGGTTTGGAATTTGAGACGTGAAAATGAGCTCATATTCTTAAATTTCAAACTTATAATATCATGCCAACCCAAGGTTGACTATATATATGTATATATACATTGTACACATATGTTCATATAATTATATTAATGTCAATATTATGGCAGGTTTTATTGAAATAAATACTACTTAATTTATGTAAAATGAGTATTCGTTTAGTTAAAGATTAGTGTGCAATAATAAAAAGTAATATTTATAATTAATTAGGTATTTAGTTTACATCAATTATTATTTTTATAACAATATATAATAGATTATTAAATTTCATATATTACACGACCAATATGCTCATAGGAATAATTTTTAGTACATGAATTATACTTCCCCAGTCTCATTATAAGTTTCTTACTTTCCCTTTTATAAATGTTTCACCATAAATTTTTCATTTCATTTTTATCATATTATTTTATCTCTTTCAATCACATTACTTATATTTTATCTATTATTATACTTTATCTATTATTTTATCATATTTCATTGAGATTTTTTACTAATAGGGTCATTATCACCCTACATTAATCTAATTGCATCGCCTAATTAATTGTTTGTCTATTTGCTTCATTTTCGAGATAAAAACCCCTAATTACCCTTAAATCATAATTACCATTAAATTATTCAAATTCAGATTTAAATTTTCGAAACTCTCCCTATTTCCGATTTTTATTCTGCCTTAATTATCGGGTTCAATTAATTAGGTTATACAATTGGAAATACTACGACTTTCCAAATTTTGAATTCCCAAATTTTCAGTTCGATCATCTGCAAATTCTACCATTTCAGATACGATATTTATCTTCAATTCCGATCATCTGCATCGCTCGTACGTATATTCATTTTCAATTCCATGAATATTAATTCTGCATTTTCTGATATTATCAATTCCATGTATTAATCTCACCCCAATTCCACAGGCATATCTGAATCGTGAAGAATTGACATGGATTATATTGTTTTCTGCAAGTTTGATTGTAATGGGAAGAACAAACTTATTCGCGTATCTGAATCGACAACATATGCAGATTTGGTTGCTGAAACAACAGGTCCAACTTACGCAGGTAACATATCTCTTGCTTACTCAGTCTCTAGCCTGAATAACATATGCATAGAATCCGATGCTGACATCATCGGTATGGTAGAATTTTGTAAGGCGACGACAGAAAAAATAGTCAATATATCTGTTATGACAAGTAACTCAGTTGCACCATGCATTCAAATGATTGAATCTTCAAACGCGAACGACAATCTAGCAAGTCAACAATTGCATTTCATTCCCACTTCTTTATTGCCTAACACCGAATCGAATGATTCAAGAAACATGTCTAAAGGCAATCAACATATGTTAGATTTTGAAGGTGTGTGCAGTATACCTAATTTTGATGTATGTCCAGTTGAGAAGAAGAAGACTTATTTGTCTGATCACTGGGTGAATATAATGGAAGGTGGTGTGGGTACTGTTTTTGTTGGAGGTGCCTCTGAGTTTAGGACTGAGTTGATTAAATACTCCACAAAACTCAACTTTAAGTACAAGTATAGGAAAAATGGTCCCAGGTATGTACATGCAGTATGCAATGAGGCTTCAAATTCGAACTGTGAGTGGTTCATTAAGGGAAATAAGCTTCCTATGAATAATGCATTTATTGTTGCTAAAGCAAACCTGGTTCATAATTGTGTGGGAAATCTACTTCGTGAAAAAAGTAACCGATTAGGTCCCAGAATAATTAAGCAGCTTGTTATTGATACTGTAAAAGCCAATCCTACAGTGGCTGTGAAGGATGTCACTCGTCATGTTAATGATGGATACGGTTTCACCCTTCCTTACTGGAAGGTTTGGCGAGGAATAGAAGCTGCCAGAGATGATATATTTGGAAGCTACGAGGAATCTTATGACCAGTTGCGTTGGTACTGTGATGCAGTCAAAAGGACAAATCCCGGTAGTATTGTAGACCTAGAGAAGAACACTACAACCAACCGATTTGAACGTATTTTTGTTTCGTTAAACGCTTGCAAGGAGGGTTTTAAAAAGTGCAGACCCATGCTATTCATAGATGGGACATTTATGAAGGGTAGGTCCAAGGGCGTATTGCTTGCAGCCACGGCGAAGGATGGGAACAATGGTAACAAATATGTTCATATTACAGTTAATAAATTCTGCATTGTCTCTCATTGTAAATTTTTTTTTACCACTGATATTGTTTTTTAAAACATTTATTCATTATACAGGACTGTTTCCAGTGGCATTGGCTGTAGTATCTGCTGAGAATAGGAACAATTGGGCATGGTTCCTTATTAAATTGCGTGATCTTATCATTCATGAAAAGAAGATCATTTACATATCAGATAGGAATCTAGATTTGATGTTGGCATTCTATGATGTATGGGATGAGCCTGCACACTTCTACTGCCTATACCATTTACTTTTAAACCTGAGGGGCAGATTTGGTGGTGGTTGGAACACCCAACATCGCGATAACATGGCTGATCTATTCAAGCAATGCGCATACGCCCCCACAGTCACTGTTTTCAAAGAGAAACTTGGTGTTTTTAAAGCAGTTGGTGGTCCGATTGCAGAACAATGGCTTGAAGACATGCCGTACAAACAATGGGCAGTTGCCTACTCACCTCATATCCAGCGATATGGTGAAATGACTTCTAATGCAGCAGAGTCTTTTAACTCGTGGATTCGTGAAGCTCGATCTCTACCAATTACTTATATGCTAGACTCTATCAGGAAAAAGATATCCCAATGGTTTGTGGAGAGGCGTGAAAGAAGTAATAAATGGAATGGATTGCTTGTTCCTAGCAAAGAAGACTTATGGAACGAGCTTGGAAACGTAAGTGCATCCTGGGGTGTTTCAATTTATCCTAATGGTCAGTTTGAGGTGCGTTCGAGGACGTCTGTCACAGTTGATTTGGAGTATAAAATATGTACATGTTTTAAGTGGCAGCTTACAGGATTCCCTTGTGCTCATGTCGTTGCTGTTATTAAGAAGAATTGTGATTCTGTATTCAACTTTATTGACAATTGCTTCTTTACATCCACATATAAACAATGTTATGCAGAAAACCTCATTCCTGTTCCAGAGACTGAACGTTTTGAATTCAATCCAGGGCCTACCACTGAGAAAATACTCCCACCCATCCTCAACAACCCCCCTGGCAGACCCAAACAAAAAAGAATTACGTCCTATGGAGAATTTCGTAGAGTAAAGCCTACACCTTGCAAACGCTGTGGCAAAACAGGTCGCCACGATCCCCAAACCTGCGCTGCTGTTTTTGGAACGGACAAGACTAACTTTTAGAAGTAGTCAAACACAATATTTCATTGTGTTTTTCTTATTTATTTATTTGTTTTTTTTTTTTCAGCTCCATTCCGATATACTTATCGGCTTATCTTATCTTTTAATTGATGCTTTGTTATTTCAGTATTCCTATGTGTACACACAAACTCTTATATTTCCAGATTTGCTAAGAGTCCAATGAACATGCGTTTTATCTTTGTCTCATATATATTTGTTTCATTTATACAATTGTTCAAATCACATGTTCAAGAAAATGTCAGAATCTTAATCCATGTTCTACTAACTTAATCCATAAGTTTGAATTATATAATTTAATAATTTTCGTAATAGGTTTACTAATTCTGTAAATCCCATGCTTCGTATCCCGTTCACCGCACACTTCATATATACGGTATCATTCATAACGAATATGAACTACGGACGGCATATGTAGTGAA
This sequence comes from Galeopsis tetrahit, assembly GCA_963675135.1. Lineage (NCBI taxonomy): Eukaryota > Viridiplantae > Streptophyta > Magnoliopsida > Lamiales > Lamiaceae > Galeopsis > Galeopsis tetrahit. Next base: position 50,825,242 of record OY776131.1, on the reverse strand, counting down.
CACCGCATATTAGTCTGCTTTCCGCAATGCATATATGTACCTTTTCCAACTGTTAACGTCCAGGGAGTACAAATACAAATGCATATATATGTAAATGCACCAGGCCCGTGTTATGCATTTTCGGGGTATATGCATTATGCCCAATTTCAATATGGTCTAACGCATCATGGTGAGGCATATTTATTAGGATAACCTTATTTTGGTATGACCCTCTCAGTGCATATTCCACATGCATACAACATATGTACCCTTACTTCAATCTGGTCTAACTCATCATGGTTATGCATATTTTTAAGATACCTCTTTTTTTAGTATGCACTGTTCCGCGCATACCCTACATTCCTACAGCATATGTACTATAGATTGCACCTGCATTTTAATGGCATGCTGTTGTGGAATCTTGATACCTATCTTATTGTGCACGTTCATGTAATGTCACTATATGTAAATCATGTCAATTATTGCACGTAGTAACTAAACAGTCGAAATGTATCTAATAAATGTTATAAATTAACTGTTTAACAAAAAAAAAAGGTAAAAAAAAAAAAGGGAAAAAATTGTTCATTACACACGTTCTCAAAATTATAATAATATGTATTAAAAGGAAAAAAAAAAAAAAACCGCTAAACACTATGTCCACCATGTACGTGTCTATGATTATGAGAACGTTTCCCCTCCACTAATTATCATTCATAATCTATAAATTAGGTCATCCTTTAATATCTCTCCAATCCTTCTAACAACCTGTATCCGAGTTCAAAAAAATACACCCCACCAAAATGGAGAATTCTAGAATGATAGAAACTCTTCCCGATGAAATTACTATATCTATTCTATTGTTACTTCTTCCACAAGTTCTATCTAAATATAAAGGTATTTCTAGGATATGGAACTCAGTAATATCTTCTAAGTGGTTTGTTGAAACACATTTGTTCAATATGAAAGCAGGTAATAATTTTTCATTGATACATAAATACCATGTTGCTAGTCCACTAATATGTTATGAATTAAAACTCTGGAAGGGTGACAACATCGTTTATAGGCAACTACCAAGGAATTGCGAAGAATCCGAGGTATTGGGTAGTTATAATGGTCTAGTATTATTCTGCAATACTAAAGACCAATATACTATAAAAAACCCCACTACTAAAAAATATATAATTGTTCCAAATCTACCCATATCATTTCCTAAGGGTCACGATGTAGCTTGGGTTTATTTTGGGTTTGGTTATGTTAAAAATTTCAATGATTACATCATAATGAGAATTGCATATCTTTGGGCAGAAACCGGTGGAGTGACTGAGGGTAATATTTTCTCACGTAATTCTAACTCGTGGTCAAAACTTTCTTCGTTCCCTTTTGATACCTATCCATGTGCAAATGCTTTTTTTGTCGGTAATCTGTTCCATTGGAATTTAAGTTTTGGCTGTGGTGTTTATAAATTGGCCACATTTGATATAGAGAGTGGTATTTATTCGTTGATTCAAATTCCAAAGTTTAAGTATCACCCATTGAACTTACAAGTCCAGGGGTTGGATGAGAATACAATTGCAGTCGACTGTAGTCGTTTGAGCGAAGTCGAAGGTCGTTTTTATAGTAAATTTTTATTTCAGATGCATATCCTCCACTACGCAAAAGAAGGTCCTACATGGACAACTATCATGATTTTCACAAAAACTCTAGTACCAAACAAATATCATATATGTCCAATATCCTTCTTGAATGTAGATAGAACGAAAATACTCTTCATTGTCCAACCATGGGGAGACTACTATTGCTATGATACTATTTCCAAGACGTTTCAGCTCTCCGAAGAATATGAAATGACATATGGGGTTCAACATGCATTTAAGTATACTCCAAGTCTTGTATCTCCAGTTGCTTGTTAGTTATATAGACATATTTGGAGAATTTTCTTTATATATCAGTTTTATTAGTCTTATTTATCTATAATTTGTAGTAGTTGTCATTTTGTTTTATAGAAGTCATTATTTTTCTCTTCTGAATAATTATTCAGCATTCACATTATTATATATGCACTATAAAATTATAGTAAATAACAAAATTAATACATTATACATCATTTTATGTCCTGTAAATTTACAAAAAAACATAAATAAATAAAACCATTTATTCTATTTTGAACTATAGTATACATATATATTTGGCGGGATATTATACCTATAAATTGTATAAAGTGACTTTAATTTTAATACATCGTGAACCGCTTCAATTGAAACAAGAAGTAGATTAGACACATTCAATCAAATCGTAGAAGTTGAAAGGTTTTTAATTGAACGTTGTGTCTTTTCAGATTCTATTTATTGGTAGAGATCGAAACAACATTTTCATTATCACTCTAAATCTTCTTCACTACATTACACAAATATATCTGCAAATAACCTTCCTGTAGTCACCTTAAAAAAATGGACAACCATGTCAACCCAACGTTCATCCCTTCCGAAATCTGAGACCAAGTTTTGCACTCATTAGATACTAAACCCCTTGGGCGATTGAAGTGCGTCGACAGACATTGGAATCATATGATATCTTCCAAACCTTTTGTCGATTCTCATCTTGATCGGGTCAAGCGTGAGTATAAGTACTCTTTCATACACAAGAATTATGTTTCTGATCCACCAGTTTGTTACTTGCCTGACGGATATGGTGAGCCTGGAACCAGACGATATATTAGAGAAGATTCAGAAAATTTTGAGGTTCTCGGTTCGTACAACGGGTTAGTTTTGATTTGCACCACTGCTGATGAATATATTCTGCGTAACCCTTGTACCAATCAAAACCTCATTTTGCCTCCCGTTCCACAAAACTTAAGACCTTATTTATCGGAAGAACGTGCTTATTTTGGTCTTGGCTATGATGTTCTGCATGATGATTTTTTGGTTATGCGAGTTTCCTCTTTTTTTCAATTAGAAGGGAACCTTTACTCAGTTATGTTGTACTCTAGAAATATGAACTCCTGGTGGTCGCTTCCTCAGTTTCCAAGTCAATTTCACCTCACTGAAAACTCATTTTATATTGGAGGTCTTTTTCATTGGAAAGTTAGATCAGGAAATGAACATGCAATTGTAACTTTTGATTTCAATGCCCGTGTCTACGACCAGTTTGCTGTGCCTGCTTTTATACTTCAGCCATGGTTTTGTAAGATGGAGGGGCTTGACGACAATAACCTTGCCGTATATGCTGATCTGCTATCGGTGGATGAGTTTGGTGTCAGTAGATATTTTATTGAAGTGCATATTCTAACTTATTCGAATGTTGTTAGAACTTGGTCGACTTTTACGATATTCAGTGAAGAAATATTGCCAGACGATTTTGCACTCAAGCCAATATGTTACTTGAACCCTGCAAGGACTCAAATAATGTTTAGTGTTAAGCCTTATGGCACGTTTTTCTCTTATGACATTCTTTCAAGGATCTTTCGAAGGATGGATGAGATTGAATCGTGGCCAGGTTGTGCAAAATCCTACAAGTACATGGACACTCTCGTATCACCTCACCGTAATTTAGCCATATAGTGTAGATGATAGTAGTGTATGTAATTTTTGTAGCATTTTAATGTATTCCTCTTTTATTAAGTATGTCATTTTGTAGTTCTTTTGGTGTTTGTACCTAACTATGTAGTATGTATTTTGCTTAGTTCTTTTTTTTTTTGCACATTAAATTGGTTTGCATTTGCAAATCAGTAGTCAAAAATCACATATTAGTATGATATAACTAAACATTTAAGCTATGTTTAAAAAAAAGACAATCATGCATTTTTCCAACCACCAAAATTCCGCAGATTTTCCATGTAGACTATATCAATCAATTCTTAACAAACAAAAAAATAATCCAAAACATCATCTCATATTTCAAAACAAAATGGCCAACTCATCAGTAATGTTAATGGCTAATTGTTCAACTTGTTTTCCCAAAACAATTACTTAGTCTTCATCCAACAAAAACAAAATGATAATCATAAACAACTACTTAGTCTTCATCCAACAAAAACAAAATGATAATCATAATTTAACTAAACTAAGTACGGTAATGAGTAGCAAAGCTTCAATTGTCTAGACTTCCACATATATACTTATTCAAAAGTCATGTGCATCAGATCAACAAACGATTCAACGATCCTAGCTCGCATCGTGCTTGCTGCCAGTTTCCCGAATTCACCCGACTGCGGCTCTTCACCCTTATAAATAAATTCTATCTCCTTGCAAACAATCACACCGCAGTCCACAGAATCAGATCCCTGTCTCCAACTATCAGCTGGAGTTGGGTATTTCAATGGCATTTTCAGAAAGGGATGATTATGCTGCTTTGCTTTGAACAAACAGACCAACTTTGCATCTATAAACTTCACCTGTAATAATTTGACAACAATAAACAAACAAACATAAAACATTATAACAATGCTTAATACAATGCATTCAACTACACAATTCATGAAAAAAACTAACATTCGAAAAACTTACAACATTTAATGACTCCGTCATGCATGTATCTTCATGAGCTTTTGTTCTTGGCGACAGAGAGTTATAAAATGTTCATTCCCTTGTTGTTACATCAAGTTTTAACAGTGTCCAATGGTCAACAACTTTTGAACCACTTGCTGAACCCATTTCACTTACATTGATTGGGAATAAAAAGATGTCTTTATCTAAGTTGTCCTCAATCACCTTTTCTACCAGGGAGTAGAAAGACTTCTGCTTGGAAACATTACGATTGGTAATCAATGCCTACAAAACAAATGATAACAATAAACTTATAGTTAATATTTAATATACTCTTACAAAACGATTATATTCATAAATCAGTAAAAGTATTTTGCAGAATACCCAACATGTAGCAGTAAACACCCTCACACGTCTAGATAGGGCTGACAAATGGGCCGGGCCGTGGCCAGCCCGGCACCAGCCCACCGGGCTTACATTTTCTACTGGGTCGGGCCAGTCCTGCCCGATTGCTATCGGGCCTGAAAATACGAGGCCCAGCCCGGCCCTGGTCGGGCTGCCGGGCCATCGGGCCAAAATGGCCTGCACTGTTTTTTTAATTAATTTATTTGATTAGGTCTATTAATTAATTCATTTGTTATTATAATAATTGGGCCTATTAGTAATTGGGCCTTAAGTATATAAATTACACCTTGGCCCATTTTTTGTTTTGTTAAATATAATAATTAGGGTTCTTCTTTCATGAAGAAGAGGCAAGCTGCCGCAGAAGGCAGCACATCAAATCTGATTTTTATTTTTATTTTCAAAAAAATGGTGATGGATATACACTCAAAAGTCAAAAGTAAGTAGATCTCAAGTGTATCTTTGCTTCTAGGTGAAAATGTATGTTACCCTTTTCTCCAATTTAAGTATTCTTAAAATATCCAAAGTTTTAAACTTACCGTGCGTGTGGAAGTTGCCGGAGTGGGTAACTGGGCGTCACCGGAGGGCATGGCCGTTGGCCAGTTGGGATGAAGGAGAAAAGAGGCTGTGTTGTGCGCCTGTCCCTCTATGGTTTTCTTTTTTCTTCGAAAAAAAATGGGTTTTTCTATTTTCTGGGAAATTGGGGACGGTGAATTGTGTGGTATACTGGTATGCGCAAGAGGTATTGTGGGCATTTGTTTAAATAAAATAAAAAAAAAAAAAAAAAAACCGGGCCGGCCCGAAAAATCGGGCTAAGCCCGGCCTGAGCCTGGTTGGCCCGTCGGGCCATTTGGGCCGGGCCAATTCGGCCCGGGTATTTTCGGGCCTCCAAAAGTTGAGCCCAGCCTGGCCTGTTAGTCGGGCTGGTTTTGACAGCTCTACGTCTAGACACTGGCCTCGTGGTGAAAAGAACAGATCATAACATATCAGCCCATGCATTGATTACCTATAATTATGCAAAATATTATCATATTAAAGTACAAACAAACTTAAGAATGTATTTACTGTATACCTTAGTACATTAGAGTCATGCAAAATGTTTACCTGACTAGTAATTCTTCCATTGTTTATAATATCAATCAGCATCTGTACCGAAATATCGGCTAGGGGTATATCAGCGTGCCAAACAATGCAACTGACACATGCAGAATCTTATCAATACAATATATATAGACAAAATTAGACAAAAGCATCATATATTCATATAAATAATTATAAAAGAATTAGGCACTAAGTACTCTTTACTTACTGTGGACCATTAGTCTTTAGCTCTGCGAATATCTGTTCTCTAACATATGCAGAACACTTCCGAACAGTTGCCAATTTATTGTTGAAAGGGTACTTAACAACTCCCTTTGGTTTGTTATCCACCACTAAATTCTTCGACGCATCATCATCGGAATCATTGATTTCATGGACCAAAGCAAGTTCTTTCGTAAGGGGTTGAGGGGATACTATTATAGTTTTCCTGTCATCATATCTGGTTCTTCCCTTAACCCTATTCACTAATGAACCTGCAGATGGCCATTTGTTCTTTTTCTGCACTACACGTTTCGGTGTCTGATCGCAAGCCTCTAATATTTCCTCATTCAAATCATCAACAACTATCTTTCCCTTATCAACAAATTGTTCATCAGTATCTTGCTCTTCATAATTGTCAATCTCAGCTTGAATAATATCATCTTCAATCAATGATTTCGAACACAATTCAGAAGTGACTTCTAGATTCTTGCTCAAACGCTGATTTTCAGCTTTCAGACTTATAATGACTTCTTCTTGAATTCTCATCTTGTCATCAAACTTTGCACTCTCATCTTCAAGCTTCTTTCTCATATTAATCAACTCAGAAGCAGATTCCTCAATCCTTTTGGCATACTCATCCTTTTCTGTCCTCAACTTAAGAATTTCTGCATCCTTTTCCATCAATTCTTTATCACAATGTACCCTCACATCTAGAATCTGTTTCTGCAGAATTCCTATTTGAGATAAATAATTATCAACCAATTTAGACTGATTAACCTCAATGACAGGTGACTTCCTCTTCTCATTGGAATTCATGTTCACATCAACCTTATCTGCAGCCTTATCCTTCGCATTGCCATCCACATGTGGATTCTCACTGTCCATTAAGTCCATCCCCGCAGCGTCATTATTAACTTCCTTACACACTTTCAAAACTGGATCCTCACTGTTGATTAAGTCCACCCCAGCAGGTAAATCTTTGTCAAACCCAATATCGAATGTTGGGCATTCAACCGTGAAACTATCCTTTGATTTTGAAGTGGACCCAACCTCGAACAATTTTGTAGATGAACCCTGGAAAATACCACTCTGCCTTGCACCCACATTTAACTCTGTCTGCATTTCATTCCCCCCCGTATGACTACCAGATGACACCTTCCCATCTGTTGCAGGCGTTCCACTTCCTCCTAACCTTGAGCTTGTTTCTGCGCATCTGAAACGACGAACTTCTGAAAGCTGCTCCTTTTCATCAGTTGTAGGTTTAGGTTCTTCTGTGAAAACCTATATTCCAAAAATATACAATCACAAATTAAGTATACAATGAAAATGTACAATAAAGAATAACCTATTCTTAACAAATACTAACCTTTGTTTTGCGAGTCAGTTTATCAGTTAAGATTGCAGCATGCACCTTATTTGTATCCCATTTGAGGAACCGAGGAAATGTAGATGGATTGTTTGGTTTAACGATCCTTGTATGCTCGCATAACCAGAACTAAAAAAAATTAAATAAGTTAAACACTGTCTAAAGTATTGAAAATGAATAAATGCAATAAATGTATCGGCAACAACATAGCACAACCACCGGACTTCAGTTGTTTGCTTCGCTTAAGTTGACTCTTCAGTTGGTCAACTATAAAAGTACTCCAGTCGTATCTGCAAATGTTTGAGTAGTTCTCAAGGTAATAGGTCAAATGCCAAGGTACAGCTGAACTCCGAACTGGACATAGAAGAGCAACCAGCATATAACAACAAACTAATCTTGCCACATCGCGACACGATTCCTCGTACTCTAATCTCACAACCTCCTTCAACTTTAAAAGGACAGGATTTTTATACAAAGAATTATATTGTCTTGGTTTTGCTTGTATCTCATTGCCAAAACATCGCATTACCCATGCAGGATGCTGATAATCATCTACTCGTTGCCTGATCTCATCTACTCCACAACTAATTCCAAAAATTAGTTCTGCATCATGCTTTGATAAGCCGACCCTAGTTCCTCCGATTACAAAACTTTCAGTTTCAAAGTCAAATCTTCTAACAATCTCGACGATGTCACTCTCGAATTTAAGACATCTCTTCTTTAATGAGGGACTAACATTGAGGCACACAGAGTCGAACAAAAGCCAGAATAGAGTTTTCTTCAGATGTAGTATATGCTGCTCTGTGAATTGAATTCCCTTCAAGTCTTTGATAGTTGTCCTAAGATTTGACCTATAGTAGGTCTCGCTGAAGTCGACTTCTACTCCAGCTGAAACAGGAAAGAGGTTATTAGATCAAAAATTATTTTATATACATATCATAATATGCAGTTGTATTTGTTCTGCAGTATTACCAAAGCAGTTGTGAGGTTCTATTGCTTGGACCTCATTATCCTTCTTCGCATGCTTTCGACTCCTTTCGTAGCTTTCTGTATCAGTTTCTGCACATTCAAACACACTTATTGTATTACGACAGTAAACCGTATGTGTAAATCTATACATCGCATCTTTATCAATTACCTTCCAATTCAGATGAGCTATCTTTGCAAATAACTTTATATATCTTTATCTTTTAAGAAACAAAAAAAATATAATGCAGTATTACTATTATAAAATCGAATCTTTATCAATTACCTTCCGATTCAGATGAGCTATCGTTACTTCTCCTCTGTTTACCACCACCATCACTCTCAAAATCTATACATTCATGTAAAAATACTGTGAGTATTAAGAACTTTGTCTGCAGAATGTTTATTGAATATTGTGATAAGCAACTACTAAAAACTACTAATAGTAATAAAATATGTTTAATTGCAGCATAACCTGAATCTGATATTACATGAGAACCTTGTTAATAAATAGGAATTGTAATTGGATGTGATTCACTGTTTTCTTTTCTGCTTTCTTTTCTTCCCTCCTACGCTTTTTGGATGATCCTGTTAATAAATAGGAATTGTAATTGGATGTGATTCACTGTTTCCAAATATCATCATCATCTCTTTCTTAAGCTACTGAAATGTTTAAATTGTTAAATTACCTCTTGTTTCTACACGACGTACGCTGTCATCAACAACTTTCCTTTGTTTCCCACTCCTCCTGCTTGATCCTTCACCCAAACGATCAGCTGGTTTTCTACTTCTTGCCATCTTTACAAATACAATAGTACATATCTGTGTAAGTACAATGAGACAAAACATCTAATGCACCTATGCACTGTTTAATACATACTCCGAATTCACTAAAATACTACTACAAAATATTCAGTCCATCGTACACATTAACACTACCAAACATTACATGCAGTTTACCCAATATTTTGCACATAAAAACTACTAACCATCACATGCAGTTTACCCATTATTTTATATATCTCAGCAGATCAAACAAATTTTGTTCTGTTTCCATAAAAATCGATTTTCATTGTTTATATCAACAAAATTTTAGGGTTTATATCCTTTGTAAGTTAATGGTATGTAATTTTTCACTGAAATTTTTTAACATAAACACTACCAAACAACACATGCAGTTTACCCATTATTTTATATATCTCAGCAGCTCAAACAAATTTTGTTCTGTTTCCATAAAAAACCAATTTCATTGTTTCTATCAACAAATTTTTAGGGTTGGATGGTTGCCCTGGCCCGATAATACTAATGTTCATACGGTTAAAATTATCGATTTCAGTTAGAAATTGACGGTTATAGTTTAACCATTTTATAAATTGAAATTCGGTTGGTTTGAGTTTTTTTTTTTTTTTCATTTTCCCTAAAATTAATTATAAAATAAACTAATAGTACATAAAAAATGAGAGGGATTAATGTGAAAAAATTGATTGAAATTAAGGTATTTATAGAAGAATATTAACAAATAATAATAATAATAATAATAAAAGGTAAAACCACAGGTTTGACCGGTTTAACGTCGATTTCGGTATTGAATTTTCGAAATCAAAACTAAATCTTAATTTTAAGGTTGTGGTTCGATTTTCAAACCAAAATCGACCGATTCGTCAAAATTTATAACTCTTATTATGTAATAAAGTTTCTTCTTTACTTTCGTCAAAATAAAAAGGGTTGGTCTGCTATGGACTCGAGTGCATAACTATGGACTCGAGTGCATGTTATGCACCCTAGTCCATGTTGCACTTTTCAATTTTACTGACTTACACTTTTTGGTAATGGTGTTGCACTTTTCAATTATTAAACTGTATAATAATATTTTTAGTAATAATTGAAAAGTGCAACACCATTTACTAAAAAGTGTAAGTAAGTAAAACTGAAAAGTGCAACATGGACTAGGGTGCATAACATGCACTCGAGTGCATACTAGACTTTACCAAAAAAAAATATACACTCTTTTACTTTTTATACATAAACTAAGAGATATGGTATAAAATATATAGTGAATAATTGAGGTAGACGGAAGAAAGAATGAAGAAAAAGGTAATAAAAAGAGATAAATGAAAAATTGTATAGAAATAATGAAATTTGGAATTTATGAAAATTAAAAACTTATGACCCTGATGTTAAAATAGATAAGTGAAAAAACTTATATGATGGAAAGAGTATTTGTTATACACTTCTTCTATGTTACATAGATAACATCCTGATCATACAGATTTTCCAAAATTTTAGTGCACAGGAAGATAACATAGTACTCAATATAGTACTCCCTCCGACATAAGTTCCCCCCCTTTTTTTTTTTTTTTTTAAAATATAATAAAATAATAGATAAAGGTGGAAAAAAATGAAATAAAAAATTTATTTTGAACATGACAGGGAGAGAGTATGTTTGTTTAGTTATATTTTATTATATATAATATTAAAAAAAATACAAAATTTAAAAAAATTATAAATCAGTTTTATGTAATTCACATTTTCTCATACTCAAAACATAATACCTTTTCAACAATTTAATCCAACTGTCTTAATTAATTAATTCTTTCTTTTTCATTTTCTTTCTATTGAGTAGATCATCTCCCAAAATTATATGAAAATATATTCGTTATTTTGGAGTCATTCTTCATTTCACAGTGAAATTCTAAAATATCATTTATCTGAAATTAGTAGATAGGTTCTCTCTGCGTCCAAATTATATAAGCTAGTTTGTCTTATTATATAGACTAGTATTTTACCGTGCGATGCACGGGGCTTGTTGTAATTTTTTTATTCATAGTTGATAAAATTAAAAAATCATTGATTTTGCATATTTGAGTGTTGCCTTTAAATTAGTTTGAATATACTACTCCCTCCGTCCCATTATTAATTGAACATTTGTCAAAAACATTCGTCCCATTATTAATTGAACATTTCCTTATTTGAAAAAATTAACTTTTTACTCTTTTAAAAAACTCACTCAAACATCTCTTACACACTAATTAAAGATTCTCTATCCAATAAAGTTGAATTACCCATAATATCCCTCATAAAAATCAACCTTATCACATATAATACTAATAAACAATTCTTACATTAAAATCCTTGCAAACAGTAAATGTTCAGTTAATAAAGGGACATAGGGATTTTTTTTAATTAAAAAATAACAAAAAAACATTGACTTAGAAAGGCACAAGTGATTAGTTTTACTGGGGTTTCTTTTAATTAAAATAAAATCAAATTATTACACTTGCTTTAAAAAAAAAAAAAACAAATTGATCTTGGAATTTGAATGTTTTGTTTAAATCAATAATATGAATATATCAAGTTATTACACTTATCATTAAATTTTATGGTTTAAATATTTATTTGAAAATTAGGTAGTCTAGTAATTTTATATGTTAATTGATTATTACATTTTATTATTAAATTTTATAATTTAAATATTTAATTAAAAATTAGCTACTCTATTATGACTCTTTGTATGCTACTACTGCAATATATTTTCTTTGTTCGTCATCCTACGACAAATTAATTAGGAACTATTACAAATAAAAAGTTAGGTACATTAAGCGGAGAAATGCAAATTAGTAAATAAACACTCATTAATTATTGGTTTTTTAATAGTAGTTGATCGAAGTCTCATCATTTTTCAGATTATTATCAAATTAAAGAGACCTCCAAGAGATAACAAAAATTCTATTTCCATTGATAATTATTTAACAATATGAGACCCGATCCTCTGAAATTCAAACTAAACTTTTTACAAACATGATTTCTGTAGAATAAGAACTTACCATAAAACTTCTAATCATAAAACATGTAAAGCATATTGTGATCACATAGCCAACCTAAATGAGCAACAAATAGGGAGGAAAAAGTTAAAAACTAAAAACCCTTGCAGATGAGAAAAGCCAATCGAGAAATACCTCTTGCATCTTCTTGCGTCTTCCTAAATTAGATATTCTGTTGATACTCAACCGATCTTGAGAATCATCGAAAAAGTTAAGAGATACACGGAAGCAGCTGCTGAAACAATGGTATGAAAAGTGGAGAACCCCCTGCAGGAGGATTCGATCACTGTTTCAAATCTCGGATGAAATAGCTAGTAGACGAACAATAAGGAAATATCTATAACCCATAATAGGAACATAAGAAAGAAGAATAATGTTCCATTCTAGTTTATATTTTCTGTTAAACCTGTTGTAATCCTTCACTAACGAAGCTAATTACACCAGTTAAGGTATATAACTTCACAACAACAAAAAGGATTCACTAACATTAAAAGATTTGAAATGCAATATTTGAAATGAATGGAGTTTCAAATTCACCCAAATTAGAGGATTCCAAAACAACCAGAATTACTAAAATAAATACTATTTCAAAATGAGAATGATGGATTTTAAATTCATATCAACTAATATTTTTTAATCAGTTGTGCTACTAAGAATTTTTTTTCAATTGTGCCTCACAAAGAGATATTACCTTGAACACTAACTTTGTAGCAAAAAAGAAATCTTGGGAGACTGGATCCATATAGTCAGTATATTTTACAACTAAAACACCATCAATTGCTACATAAAAACAACTGCATGTTACTGCACAAACTCTAGTATAAAACATGAAATTACAACTTTAGAAAGGTAAAAGACTAAAATGAAACAATATGCATCATTCAGTCATTAAAATTCAAAACCTAACACACTGCGTAAAGTAAATGAGTACCTTCTCCGATTTGGGATTTATCACACACACTGACTTGTTTGACAGCTATTTATTTAATTATTACTAATGCAAATTCCATAGTATAGTATTCAATAAAATTACAATATAGCATCAAACTATTTGTTTGACAGCTATCACCGAATGTTAATTCATCTTTCAAATCTAGGAAACTCAATTATTTCAATTTTTAAAAAAATGAAGAATTGAAAAGAAAATGGTATAAAAATGGGTGCTTGACATTGAAAAAGCAAGAAAGTAAATGATTACTTTGGTGTATTTTGGGGCAAAATCTTTGCCAACTGAGGTGGCTGCGATCGTCGGAGACTCTTTTTCCTTCCCATCTTTTATCCGCCTTGAATCAGACACCGCTGCAAAAACTATTTATTTAATTATTTCTAATGCAGATTCCATACTAAATATTCAATAGAATTACAATATAGCATATCTGATAGATGAAGAAGTAGTTGGATTAATTGACAGAGTTTAAATAATGAGAATTGTAACATCAATGAAGTTATGGAGAATTTTAATTCTGAATGTCTAAGGTCTAATTTTAAAGTATGCCACGTGAGATATATATATATATATAAAAGGAGAAGATATCTCAAATGCATAATAAAAGTATAAATAACCCTCAAATCACCACCTCATTCTTCAAATAATCGAAGTTGTGTCTGCAATCTACAAAATCACAATTTCATAAAAAGAGATCCATAACTTAGCCTCATTACAAAATGGAGTAAATAATAGGAAGTGTAGAGACAGACGATCTGTTTAATTATCTTGGTTATAAGTCCAACCATATCCTATTTATTTCATTCTAATATTAGCAACAACATTGTATAAAAATGAACATTGTTTGAATTTTGATATGTAAGTGTGTTAAAAATGAACTTACGGTAGTTCGAAGCCATCTCAAACATACAACCTGGAGGTGGGGAATATTGCACCTTTAGTAATATAAACATAATTTAAAAAAAAAAAACTAAATTGCAAACATTGTTATTTAAATTTCTTACCTAGTGACCATATGTCTGATAGTCATATGGGATATCTGCAAGAAGATTTGGGCACATATAATTGGGGGTTCCAACAACCTGGTTCGAGGCATATAAATTATCCGATAATTTTTTTAAGTACAATATTAAAAAAGAGAATGAGATTTTGCATATGTCTATTCATAGCGATGAAGCAGACCTCCCCCCATCAATTATGTTTTGACAATCTAAAATCACCTAAAAGTACAATATAGTGAACAAATTAAACGACTAATATTATTTTAAGAAAACACTTGGTCTTGCCTTCTTACCCAAACGTATGTTATTTTCCTTTGTGAGAACATAAATAGGACGGAAAGATATTTCTCCACCTTCACAGTAGTTGGTGACAATGTTTATGCAATTGCCCTACATAAAATCGAGCTATATCAAGAGTCAAGACTAAATCATTTATTCATGAATAATTTATTAGGGAACTAAAAGGACACATAAACGGATAAACTAAAGGAGAAGGAGGATAAAACTTGAGAGTCTCTCCATCTTCTTATACTTGTAATGTACACATGGCGAATGAAGAAGCAACCTAAAATGCTTACGTGGCGAATGCTGGAGAGACATAATCCTCCTTTTATATATATAGATTAAGAAGCTTTGCTGGGAAAATAAATTAAATAATTTATTTTATTATAAACCTATATTATAAGACTTGCTTTGTTATATTACTAAATTATAAAAACAAGACTATATATATATAATTGGAACATCAATAATTTATTTTATTTTTTAAATCTTGTACTTATATTTAATGATATCGTGATTCGTGAGTCGAAAGATTAGTATTTGACCTTCTCAACATCCATTCGCGGAATGAATTATATATATAATCACATAGATCGATATTATCTATGGGAAAAGCAAATTTGATTTCCTATCTGATATTTTATATTGTACTTTACTATATTAGTAATTTAGTATTATATTTATATACTTTCTCTGTTTTAGTTTGCTTTTTTTTTTTTCGTTTTTAATTTTAAACTTTATTTTAAAATACTTGTCGTTTTAATTATATTTTATAAGTTTCTCCCTAAATTTCTCGCATATATTTCTACAATTTCTAATTTTAATCAGAAATATATTTTATGTATCACTTTTTTCATTCTTTCCCTCTCATAATAATTGAGGTGATTTTACAAATTTTATTTTATTTATTAATTGAAGGATAAATTTATATATATAAAAAAATCATGTTCTTTAATTTTATACACCCGTTTCAAAAGTTTATTGTTTTAATTTTAAATATTGTTTCAAAAAATTTATTGTTTTAATTATTTTTACCACAAATCTACTTAAACTATTCCCACAATCTCTACAATTTTTTTTAATTGAAAATATATCAATGTATCCCTATTTTCTCTCGTTATCTTTTAAATAGTAAGTGACATTTTTTTATTTGATTTTGTCTTGATACATAGGGTGGATAGCAAGGAAAGGCGAGAGCGAAAAATGAAAAAAGGAAAGTGAAGAAATAGAAGACAGTGAAATATTAATAAAAGTTAAATGCATGCATTCTTTAATTCTATACAAAATAATAAAAATCATTTTAAAAAAATTACGAGGAGGGAGTACAACACAAAAAAATTAAATAGTTTTCACCAACATATTATTCGATATTGTAGCTAATCATTTGCCATTTCTTGAAGCTATAATTAGCTTAGCATATACTCCCTCCGTTTTTAATTAAGTGTCACTTTGTCTTTTTTAATATTTTCAAAATAAGTGTCATTCTACACTATTTTCTTTAATTTTGACAATTTTACCCTTATACATTATACTCTCTCTATTTTCTTTACCTTAATTTAAGTCTTTTCCCTTTTAAATATAGTACTATAGCATAAATCATGGATAAACCTTAATAATTATATACATGAATATCACCTACAATATTGATCACATTCATTACTAAACATAAGTTTAATATTAAAATTAGTTATCATTAATGAAGGGTATAATGGTCCATGATTATATATCTTAATTTGTTGAAAATTGTTAAAATGACACCTAATTAAAAGTGGAGGGAGTAATATATAGTTTGACCATAGCATGTCAAAATTGGTGGCCACTTGCCCTTTTGACTCGTTTTTCCATTATTAGGAGTTTTAAACATGGATATATTAATTTTAAAAAAAGTTAGGTTTAAAATTGCATAAAATGTTACGACCAAGCTTGAAAGGGAAACCCCTCAAATATACAATCATTTCCTCCATAAAAAGTTTGAGAAAACAAATAAATTAAACCCTAAAATATAAAAACAAGTGGAATATACTTTGATCCACTATAAAATATTTTGACATGCTTTTATGATTAATCTCACAATGAATGATCGAATCCCACACGATTGTTGTAAGACCACCTATCGTTAATTATACGATAGAATTTAATTATTATATGTTCAATATCCTAAAATAGGAAAACTAAAAAATTCCCTTTCCTTTATAAATATAAAATCCTAGGTTGAAGTCAAGTCAGTTTTAAAATTATAGATAAGCTCAAAACTTATATATATCCAATCCTTAAATAATTTGATAAAGAAATAATAGTATAGCTAAAGCTTAACAGGTAAAAATATATAGTTTAGTTGGTCTATCACAGATAAATTGGGATAGCTCAAGTGGTTAGAGCACTACTATTTAGGCCTTAGGTCCTGGGTTCGAGTCATGGAGAGGGGAAAAAAAGGATGGGTTATTCATTTTTCTTAATTTTTCCCCTTAACACTTCACTCATTACACATTTTTCTTAATTTTTGCCCTTAACACTTCACTTATTACACATTTTTCTTAATTTTTGCCCTTAACACTTCACTCATTACACATTTTTCTTAATTTTTGCCCTTAACACTTCACTCATTACACATTTTTCTTAATTTTTGCGTGCCCATAAAATAATGCAAACAATCCTGGGACGGAGGGAGTACTAAGTATTATATATACAATATTGCACATAAATTCTCCTCTACAAAATATTATCAATATTAATATATGTTAAGGTGTAACACAACATTAACATATATTTTATGATATTAATCATCATTGAGAGTTTATACATTCTATAATATTAATATTAAAAGGAGATTCAAATTCAATCCTTTTTATTAGAGGTGTGAACGGATCGAGTAGAATGATTTGAGTTGGGTGTGGTATATAGTCGAAGTCAAAATTGTGATGGACTATTTAGTAGAAATAAGTCTGACGTTATTAATAAATAAGTTGGGTTTAAAAGTCTTTATAAGAGAATTTCACTATAAATTTCAAATTAATTATATTAATATTTTGAGGGTATTTCTTTTCAAAATAATGACATTGAATTTGCATTCAAATATGTGTTTATTCATAGCATATAAATCTTTAAGAATAAAAAAAATAAAAAAACGTGTGCAGAATTATTTTTCTTGAGATGAGAGGTATTTATAACGATGGGCTAAGATTCTACCACAAGTCCTTGTAGGGTCTGACTATTTACACCTCCATTTTGGAGAGATGGACTCCCCCTAACACTTTATTAATTTAATAATAGTGTAAAAACTCAAAAATACCCTTTTGAATAATATTATACTACTAAATGCACCCCACTACTAACCGCACCCCCACTTCCACCTATAAACCCTAAATCTAATTTCTGTCGCGCCGTTTCCAGTGGTCATTTCCGGTGGCCACCAAACAAAAAAAAATCAGAAAAAATTTAGAAATTCTCAAACACTTTTTTTAAAATTTTCGACAAACCAGTATCGACCAAATACACTCTCGTCGACAACCGTTTGTCGACGAGAGTGTATTTGGTCGACCTAATAAGGTTGAAAAAAAAAACGACACTATAATGTCGACCAAATACACTCTCGTCGAAAACCGTTTGTCGACGAAAGTGTAGTTGATTGACATTACAGTGTCGAAAATATAAAAAAAATTAAAAAAAATTTAGGGTCTTCTGCAAATGCAAAAAACCCTACAAAAGTGCCCAAAAATCGGAGGTCGGTGGTTGGGAAGGGGGGCGGCCAAACGGGGACGGGGTGAATAAAAAAACGTAGAAGAAAAAAAAACAGGAGAGGGGAGGACGGGGATGCGACGGCGGGGGCGGGGAGTGGGGGCCGCGGCGGGGGGAGCAGCCGCTGGCAGGCGGCGGGGGTGCGCGTGGGGGAGGGGGCGGCCGTGCGGCCGCAAAGCTTCCTTTTTTTTTTTTACAAAAAGGGGAGAGGGAGGGGGTGGACGCGGAATCTGCAAATTTTTTTTTTTTTCAAAAAATTGAAGGGGAGGGTCCGGCCTCCGGCAACGGGGTGGGGTGGGGTGGGGGTGGGGGTGGGCGTCGCCGGCAACGGGGGTGGTGGTGAGGAGGGAGTGGATTGGGGAAATGGGAGGAGAAAGATGGAGGAGGAAGATGAAGATGAATTTAGGGTTGGGGTGTTGATAGTAATAGGAGTTTTATGAAGGGAGGGGTATTTATGACAATTAAGGGGGGGTGTGCCAATTTTGTAGGAGTGTATAAATCGGGGGAGTGCATCTCTCCGAAATGGAGGTGCAAATAGTCAAACCCATCCTTGTACCCAGTTTCACTACACTGATATGACTATTTACACCTCTTGGATGCACTCTCCCCTCACTTTATTAATTTAATAATTATGTAAAAACCCAAAATATCTTTTAAGTAATATTACACTGTTAAATGCATATCCACTATTAACTACACCCCTTGTTTAACCTTTAAATCTAATTTTTGCAGCAATCGTCGTCGCCGCCGCTACCATTTTTGGTGGCCACCAAACAAAAATAAAAAAACTTTGAAATCTCAGAAATTTTTAAAAAAAAAATCAACACACCAAGTTGACCATATATATTCTCGTCGACAAATTGTTGTCAACGAGAGTGTATATGGTCGACCAACAATTGTCGAAAAAAATCAATTTTTTTTTTAAATTTTTGACAATTATTGGTCGACCATATACTCTCTCGTCGAAAAAAATTTATATGTTCAAACTTAGTGTGTCGAAATTTTAAAAAAGAATAAAAAAAATATACATACGTTTATAGGAATATCCGACAACGGAAAAAGGAAGGGTGGAGAGGGTGTTAGAAGAAAGGGCGTGGGAGGGAGAGGGAATGGCGAGGGAGGGAGGGAGGGGTGGGGGAAAATTAATTGATTTTTTTTTTTTACAGCAGGCTGCTGCGTGACGACGGTAGGGTTTGATAAAGAAGGAGGAAAATGAGGAAGAATAATTAAATAAGTTCGATAAAATTAAGGTTTGAAGTGTGGAAAGTAAAAGATAGAAAAAATATTTATGACAATTAGGGGTGCATCTATTGAACAAAAAATTTAAGCTGCATCAATTGGGGTGTGTTCTCAACCGCACTGGAGGTGCATATACTCAGAACCGTTTTGTTCTAATGGTCCAACATGATAAAGAGGCCCGATTTTGAAATTGCTAAGGGCGCGGCTAAAGGCACCCGGATTTCCTATGAGTACACCCAAAGGATGAGAACACACACAAAACGGATGAGGACACCCACTTGGAAAACCCAAAAATGCCCTTAACATTTCTCCCCCTCCCTCCCTCCCTCTCTTCATTCGGTACACCCACCCCTCCATCTTGCCCAAACCTCTCCCCCACTCCATCAACGTTTTTTCGCACGACTCCCACTCCCACTCCATTTTCGCACCACTCCCACTACCTGCGACGTTGAAGAAGAGAAAGAGAGAGCACCGTTCTCCCCCACTCCATCATTTTTTCGAAGAATAGGAGAAAGCGTTTTTTTTTTCATTTTGAAAAAATGGTTAAAGGTTAGTTTTTCTTGCTTATATTTGAGAAGAAGAGTAGGACGCATGTTTAATTTCGGTTTTTTGTTGGTTGAAACATTGCTTTTATTGTTGTAGGGTTTAGGTTTTGTTTTTTGAATTTGGGGTTAATTCATGCATGTGTTGATTAAGGTTGGTTTTTTGTGTTATAATCATGTTTATGTGTAGAATGTATCAATTTTTGATGTGTTAGGATGAAAATAAACCAATGGGCATCTAATTGGCATGGTTAGCACGAAATTATCGTTTTGGACTGGTTTTTCGCACAATTGATAGTTGTCCGGAATTAATTTTCGGACATGGCATGTTTGTTTTGGTTTAGATTTCGAACATGGCTTTTTTGTTTTGGATGAGGACACCCACGTTTTAAATGTTGTATGGATGAGTACACCCACTATGTACGGGACAAATTTTCGAACAATTATAGTATTTGCTGAACAAAATTTCGAACAATGGCCCCATGTTGGGAACAAATTTTCGAACATTGGGTGAATGTTCGAAAAAAAGTTCCCAACAGAGACTTTTGGGTTAGAAATTCATCCAAGTAAAACTTGATGAACTTAATTTCGAACAATGGCCCCATGTTGGGAACAAATTTTCGAACAATTACCCAATGTTCGAAAAAAAGTTCCCAACTGAGAGTTTTTGGTTAGAAATTCGTCCAAGTAAAACTTGCTGAACTAAATTTCGAACAATGGCCCAATGTTGGGAACAAATTTTCGAACAATCATCCAATGTTCGAAAAAAAGTTCCCAACATAGATCGTCTTCTTCGCAGAACCAGTCGCGAAAAGGGGTTTTTTTTAAAAACGACCAAATGCAATACATAATTTCAAAATGTATGTCCTAAATGCATATTATTTCAACTACATACCACTATAGAGTCATAAGATGCAAAAAAAACAAGCATAAACACCAACACAAACACACAAAAACCCTAAATATAAAAACTCTTTCACTTTAAAAAAAAAAAACTTTCAAAACATGATAAATAACTTACAAATGAGTCTTTGGCACCACCACTAGTAGTTATTACATCATAATCGACCATTTTCGACTCCATCCTCACTCTCAAAATCGAATTTGCAGAATAGGAAATTTGGAATTGCGTAGAAAGTGATGACCCTTTGTATTCCCGCGTTTAGATAGGAGGTGGGTGTACTCATCCAACGTTTTTTTAAAAAAAGTACATGAGGGGTAAATACGTCATTTCGCAACACCCTTGTGACAAAAAAAAGTTCGCGTGGGTGTACTCATAGGAAATCCGGGTGCCTTTAGCCGCGCCCAATTGCTAATGTGGCTCTTTTGTGTGTGTGTGTGAGTTTTTTTTTTTTTTTCCATCGGGTCTGACTATATGCACCTCCATTTCGGTTTGATGCACTCCCCCTTTCAGTTTTATTAATAAAATAATAGGTAAAAAACCTAAAATACCCTTCATTAAATATACACCATACTAGATGCACCCCACCTCATTTATTTCACCTTCCCCTAACACACAACTTCCGGTCGCCGGCGACACCATTTCCGGCGACCATCAACTCAAAAAAAAAAAACAGAAATGGTCGACCATATACTCCAAAAAATCACAATTTTTTTTCAACTTTCGACCAACCAGTGTCGACCATATACACTCTCGTCGACAAATCGTTGTCGACGGGAATGTATATGGTCGAAACGGTTGGTCGAAAATTAAAAAAAAAACAATTTTTTTTTAAATTCGATTATGTAAGGTCGATCAAATACTCTCTCGTCGACAACAATTTGTCGACGAAGGAGTATGTAATCGACCTTATACGGTCGAAAATTGAAAAAAAAAAGAAGAAAAAAACTAGGGTTTTCTGCAAAAATGCAGAAAACCCTAACATTGGGAAAGGGGGAAAACCTGGTGGGGGTGGGGTGTGGCGGCGTCGGAGGGAGGAGGGGGCGGCCGCGATCTGCTCAAAACTATCTTTTTCTTCTGTAAAATTTGTTAACCTAATAATATCTTTTCTCCCCTCACTATACTCCCAATATTCAACTATGAAGAAGCTTTACCGGAAAAGTACCGTGCACCCCACGCCCTCCGTTGTTTCTGAACACCTCCTCTCCTTTCTACCGGCGGCAATTTTGACTTTGACCGTAGCTCTGTCTCCTCTCCTTTCTGAACAAATTTTTTTTTTACAGTTGGGGGTACGGGGCGACGGGCTCGACGAGGGAGAGAGGAGGAGGGGACGAGGGGGGAGGGAGGGGACGGCCGCGGCGGCCGCGCGCGGCCAAGATCTGTTCTTCTTCTTTTTTTTTTTTTTTTACAGGCGGTGGGGGTTGGGGGAGGGGGGGGGGGACGGGCTTGGCGAGCAAGGGAGGGAGGGGGGGGGGCGACGGGCTCGGCGAGGGAGGGAGGGGATGGCCGCGGCGGCCGCGCGCGGCCAAGATCTCTTTTTTTTTTTTTTTTTACAGGCGGTGGGGGTTGGGGGGGCGACGGGCTCGGCGAGGGAGGGAGGGGCTGGCGTCGCCGGCGACGGGTGGTGGAGGGGCAGGTCGCCGGCGGTGGTGGTGAGGGGTGGGGGAGAAGATGAAAGAAGAAATGGAGGAGGAAGAAAGATGGAGGATTTGGGGGTGTGGGTAGTAAAAGGATTTTAATGAAGGAGGGGTATTTATGACATTTGAGGGGAGGTGTGACCTAAAATTCGGGGAGTGTATAAATCGGGGGAGTGATGGGAGAGTGCATCAAACTGAAATGGAGGTGCATATAGTCAGACCCTTTTCCATCACTTAATTTTATTATTTCACTTAGGGCTTGGACCATATTTGTTTAGAGAAAATGCGAAGCAAGATGATCCAATATGTTAATTTCGTGATTTAGCATACCATATTAGTTGATTAGGTTAACTCAAGAAAACGATATTTAATTAGGTAATAAATAAATATAAAATAATTCCACAATAATAAATATAGATATCTGTAGACTGTATATGTAAACAAAAACCACTTACATTTGGGCACAGTTTGAAATTGTAAAAAAAATTAGTTTCATTATCCAAATTTATTTATTTTACACCCTGTTTAATTCATTTTGTTTTTTTTTTTAAGAAGAATTTTCATTCCAAAATAATTATATCAATTTACACTAATTTAGAGAAATTAAATTGCATATTTCAAATTTGTAAAAATATGCATTAAGTGATCCTGTATGTAAATAAAATTGTAAAAATGTCAGTTTACACATATATTTATTGATATTTAATGAGTTTTTAATTTGTGTGAAAATTGAAGAACATTCATTCAAAACATGATGACTAGTAAATAAAGAATGTAATTCTTGCACTTCAACTTCCAAGAGTGAAACCTTTGTCATGCAAATTGACATATTGGGCATTATTATCATGACTATTTGTTACAAGTAACCTTATTTGAGACGAAACTTTTTATTAAAAGAGTTCATATTTACTTATATATAAAATTAATTACATGACAGACCAAAAAATTAAGATAAAGGTGGAATCGGCAACTTCGGATTTTAACATAGAGATGAAGGAGACAGATAGGGTGGAGGATTTGATGAGAATTGTCAAGGCAAATTGGGGTGATAACTACATAACCCTTCATCACCAATCTGTGCTAATGGAAAGTCACAAGAAATTGGCTGCATACAATCTCAAAGATGGCTCTATCATCAATGTTACATATTTTGCTCATTAATTCTCTAGCTATATTATACAGATCTGCACAAATCGATTGTATACCACCACTGATATATGATAAACACCTGAATAAATAAGCGATATTCGGCCAAGAGCACCGTACCCATGTCTCTTTTAATATATTATAAATGCAGTTTTTTTTTGGACAAATTTACATTAACACGTACAGGTCGTTAATATTATAAATGCAGTTTTTTTTTTGGGTCAAGCTTGACCAAATATACAAACTAGGAAAAATCCTAGTCGACTTATATCTTGTTTTCTCCCTGCATACCTGAATTATATCTCCAAATTACGTGTCACTGTCTTCATCCATTTTAAAAGCATTCACCAGAGTTTTTTTTAAAAGGTAAAGGTGGTTCATAAATGTCGCTGAGTACACGAGGTACTCAAATCTCGTAACATTATTGACAAATCGTATATCTAAGCTACATATAGTCTCGATAGTTATTTATTGATACAAATTCAGGGAGCTTGTTGCCACTCGTGATAGGAGTTTTCAATGCTTTTGTGTGTCTTTAGTCATTTTCAGGTACTAAACTTGATGCTATTCAATATTTCTTTTGTAGTCTATGTTCTTTCATTAAAAATTAAATCATTTCGAGTTCTCCACATCTTCCATATAGTGCACTTTCCTTAGGTTTTTTCCCATATTGCAGAATTCTTCAAGGTGAGTATTCAGAGAGCATTCCACACCAGTACGTAGGACTTTGAACAGGTGTTGAATGAATAATAGCTGCCCGTTTTGGGGATTTGTTGCAGCCGCGGCACGTGCCACTTTTTGATTCTAGCCTAGTCCCTCCCTTAATTCAATAGATTAGTTGAAACTAGCTTTTATAGACAATAACTTTTAGCCTAATCTCTCTCTACATTTTTTTTAATCTCTCTTTTACCTCAACAAGTACTAAACACATAATAATTAATTTATTCTTTAATTAATGTATAAAAAGTGAAGATAAAACTTTCGAACGAATGAAAGAGTGCATTTTAAAATACATCATGCTACCTCAAAACTTGGTTTTTCGGATAATCAAGAAGATCACGAAAGGGTTCTTAGAGTTGGGTGTGGATTGTTGAAATATAAGTAACGTGATTGGAAGAGAGAAAATAATATGATTGTAAACACCTAAATTTTATCGGTCCCTCTAATTAATTTGTGCCTCTAAAGCTCAATAAATTAATTTAAAATTCAAGACGGGCCTCTGAAGTCCAATAAATGAAGACGGACCTCTAAAGCCCAACAAACCAAATCGGGCCCAGATATGGTATTCTTAGCCCATCAAGTAATTCAAAATTTGAACTAAGCCCTAACCACTTAGCACAAATATCTCCTTGGCCCATAAAAAATCCTAGGTTCTACAGCAATTGGAGGAGATTCAAAGGTGTTCTTCGTGAAAAGCAGCAAGAAGCAGTGTTCGAGTGGAGATCAAGGTGCTAAGCCTCTTCGATTCGGCGTTTCTTCAAAGTTATTCGTGGATCTTCAACGGAAAAGTCCCAATAAGTCCCGAAAAGTCCCTAAATTCAACGTTTAATCCAAACATACGGTGCTAAACCTTTGGATTAACGTTATAAAAGCCCCAAATACAAAATCAGAAAGGATTCGGCTGCGGATCCAACTCCAGAAGTTCCAAAAGTGCTCAAGAAGTTCAAGTAAAGTTCAAGAAGAGAGAATCAGAGGAGAAATTAGAGATTGTAACCCGCAAATACTCGGTTTTAATCCGAAATTAAATAAAATTGTTCGCATTTTCGCGTTTTATTATTTAATTCACGAATTTGTGTTTACAAATAAAAATGGAAAAAATGAAATGGAAAATTTATTTGGTATATCCATAACGAAAAAGTGGGAAATACTCCCTCCGTCCAATTTCATTATTCCCACTTTTCTTTTTTGGTTGTCCAATTTTATTGTGCACATACCTTTTTGGAAACAATACTATTCATACTACTTTATCTTCACCCTCCCACCATCACTTATTTACCCACTTTGACATTCACTTTATTCATAAACAATCATTTATTTATAAATGGACCCCACAATATCCCATCATACTCTCAACTTATCTCTTTATGAATAAACTAATCAATATTCATTAAAATTCGTGCCCGGAGAAGTGAGCATAATAAAATTGGACGGAGTGAGTATTATTTTTAGACTCGGTAGACGTAGGACCCCACGATCCACGACTACGAGCATGTATATATATATATATTTTTTTTATGGAAGTTAAATACCCATCCCTTTTTCCCCTTCCCATGACTCGAACCCACGACCTAAGGCCTAGGTAGTGGTGCTCTAACCACTTGAGCTATTCCACTTTGTCACGAGCATGTATATTGGTGTATAAAATATATTTAAATTTAACTCATGATCTCATAACAAAATTTGTTAAAATAAAATAAAAACAACACCATCAACAGGGGTACTGTAATTCTCTGTAAATCTTAAATTCTCACATGGGTTTCGTTTTTTTGATTTAATCTGTTACGGCATGATTGGTATGCAGGAATGAGTTGGGAATGGAATGACCATTCTTAATTCTATTCCAAACGTCCTGATTGATATGTTTTTATATTAGAAATGTCCAAATGAAATGATCATTCCTCAAATTTAGAGAATGGTGATTCCTCTCATCCCCCAGTTTTAACTATTCCTATATCTTTAGAAATGAGTTTTTAAAAAAAATATATTTACAAAAATATCATAACTTATTTTTTAATTTTAACAACATTATTTTATACTTCCAAAAAATAACAAACAACAATAATTATTAATAATTATAATTGTAAAAATAATAATAACATTATTTATTAAAAAATAAATTATGAATTTAATTCTAATAATATAAATAATAAAATATTTTAATAATATAAATAATAATTCACAACATATTAATAAAAAAAATTTATATAATATTAATTATCTTAAATAATTATAAAAAAATTAATATTATTATTTAATAAAAATATTATCATTTAAATATAAAAATCAATAATAAAAGTATTATAACAAAAAATATTTAAAATTATAGATATTATTATTAAATATCAATATAAAAATAATATAAATATATAAAAGTAATAAATATTATTATTATATTAAAAATTGAAAATAATAAAAATATACGTTAATATTAAAGACCTAATAATTATAATTAATAATAATATTATTATTTTTTGAAATTTATATAATACTCACATTTCATTCCTGATCCATACTAATTATAAGAATGACTATTAGTATGTCATTCATTCACTCCTTCATTCCATTCACGAGTTCATTCCAGCCACAATTCCATTTAATTATACCAATCATGCCGTTATAGTTGTTCGCAGCCGCAGGTCTTTTTAAGG
The DNA here is from genome assembly GCA_963675135.1 of Galeopsis tetrahit. Lineage (NCBI taxonomy): Eukaryota > Viridiplantae > Streptophyta > Magnoliopsida > Lamiales > Lamiaceae > Galeopsis > Galeopsis tetrahit. The sequence goes on along the minus strand of OY776131.1, from coordinate 50,798,128 downwards.
TCGATTTCCACACTATTTGCAGTAGAATAATTATCCAACCTTTTATTGCCAAAATATACTGACAGTTGGGATATTTTAATAAGTGTAACCATCAATAAATATGTGCATATATGATGATTTTTTTTGTTATTTAATTGAAAGCAACCATTTTACTTAACCAAAAAATTTATATAAAATATTTCATACATGAAATATATATAATTTTGAACAGGTCAACGCAGATCAAAACATAGGTTAAACTTAATTCTGAACACTTAATTTTTTTTGGAAAAATTCTCTTGAATATTTTTTGACATGTAGTAATATATTTTTTATCTTGTAGTGATAATTAATATTTTAACTTTGTAGTAATAATATATTGATAATGTAGTAAACCACATCCTTGCTACCTGCAAATTTTTTGAATGATCAGAATTTAGACTTTTAACCTGCGAATTTTTTTTTTTTTTTTTTAAAGAAAGACCTTCAAATTTTATTCAGCAGCTGCAGAAACCATTCGATATGCCCACCACAACATCCGGTGGGTCGTACCGTACATGAGGACTCGGAAACGTCCTAGCTGCCCTAGCAATATTGTGTGCTTTAACATTAGTCACACGTGAAATATGCGAAACTGAACAATGCATAAAAGTAGAAATTAAGCGTTTACATCCTCTAATTATATCTCCAAATCCCGATCTTGCATCTGTGCCTCCATTTATGCCATCCGCTACTACCTTTGCATCCACCTCCACTAGAATCTTATCATATCCCAAAAATTTAATCCATGAAAGTGCCTCTAGCAAACTCATCGCCTCCCCCACTTCTACCTCGTACTGCCCCGGGTGCACCTTCGTCCGACACCCCACAAAGTTGCCTACATCATCGTGCACCACAACACCAAATCCCATCTGTCTCTCATCCCGGAAAAATGCTACATCGACATTTAGCTTGACGAATGTGTTCGACGGACAATGCCACGCCCTGCATGTCGGCTGGCTCTCGGCAGTTGCTCCTGGGTTCCCCGGACGGAGGCTCTCCCACTCCCTCGTATACGAGACATCCCTCGCTCCAGCTGTTGCTGCTGGTATGCTTGCCCCCGTCCAAAGCTTTGCATTCCTCTCTCGCCAAAGGCTCCATAACGTGCTCGAGAACTCCGCCATGGGACCTTCCTCCATCTCCCGTATCATACTAAACACGACCTCCTCCATTGTGCTGGAAGCCACCATTGCACGGCTCAGTTTACCCCTTTACTCAGCAGTCTTCCACTCGTCTACTACTGCTGGGCATGATAGTATCGCATGCCACTCGGTCTCGCCGTCTGCTGAGCAGTGAGGGCAGTCATTCACTGCTATAATATGTCTATCCCTTAGCCTAGCGCGGGTCGGTAAGAATCCCCGGCACAACCTCCACATAAAGTTGCGGATTTTCGGCGGGACCCTGAGTTTCCAAATCGCTCGCCAATCCTTCCCGTCGTCCTGCCCACTCTCCCTTGTTAATTCCACCGCTAATCGATATGCCAATTTCACCGAATAATTCCCGCACCGACTAAAATGCCATATCAACTCGTCCTCCACATCTGCTGGGGGTATAACAGTTTTTATAATTCTGTCCAGATTTTCCTCCGTCACCAGGGATTCAATCAACTCCACGTCCCAACTCCTCTGACCTGGTATCATCAAATCGCTCACCCTCATGTCATCAAAGCCCTCCGGGATCTGGCCTCGCAGCCAGAAATCTCCTTCGTCGTTAATCCAGGGCTGGCCCCAGACCTTGACCCTAGCCTCACTGCCCACCTTCCACCTTGTTCCTCTCCTGACTAGGTCCTGTGCCTCCCTGATTCCTCTCCATGTGAAACTTGGATTGGAGCCAAGTCGAGCCGATAAATAATCTCCTCGCGGAAAGTATTTCGCTTTTAAAACTTGGCACATAAGTGAGTCAGGTTCTGTTTGAAGTCTCCATCCCACCTTTCCTAACATTGCAATGTTGAAAAGGTGTAGGTTGCGAAAACCCATAGAGCCAATCTCCTTCCTGTCGCATAGCTTCTCCCACGTCGTCCACCGTATCCCCTTGGAACCACCCCCTGAACCCCACCAAAAGGAGTTGAGCATTTTTTGAAGGTCCTCAGTAATGGATTGAGGGATCAAAAAAATACCCAATGCGTATGTCGGGATCGCCTGAGCGGCTGCCTTGATTAAAACCTCCTTGCCCGCCTTCGAAATTTCCCTTTACTCCATCCTTTGCAGCCTACCCCAAAGTCTGTCCTT